>CM070589.1:11266666-11900000 GCA_036346355.1 Rhipidocladum racemiflorum
GTATTGGGGTTTCTCAAAATCTCCGAGAGTTTGTAGCATATGCCAAAGTTCCGCGGCGTGACCAATTCCCAGATCAACGTAGTTGAACTCTTCCTCCATCTGTCACAAGAGTGCCTACGTAAGAACTCGGAATTTTTTTAAATTGTGACAAGGTAAGGAAAAATTTCAGCAAGAGACAAGATAAGAGAGAAGGGGATAAGTCGAGATGTCATTTCTTGCCTTCATAAATTTTTAGCTTTAGAAAATAGGTTTTATCCTCACTACGACCATTCAAGCTAGGGTTGAGCCTACAGTCAGTATGGCTCTGATACCACCTCTGTCGGGACCCCGAATTTGCAAATCCGGACCCTCTGTGTATTCAACACTAGTCCAGGAACGCGCTAGTGCACAGAGTCTTAACATCGGTAAATATCACAATCATACCATTCGATACTAATAAAGTACTTTTATTTAAATAACCAAATTGGTTACTCGACCTTATGGTCAAGTCACAAATGTACGCCTCGCAGGGCGAAACTTATTAAGAGAGAAATAGTAGCAGCGGAAAATCAAATAAGGTAACATCGTGGCGCCATCTAGTATACCACAGGCAACTGACTGGGCTCGCTCCCTACGTAGACGGATCCTCTTAGAGCTCCTCCTCCAAAGCTGGCGTAGTCTCCTCTTCAACTGGTGTTGTGTTGAGGCAAGGGTGAGTACTTGGTACTCAGCAAGTCATGCACGTAATGCAAAGCTAATATACTATATGCATGGCTTGGTACAAAGGAATGACTCAAGGTATATTTGCAGTAAATAGCATTGGACAAGTAATATAAGTAGATTCAAAAGCAGTAGAAACAAGTATAGCATAAATAACTTTTCAAGGAGTTTAATAAACATCTTTCCCATCCTAATCCATATTTCCATCAACATCATTATTAATCCAACCCAACCTTTCAATCCCAAGTTATCTTTGAGAAAAACTAACCCTTGACTGTAATTCCCGAGCGATGTCCCATACCGCGGACACGGCTATTCGAATAGATTCTACACTCTGCAGAGGTTATGCACTTTACCCACAAGATACAAATAAACACCACAAAGGCGAGTTCAGTAACAAAGTCTTTCGGAAACCTCTAACAATACAAGTGGTCCTCCCCGCTTATTGCACACTAACCCTTCCCTTAGCTAAGGCGAAGTTTAGGCCAATCAACCATTAGATGGGTACCTGGCCTCGGCCCGACGCTCCCCGCATAACTTACACAAAGGGTGTAGTTGACCTCCCGAGGTCCCACAGTGCGTTATTAGCAACTTAGTCAACTAGGTCCGTCCCATTACAGACATGTGGTTGCACGTTAGACCCAGTTCAAAGGCTTGCAAGGTTAAGTCCTTAGGGTGACCAGGCAAGACTACCCGAAGAACCAAATCAACATCCCCAATGCCACAACTGCCCACTGATTACTCTTGCCACATGCCCTGGCCGAAATCGTTTATCAAACCCCGCTTGATTACCATGCACCACGTGCCATCAACATCACATGATACTTTTCCAAAACAGGTTCAATATGTCATTAAGTCAATATTAACATTTGATTATCCAAAATCATGTCATGAGCACGAAAGCGTGTCTAAGCAAAGATACTACAACGGTCTAAACCCATGTTGGCAATTTAATAATGTCCAACTAGTAATCCACAACTAGGGTGACAAGGGTCATGGCACATACTTAAATAATCAAGGTGTCATACAATAAATTGGTACTTATCTAATTCCCCATTTTTAAATAAAGTATTTTTCTATTTGAACTTAGCATGCAATAGGTTAAATCAAAATAGATTTCAAAATAGTATCAACATGGTCAAAGCACAACTTGCCTTCAAAAAGTACTTGTTCTTGGTCTTGAGTTGGATCCTGAGTCAATACTTCTCCTTCGAATCCTTCCGGCACTTCAACGTCTACTCGTAAAGCGTGCAAATAGCAAATACACAAATAAACAATAGGCAAAAAGTGTCCAAACATCCAAATAAAATCCATAAACAGAGAGAACATAATTTTATGAATTTTTAGAAACTGGAATTGTCAAATTTGGAGTTAAAACGCAAAAGTTATGATTATTTAAAGTTTAAATAATCAATTAAATAATTTTACAGAGAAAAAATTTAGTCCAAAAATTAAATAAAATTCATATTTAGGTAGGTCTCAATTTTATACAAATTTAGAAATTTGAATCACTCAAATCGGAGTTGAAACGCAAAAGTTATAAGCGTTTGAAGTTTGAATCAAAATCTGAAATCATTATTTCGAATTAATAAATCATTTTCTTTTTCGGAAATTAATTATTGCGTCAGCCTGGACACGTGTCATCCTATGATTGGTCCACAGTGACCTGCTGACGTCAGCACCGAACGGCCTCCATGATGACGTCAGCATGACGTCATCATGCCACGTGGCACCACTCAGGTGTTGCCACGTGTCCGGTCCATGGATCGGGTCCACACGCGCACGCTTCCACGGTGGATCGGGCGCCGCGGCTTAGTGCGGCCGACATGCGGGTCCGCATGTCGGGCCGCCCACGCGGCGCTGCACGATGCGGCGCGCTTAGGCTACGTGGCAAGATCGCGGTCCGCTGATTTGAAAATCAACGGCGCGATTAGATCCAGGGTTAACACGTTGAAAACTACTCGATGATCGTGGGCCGCTCGATCTAGATCGGACGGTCCAGATCTAACCCTACGATAACACCGCTACGGCCTGGAGGTGATCGTGGGCCGTTGGATCTTGATCCAACGGTCCAGATCCAATCGGGTTTGGAAGCACGTGACTCACCGCTACCGTTCGATCGGAATCGGACGGTCCAGAAGCTTCGCACTGGTGATGGCGGCGCGGCGGGGCTCGGGCTACCGGAGACGAGGACGGCGACCTTCCGTGCGGCGTTTCCGAGGGTCTCCGGCGAGGTGGATGGTGCGGTCCGATGCGCCTTGCTCGTGCGGTTCCAGATCTGGGCTTCAACACGGCGGAGACGGCTTGACGGTGGCGGCGTGCGCACGAACCCGAAGCGAAGCCCTAACCCTACTACGGCGAGCAATTCCTCGGCCAAGACGGTGGCTCGGGCGGTGTGGCTTGGGGAAAAGGGCGTCGAGCGAACGACGATTCTCGGGGACGGGTCCACGCCTTAAATACTGCCTCGACGTGCGCGCAAATCGGAACCCTAACCGTGTCCCGCTTGGTCACGGCGGAGCTCTCCGGCTGGGATTCTGTAACACCCCAAAATTTTACTTTTCCTAAATTCATGTGTGATTTGGCACTTTGGTGAATTTTTGGAATTTTCTGGAATTTATTTGGAATTTATTTGAATTTATCCCATTTTGAAATAATTAAAGAATTTAATTTTTGCAAATAAAATTTTGTTGGAAATATTTTATTTGAGTCCAAAATGATCCAAAGTATTTTCCAGAATTTTTCTGGAATTTTTCTGAGTCATTTGCTATTTTTAATGAATTAAATGAATTACTGGGAATTATTTTAAATATTAAATCGCTGGAAATCCAAACCGAGTCTACATCGCTCATCCGACCGAGCCTGAGTCAGACTTCGAGTTCGAGTCCGACCGAGCCGCTTGACTCGACCGAACCCACTCTAAACCTAATCAATCCCAACCGTTGGATCAAGATCCAACGGCCGAGATCCGCCTGCACGGCTCGAGCCGTGATCCGCCGGATCCGATCGCGCCAGGCGATCGTGGCCGTTGATCGTGCCACGTGGGCCGGTGGCGTCGTCGTCTTCGCCGAGACCGAAGCCGGACTCCGCCCGCGCGCCGCCGCCCGTGTAAAACTAGGTTTCCGCCTCGCACGGACGCCGAGGCTATTTAAAGCGTGAGACGCCCCCGAGGTTGCCCTCATCTTTGCGCACTCCGCTTTCCCGAGCCATCTCGGCTCGAAAGCCGCCAGAGCCCGTGCGAGCTCGGGCCAGTAGTTGGAGGAAGTGACCGCCGCGGTCTTTGCTCGATTCCGCCGCCCGCCGTCTTCCGCCGAAGGAGCTCAGATCTGGAACCACCGCGACGAGACGCACCAAGAGACCCTTCACTTCGCCGAGAAGCCCCGGCGCCGTTGGACTCGCTGCCGTCTTCATCTCCGGTGGCCTCTGCCCGCCACGCCGCCATCGCCGTCCGCGAGCTACGCTAGCCGTCCGATCGTAATCCAAGGGCTCGATCGCGCCACGCCACACCGCGGTGAGATCTCACGTGCAACCTCTCGATCTATTTTCAACCGCCGGATCTAGATCCAACGGCTTAGATTGTGCCACGTAGCTAGAATCGCACCAGGTTAGATTGGATCTTGACCGTCCGATCAAGATCGAACGGCCTGGATCACGGAGTTGTTTTTCTAAAGCACTACGCTAGATTTAATCCGCGCCGCTGATTTTCAAACCAACGGTCGTAATTGCGCCACGTGTCGGGAAGTTGGACCGACGCTGGCCGGGCCACGCCCACGCTGAAGGCGATGACGCCGACACGCGGCCCGCGTGTCGAGGGCTCAAGATGTCGGCCGTCCCAGCCGAGCGCCGACGCCACCCATGACGTCACAAATGGTCCCACTGCCAAGACTGCGGCCGAGTCCCCACCGACGCCAAGAATGACGCTACCCGAGTGGGTCCCACATGTCGATCTCACGTGAAGTCGCGGACCGAGTCCACGGTGGACCCAAGCCGAGCGTGGACCAAGTCCATGGACTTGCCGACGCCAGCCAACCAATCGAGGCTGCCACGTGTCCATGCCGACGCAATAATTAATTTCCAAAAGAAAATGATTTACTAATTCGAAATATTGATTCAAATTTAGATTCAAACTTCAAACGCTTATAACTTTTATGCTTCAACTCCGATTTGAGTGGTTCAAATTTCTAAATTTGTATAAAATTGAGATCTACCTAAATATGAATTTTATTTAATTTTTGGACTAAAATTTTTCTCTGTAATATTATTTAATTGATTATTTAAACTTTAATAAATCATAACTTTTATGCTTTAACTCCAAATTTGATTTATTCCAGTTTCTAAAAATCCAGAAAATTATGTTCTCTCTGTTTATGGATTTTATTTGGAGTTTTGGGATGTTTTTGCCTATTGTTTATTTGTGTATTTGCTATTTGCACGCTTTACGAGTAGACGTTGAAGTGCCGGAAGGATTCGAAGGAGAAGTATTGACTCAGGATCCAACTCAAGACCAAGAGCAAGTACTTTTTGAAGGAAAGTTGTGCTTTGACCATGTTGATCCTATTTCGAAGTCTATTTTGATTTAAACTATTGCATGCTAGTTCAGTTAGAAAGATACTTTGTTTAAACATGGGGGTTAGATAAATACCAATTTGCTGTATGACACCTTGATTACTTAAGTATGTGCCATGACCCTTTGTCACCCTAGTTGTGGTTTACTAGTTGGACATTATTAAATTGCCAACATGGGTTTAGACCGTTGTAGTATACTGCTTAGACCTGCTACGTGCTCATGACATGATTTTGGACAATCAAATGTTAATATTGACTTAATGATATATTGAACCTGTTTTGGAAAAGTATCATGTGATGTTGATGGCACGTGGTGCATGGTAATCAAGCTGGGTTTGATAAACGGTTTTCGACCGGGCATGTGGCAAGAGTAATCAGTGGGCCGGTTGTGGCATTGGGGATGTTGATTTGGTTCTTCGGGTAGTCTTGCCCTGGTCACTCTAAGGACTTAACCTTGCAAGACTTTGAATCGGGTCATACTTGCAACCACATGGTCGAATGGGACGGCCCTAGTTGACTAAGTCGCTAAGGACTCACTTGTGGAGCCTCAGGGTGTCAGTTACACCGTTTGTGTGATTGTACGGGGGAGCGTATCGTGGCTGTGGCCAGATACCCATCTAACGGTGTGTTGGTCCCATACTTCGCCTTGGCTAAGGGAAGGGATGGTGTAGAGCACGAACCGGAGAGGACCACCTGTGTTGTTTGAGGCTTCCGAAAGGCTTTGTTACGGGAACTCGCCTTTGTGGTGTTTGACTGTATCTTGTGGGTAAAGTGCATAACCTCTGCAGAGTTTGGAATCTATTTAAATAGCCGAGTCCACGGTACTGGACAATGCTCGGGAATTACAGTCAAGGGTTAGACTTTCTCAAAAATAACTTTGGTTTGAAAGGTTGGTTTGGTTTAACAACGAAGATGATGAAAATGTGGTTTAGGATGGGGAAGAATGTTTGTTAAACTTCTTGAAAAGTTATTTATGCTTTACTTATTTCTACTGCTTTCGAATCTACTTTTACTACTTGTCAAAAGTCAAGCATCGCAAATATACCTTGAGCTATTCCTTTGTACCAAGCCATGCATATAGTATATTAGCTTGCATTCTGTGCATGACTTGCTGAGTACCAAGTACTCACCCTTGCCTCAACACAACACCAGTTGAAGAGGAGACTACGCCAGCTTCGGAGGAGGATTTCCAAGAGGACCCGTCTACTTAGGGATGCGAGCCCAGTCAGTTGCCTGTGGTATACTGGATGGCGCCACGAAGTTTATTTGATTTTCCGCTGCTATTGTTATTTCTCTTTTAATAAGTTTCGCCTTGCAAGGCATATATTTGTACCTTGGCCATAAGGTCAAGTAACCTTTGGTTATTTAAATAAAGTACTTTGGTAATATCGATTGGTATGATTGTGATATTTACCGATGTTAAGACTGTGTGCACTAGCGCGTTCCTGGACTAGTGCTGAATACACAGAGGGTCCGGATTTGCAAATTCGGGGTCCCGACAGAGGTGGTATCAGAGCCATACTTGACTGTAGGCTCAACCCTAGCTAGAATGGTCGTAGTGAGGATAAAACCTATTTTCTAAAAACTAAAAATTTGTGAAGACAAGAAATGACATCTCGACTTATCCCCTTCTCTCTGTTCTTGTCTCTTGCTGAAATTTTCCCTTACCTTGTCACAATTTAAAAATTCCGAGTTCTTACATAAAGCACTCTTGTGACAGATGGAGGAAGAGTTCAACTACGTTGATCTGGGAGTTGGTCACGCCGCGGAACTTTGGCATATGCTACAGACTCTCGGAGATTTTGAGAAGCCCCAATACCAAGTGGAAGTGATCAGACAAGCAGGATTGATCAAGGCTTGTGACGTGAGGATTGAGGTACCTGCTAGGAAAAAGGGCCTGTGCAATCGCCCGATACACTGCACTGCCAGGAGATCTACAATGCAGATGGGTATCCAAGAAGTATCACGACGCGCAATGCGGCACATTACCCGTATCTACGCCCGAGAATTGGAGAGCACGGTGTTCCGTTATCATCCGCGCAGCGATAACCTTCTTGACCCGAAGGAGATTCAGGATGAGGATGCCACGGTACACAGTTGGCACGATTTGTCGTCGCCCAGGAGGATGTACTAGATAATACAAGCAAAGAGCTACAGAAGGCCCGCAAGGAGATCACGACCGAAATGAACAGATGGCGGGAAGCTCAAGAGTATGTGGCACACCTTCTACGAAGGATTGACGAGTTGGAGATGACTTTGTACGGACCAGACCCAGAGCCAGTACTCGAGCTACACGAGCCCGATCCAGAGGATTCAGATCTCGATGAGGACACTGCTTCTTCGACTACCACCGAGGACACAGTTGCTGGACATGGCAATCGTTTCGCGCCTATGCCACAAAGACCCGCATCAGCCGTGGAGGTTTTCTCGATGAGTGAGCATAGGTTCTATAGTGAGACTCCTTCACGAGTCGAGTCATAGAATAAAGAGTCACCCTTTAGGCGTTAGACTCGAGTTAGTTCAATTTGGATTTGCTTTGTTTGCTGAGTGTGCAGTATGTGTTGCAAGGCCCTTAGGCATTGTAAGCAGCCATACCAAGATACTAGTAATAAAGTTGGACCTTAAAGTTACACCTTTCGCCCACATAAGTTCCATATTACTTGTCTATTCTTGTTTCCCTCTCATCTCTAAACCTAGAGCAAATCGACAGATGGTGAACACCCGTGGGAACTTTGGAAGCAATGGGAGTGGATCTCGCCCGAGAAACCCCAATGATGGAGCACCAAGACCGCCAGTTGATATGCAGAATTTTGGAGCCTTTCTTGCTGCTCAGACTCGATTGATGCATGCTATGATGCAACAAATGCAGCACGTCCTTTGCTCGAGCTCGCTAATCAAGTTAATCAGTGACCACGCCAGAATACAAGGCCGCCGAGTTCATGAGAACTCACCCACCCACTTTCTTCCGGGAATGCCAATCCATTGGAGGCCGATGATTGGTTAAGATCAATTGAGAGGAAGCTACACATAGCTCAATGCATAGGGAATGAGAAGGTACTCTACGCTTCATCACCGAAGGAACAAACACCGAATGGTGGGAGAACTTCGTACACGCAGAGAACCCTCAAGATATCACTTGGGAAGAGTTCACAAATGCATTCGATAGTATCACGTGCTGAAGGAATCATGGACCTTAAGAAGGAGGAGCTCAGAGCATCGAAGCAAGGTAATCAGCCGGCCGACTACCGAACAAATTTACGCAGCCTAGCACGCTACGCACCGAGGATGTAGCGACAGATAAATCCGCATACCTCGTTTTATGAAGGGACTCAACTCAGATTGCAAGTAGGATTGATCACCCACACCTTTCCAGATTTCCAAGAGTTGGTGAATAAGGCGCTTATTCTTGAGGACAAGCGCAAGGAACTGGATGAGAACAGAAGCGCAGGATGCAACAAAGAAGGATCACGCCAGTGAACGCAATGGCGCTTGAGAGTTGCACCAAATCAATTCTTCGATTTCAACCACGAGAATGCAACAAGGACACCATCCTCGGACCAAGACCTGCCAATCGTAACTACTGCACTTCACTTCGCTAGAAACACTACTCCGAGCAACAAGAAGGAACAAGTGAGACGCCGCTACAATCGCAACGAGCCAGACACTTTGCCAACAGCTTGTCCCAAGAAGACAGCGAGAGCGACCCCGGGCCGCTTCGGGCCTAGGAACCACCCCAGCTAGGACGCCAAAGACCAGGAGCCACACCCTGCATCGTGGTGAGAGGCCGGGTCAACCATGTCACCGCAGATGCACTGCAGAATGCTACTGACGTCGTCTTGGGTAAGTTACTTGTTAACTCAAGACTGCACAGCTTTGTTTGACTCGAGCTTCGCATTCGCTTGTTTCGCAAGGCTTTGCTACTAGAAATGACTTGAGAATTGCAAGACTTAAGTGCATGCTTTTAGTTCAAACCCCTGGTTCGAACTCCGAACGAAGTAGGATGTTCCGGGTGAGAATACTAATAGATGGAATAGAGTTCCTAGCAAACCTTATAATTTTGGAGACCCGGACCTTAGACGTCATATTGGGAATGGATTGGTTATCCAAGCACAAGGCCGTATTGGATTGTGGACGAAGGACTATCTCGATTGAGAGCCCGTGTGGGAAGAAAGTGGAATTTCAAGCCACTGCAGCTTAGAGATGGACAGCTTGATGGTTAACAGTACCAAGGCAATCGGCATAGAGGATGTCCCAAAGAGTGAATGAGTACCCGATGTTTTTCCCGAAGATCTACCTGTATGCCGCCAGGCAGGGACATAGAGTTTGTGATAGAGCTTGTACTGCACAAAGACCGATAGCAAAAGACCCTATCGGATGTCTACCGAGGAGTTGGTAGAGATGAAGAAACAAATAGAAGAGTTAATGGAGAAAGGATTTATCGGACCAAGTTCTGCCGCCGTGGGGAGCACCGCTTTGTTTGTCAAGAAGAAGGACGGAGTTTCGTGGATGTGCATTGACTACCGTGCACTCAATGAGGTCACCGTGAAGAATAAGTATCCGCTACCCAGGATTGATGATTTGTTTGATCGCTTAAGAGGAGCCGGAGTTTTCTCCAAGATTGATCTCGAGATCGATACCATCGATTGAAGATCCGATCGTAAGATATTCAAGATCGCATTCTCGTCAAGATATGGACATTACGAGTTTACGCTATGTCCTTTGGGTCGATTTAATGCGCCAAATTATTTCATGAATATGATGAATAAGGTGTTCATGGAATATTTGGACAAGTTTGTCGTCGTGTTCATAGACGATATCCTAATCTACTCCAAGACAGAGGATGAACATGCCGAACACTTAAGGCGAGTTTTGGAAAAGTCGAGGAACAGCAACTTTTCGCCAAGTTCAAGAAGTGTGATTTTTGGAAGGACAAGGTGGAGTTTCTTGGACATGTAATGACCGCAGAAGGAGTCGCCAGAGATCCAAGCAAAGTAGAAGCTGTGTTACATTGGGAACAACCAAAGACGGTGACCAGATCGGAGTTTCCTTGGAATGGCAGGATACTACCGCCGTTTCATCGAAGGCTTCTCGACAATTGCGAAACCTCTTACGCAATTGCTGAAGAAGGAAAAGAAGTTTGCATGGACGCCAGAATGTGAGAAAGGATTTCGGGAGCTGAAGAAGCGATTGACATCAGCACCGGTGTTAGTTCTACCGGATGTTGCTCAAAGCTTCGATATTTATTGTGACGCATCGCGCCGAGGACTTGGATGTGTGCTGATGCAGAACGGAAAGGTCGTCGCTTATGCATCAAGGCAGTTGAGGCCGCATGAGGAAGATTATCCGACACATGACCTAGAGTTAGCTGCCGTAGTGCATGCCTTGAAGATATGGCGTCACTATCTAATTGGAAACAGATGTGAAATGTATACGGATCATAAGAGCCTTAAGTACATATTCACCCAGTCGGACCTGAATATGAGGCAAAGGAGATGGCTAGAGTTGATCAAAGACTATAATGTTGGAATCCATTACCATCCCGGGAAGGCCAACGTGGTAGCCGATGCTCTGAGTCGGAAAAGCCATACCGTGAGTACGTTGCTAGCCACAAGTCAGGATGAGTTATGTGAGGATTTTCAAAAGATGAAGATTGAGGTTGTACCTAGCGGATTCTTGGCCGCATTGGAGGTAAAGCCTACCTTAGAGGACCAGATCCGAGAAGGACGAAGGATGATGACAGATCCGTAGGATTAAGTCCAAAAGGAGGAAGGCAAGGCAGAGGACTTCAAGTTGGATGAGCAAGGCACGTTGTGGATGAAGGATCGCATTTGTGTGCCTAACAAAAAGGAGTTAAAGCAACTGATTTTGGAAGAAGCCCATGACTCCAAGTACTCAATTCATCCTGAAGCGCCAAGATGTATCAGATCTCAAGGAGAGATTACGTGGCCGGGTATGAAACGTGAAGTTGCCGAGCATGTTGCATTGTGCGATGTATGCCGGAGAGTCAAGGCAATGCATCGTAGACCAGCAGGATTGCTACAACCGCTGAAGATACCTCGAGTGGAAGTGGGAGGAAATCGGAATGGATTTCATTACCGGTTTGTCAAGACTCAAGGAGGTTATGACTCCATATGGGTTATAGTGGATCGCTTGACTAAAGTAGCCCATTTTATCCCCGTGAAGACCACTTACTCGGGAGATAAATTAGCGTAATTGTACATGATCGAGGATTGTTTGTTTGCACGGAGTGCCAAAGAGGATTGTATCGGACGAGGTACCCAATTTACCTCAAGGTTCTGGAATAAGTTGCATGAAGCCATGGGAACCCGTTTGAACTTCAAGATGCTTTATCATCCATGCATCGGATGGACAGACCGAAAGAGTCAACCAGATTCGAGGATATGTTGAGAGCTTGTGCATTGGCTTATGCTACCTCTTGGGATAAGAGTTTGCCGTATGCCGAGTTCGATTACAACAATAGTTATCGAGGCTAGTTCTACATGTCACCTTTGAGGCCTTTGTATGGTCGACTCCTGTCGGACGCCATTGAATTGGAATGAGACCGGCGAGCGCCGTGTCTTTGGGCCTGATATTCTTCAAGAGGTCAAGAAGCGGTCGCTATGATTAGGGAAAGGTTGAAGATAGCCCAATCTCGGACAGAAGAGTTATCTTGACAATCGTCGCCGAGATTTGAGTTTTGAACCGTAAGACTTTGTATACCTCGAGTTACGCCTCTCGGGGGAGTTAAGAGGTTCCATGCCAAAGGGAAACTCGCACCTGCTATGTTGGACCATTTAAGGTTTTGAGCCGCAGAGGCGGTTGCTTACCACCGGAGTTGCCACGCCGCTAGCAGGAGTGCATGACGTATTCCATGTGTCCCAGTTGAAGAAGTGTCTCCGAGTTCTCGAGAAATGCATACCGCTGGAGTCAATTGAGTTGCAAGAGGATTTGACTTATAAGGAGCATCCCGTGAGGATTCTAGACACAATGGATCGAGAAACTAGAAACAAGTCAACCTGCTTTCAGCAGAGTTCAAAGTGGAGCAACCATGAAGAAAGTGAAGCGACTTGGGAGCGAAGAGGATTTGAAGAAGGAGTTTCCAAACCTATTCCTTTAGTAAGCCCTGAATCTCGTGGACGAGATTCTATTAATGGAGGTTTGTAACACCCCAAAATTTTACTTTTCCTAAATTCATGTGTGATTTGGCACTTTGGTGAATTTTTGGAATTTTCTGGAATTTATTTGGATTTATTTGGAATTTATTTGAATTTATCCCATTTTGAAATAATTAAAGAATTTAATTTTTGCAAATAAAATTTTGTTGGAAATATTTTATTTGAGTCCAAAATGATCCAAAGTATTTTCCAGAATTTTTCTGGAATTTTTCTGAGTCATTTGCTATTTTTAATGAATTAAATGAATTACTGGGAATTATTTTAAATATTAAATCGCTGGAAATCCAAACCGAGTCGGTTACTGTTCATCCGACCGAGCCTGAGTCAGACTCGAGTTCGAGTCCGACCCGAGCCAGTTGACTCGACCGAACCCACTCCTAAACCTAATCAATCCCAACCGTTGGATCAAGATCCCACGGTACCGAGATCCGCCTGCACGGCTCGAGCCGTATCCGCCCGATCCGATCGCGCCCGTCGCGATCGTGGCCGTTGATCGTGCCACGTGGGCGGCTGGCGTCGTCGTCTTCGCCGAGACCGAGCCGACTCCGCCGCCGCCCGCCGTGTAAAACTAGGTTTCCGCCTCGCACGGACGCCGAGGCTATTTAAAGCGTGAGACGCCCCCGAGGTTGCCCTCATCTTTGCGCACCTGCTTCCCGAGCCATCTCGCCGAGCCGCCAAGATTCGCGTGCGAGCTCGCCAGAAGTTGGAGGAAGTGACCGCCGCGTCTTTGCTCGATTCCGCCGCCCGCCGTCTTCCGCCGAAGGAGCTCAGATCTGGAACCACCGCGACGAGACGCACCAAGAGACCCTTCACTTCGCCGGAGAAGCCCCGGCGCCGTTGGACTCGCTGCCGTTCTTCATCTCCGGTGGCCTTCGCTCCGCCAGCGTCGCCATCGCCGTCACGAGCTACGCTAGCCGTCCGTCCGAGAATCCAAGGGCTCGGATCGCGCCACGCCACACCGCGGTGAGATCTCACGTGCAACCTTCGGATCTATTTTCAACCGCCGGATCTAGATCCAACGGCTTAGATTGTGCCACGTAGCTAGAATCGCACCAGGTTAGATTGGATCTTGACCGTCCGATCAAGATCGAGCAGTGCAGATCACGGAGTTGTTTTTCTAAAGCACTACGCTAGATTTAATCCGCCGTTGATTTTCAAACCAACGGCCGTAATTGCGCCACGTGTCGGGAAGTTGGACCGACGCGGCCGGGCCGCAGCCCACGCTGTGAAGCGCAGACGCCGACACGCCGGCCCGCGTGTCGAGGGCTCCGCATGTCACGGGCCGTCCCAGCCGAGCGCCGACATCACCCATGACGCCACCGGGTCCCACTGCCAAGACTGCGTGGCCGAGTCCCCGCCGACGCCAAGAATGACGCTACCCGAGTGGGTCCCACATGTCGGGCCTCACGTGAAGTCGTGGACCGAGTCCACGGTGGACCCAAGCCGAGCGTGGACCAAGTCCATGGACCGCCGACGTCCACCAACCAATCGAGGCTGCCACGTGTCCATGCCGACGCAATAATTAATTTCCGAAAAGAAAATGATTTACTAATTCGAAATATTGATTCAAATTTAGATTCAAACTTCAAACGCTTATAACTTTTATGCGTTTCAACTCCGATTTGAGTGGTTCAAATTTCTAAATTTGTATAAAATTGAGATCTACCTAAATATGAATTTTATTTAATTTTTGGACTAAAGTTTTTCTCTGTAATATTATTTAATTGATTATTTAAACTTTAATAAATCATAACTTTTATGCTTTTAACTCCAAATTTGACGATTCCAGTTTCTAAAAATCCAGAAAATTATGTTCTCTCTGTTTATGGATTTTATTTGGAGTTTTGGGATGTTTTTGCCTATTGTTTATTTGTGTATTTGCTATTTGCACGCTTTTACGAGTAGACGTTGAAGTGCCTAAGGATTCGAAGGAGAAGTATTGACTCAGATCCAACTCAAGACCAAGAGCAAGTACTTTTTGAAGGCAAGTTGTGCTTTGACCATGTTGATCCTATTTCAAGTCTATTTTGATTTAAACTATTGCATGCTAGTTCGATTAGAAAGATACTTTGTTTAAACATGGGGGTTAGATAAATACCAATTTGTCAGTATGACACCTTGATTACTTAAGTATGTGCCATGACCCTTTGTCACCCTAGTTGTGGTTTACTAGTTGGACATTATTAAATTGCCAACATGGGTTTAGACCGTTGTAGTATAACGCTTAGACCTCGCTACGTGCTCATGACATGATTTTGGACAATCAAATGTTAATATTGACTTAATGATATATTGAACCTGTTTTGGAAAAGTATCATGTGATGTTGATGGCACGTGGTGCATGGTAATCAACTGGGTTTGATAAACGGTTTTCGGCCGGCATGTGGCAAGAGTAATCAGTGGGCCGGTTGTGGCATTGGGGATGTTGATTTGGTTCTTCTGGTAGTCTTGCCCTGGTCACTCTAAGGACTTAACCTTGCAAGCCTTTGAACTGGTCATACTTGCAACCACATGGTCGAATGGGACGGCCCTAGTTGACTAAGTCGCTAAGGACTCACTTGTGGAGCCTCAGGGTGTCGATTACACCGCTTGTGTGATTGTGCGGGGAGCGTATCGTGGCTGTGGCCAGATACCCATCTAACGGTGTGTTGGTCCCATACTTCGCCTTGGCTAAGGGAAGGGATGGTGTAGAGCACGAACCGGAGAGGACCACCTGTGTTGTTTGAGGCTTCCGAAAGGCTTTGTTACGGGAACTCGCCTTTGTGGTGTTTGACTGTATCTTGTGGGTAAAGTGCATAACCTCTGCAGAGTTTGGAATCTATTTAAATAGCCGAGTCCACGGTATTGGACAATGCTCTGAATTACAAATAAGGGTTAGACTTTCTCAAAAATAACTTTGGTTTGAAAGGTTGGTTTGGTTTAACAACGAAGATGATGAAAATGTGGTTTAGGATGGGGAAGAATGTTTGTTAAACTTCTTGAAAAGTTATTTATGCTTTACTTATTTCTACTGCTTTCGAATCTACTTTTACTACTTGTCAAAAGCTGTTTACTGCAAATATACCTTGAGCTATTCCTTTGTACCAAGCCATGCATATAGTATATTAGCTTGCATTCTCAGGCATGACTTGTCGAGTACCAAGTACTCACCCTTGCCTCAACACAACACCGCTTGAAGAGGAGACTACGCCACTTCGGAGGAGGATTTCCAAGAGGACCCGTCTACTTAGGGGATGCGAGCCGGTCGATTTGCCTGTGGTATACTGGATGGCGCCACGAAGTTTATTTGATTTTCCGCTGCTATTGTTATTTCTCTTTTAATAAGTTTCGCCTTGCAAGGCATATATTTGTACCTTGGCCATAAGGTCAAGTAACCTTTGGTTATTTAAATAAAGTACTTTGGTAATATCGATTGGTATGATTGTGATATTTACCGATGTTAAGACTGTGTGCACTAGCGCGTTCTCGACTAGTGCGAATACACGAGGGTCCGGATTTGCAAATTCGGGTCCCGGCAGATTCGAACGGAGACGATGGTCGGGACCGCCCACGTGTCGCGATGAGCGGCTACGATTGCTCACGCCGCGAACGGATCCGACCGACTCGGGCTCGAGCGGCGGTCCAATCCGGACCGTTGGATCCCGATCCAACGGTCGGGATCGATTGGGTTAGGAGTGGGTTTGGTCGAGTCGACGGGCTTGGGTCGGACTCGAGTCCGACTCGGGTTCCGACTCGGTCGGATGAACAGTACTCGACCCGAGTTGAATTTCCAGCGATTTAATATTTAGAATAATTCCCAGTAATTCATTTAATTCATTAAAAATAGCAAAAGACTCAGAAAAATTCCAGAAAAATTCTGGAAAATATTTTAGGGTATTTGGGACTCAAATAAAATATTTCCAACAAAATTTTATTTGCAAAGTTTAATTCTTTAATTATTTCAAAATGGCATAAATTCAAATAAATTCCAAATAAATCTAAATAAATTCCAGAAAATTCCAAAAATTCACCAAAGTGCCAAATCACACATGAATTTAAGAAAAGCAAAATTTTGGGGTGTTACAGGTGAGTTAGGGCTACGGGTGCGCAATGAAGTGGCGGTCCCGACTCGGGTGGCGGCGCAATAAATAGGGCCCTCGGCGTCCGTGAAACGCACGGAAACCGAGGCCGCTCCGTTCTTGGCGCGAGTCCTGGCGGCGACTCGGATTGGGTGACGTGGCTCAACCACAGCCGTTGGATCAAGATCCAACAGTGCGGGGGTTTGGGCTCGGTGGCTCGAGCCGGGTCGGCTCGGTCGGGCTCGGGCTCGGGTGACGTGGCTCAATCGTGGCCGTTGGATCTGAATCCAACTGGCCACGCGGTTAGGGCTTCGGCCTAGTGGGTTCTGGCCGAGTCACGTGGCTCGGTCGAACTCGAGTCCGACTTCGGGTTCGACTTCGGTCGGATGAACAAGATTTGACCCGACTCGATTTTCCAGCGATTTAATATTTAAAATAATTTCCAGTAATTCATTTAATTCAAGAAAAATAGCAAAATACTCAGAAAAATTCCAGAAAAATTCTGGAAAATATTTTAGGGCATTTAGGACTCAAATAAAATATTTCCAACAAAACTTTATTTGAAAATTTAATTTTTTTAATTATTTCAATATGGAATAAATTCAAATTAAATCCAAATAAATCCAAATAAATTCCAGAAAATTCCAAAAATTCACAAATGTGCAAAATAATATTTAATTTCATGAAAAGCAAAAATTTGGGTGTTACAAACCTCCCCCGTTAATAGAATCTCGTCCCCGAGATTTAAGGCTAAATAAGGAATAGGTTCGGAAACTCTTTCCTCAAATCCTCTTCGCGTTCCCATGTCGCTTCGCTTTCTTCATGGTTGCTCCACTGAACTCTACAGAAACAGGTTGACTTGTTCCTCGTCTCTCGATCCATTGTGTCTAGAATCTTCACGGGGTGCTCCTTGTAAGTCAGATCCTCTTGCAGTGCAATCGACTCCAAGGGCGTTTGCTCATCTGGCACTCGAAGACACTTCTTTAGCTGGGACACATGGAACACGTCATGTACTCCTGCTAACGACAGTGGCAACTCCAGCTGGTAAGCAACTTCGCCTCTGCGGCTCAAAATCTTAAATGGTCCAACATAACGGGGTGCAAGTTTCCCTTTGGCATAGAAACTCTTAACTCCCCTGAGAGGCGTAACTCTGAGGTATACAAAGTCTTCTGGTTCAAAACTCAAATCCCGGCGACGATTGTCAGCATAACTCTTCTGTCGTGATTGGGCTATCTTCAACCTTTCCCTAATCATGGCAATCTGCTTCTTCAACTTCTTGAAGAATATCAGGCCGAAGACACGGCGATCGCGGTCTCATTCCGATTTAATGGCGTCCCGTGGTCGACCATACAAAGGCCTCAAAAGGTGACATCTCAGAACTAGCCTGGTAACTATTATTGTAATCGAACTTCGGCATACGGCAAACTCTTATCCCAAGAGGTAGCATAAGCCAATGCACACGCTCTTAGCATATCCTCCGAATCTGATTGACTCGTTCGGTCATCCATCCGTCTGTGGATGATAGGTCAGATCTTGAAGTTCAAACGGGTTCCCATGGCTTCATGCAACTTATTCCGTAACCTTGAGGTAAATTGGGTACCTTCGTCCGATACAATCCTCTTTGGCACTCGTGCAAACAGACGATCCAGATCAAATACAACTCGCTAACTTATCCCCGAGTAAGAGGTCTTCACGAGGATAAAATGGGCTACTTTGGTCAAGCGATCCACTATAACCCATATGGAGTCATAACCTCCTTGAGTCTTAGGCAAACCGGTAATGAAATCCATTCCGATTTCCTCCCACTTCCACTCGTGTATTTTCAAAGGTCGCAGCAATCCTGCTGGCCTCTCGATGCATTGCCTTGACTCTCCCAAGATACGCCGCACAATGCAACATGCTCGGCAACTTCACGCTTCATGTTCGGCCACCGAATCTTTCTTTTAAATCTCGATACATCTTGGCACTTCCAGATGAATGGAATACTTTGAGTCATGAGCTTCTTCTAAAATCAACCGCTTGACTCCTTCTTGTTTGGTACACAAATACGATCCTTCATCCACAACGTGCCTTGCTCATCCAACTTGAAGTCCTCTGCCTTGCCTTCCTCCATGTTGGACTTAATCCTGCGGATCTTGTCATCATCCTTCTGTCCTTCCCGAATCTGATCTTCTAGGGTAGGCTTCACTTCCAATGCTGCCATGAATCCTTCTGGTACGACTTCAATCTGCATTCTCTGGAAATCCTCACATAGCTCATCCTGACTTGAGGCTAGCAACATACTCACGGTATGGCTTTTCCGACTCAGAGCATCGGCAACTACGTTTGCCTTTCCTGGATGGTAATGGATTCCAACATTGTAGTCCTTGATCAACTCTAACCATCTCCTCTGCCTCATGTTCAGGTCTGATTGGGTGAAGATGTACTTAAGACTCTTATGGTCCGTGTATACTTCACATCTGTTTCCAATCAAATAGTGACGCCACAACTTCGTGAGCATGCACTACAGAATAGCTCTAGGTCATGCGTCGGATAATTCTCCTCATGCGGCCTCAATCGCCTTGATGCATAAGCGGCGACCTTTCCATTCTCAGACAAGACACATCCAAGTCCTTGGCGCGATGTGTCACAATAAATATCAAAGCTTTGATTGACGTCCGGTAGGACTAACACCGGTGCTGATGTCAATCGCCTCTTCAATTCTTGAAAACCTTTCTCGCACTCTGGCGTCCATGCAAACTTCTTCTCCTTTTTCAGCAATTGCGTAAGAGCTTTCGCAATTGTCGAAAAGCCTTCAATGAAACGGCGATAGTAACCTGCCATTCCAAGGAAACTCCGGATCTGGGTCACGGTCTTCTACGCCTCCCAATGTAACACGGCTTCTACTTTGCTTGGATCTACGGCGACTCCTTCATGGTCATTACATGTCCGAGGAATTCCACCTTGTCCTTCCAAAAATCACACTTACCGAACTTGGCGAAGAGTTGTCGTTCCTCAGCTTTTCCAAAACTCGCCTCAAGTGCTCTGCATGTTCATCCTCTGTCTTGGAGTAGATTAGGATATCGTCTATGAACACAACAACAAACTTGTCCAAATATTCCATGAACACCTTATTCATCATATTCATGAAATATGCTGGCGCATTCGTCAGACCAAAGGACATAATCAGAACTCGTAATGTCCATATCTTGACGAGAATGCGGTTTTCGGAATATCCTCTGATCGGATCTTCAACTGATGGTATCCCGATCTCAGATCAATCTTGGAGAAAACTCCGGCTCCTCTCAGCTGGTCAAACAAATCATCAATCCTGGGTAGCGGGTATTTGTTCTTCACAGTAACTTCATTGAGTGCACGGTAATCAATGCACATCCTGAAACTCCCATCCTTCTTCTTAACAAACAAAACTGGCGCTCCCCATGGCGACGAACTCGGTCTGATAAATCCTTTCTCCATAAGCTCTTCAAGCTGTTTCTTCATCTCTACCAATTCTTCGGTGGACATCCGATAAGGTCTCTTTGCTATCGGCGCTGTACCAGGTACAAGCTCTATCACAAACTCTATGTCCCTGTCTAGCGGCATACCAGGTAGATCTTCAGGAAAAATATCTGGGTACTCATTCACTACTGAGACATCCTCTATGCTGATTGCCTTGGTACTGTTAACCATCAACTGTCCATCTCTAACGGCAGTAGCTTGAAATTCCACTTTCTTTCCACACAGGCTCTCAACTGAGATAGTCCTCCGTCGACAATCCAATACGGCCTTGTGCTTGGATAACCAATCCATTCCCAAAATAACATCTAAGGTTTGGGTCTCCAAAATAATAAGGTTCGCTAGGAACTCTATCCCATCTATTAGTATTCTCACCCCAGAACATCCTACTTCCATTCGGAGTTCGGAACCAGGGGTTTGAACTACAAGCATGCATTTAAGTCTTGCAATCTCCAAATCATTTTTAGCAGCAAAGCCTTGTGAAACAAACGAATGCGAAGCTCCAGAATCAAACAAAACTGTCGCAGGTACTGAGTTAACAAGTAACTTACCCAGTACGACGTCCGTAGCATTCTGCAGTGCATCTGCGGTGACATGGTTGACTCGGCCTCTCACCACAGTCTGGGGTGTGGCTCCTGGTCTGGCGTCCTGGCTGGTGTGGATCCTGATTGACAGCGGCATCGGGTCACTCCTGCTGTCTTCTTTGGACAACTGTTGGCAAAGTGCCCTGGCTCATTGCAATTGTAGCAGCGTCTCACTGTCCCCTGTTGACTGCCTGAAGCGGCGTTTCTGGCTGGTGCTGGGGTCTGATACTTCTGATTGACGGGTCTTGGTGCTGGTGACGGTGTCCTGGTTGCATTCTGTGGCTGAAATCTGAAAAACTGATTTGGCGCAACTCTCAAACGTTGCTACGCTCCCTGACGCGATCCCTGATGCTGCATCCTGCGCTTCCTGTTCTCATCCAGTTCCTTGCGCTTGTCCTCAAGAATAAGCGCCTTATTCACCAACTCTTGGAAATCTGGAAAGGTGTGGGTGATCACCCCACTGCAGCCTTGAGTTAAGTCCCTTCATGAAACGAGACTGCTCGCTTTATCTGTCGCTACATCCTCAAAGCGTAGCGAGCAAGCTGTGTGAACTTGTTCGTATTCGGCCACCGGCTGATTACCTTGCTTCGATGCTTTGAACTCCTCCTTCTTGAGATCCATGATTCCTTCAGCACGTGATACCGACGGAATGCGATGTGAACTCTTCCCAAGTGATGTCCTCGAGGGTTCTCTTGCGTGGCATGTAAGTTCTCCCACCATTCAAATGTTGTTCCTTCCAACTGATGAGAAGCGTAGAGTACCTTCTCATTTCCCATGCATTGAGCAATGTGTAGCTTCCTCTCAATTGACCTTAACCAGTCATCGGCCTCCAACGGATTGGCATTCCCAGAGAAAGTGGGTGGATGAGTCCTCATGAATTCTGACAGTCTTGTATTCTGGCGTTGTCCCTGATTGACTTGATTAGCGGTGGCCTGAGCAGTGACGTGTTGCATCTGTTGCATCATAGCATGCATCAACTGAGTCTGAGCAGCAAGAAATGCTCCAAAATTCTGCATGTCCGGTGGCGGTGCTGGTGGTCCATCATTGGGGTTTTCTGCTGGGCGAGAACTGCTTCCATTGCCCAAGGTTTCCGCGGGTGTTCACCATCTGTGGTTTGCTCTAGGTTTTAGAGATGAGAGGGAAACAAGAATAGACAAGTAATATGGAACTTATGCGGGGCGAAAGGTGTAACTTAAAGTCCAACTTTATTATTTTAATCAATAGTAACTTGGTATGGTTGCTTACAATGCCTAGGGGCCTTGCAACACATACTGCACACTCAGCAAGCAATGAAAATCCAAATCGAACTAACACTGGAGTCTAACGCCTAAAGGGTGACTTTTATTCTATGACGCGACTCGGCGAAGGAGTCTCACTATAGAACCTACGCTCACTCATCGAGAAAACCTCCACGGCCTGGGTACGGACGCTGCGGCATAGGCGCGAAACGATCGCTATGTCCAGCAACTGTGTCATCTGTGGTAGTCGAAGAAGCAGTGTCCTCCTCAAGTTCCGGCTCCTCCGGGTCTGGCTCGTGCAGCTCGAGTACTGGCTCCGGCTCTGGTGCGTACAACGCTGTCTCTAAGTCTCCAATCCTTTGCAGAAGGTGAGACACATACTCTTGAGCTTCCCGCCATCTGTTTTTCTCTGCCGTGATTTCTTTGCAGGCCTTCTGTAGCTCCTTGCTTGTATCATCGAGTACATCCTCCTGGGCGACAACAAGTCGTGCCAACTGTGTAACCATGGCATTCTCATCCTGAATCGCCTTCGGGTCAAGAAGGTTATTGCTGCGCGGATGATATCGGAACACCGTGCTCTCCAATTCTCTGGCATAGATACGGGTAATGTGCCGCATTGCTCGTCGTGACGCCTCTTGGATACCCATCTGCATTGTAGACCTCCTGGCAAAGGTCAGTTGTATCGGGCGATTGCCTGGGCCCT
The DNA here is from genome assembly GCA_036346355.1 of Rhipidocladum racemiflorum. Classification (NCBI taxonomy): domain Eukaryota; kingdom Viridiplantae; phylum Streptophyta; class Magnoliopsida; order Poales; family Poaceae; genus Rhipidocladum; species Rhipidocladum racemiflorum. The sequence continues at coordinate 11,289,182 of CM070589.1, forward strand.
TCTTCCTAGCAGGTACCACAATCTTCACGTCACAAGCCTTGACCAATCCTGCTTGTCTGATCACGTCCACTTGGTATTGTGGCTTCTCAAAATCTCCGAGAGTCTATAGCATGCGCCAAAGTTCCGCGGCGTGACCAACCTCCAGATCGACGTAGTTGAACTCTCCCTCCATCTGTCACAAGAGTGCTCACGTAAGAACTCGAAATTTTTAAATCGTGATAAGGTAAGGAAAAATTCAGCAAGAGGCAAGAAAAGAGAGAAGGGAATAAGTCGAGATGTCGTTTCTTATCTTGACGAACTTTTAACCTTTAGAAAATAGGTTTTAACCTCTCTACGACCATTCTAGTTAGGGTTGAGCCTACGGTCAGTATGGCTCTGATACCACCTCTGTCGGGACCCGAATTTGCAAATTCGGACCCTCTGTGTATTCAGCACTAGTCCAGGAACGCGCTAGTGCACACAGTCTTAACATCGGTAAATATCACAATCATACCACTCGATACTAATAAAGTACTTTAATTAAATAGTCAAACTGGTTGCTCGACCTTATGGTCAAGTTACAAATATACGCCACGCAGGTCGAAACTTATTAAGAGAGAAATAATAGCAGTGAAAAATAAGATAACATCGTGGCGCCATCCAGTATACCACAGGCAACTGACTGGGCTCGCTCCCTAAGTAGACGGTTCCTCTTGGAGCTCCTCTTCCAAAGCTGGTGTAGTCTCCTCCTCAACTGGTGTTGTATTGTGGCAAGGGTGAGTACTTGGTACTCAGCAAGTCATGCACAGAATGCAAGCTAATATACTACATGCATGGCTTAATACAAAGGAATAGCTCTGGGTATATTTGCAGTAAAACAGCATTTGACAAGTAGCATAAGTAGATTCGAAAGCAGTAGAAACAAGTAAAGCTTAAATAACTTTTCAAGGAGTGTAGTAAACATCTTTCCCATCCTAATCCACATTTTCATCAACATCATTATTAAACCAAACCCAACCTTTCAAGTCCAAGTTATTTTCAAGAAAATCTAACCCTTGACTGTAATTCCCGAGCGATGTCCAATACCGCGGACACGGCTATTCGAATAGATTATACACTCTGCAGAGGTTATGCACTTTACCCACAAGACACAGTCAAACACCACAAAGGCGAGTTCCCGTAACAAAGTCTTTCGGAAACTTCTAACAATACAAGTGGTCCTCCCCGGTTGTTGCACACTAACCCTTCCCTTAGCTAAGGCGAAGTTTAGGCCAACCAACCGTTAGATGGGTACCTGGCCGCAGCTCCAGACGCTCCCCGCATAACTTACACAAAGGGTGTAGTTGACCTCCTGAGGTCCCACAGGTACGTTATTAGCAACTTAATCAACTAGGTCCGTCCCATTACAGACATGTGGTTGCAAGATTGACCCAGTTCAAAGGCTTGCAAGGTTAAGTCCTTAGGGTGACCAGGGCAAGACTACCCGAAGAACCAAATCAACATTCCCGGTGCCACAACTGGCCCACCTGATCATTCTTGCCACATGCCCCGGTCGAAAACTATTTATCAAACCCCAGTTGATTACCATGCACCACGTGCCATCAACATCACATGATACCTTCCCAAAACAGGTTCAATATATCATTAAGTCAATATTAACATTTGGTTGTCCAAAATCATGTCATGAGCACGTAGCAGGTCTAAGCAGTATACTACAACGATCTACAAACCCATGTTGGCAATTTAGTAATGTCCAACTAGTAATCCACACTAGGGTGACAAGGGGTCATGGCACATATATAATTAACCAAGGTGTCATACAGCAATTAGGCATTTATCTAATTACCTGTAACACCCCAAAATTTTGCTTTTCTTAAATTCATGTGTGATTTGGCACTTTGGTGAATTTTTGGAATTTTCTGGAATTTATTTGGATTTATTTGGAATTTATTTGAATTTATTCCATTTTGAAATAATTAAAGAATTTAATTTTGCAAATGAAATTTTGTTGGAAATATTTTATTTGAGTCCAAAATGTTCCAAAATATTTTCCAGAATTTTTCTGGAATTTTTCTGAGTCATTTGCTATTTTTAATGAATTAAATGAATTCATGGTAAATATTTTAAATATTAAATCGCAGGAAAATCAAACCGAAGCCTACATCGCTCATCCGATCGAGCCCGAGTCAGACTTCGAGTTCGAGTCCGACCAGCCGCTTGACTCGACCGAACCCACTCCTAACCCAAACGATCCCGACCGTCGGATCAAGATCCAACGGTCCAGAATTGACCGTACCGGTTCGAGCCGAAACCGGATCGGGTCCGATCGCGCCCGCGCGATCGTGACCGTCGATCGCGCCACGTGGACGGTTCTCCGTTGTCGTCCCCGCCGAGACCGAGCCGGACTCCGCCGCCGCGCCCGCCGCCGTGAAGAACTAGGTCTCCGTTTTCCGCACGGACGCAGAGGTTATTTAATGACCGGCTCACACCCCGAGGATCGCTTTGACCTAAGCGCACCAGAACCCTAGACAACGCCGCTCGAGCCGCCGTTGAGCCGCAATCGCCGCCGGAGTTGTCTCTTCCTCCGCCGCGGTTCCTTGCCGATTGCGGCCATCTCCGTCGTCCTCCGCCGCCCGTTGTGTCAGAATCGACTCCTCGCCGAGGCGCACTGAGCTACCTCTCACTTTGGCGGAAGGGTCCCGCAACGCCGCTGCCGTGGTCATCGTCTCCGGCTCCGTCAAGCGGCGCGCCGTAGGCCATCGCCGGACTTCAAGCTTCCTCGGCCGTCGGATCTTCATCCAAGGGCCCAGACACGCCACGCCATCTCACGGTGAGATCCTGCTCCAAATCCTAGATCCAATCTCCACCGCTCGGATCTAGATCCAACGGTCCGAAATCAATGCGTTAACCCAAACGCTGTCAACACTAGATCTAATCCGCGCCGCTGAATTTCAAACCAACGGCCGGATTGCGCCACGTGTCGGGAAGATGGACCGTCGCGGCCGGGCCGCCCACGCTGCGTGCAGTGACGCCGACACGCGGGCCCGCGTGTCGAGGGCCCGCAAGTCGCTGGCTAATCCAGCTAAGCGCCGACGCCACCCATGACGCCACAAAGGTCCCACATGTCGCCACCGCGGCCGAGCCTCGCCGACGCCGGCGATGACGCTACCCGAGTGGGCCCACATGTCGGGCCGACACGTAGAGTCGTGGACCGAGTCCACTGCGGACCGAGCCAAACCGTGGACCACGCCCATGGACTCGGCCGACGCCACCGCCCAATCGAGGCTGCCACGTGTCCATGCCGACGCAATAATTAATTTCCGAAAGAAAATGATTTATTAATTCGAATAATGATTTGATTTTGTTCCAAATTTCAAACGCTACAACTTTTATGCGTTTCAACTCCGATTTGAGTGATTCAAATTTCTAAATTTGTATAAAATTGAGATCTACCTAAATATGAATTTTAATTAATTTTTGACTAAAGTTTTTCTCTGCAAAATTATTTAATTGATTATTTAAACTTTAATAAATCATAACTTTTGCATTTTAACTCCGATTTGAACGATTCCAGTTTCTAAAAATCCAGAAAATTATGTTCTCTCTGTTTATGGATTTTATTTGGAGTTTTGGGATGTTTTTGCCTATTGTTTATTTGCGTATTTGCTATTTGCACGCTTTACGAGTAGACGTTGAAGTGCCGGAAGGATTCGAAGGAGAAGTATTGACTCAGGATCCAACTCAAGACCAAGAGCAAGTACTTTTTGAAGGCAAGTTGTGCTTTGACCATGTTGATCCTATTTCGAAACTTATTTTGATTTAAACTATTGCATGCTAGTTCAATTAGAAAATACTTGGTTTAAACATGGGGGTTATGTCGGGACCCCGAATTTGCAAATCCGGACCCTCTGTGTATTCAACACTAGTCCAGGAACGCGCTAGTGCACACAGTCTTAACATCGGTAAATATCACAATCATACCAATCGATATTATCAAAGTACTTTATTTAAATAACCAAACAGGTTACTTGACCTTATAGCCAAGTTACAAATATATGCCTCGCAAGGCAAACTTATTAAAAGAGAAATAATAGCAGCGGAAAATCAAATAGCTTCGTGGCGCCATCCAAAGATACCACAGTAACTGACTGGGCTCGCATCCCTAAGTAGACGGATCCTCTTGGAGTTCCTCCTCCAAAGCTGGTGCAGTCTCTTCTTCAACTGGTATTGTGTTGAGGCAAGGGTGAGTACTTGGTACTCAGCAAGTCATGCACAGAATGCAAGCTAATATACTATATGCATGGCTTGGTACAAAGGAATAGCTCAAGGTATATTTGCAAGAAACGATTTGAAAAGTAATATAAGTAAATTCAAAGCGAGAGAAATAAGTAAAGCATAAATAACTTTTTCGAGAAGTTTAATAAACATTTTCCCCATCCTAAACCACATTTCCATCATCTTCATTACTAAACCAACCCACCTTTCAAATCCAAGTTATTTTTGAGAAAGTCTAACCCTTGATCAGAATTCAGAGCATTGTCCAAGACTGTGGACTCGGCTATTTAAATAGATTCTACACTCTGCAGAGGTTATGCACTTTACCCACAAGATACAACAAACACCACAAAGGCGAAGTTCCCATAACAAAGCCTTCTAAGCCTCAAACAACACAGTGGTCCTCTCCTGTTAGTGCTCTACACCATCCCTTCCCTTAGCCAAGGCGAAGTATGGGACCAACACACCGTTAGATGGGTATCTCGGCCACAGCCACGATACGCCCCCGCACAATCACACAAACGGTGTAATTGACACCCCGAGGCTCCACAAGTGAGTCCTTAGCGACTTAGTCAACTAGGGCCGCCCCATTCCAGCCATGTGGTTGCAAGTATGACCCAGTTCAAAGGCTTGCAAGGTTAAGTCCTTAGAGTGACCAGGCAAGACTACCCAAGAACCAAATCAACATTCCCAATGCCACAACCGCCCACCTGATTACTCTTGCCACATGCCCTGGCCGAAATCGCTTATCAAACCCCGCTTGATTACCATGCACCATGTGCTATCAACATCACATGATACCTTTCCAAAACAGGTTCAATATATCATTAAGTCAATATTAGCATTTGATTGTCCAAAATCATGTCATGAGCACGTAGTGTGCTCTAAGCAAAGATACTACAACGATCTAAACCCATGTTGGCGATTTAATAATGTCCAACTAGTAATCCACAACTAGGGTGACAAAGGGTCATGGCACATACTTAAATAATCAAGGTGTCATACAGCAAATTGGTATTTATCTATCCCCATGTTTAAGCAAAGTATGTTTCTAATTGAACTAGCATGCAATAGTTTAAATCAAAATAGATTTCGAAATAGGATCAACATGGTCAAAGCACAACTTGCCTTCAAAAAGTACTTGCTCTTGGTCTTGAGTTGGATCCTGAGTCAATACTTCTCCTTCGAATCCTTCCCAGACTTCAACGTCTACTCGTAAAGCGTGCAAATAGCAAAACACAAATAAACAATAGGCAAAAACATCCCAAAACTCCAAATAAAATCCATAAACAGAAAGAACATAATTTTCTGGATTTTTAGAAACTGGAATCGTCAAATTCGGAGTTAAAACGCAAAAGTTATGATTTATTAAAGTTTAAATAATCATTTAAATAATTTTGCAGAGAAAAACTTTAGTCCAAAAATTAAATAAAATTCATATTTGAGTAGATCTTAATTTTATACAAATTTAGAAATTTGAATCACTCAAATCGGAGTTGAAACGCAAAAGTTATATGCGTTTGAAGTTTGAATCAAAATCTGAAATCATTATTTCGAATTAATAAATCATTTTCTTTTTCGGAAATTAATTAATGCGTCAGCATGGACACGTGGCAGCCTCTGATTGGTTGGCTGACGTCAGCCGGTCCATGGACTCGGTCCACGCTCGGCTTGGGTCCACCGTGGACTCGGTCCACGACTCTACGTGAGACTGACATGTGGGACCCGGCCAGGACGTCATTCTTGTCGACGCCGGCCGACAGCCGCCGACATCTTGAGCCCTTCGACACGCGGGCCCCGCGTGTCGGCGTCCACACGCCAGCGGACGGCGCTGACCGCGTCGGTCCAACTTCCCGACACGTGGCGCAATCACGACCGTTGGTTTGAAAATCAACGGCGCGGATTGGATCCAGGGTTAACACGTTGAAACTACTCGTTGATCGTGGGCCGTTTGATTTAGATCGGACGGTCCAGATCTAATCCTATAATAGCACTGCTACGGCACGTGGCAATTGTGAACCGTTGGATCTTGATCCAACGGTCCAGATCCAATCGGGTTGGGGACACGTGAACTCACCTCAACCGCACGATCAAGATCGGACGGTCCACAGAGCTCGCGAGGTCGATGGCGACGTGGCGGCGCTGCAGCCACCGGAGACGGAGACGACGACGAGCCCGACGGCGTTTCGGGGTTGCTCCGGCGAAGTGAAGGGTCTCTTCGGGTGCGTCTCGTCACGGGGATTCCGGATCTGGGCTCCTTCTCGGCGGAAGACGACGGACGGCGGCGGAATCGAGCAAAAACCGCGGCGGTCACTTCCTCCAACTACGGCGAGCTCGCACGGGCAAACGACGGCGGCTCAGGCGAGATGGCTCGGGGGAACGGGTGTGCAAGGATGAGGGCAACCTCGGGGGACGTCTCACGCTTTAAATAGCCTCGGCGTTCGTGCCCGAGACGGAAACCTAGTTCTACACGGCGGCGGGTGCGGCGGCGGAGTCCGGCTCGGACTCGGCGAAGACGACGACGCTCAGCCGTCCACGTGGCGCGATCAACGGCCACGATCGCACGGCGCGATCGGATCCGGGCCGGGTACGGCTCGAACCGGTATGGGCGGATCTCAGCCGTTGGATCTTGATCCAACGGTTGGGATTGATTAGGTTTAGGAGTGGGTTCGGTCGAGTCAACTGGCTCGGGTCGGACTCGAACTCGAGTCTGACTCGGGCTCGGTCGGATGAACAGTAACCGACTCGGTTTGGATTTCCAGCGATTTAATATTTAAAATAATTCCCAGTAATTCATTTAATACATTAAAAATAGCAAATGACTCAGAAAAATTCCAGAAAAATTCTGGAAAATATTTTGGAACATTTTGGACTCAAATAAAATATTTCCAACAAAATTCTATTCGCAAAATTAAATTCTTTAATTATTTCAAAATGGGATAAATTCAAATAAATTCCAAATAAATCCAAATAAATTCCAGAAAATTCCAAAAATTCACCAAAGTGCCAAATCACACATGAATTTAAGAAAAGCAAAATTTTGGGGTGTTACAAACCTCCCCCCCTTAATAGAATCTCGTCCCCGAGATTCAGGGCTCACTACAGAATAGGTTTGGAAACTCTTTCTTCAAATCCTCTTCGCGCTCCCAAGTCGCTTCGCTTTCTTCATGGTTGCTCCACTGAACTCTACAGAAACGGGTTGACTTGTTTCTAGTTTCTCGATCCATTGTGTCCGTAATCCTCACTGATGCTCCTTATAAGTCAAGTCCTCTTGCAACTCAATTAACTCTAGCTGTCTGCTCCTCAGAACTCTGAGGCACTTCTTCAATCGGGACACATGGAATACATCATGCACTCCTCGCCAACGATCGTGGCAACTCCAACCGGTAAGCAACCGCCTCTGCGACTCAAAATCTTAAATGGTCCAACATAACGGGTGCAAGTTTCCCTTTGGCATGGAACCTCTTAACTCCCCGAGAGGCGTAACTCGAGGTATACAAAGTCTTCTCGTTCAAAACTCAAATCTCGGCGACGATTGTCAAGATAACTCTTCTGTCGAGATTGGGCTATCTTCAACCTTTCCCTAATCATAGCGATCCGCTCTTCACCTCTTGAAGAATATCAGGCCCAAAGACACGGCGCCACGGTCTCATTCCAATTCAATGGCGTCCGACAGTGGTCGACCATACAAAGGCCTCAAAAGGTGACATCTCAGAACTAGCCTCGATAACTATTGTTGTAATCGAACTCGGCATACGGTAAACTCTTATCCCAAGAAGTAGCATAAGCTAATGCACAAGCTCTCAACATATTCTCCGTAATCTGGTTGACTCTTTCGGTTTGTCCATCCGTCTGCGTGGATGATAAGTCAGATCAAGTTCAAACGGGTTCCCATGGCTTCATGCAACTTATTCCGTAACCTTGAGGTAAATTGGGTACCTCTGTCCGATACAATCCTCTTTGGCACTCCGTGCAAACAGACAATCCTGATCATGTACAATTCGCTAATTTATCTCCGAGTAAGTGGTCTTCACGGGATAAAATGGGCTACTTTAGTCAAGCGATCCACTATAACCCATATGGAGTCATAACCTCCTTGAGTCTTCTAAGAAACCGGTAATGAAATCCATTCCGATTTCCTCCCACTTCCACTCGTATTTTCAGCGGTTGTAGCAATCCTGCCGGCCTCGATGCATTGCCTTGACTCTCTGGCATACATCGCACAATGCAACATGCTCGGCAACTTCACGTTTCATACTCGGCCACCAGAATCTCTCCTTCAGATCCTGATACATCTTGGCACTTCCAGGATGAATTGAGTACTTGGAGTCATGGGCTTCTTCCAGAATCAGTTGCTTTAACTCCTTTTTGTTAGGCACACAAATGCGATCCTTCATCCACAACGTGCCTTGCTCATCCAACTTGAAGTCCTCTGCCTTGCCTTCCTCCTTGATAGACTTAATCCTGCGGATCTTGTCATCATCCTTCTGTCCTTCTCGGATCTGCTCCTCCAGGGTAGGCTTTACTTCTAATGCGGCCAAGAATCCGCTAGGTACAACCTCAATCTTCATTTTCTGAAAATCCTCGCATAACTCATCCTGACTTGTGGCTAGCAACGTACTCACGGTATGGCTTTTCCGACTCAGAGCATCGGCTACTACGTTGGCCTTCCCGGGATGGTAATGAATTCCAACATTATAGTCCTTGATCAACTCTAACCATCTCCTTTGCCTCATATTCGATCCGACTCGGGTGAATATGTACTTAAGGCTCTTATGATCCGTATATACTTCACATCTGCTTCCAATCGATAGTGACGCCATATCTTCAAAGCATGCACTACGGCTAACTCTAAGTCATGTGTCGGATAATTTTCCTCATGCGGCCTCAATCGCCTTGATGCATAAGCGGCGACCTTTCCATTCTCGCATCAAGACACATCCAAGTCCTTGGCGCGATGCGTCACAATAAATATCGAAGCTTTGAGCAACATCCGTAGAACTAACACCGTGCAGATGTCAATCGCTTCTTCAGCTCCTGAAATCCTTTCTCACATTCTCAAGCGCCCATGCAAACTTCTTTTCCTTCTTCAGCAATTGCGTAAGAGGTTTCGCAATTGTCGAAGCCTTCAATGAAACGGGCGGTAGTATCCCGCCATTCCAAGGAAACTCCGAACTGGGTCACGCCTTCTACGCTCCCAATGTAACACGCCTTCTACTTTGCTTGGATCTACGGCGACTCCTTCAAGGTCATTACATGTCCAAGAAACTCCACCTTGTCCTTCCAAAAATCACACTTGTCAACTTGGCGAAAGTTGCTGCTCCTCGCCTTTTCCAAAACTCGCCTTAAGTGTTCGGCATGTTCATCCTCCTGTCTTGGAGTAGACTAGGATATCGCCTATGAACACGACGACAAACTTGTCCAAATATTCCATGAACACCTTATTCATCATATTCATGAAATAAGTGGCGCATTCGTTTAAATTTCAAAGGACATAATCAGAACTCGTAATGTCCATATCTTGACGAGAATGCAGCCTTGAATATCTTCTCGATCGGATCTTCAATCGATGGTATCCCGATCTCAGATCAATCTTGGAGAAAACTCCGGCTCCTCTCAACTGATCAAACAACTCATCAATCCTGGGTAGCGGATACTTATTCTTCACGGTGACTTCATTGAGTGCACGGTAGTCAATGCACATCCTGAAACTCCCGCCCTTCTTCTTGACAAACAACACCGGTGCTCCCCACGGCGACTAACTCTGGCCTCGATAAATCCTTTCTCCATTAACTCTTCTAGCTGTTTCTTCATTTCTACCAACTCCTCGGTGGACATCCGATAGGGTCTCTTTGCTATCGGTCTTTGTACTGTACAAGCTCTATCACAAACTCTATGTCCCTGTCAAGCGGCATACCGTAGATCTTCTGGAAAAACATCGGGTACTCATTCACTACGACATCCTCTATGCTGCTCGCCTTGGTACTGTTAACCATCAACTGTCCATCTCTAATCGCAGTGGCTCGAAATTCCACTTTCTTCCCCACGGGCTCTCAATCGAGATAGTCCTTCGCCCACAATCGAATACAGCCTTGTGCTTGGATAACCAATCCATTCCCAATATGACGCCTAAGGTCCGGTCTCCAAAATTATAAGGTTTGCTAGGAACTCTATTCCATCTATTAGTATTCTCACCCGGAACATCCTACTTCGCTCGGAGTTCGGAACTGTGGGTTTGAACTAAAAGCATGCACTTAAGTCTTGCAATCCTGAGTTAAGTCCCTTCATAAAACGAAACTGTCTGGATTTATCTGTCGCTACATCCTCAGGTGCGTAGCGTGCTAGCTGTGTGAACTTGTTCAGGTAGTCGGCCACTGGCTGATTACCTTGTTTCAAAGGCTCGAACTCCTCCTTCTTAAGGTCCATGATTCCTTCAGCACGTGATCTTTGTCGAATGCAAATGTGAACTCTTCCCAAGTGATATCTTGAGGGTTCTCTGCGTGGCACGTAAATTCTCCCACCATTCTGGCCAATGTTCCTTCCAACTGATGAGAAGCGTAGAGTACCTTCTCATTTCCTATGCATTGAGCTATGTGTAGCTTCCTCTCGATTGATCTTAACCAATCATCGGCCTCCAATGGATTGGCATTCCCAGAAAAAGTGGGTGGGTGAGTCCTCATGAACTCTGACAGCCTTGTATTCTGGCGTTGTCCATGATTAACTTGATTAGCAGTGGCTTGAGCAGTGACGTGCTGCATTTGTTGCATCATAGCATGCATCAACTGAGTCTGGGCAGCAAGAAAAGCTCCGAAATTCTGCATATCAACTGGCGGTGCTGGTGCTCCATCATTGGGGTTTTCTGCTGGGCGAGAACCACTCCCATTGCTTCCAAAGTTTCCACGGGTGTTCACCATCTGTCGGTTTGCTCTAGGTTTAGAGATGAGGGGGAAACAAGAATAGACAAGTAATATGGAACTTATGCGGGGCGAAAGGTGTAGCCTTAAGGTCCAACTTTATTATTAATAACTTGGTATGGTTGCTTACAATGCCTAAGGGCCTTGCAACACATACTGCACACTCAGCAAACAAAGCAAATCCAAATCGAACTAACTCTGGAGTCTAACGCCTAAAGGGTGACTCTTTATTCTATGACGCGACTCGGCGAAGGAGTCTCACTATAGAACCTATGCTCACTCATCGAGAAAACCTCCACGGCCTGGGTATGGGTGCTGTGGCATAGGCGCGAAACGATTGCCATGTCCAGCAACTGTGTCCTCTGTGGTAGCCGAAGAAGCAGTGTCCTCATCGAGATCTGACTCCTCTGGATCGGGCTCGTGTAGCTCGAGTACTGGCTCTGGGTCTGGTCCGTACAAGGTCATCTCCAACTCGTCAATCCTTCGTAGAAGGTGTGCCACATACTCTTGAGCCTCCCGCCATCTGTCACAAGAGTGCTTTACGTAAGAACTCCGAATTTTTAAATTGTGACAAGGTAAGGGAAAATTTCAGCAAGAGACAAGAAAAGAGAGAAGGGGATAAGTCGAGAGGTCATTTCTTATCTTAACAACTTTTTAGCTTTTAGAAAATAGGTTTTATCCTCACTACGACCATTCTAGCTAGGGTTGAGCCTACAGTCAAGTATGGCTCTGATACCACCTCTGTCGGGACCCCGAATTTGCAAATCCGGACCCTCTGTGTATTCAGCACTAGTCCAGGAACGCGCTAGTGCACACAGTCTTAACATCGGTAAATATCACAATCATACCAATCGATATTATCAAAGTACTTTATTTAAATAACCAAACAGGTTACTTGACCTTATAGCCAAGTTACAAATATATGCCTCGCAAGGCAAACTTATTAAAAGAGAAATAATAGCAATGAAAATCAAATAGCTTGCGTGGCGCCATCCAAGATACCACAGGCAACCGATCGCTCGCATCCCTAAGTAGACGGATCCTCTTGGAGTTCCTCCTCCAAAGCCGGTGCGATCTCTTCTTCAACTGTATTGTGTTGAGGCAAGGGTGAGTACTTGGTACTCGACAAGTCATGCAGAATGCAAGCTAATATACTATATGCATGGCTTGGTACAAAGGAATAGCTCAAGGTATATTTGCGATAAAGAAACAGCATTTGAAAAGTAATATAAGTAAATTCGAAAGCAGTAGAAATAAGTAAAGCATAAATAACTTTTTCGAGAAGTTTAATAAACATTTTCCCCATCCTAAACCACATTTCCATCATCTTCATTACTAAACCAACCCACCTTTCAAATCCAAGTTATTTTTGAGAAAGTCTAACCCTTGACTGTAATTCCCGAGCATTGTCCAGTACCGTGGACTCGGCTATTTAAATAGATTCTACACTCTGCAGAGGTTATGCACTTTACCCACAAGATACAGTCAAACACCACAAAGGCGAGTTCCCATAACAAAGCCTTTCGGAAGCCTCAAACAACACAGGTGGTCCTCTCCGGTTCGTGCTCTACACCATCCCTTCCCTTAGCCAAGGCGAAGTATGGGACCAACACACCGTTAGATGGGTATCGGCCACGCCCACGATACGCCTCCCCGCACAATCACACAAACGGTGTAATTGACACCCTGAGGCTCCATAAGTGAGTCCTTAGCGACTTAGTCAACTAGGGCCGCCCCATTCCACCCATGTGGTTGCAAGTATGACCCAGTTCAAAGGCTTGCAAGGTTAAGTCCTTAGAGTGACCAGGGCAAGACTACCAAGAACCAAATCAACATTCCCAATGCCACAACTGCCCACCTGATTACTCTTGCCACATGCCCTGGCCGAAATCAAGCTTATCAAACCCCGCTTGATTACCATGCACCACGTGCTATCAACATCACATGATACCTTTCCAAAACAGGTTCAATATATCATTAAGTCAATATTAGCATTTGATTGTCCAAAATCATGTCATGAGCACGAAAGGTGTCTAAGCAAGATACTACAACGATCTAAACCCATGTTGGCGATTTAATAATGTCCAACTAGTAATCCACAACTAGGGTGACAAAGGGTCATGGCACATACTTAAGTAATCAAGGTGTCATATAGCAAATTGGTATTTATCTAATCCCCATGTTTAAGCAAAGTATGTTTCTAATTGAACTAGCATGCAATAGTTTAAATCAAAATAGATTTCGAAATAGGATCAACATGGTCAAAGCACAACTTGCCTTCAAAAAGTACTTGCTCTTGGTCTTGAGTTGGATCCTGAGTCAATACTTCTCCTTCGAATCCTTCCGGCACTTCAACGTCTACTCGTAAAGCGTGCAAATAGCAAAACACAAATAAACAATAGGCAAAAACATCCCAAAACTCCAAATAAAATCCATAAACAGAAAGAACATAATTTTCTGGATTTTTAGAAACTGGAATCGTCAAATTCGGAGTTAAAACGCAAAAGTTATGATTTATTAAAGTTTAAATAATCATTTAAATAATTTTGCAGAGAAAAACTTTAGTCCAAAAATTAAATAAAATTCATATTTGAGTAGATCTTAATTTTATACAAATTTAGAAATTTGAATCACTCAAATCGGAGTTGAAACGCAAAAGTTATAAGCGTTTGAAGTTTGAATCAAAATCTGAAATCATTATTTCGAATTAATAAATCATTTTCTTTTTCGGAAATTAATTAATGCGTCAGCATGGACACGTGGCAGCCTCTGATTGGTTGGCTGACGTCAGCCGGTCCATGGACTCGGTCCACGCCGCTTGGGTCCACCGTGGACTCGGCCCACGACTTCACGTGAGATCGACATGTGGGACCCGCCGTAACGTCATTGCGTCGACGCCGGCCGGGACAGCCGACATGCGGCCCTCGACACGCGGGCCCCGCGTGTCGGCGTCACATGCTCGCTGCTGCGGATCGGCGCCGACCGCCGGTCCAACTTCCCAACACGTGGCGCAATCACGACCGTTGGTTTGAAAATCAACGGCGCGGATTGGATCCAGGGTTAACACGTTGAAACTACTCGTTGATCGTGGGCCGTTTGATTTAGATCGGACGGTCCAGATCTAATCCTATAATAGCACTGCTACGGCACGTGGCAATTGTGAACCGTTGGATCTTGATCCAACGGTCCAGATCCAATCGGGTTGGGGACACGTGAACTCACCTCAACCGCACGATCAAGATCGGACGGTCCACAGAGCTCGCGAGGTCGATGGCGACGTGGCGGCGCTGCAGCCACCGGAGACGGAGACGACGACGAGCCCGACGGCGTTTCGGGGTTGCTCCGGCGAAGTGAAGGGTCTCTTCGGGTGCGTCTCGTCACGGGGATTCCGGATCTGGGCTCCTTCTCGGCGGAAGACGACGGACGGCGGCGGAATCGAGCAAAAACCGCGGCGGTCACTTCCTCCAACTACGGCGAGCTCGCACGGGCAAACGACGGCGGCTCAGGCGAGATGGCTCGGGGGAACGGGTGTGCAAGGATGAGGGCAACCTCGGGGGACGTCTCACGCTTTAAATAGCCTCGGCGTTCGTGCCCGAGACGGAAACCTAATTCTACACGGCGGCGCGGGCGGCGGCGGAGTCCGGCCGGACTCGGCGAAGACGACGACGCCACCGCCCACGTGGCGCGATCAACGGCCACGATCGCACGGCGCGATCGGATCCGGGCCGGGTACGGCTCGAACCGGTATGGGCGGATCTCAGCCGTTGGATCTTGATCCAACGGTTGGGATTGATTAGGTTTAGGAGTGGGTTCGGTCGAGTCAATCGGCTCGGTCGGACTCGAACTCGAAGTCGACTCGGGCTCGATCGGATGAACAAGAATCGACTCGGTTTGGATTTCCAGCGATTTAATATTTAAAATAATTCCCAGTAATTCATTTAATTCATTAAAAATAGCAAATGACTCAGAAAAATTCCAGAAAAATTCTGGAAAATATTTTGGAACATTTTGGACTCAAATAAAATATTTCCAACAAAATTCTATTCGCAAAATTAAATTCTTTAATTATTTCAAAATGGGATAAATTCAAATAAATTCCAAATAAATCCAAATAAATTCCAGAAAATTCCAAAAATTCACCAAAGTGCCAAATCACACATGAATTTAAGAAAAGCAAAATTTTGGGGTGTTACAGGTTAGATAAACATCAATTTGCTGTATGACACCTTGATTATTTAAGTATGTGCCATGACCCTTGTCACCCTAGTTGTGGATTACTAGTTGGACATTATTAAATTGCCAACATGTGTTTAGAACGTTGTAGTATACTGCTTAGACCTGCTACGTGCTCATGACATGGTTTTGGACAATCAAATGTTAATATTGACTTAATGATATATTGAACCTGTTTTGGAAAAGTATCATGTGATGTTGATGGCACGTGGTGCATGGTAATCAACTGGGGTTTGATAAACAGTTTTCGACCGGGGCATGTGGCAAGAGTAATCAGGTGGGCCAGTTGTGGCATTGGGGATGTTGATTTGGTTCTTCGGGTAGTCTTGCCCTGGTCACTCTAAGGACTTAACCTTGCAAGCCTTTGAATTGGGTCATACTTGCAACCACATGGCTGGAATGGGACGGCCCTAGTTGACTAAGTCGCTAAGGACTCACTTGTGGAGCCTCAGGGTGTCAGTTACACCGTTTGTGTGATTGTATGGGGGAGCGTATCGTGGCTGTGGCCAGATACCCATCTAACGGTGTGTTGGTCCCATACTTCGCCTTGGCTAAGGGAAGGGATGGTGTAGAGCACGAACCGGAGAGGACCACCTGTGTTGTTTGAGGCTTCCGAAAGGCTTTGTTACGGGAACTCGCCTTTGTGGTGTTTGACTGTATCTTGTGGGTAAAGTGCATAACCTCTGCAGAGTGTAGAATCTATTTAAATAGCCGAGTCCACTGTGATCGACAATGCTCGGGATTACAGTCAAGGGTTAGACTTTCTGAAAATAACTTGGATTTGAAAGGTTGGTTTGGTTTAATAATGAAGAGGATGAAAATGTGGTTTAGGATGGGGAAAAATGTTTACTAAACTTCTTGAAAAGATAATTACGCTTTACTACTGCTTTCGAATCTACTTATATTACTTGTCAAAAGCTGTTTACTGCAAATATACCTTGAGCTACTCCTTTGTACCAAGCCATGCATATAGTATATTAGCCTGCATTCTGTGCATGACTTGCTGAGTACCAAGTACTCACCCTTGCCTCAACACAATATCAGTTGAAGAGGAGACTACGCCAATTGGAGGAGGAATTCCAAGAGGATCCGTCTACTTAGGGATGCGAGCCCAGTCAGTTGCCTGTGGTATACTGGATGGCGCCACGAAGTTATTTGATTTTCCGCTGCTATTCTTTTTCTCTGAATAAGTTTCGCCTTGCGAGGCATATATTTGTAACTTGGCCATAAGGTCGAGTAACCAAGTTTGGTTATTTAAATAAAGTACTTTATTGGTATCGAGTGGTATGATTGTGATATTTACCAATGTTAAGACTGTGTGCACTAGCGCGTTCCTGGACTAGTGCTGAATACACAGAGGGTCCGGATTTGCAAATTCGGGGTCCCGACAGAGGTGGTATCAGAGCCATACTTGACTGTAGGCTCAACCCTAAGCTAGAATGGTCGTAGTGAGGATAAAACCTATTTTCTAAAGCTAAAAATTTGTGAAGACAAGAAATGACATCTCGACTTATCCCCTTCTCTCTTTTCTTGTCTCTTGCTGAAATTTTCCCTTACCTTGTCACAATTTAAAAATTCCGAGTTCTTACGTAAAGCACTCTTGTGACAGATGGAGGAAGAGTTCAACTACGTTGATCTGGGAGTTGGTCACGCTGCAGAACTTTGGCATATGCTACAGACTCTCGGAGATTTTGAGAAGCCCCAATACCAAGTGGAAGTGATCAGACAAGCGGGATTGATCAAGGCTTGTGACGTGAGGATTGAGGTACCTGCTAGGAAAAAGGGCCAAGGCAATCGCCCGATACACCGTGACCGCCAGAGATCTACAATGCGGATGGGTATCCAAGAAGTATCACGACGAGCAATGCGGCACATTACCCGTATCTACGCCAGAGAGTTGGAGAGTACGGTGTTCCGTCACCATCCGCGTAGCGATAACCTTCTTGACCAAGGCGATTCAGATGAGGATGCCACTGCCATACGCTTGGCACGATTTGTCGTCGCCAGGAGGATGTACTAGATAATACAAGCAAGGAGCTACAGAAGGCCCGCAAGGAGATCACGACAGAGAAGAACAGATGGCGGGAAGCTCAAGAGTATGTGGCACACCTTCTATGAAGGATTGACGAGTTGGAGATGACCTTGTACGGACTGCACTGCAGCCAAGATTTCGAGCTACACGAGCCGGATCCAGAGGAGTCGATCTCGATGAGGACACGCTTCTTCGACTACCACAGAGGACACAGCTTGCTGGACATGGCAATCGTTACGCCTATGCCACAAAGACCCGCACCGTGCCGTGGAGGTTTTCTCGATGAGTGAGCATAGGTTCTATAGTGAGACTCCTTCGCCGAGTCGCGTCATAGAATAAAGAGTCACCCTTAGGCGTTAGACTCCAGAGTTAGTTCGATTTGGATTTGCTTTGTTTGCTGAGTGTGCAGTATGTGTTGCAAGGCCCTTAGGCATTGTAAGCAGCCATACCAAGTTATTAAATAATAAAGTTGGACCTTAGAGTTACCCCTTTCGCCCCGCATAAGTTCCATATTACTTGTCTATTCTTGTTTCCCTCTCATCTCTAAACCTAGAGCAAATCAACAGATGGTAAATACCCGTGGAAACCTTGGAAGCAATGGGAGTGGTTCTCGCCCAGCAGAAAACCCCAATGATGGAGCACCAGCACCGCCAGTTGATATGCAGAATTTTGGAGCATTTCTTGCTGCTCAGACTCAGTTGATGCATGCTATGATGCAACAAATGCAGCACGTCACTGCTCAGGCCACTGCTAATCAAGTTAATCATGGACAACGCCAGAATATGAGACTATCAGAGTTCATGAGAACTCACCCACCCACTTTCTCTGGGAATGCCAATCCATTGGAGGCCGATGATTGGTTAAGATCAATCGAGAGGAAGCTACACATAGCTCAATGCATAGGAAATGAGAAGGTACTCTCGCTTCTCATCACCGAAGGAACAAATTACCGAATGGTGGGAGAACTTCGTGCCACGCAAGAGAACCCTCAAGATATCACTTGGGAAGAGTTCACAACGCATTCCGACAAAGATCACGTGCCTGAAGGAATCATGGACCTTAAGAAGGAGGAGTTCAGAGCATCAAGCAAGGTAATCAGCCAAGGTCGACTACCTGAACAAGTTCACACAGCCTAGCACGCCACGCACCGAGGATGTAGCGACGGATAAATCCGCATACCTCGCTTATGAAGGGACTTAACTCAGATTGCAAGTAGGGTTGATCACCCACACCTTTCCAGATTTCCAAGAGTTGGTGAATAAGGCGCTTATTCTTGAGGACAAGCGCAAGGAACTGGATGAGAACAGAAGCGCAGGATGCAACAAAGAAGGATCACGCCAGGAACGCAATACCGAGAGTTGCACCAAATCAATTCTTCGATTCCAACCACGTAATGCAACAAGGACACCATCCTCTGCACCAAGACTCCGCCAATCGTAACTACGCACCCAGCCCCGCTAGAAACACTACTCCAGGCACAAGAAGGCACGGTGAGACGCCGCTACAATCGCAACGAGCCAGGACACTTTGCCAACAGCTTGTCCAAAGAAGACAGCAGAGTGACCCCGCCGCTTCAACCTAGGAACCACCCCAGCTAGGACGCCAAAGATCAGGAGCCACACCCTGCATCGTGGTGAGAGGCCGAGTCAACCATGTCACCGCAGATGCACCGCAGAATGCTACTGACGTCAGTCTTGGGTAAGTTACTTGTTAACTCAGTACCTGCAACAGTTTTGTTTGACTCTGGAGCTTCGCATTCGTTTGTTTCGCAAGGCTTTGCTACTAGAAATGATTTGAGGATTGCAAGACTTAGATGCATGCTTTTAGTTCAAACCCCTGGTTCCGAACTCCGAATGAAAGTAGGATGTTCTGGGGTGAGAATACTAATAGGTGGAATAGAGTTCCTAGCAAACCTTATAATTTTGGAAACCCAGACCCTAGACGTTATATTGGGAATGGATTGGTTATCCAAGCACAAGGCCGTATTGGATTGTGGACGGAGGACTATCTCAGTTGAGAGCCCGTATGGGAAGAAAGTAGAATTTCAAGCCACTGCAGTTAGAGATGGACAGTTGATGGTTAACAGTACCAAGGCAATCAGCATAGAGGATGTCCCAAAGAGTGAATGAGTACCCGATGTTTTTCCCGAAGATCTACCTCGTATGCCGCCAAACAGGGACATAGAGTTTGTGATAGAGCTTGTACTGCACAAGACCGATAGCAAAGAGACCCTATCGGATGTCCACCGAGGAGTTGGTAGAAATGAAGAAACAGCTAGAAGAGTTAATGGAGAAAGGATTTATCAGACCGAGTTCGTCGCCGTGGGGAGCACCAGTTTTGTTTGTCAAGAAAAAGGACGGAAGTTTCAGGATGTGCATCGACTACCGTGCACTCAATGAAGTCACCGTGAAGAATAAGTATCCGCTACCCAGGATTGATGATTTGTTTGATCGGTTGAGAGGAGCCGAGTTTTCTCCAAGATTGATCTCGAGATCGGGATACCATCGCTTGAAGATCCGATCGTAAGATATTCAAGATCGTGCATTCTCGTCAAGATATGGACATTACGAGTTTACGCTATGTCCTTTGGGCCGATTTAATCGCGCCAAATTATTTCATGAATATGATGAATAAGGTGTTCATGGAATATTTGGACAAGTTTGTCGTCGTGTTCATAGACGATATCCTAATCTACTCCAAGACAGAGGATGAACATGCCGAACACTTAAGGCGAGTTTTGGACAAGCTGAGGGAACAGCAACTTTTCGCCAAGTTCAGCAAGTGTGATTTTTGGAAGGACAAGGTGGAGTTTCTTGGACATGTAATGACCGCAGAAGGAGTCGCCGTAGATCCAAGCAAAGTAGAAGCTGTGTTACATTGGGCGCAACCAAGATCGTGACCCATTCGGAGTTTCCTTGGAATGGCAGGATACTACCGCCGTTTCATCGAAGGCTTCTCGACAATTGCGAAACCTCTTACGCAATCGCTGAAGAAGGAAAAGAAGTTTGCATGGACGCCAAAATGTTAGAAAGGATTTCAGAGTGAAGAAGCGATTGACGCCAAGACCGGTGTTAGTTCTACCCGATGTTGCTCAAAGCTTCGATATTTATTGTGACGACGCGCCAAGGACTTGGATGTGTCTTGATCACGAGAATGGAAAGGTCGCCGCTTATGCATCAAGGCAGTTGAGGCCGCATGAGGAAAATTATCCGACACATGACCTAGAGTTAGCTGCCGTAGTGCATGCCTTGAAGATATGGCGTCACTATCTGATCGGAAACAGATGTGAAGTATATACGGATCATAAGAGCCTTAAGAAAATATTCACCCAATGGATCTGAATATGAGGCAGGAGATGGTTAGAGTTGATCAAGGACTATAATGTTGGGATCCATTACCACCCCGGGAAGGCCAACGTAGTAGCCGATGCCCTGAGTCGGAAAAGCCATACCGTGAGTACGTTGCTAGCCACAAGTCAGGACGAGTTATGTGAGGATTTTCAGAAAATGAAGATTGAGGTAGTACCTAGGGGATTCTTGGCCGCATTAGAAGTAAAGCCTACCCTAGAGGATCAGATCCGAGAAGGATGTAGGATGATGACAAGATCCGCAGGATTAAGTCCATCAAGGAGGAAGGCAAGGCAGAGGACTTCAAGTTGGATGAGCAAGGCACGTTGTGGATGAAGGATCGCATTTGCGTGCCTAACAAAAAGGAGTTAAAGCAACTGATTCTGGAAGAAGCCCATGACTCTAAGTACTCAATTCATCCTGGAAGCGCCAAGATGTATCAGGATCTGAAGGAGAGATTCTGGTGGCCGAGTATGAAACGTGAAGTTGCCGAGCATGTTGCATTGTGCGACGTATGCCAGAGAGTCAAGGCAATGCATCAGAGACCAGCAGGATTGCTACAACCGCTGAAAATACCTGAGTGGAAGTGGGAGGAAATCGGAATGGATTTCATTACCGGTTTGCCAAAGACTCAAGGAGGTTATGACTCCATATGGGTTATAGTGGATCGCTTGACTAAAGTAGGCTATTTTATTCCCGTGAAGACCACTTACTCGGGAGATAAGTTAGCAGAATTATACATGATCAGGATTGTCTGTTTGCACGGAGTGCCAAAGAGGATTGTATCGGACAGAGGTACCCAATTTACCTCAAGGTTCTGGAATAAGTTGCATGAAGCCATGGGAACCCGTTTGAACTTCAAGATGCCTTATCATCCATGCACGGATGGATGCATCGAAAGAGTCAACCAGATTCGGAGGATATGTTGAGAGCTTGTGCATTAGCTTATGCTACTTCTTGGGATAAGAGTTTACCGTATGCCGAGTTCGATTACAACAATAGTTATCGTGCTAGTTTACGATGTCACCTTTTGAGGCCTTTGTATGGTCGACCCTGTCGGACGCCATTGAATTGGAATGAGACCGCGAGCCGTGTCTTTGGGCCTGATATTCTTCAAGAGGTCAAGAACAGATCGCCATGATTAGGGAAAGGTTGAAGATAGCCCAATCACGACAAAAGAGTTATGCTGATAATCGTCGCGAGATTTGAGTTTTGAACCGTAAGATTTTGTATACTTGAGTTACGCCTCTCAGGGGAGTTAAGAGGTTCCATGCCAAAGGGAAACTCGCACCTCGTTATGTTGGACCATTTAAGGTTTTGAGCCGCAGAGGCGAAGTTGCTTATCAGCTGGAGTTGCCGCAGTCGTTGGCAGGAGTGCATGACGTATTCCATGTGTCCAAGTTGAAGAAGTGTTTCCGAGTTCCTGAGGAAATGCACACCGCTAGAGTCAATTGAGTTGCAAGAGGATTTGACTTATAAGGAGCATCCCGTGAGGATTCTAGACACAATGGATCGAGAAACTAGAAACAAGTCAACCCATTTCTGTAGAGTTCAGTGGAGCAACCATGAAGAAAGCGGTTTACTTGGGAGCGAAGAGGATTTGAAGAAAGAGTTTCCAAACCTATTCCTTTAGTAAGCCCTGAATCTCGGGGACGAGATTCTATTAAGGGGGGAGGTTTGTAACACCCCAAAATTTTGCTTTTCTTAAATTCATGTGTGATTTGGTACTTTGGTGAATTTTTGGAATTTTCTGAAATTTATTTGGATTTATTTGGAATTTATTTGAATTTATTCCATTTTGAAATAATTAAAGAATTTAATTTTTCAAATGAAATTTTGTTGGAAATATTTTATTTGAGTCCAAAATGTTATAAAATATTTTCCAGAATTTTTCTGGAATTTTTCTGAGTCATTTGCTATTTTTAATGAATTAAATGAATTACTGGGAATTATTTTAAATATTAAATCGCTGGAAAATCAAACCGAGTCGATTCATTGTTTCATCCGACCGAGCCCGAGTCAGACTCGAGTTCGAGTCCGACCCGAGCCAGTTGACTCGACCGAACCCACTCCTAACCCCAATCGATCCCGACCGTCGGATCAAGATCCAACGGTCCAGAATTGACCGTACCGGTTCGAGCCGAAACCGGATCGGGTCCGATCGCGCGCGATCGCGGACTGCCGATCGCGCCACGTGGGACGGTTCTCGTCGTCGTCCCCGCCGAGACCGGCCGGACTCGCCGCCGCGCTTGCCGCGTGAAGAACTAGGTCTCCGCTTTCCGCATTTAACGCCGAGGTTATTTAATGACCGGCTCACACCCGAGGATCGCCTTGACCTAAGCGCACCAGAATCCCTAGACAACGCCGCTCGAGCCGCCGTTGAGCCGCAATCGCTCGCCGGAGTTGTCTCTTCCCTCCGCCGCGGTTCCTTGCCGATTGCGGCCATCTCCGTCGTCCTCCGCCGCCGTTGTGTCCAGAACCGGACTCCTCGCGTCGAGGCGCACCCGGAGCTACCTCTCACTTCGCCGGAAGGGTCCCGCAACGCCGTAGCCGTGGTCATCGTCTCCAGCTCCGTCAAGCCAGCGCCGCCGTGGGCCATCGCCGGACTTCAAGCTTCCTCAGCCGTCGGATCTTCATCCAAGGGCCCAGATTACGCCACGTCATCTCACGGTGAGATCCCGTTCCAAATCCTAGATCCAATCTCCACCGTCGGATCTAGATCCAACGGTCCGAAATCAATGCGTTAACCCAAACGCGTCAACACTAGATCTAATCCGCGCCGTTGAATTTCAAACCAACGGCCGGGATTGCGCCACGTGTCGGGAAGATGGACCGACGCGGTCAGCGCCGTCCACGCGCGCGTGCGTGTGACGCTGACACGCGGGGCCCGCGTGTCAGAGGGCCCGCATGTCAGTGGCTAATCCAGCCAAGCGCTGACGTCACCCATGACGTCACAGTGGGTCCCACATGTCAGCACCGTGGGCTGAGCCCCGCTGACGTCAGCGATGACGTCACCCGAGTGGGCCCACATGTCAGCGACACGTAGAGTCGTGGACCGAGTCCACGGTGGACCGAGCCAAACCGTGGACCACGTCCATGGACCGGCTGACGTCAGCCGCCCAATCAGAGGCTGCCACGTGTCCATGCTGACGCAATAATTAATTTCCGAAAAAGAAAATGATTTATTAATTCGAATAATGATTTCAGATTTTGTTCCAAATTTCAAACGCTTACAACTTTTGCGTTTCAACTCCGATTTGAGTGATTCAAATTTCTAAATTTGTATAAAATTGAGATCTACCTAAATATGAATTTTAATTAATTTTTGGACTAAAGTTTTTCTCTGCAAAAATTATTTAATTGATTATTTAAACTTTAATAAATCATAACTTTTGCATTTTAACTCCGATTTGAACGATTCCAGTTTCTAAAAATCCAGAAAATTATGTTCTCTCTGTTTATGGATTTTATTTGGAGTTTTGGGATGTTTTTGCCTATTGTTTATTTGCGTATTTGCTATTTGCACGCTTTACGAGTAGACGTTGAAGTGCCGGAAGGATTCGAAGGAGAAGTATTGACTCAGGATCCAACTCAAGACCAAGAGCAAGTACTTTTTGAAGGCAAGTTGTGCTTTGACCATGTTGATCCTATTTCGAAACTTATTTTGATTTAAACTATTGCATGCTAGTTCAATTAGAAAATACTTGGTTTAAACATGGGGGTTAGATAAACATCAATTTGCTGTATGACACCTTGATTATTTAAGTATGTGCCATGACCCTTGTCACCCTAGTTGTGGATTACTAGTTGGACATTATTAAATTGCCAACATGGGTTTAGAACGTTGTAGTATCTTTGCTTAGACACCTTTCGTGCTCATGACATTGTTTTGGTCAATCAAATGTTAATATTGACTTAATGATATATTGAACCTTTTTTGGAAAAGTATCATGTGATTTTGATGGCACGTGGTGCATGGTAATCAACTGGGGTTTGATAAACAATTTCGGCCAGGGCATGTGGCAAGAGTAATCAGGTGGGCCGCTTGTGGCATTGGGGATGTTGATTTGGTTCTTCGGGTAGTCTTGCCCTGGTCACTCTAAGGACTTAACCTTGCAAGCCTTTGAACTGGGTCATACTTGCAACCACATGGCTGGAATGGGACGGCCCTAGTTGACTAAGTCGCTAAGGACTCACTTGTGGAGCCTCAGGTGTCAATTACACCGCTTGTGTGATTGTGCGGGGAGCGTATCGTGGTCGTGGGCCGATACCCATCTAATGGTGTGTTGGTCCCATACTTCGCCTTGGCTAAGGGAAGGGATGGTGTAGAGCACGAACCGGAGAGGACCACCTGTGTTGTTTGAGGCTTCCGAAAGGCTTTGTTACGGGAACTCGCCTTTGTGGTGTTTGACTGTATCTTGTGGGTAAAGTGCATAACCTCTGCAGAGTGTAGAATCTATTTAAATAGCCGAGTCCACGGTACTGGACAATGCTCGGGGATTACAGTCAAGGGTTAGACTTTCTGAAAATAACTTGGATTTGAAAGGTTGGTTTGGTTTAATAATGAAGAGGATGAAAATGTGGTTTAGGATGGGGAAAAATGTTTACTAAACTTCTTGAAAAGATAATTACGCTTTACTACTGCTTTCGAATCTACTTATATTACTTGTCAAAAGCTGTTTACTGCAAATATACCTTGAGCTACTCCTTTGTACCAAGCCATGCATATAGTATATTAGCCTGCATTCTGTGCATGACTTGCTGAGTACCAAGTACTCACCCTTGCCTCAACACAATATCAGTTGAAGAGGAGACTACGCCACGGCCGGAGGAGGAATTACAAGATGATACGTCTACTTAGTGATGCGAGCCCGGTCGGTTGCCTGTGGTATATCTTGGATGGCGCCACGGTTATTTGATTTTCATTTGCTATTCTTTTTCTCTGAATAAGTTTCGCCTTGCGAGGCATATATTTGTAACTTGGCCATAAGGTCGAGTAACCAAGTTTGGTTATTTAAATAAAGTACTTTATTGGTATCGAGTGGTATGATTGTGATATTTACCAATGTTAAGACTGTGTGCACTAGCGAGTTCCTGGACTAGTGCTGAATACACAGAGGGTCCGGATTTGCAAATTCGGGGTCCCGACATTACCCAGAATTAAGTAAAGCATTTTCTATTTGAACTAGCATGCAATACATTAAATCAAAATAGGTTTCAAAATGGGATCAATATGGTCAAAGCACAACTTGCCTTCAAAAAGTACTTGTTCTTGGTCCTGAGCTGGCTCCTGGGTCAACACTTCTCCTTCGAATCCTTCCGGCACTTCAACATCTACTCGTAACGCGTGCAAATAGCAAATAATAAATAAACAGTAGGCAAAAAGTGTCCAAACATCCAAATAAAGTTCATAAACAGATAGAACTTAATTTTATGAATTTTTAGGAACTGGAATCGCTCAAATCGGAGTTAAAACACAAAAGTTATGATTATTTAAAGTTTAAATAATCAATTAAATAATATTAAAGAGAAAAACTTTAGTCCAAAAATTAAATAAAATTCATATTTGTGTAGATCTGAATTTTATGAATTTTTAGAAATTTGAATCGTTCAAATCGGAGTTGAAACGCAAAAGTTATAAGCGTTTGAAGTTTCGAAATTCAAATCAATTATTAAACCGAATTATTAAATCATTTTCTTTTTCGGAAATTATTTATTGGCGCCAAGATGACACGTGGCAGCCTCTCGATTGGCGCCGACGTCACCGGCTCATGGGCTCAAATTTCACGGCAGCTTGGTCCACCGTGGACTCGGTCCACGGCTCCACGTGTCGCTGACAGGTGGCCCCCCTCGGGTGACGTCATTGTCGACGTCGGCCGGCTCACCACGGTCGACGGGTGGGACCCACTGGTGACGTCATCGCTGATGTCACTACACGGCTGGGGTAGCCGCTGACGTGCGGGCCCGCCATGACATCAGCGTGACGTCATGGTGTGGTTTGGCTGGGCCGCTGACATGCGGGCCCGGCGTGTCAGCGTCACACGCACGGGTGCGCTGACCGCGGCGGTCAAGCTCCCTGTCATGTGGCGCAATCTCGGCCGTTGATTTGAAAATCAACGGCCCAGATTAGATCTGGACTCACGCGTTTGGGTTAACGCGTTTGATCTGGACCGTTGGATCTAGATCCAACGGTCGAGATTGGATCTGGGATTTTGGAACGGGATCTCACCGACGGTGACGTGGCGCAATCTGGACCGCTTGATGAAGATCCGACGGCCGCGAGCTCAAGTCCGGCTGGCGAAGCGGCGCGCTGGTCACCGGCCGCAGGGACGACGACCTAGCCGACGGCGTTTGGCGCGCTCCGGCGAGGTGAGTTGGACTCCAGGCGCGTCTTGACCTCCTGGTCCCGGATCTGGGTCAACGGGCGACGGAGGACGCGGACGGCGCGGATTCGACGAAACCGCGGCGGCTCCTTCTCCTTACTCCGGCGAGCTCTAGCGGCGCAACCACGGCGGCTCAGCGAGGTGAGTTAGGGCTACAGTGCGCAATGAAGTGGCGGTCCCGACACTTGGCGGCGCAATAAATAGGGCCCTCGGCGTCAGTGAAACGCCGGAAGCGAGGCCCACTCCGTTCTTGGCGGCGAGTCGGCGACTTGGATTGGGTGACGTGGCTCAACCACAGCCGTTGGATCAAGATCCAACGGTGCGGGGGTTTGGGCTCGGGTCTGGCTCGGGCGAGCTGGCTGGCTCGGTCGGGCTCGGGCTCGGGTGACGTGGCTCAATCGTGGCCGTTGGATCTGAATCCAACGATCACGCGGTTAGGGCTCGGCCTAGTGGGTTCGGTCGAGTCACGTGGCTCGGGTCGGACTCAAGTCCGACTCGGTCGGATGAACAGTACTTGACCCGACTCGATTTTACAGCGATTTAATATTTAAAATAATTTCCAATAATTCATTTAATTCAAGAAAAATAGCAAAATACTCAGGAAAATTCTGAAAAATATTTTAGGGCATTTGGGACTCAAATAAAATATTTCCAACAAAACTTTATTTGAAAATTTAATTTCTTTAATTATTTCAATATGGAATAAATTCAAATTAAATCCAAATAAATCCCAGAAAATTCCAAAAATTCACAAATGTGCAAAATAATATTTAATTCCATGAAAAGCAAAAATTGGGGTGTTACAACTGGCAAGTTTGTCCTCGGAGCAACCAAGAGTGCTACTAAAGAACTCCATCCTCGCTGCAACCTTGCCTCCGGTGACACAAGAGGCCATGACCACCGCGTGCTTGAAAGCATATGAGGTGCGAGGCACACCGAACTTCTCGGCGCGCAGCACAAGCGCCTTCAACCGCTCTGGATTGGACAAGAGCAGCCCTCGGGAGTGCACTGACATCTTGGCAATATCACAAACACTTAGGCCGCACTCCCGAAGCTGTGCGATGTTGAGCTTGACCACCTTCTCGAAGTCGGCAGTGAGGACACTGTAGTTAGTCTTCACCATCCGGAGGAGCTTGTCGAAGGAGCCAAAGAAGGGGATCCAGAACTCGAGCTTCGAGGCGACATCGCAGGAGCGGAGCGCCACGGCGCCGCCGACCAGGAGGAAGCGGGCGATCTGGGGATCGGACAGACCGACGCGGACGCGGAGGGAGGCGAGGCGGGGGGCGACGTTGCCCACCCTGGAAAGCAGGAGCTGCGGGTCAACGGCGACGATGGTAGCGATGTCGGGGCGGGATAGGCCGACGGACAGAGGGGAAAGCGGCTGCGCGTCGGGGTTGGAGGCGGACTTGAGGTGGGGGAGCTTCTTGGACGCTTTGAGCGCTTGGGCGCCGGTGAGGCCGCAGGTGGCGACGAGGTAGTCCTCGACAGAGAATGGGGTGGGGGACGCGGAGGCGGAGGTGGAGAGGACGAGAGCGCGAAGGTGGAGAAGAGAGGTGGAGGGTGCGGCTGCGGTGGTAAGATGGGAGGGGGCGCGGAGCAGCGGGGGAAAGCGCCTCCGGAGGTGGAGCATGGCGATGGCGGATAGAGGAGTCGGCGTCTTTGGGCATTACCGAGCGGGCCGTGGTGAGCACAGAGATCGTCCTCCTCTGCGGTTACCTTAAGAGTCAATTAGGTGCAAAATAGAGTTCCTAATCACTGAGGTTGGTTTGGAGCAAGGGTGGTGCCGCGACATTATGGCTCCTTTTGGTCGGTTTGGGTGGATTAGTGCAAAAGCTAAGTTTTAGTTGGCTGTTTTGAAAAGTTGTTTTCTATAAATTTCTGCTGCTCTTCACAAAAAGTTAAACTAGAAGCTTGTGGTTTATTTTTGAGAAAAAAATCAGTTCAGAAGCTGTGTCAAAGGGGTTGTTGACGAAGAAAGGTGTTGCCTTCCGTCGATTGGTTGGTTATATGATGATCAAATACCAATTAGAATTCCATGCTTGTTAACAAACTGAGGTAGTGATACTAGAGTCTTCCAAAAGTTAGGAGCTCAAAATGACAATGTTCCCGTCGACAATTGCCTGGGACCCATATCTATTCCCTGTTTTGCATGTATAAAAAGAGACATGTAATACTACAAGAAGATAGCCTAGCCATACCCCTCCTGAGTATTGCAATGTCACCCTCAGGAAATGCTTCTTGCAGTAACAATTCTGTGCTAAATGCAATCATACAATTGGTACGAGGGTATTGTTAAATTTATCTCCTCCAAAAATCCAATCAAAGAGCTCATTCAATAAAAAATTTGAAGTAATCCCACAGGTCAAAATCATTAGAATACAGTCATTCAAACAAGCCCTCAATTAATGAGATGCATTACCCCCTTCGCAAAATTTTACCAAGGGAGAAAAAGTATCTGTGTGCAAATTACATTTCGGCCATTGTTTATTTTTGCTCCATTGAAATGACATTAGTCTAGTTTCTTTCCTTGTTTTTAACTAGCTTCGGCAACATCCCATTCTTTTGCGAAGGCAAAAAAAATACTACAAATTATCATGCCATTAATTATTTTTTTTAAGTGGAGTATTCTCATCATTTTCTTTTCTTCATTTCTACTCTTTCTGGAAACATGAAAACAATTAAACAAAACAGGAAAAATACAGCAATGTATTGTGGTGGTAATGACTAATGACTAACGGGTATGCGAAAACAAGTCTATCATGAACTCACGCGTGTGCATGTGGTGTGCATGCTTGTGCGACTTTGATGTAATAGAAAAAAGAACATTTAGATCAATTGTAGCAGAGATCATCCATCCATCCATCCAAGGGGCGGCAAGCAGAAACTATCGGAGATGATCCATGCTTGTGGTTGTGGGACTTTCTTTTTCTTGTTTGCTCAAACAGCATCATATCGAAGCAATATTCCAGGGATTGCTCTGCCCTAGCCTCAGTTACCTCCAGGAATGATTCAGCTCTGCAGCAGATTTTGGCCATGTGATTCACTCATCTTGTTAGCTCTTCGACGGTTTCTTCTCCTTGCTGCTCTTTCTTGCTATTCCTGTGAGGCATTTGTATTCCGTCATATAGGTAGCAGGGGTAGCCGGCCTTCTCCTCGGTGACGGCTGGCGACGAGGGCATGCGGTGGAGCCTGCTCGCCCAGTATCTACTACATCTCGTGGCACACCAGAGCAGGAGATCAAGGGCTAGTTGATAGCTAGCTCCATGAATCATGGACTTGATCAGCAGTTGCATGCATGCATGCATATTGCATTAGTAGCAGTAAGCAGCAACTCACTATGTATCTAGTATCTACGGACTGTACTGCTTCTTTCTATAACTGGGCTTAAACCTGCTTTTTTCGCCCCCCCCCCCCCCCCCCCCGTCACCCTTTTTATAACTGGTTCTTTCTAAGGATGGAAATAAAAGTAACCCCTGCAGACCCCCTGACCGAGCGTGGAAGGCCCGGTAGCTAGGTGATGTTAGAGCATCTCTAAGAGGGGCCTTAAATATGGCCCTAACTTGAATTATAGGGCTTTTAGGGGAAAAGATCAACTCCAGCAAGGACCCTAAATTGTTAAAATTTATCAAATTGTTTTAGGGCCTATGGGAGAGTAGCTATATTTAGCAACTCTGTGATTGAGCCCTATCTTCATTGAGTTTTAGGGCCTAATTGCTGGAGTGAATATTTCATTGGAGCCCTAAATCTAATTAGTTGGGATCCTAAATTAAAATTTAAGGCTCATTTTTAGGGTCCTCTCTTGGAGATGCTCTTACACCCTAAAATTAAAACTAGAAGATATGTGCACTACGCTGCGCCAATGATAATATTGTTCGTCTGGCAGAGACAAAGCATAAAATAGTTTAGGAATCACATGTTATAGAAATGACTTGCAGGAAATCTATAATTTAGCCAACATCAATACATCTCAAAACTAATGTGTTTCATTTCTATACAGTACTAATAAAAAGAGGAAAATGATAAGAATTATGTTACAAAGGCCAATGACCAGTTAGAGCTTGCTTTCGATCTCGAACACACCGTGAAATCGAGGAACAATAAACATAACAATCTAACCAAACTAAATAACATAATAAAGAGAGATGCATCCATCGTTACGGGCAGACTGTGGTTAACGCTATAAAAATGTTGCTCATGTAGGTATTTGTTAGATATTATATCCTGGGTCAACCTTAGTTCGACATCAATCATTTTTTTTATTAACCATATGATTTGTAGTATCCATCGTAATCAACAGCAAAGTCAAACTTTATCTTGTTTAATTAGAGGAGAGGACACTACTACAGAAAACCCTATCAGAGACGGTTCACAAATATCATCAGAGACGGCTTTGTGAACCGTCTCTAACAATGGGTCAGTGATAATAGAGCCACATCACAGACGGTTTCAACAACCGTCTGTGATAATAATATTATAGACAGTTCTTATTCTGAACCGTTAGTGATATATTTCTTCCACAGACGGTTTGACAAAAGACCCGTCTGTGATAGTATGGATATCACAGACGGTTTATTGTACGAACCGTCTGTGATAGTATGGATATCACAGATGGTTTATTGTACGAACCGTCTGTGATAGTATAGATATCACAGACGGTTTATTGTACGAACCGTCTGTGTTATATAACCTATCACAGACGGTTCACAAATAACACCGTCTGTGATGTATTGTATCACAGACGGTTCACAAATAAGAACCGTCTGTGATGTGGTTTTCATACATCGACATTTTTCGCTTATTGGCTAGCCTCAGAAATGCTAGCCATGCCCTCTCAAATGCAGACATAACACGGACATAAGATCACAAACAAGTGATCATAACACGAGATCACGCAGACATAACACACACAGATCACATAACACGGACATATCGGATCGCCAAACAATATATCAAATGCGTATAAAGACTAAAAGAATCCCAACTCTATTATCATCTAAGCGCTCATGCAAGGAAAGCGAAGTTACAAATGAATTTTCTCCAATCACGTTATTGGAGAAGTAAACACTAAACAACCATACGTAGCAATTGACACAAATAGCAGCTTTCAAACTAAATATATCAAACATGGAAAGAGAATGGCAAGCAGCATCGATCCAATAAAAACAACGAAGGATATAACTTGATCCATCACAGCCTGACGAACGTTGTTGCCTTCCAGCACCCCCCACATCAATTGTATCAGGAAGATATCTACAAAATTTACTAAGGCATCATTCCAGCTACCTAATATGTACATGGCTACTACATCACGGTGTTACTATTTCGAAATGCTCTCCTCTCAAGAAAAAGAATTGACTAAGAATGATATTTTTTTTCCTAAGCAATTCAACTACTACAAGTCCACAATCTTCACAAATTAAAATAGTACAAGTGGCAATACAGAGAAAAACCTAACTCTTGCAGTTAGGCACCTGCGTAGAACTCGCCTTTTTTATTAATGACTTCAGTGGCTAGGAAAAAACAAAGTTTTCCTCGAATTGACGCCAGATCCTTGTCTTGCAACGAAGTTTTATCCTTACTCATTTGTGTTGCATTGACGAGGAGATGCATGTTATGGCAAACGTAAAATCCACATCGGTTATTGCCCTGTCCCTGTTGGTGGCACTGCAAAAATAGAATTGCTTAGTTCCAGAATCATGGCTACGGAGTTTGAAATAGGATTATACTGTATAGAGGATACCAGAAACTTGAAATCGTGTTGCAACGCCTTATCCCCGCCTTGAACAGAAGGATCTCGCAAAGCTTTGACCGTCCTACGTGATTTCGAAAGGTTAGCCTCAGCTATTCCAGGAGCAACAAGCACCTTAAACAACGTGGTTACCTAGTGATTAACCGTGTGATAGGGTTCAAGTCGTGGTTGCCGGTATGTGAGGAATCAACGTAAATAACCCGGTTCTTGGCCAGATGAATTACAATTAGAACCCAGTGAAACCTGCATAGGTATGTTGCCATGGTCAATTAGCACCAAAGTATTGTGTGCACATTACAAATGAGAGTATACCAAGTCGGGCAGCACTTACCCTGGGTTAAAGGGTAAAAGTATGAAACTTTTATCTTTCTGAGCATCCAAGGCATGTCGTACGTATTCCTCTCTTTGCTTTTGCATCTTGGTTCATTGTTGGTCATGAGACTAAGAGTGGGTCGAGGAAACCCACCGATGTATTGTTCGTTCTCGCTTCGTGTATCATGAATCTATATATACAAAAGTTAGGCAAAGGGGTCACTTCAAATATATATATATATATATATGACATTTATCCGTATTACAGGGAAGACACACTCACAATGTCCAACATCTTAAGAGCGAGGCGTCGAGGGCGTCGAGGTTGAAGAGACCGAACAGGTCCTGGAAGCCGACCGCGAAGTAGCCCCCCGCTGACTCGTTGAACAGATGCTTAGGCTTGTAGCGGACCATGATACTTGTTGTACGTTCGTTCTCTGGCTTGTTAGCTTGTCTCATGTAGTATGTATGCAGGCTTTTGCAGCAGTAAGTCAATGTCTTCATGCGATCTTCCGTTAATAAAGGCTCTCCTAGCTTGAATACCCGGGCCAACGGGGCCATCGGATAGTACTCCAAGGCCTTCGCTATCTTTTTTGATTTGCCCTTCCCTTTCTTTGTTGGAACGGAAATCTTCGGGGGAGACGAGGGGAGTAGAGAGCAATCATAGTCAAAGTCAATATCAAACTCACTGTCAATGTTTTTGGGTGGGGAGGGCACGATAACCGATTTGGGGGAATTGGATCAACTTCTGGTGGAGGAAGTAGAGGTACTTCTGGTGGAGGATGGATGTCTAGAGATATGTCGCTGTTGGGCCACTGGATGAATGTGCCGATGACATCCCCCAGTGTCTGAAGCTCGTCATTTGGAGGCAATTGTAGCGTGACGATCTTGAAAATGTCATGAACGCCGTCCACATTGACCTTCATGAAACCCAGCGCTAGCAGGGTACCGTGCACCATTGCCCCTTCAATGGATGGATACGCGAGGCCCCAAGCAGCCTGTATAGGAAGGGAGCAATTGGCAACTCTCACCTGGAGATTGCACCGCATGGGCTCCTACACAACGGTACCCAATTAGCTAATGTGCCCAAAAGATATATCTATGGAGCATTTAAGAGATCTAAATTAGTATACCTTGATGTCACAGACAGGGAATTTGCCGACGTGTTTACCCTGGTCAGGGGCGGACGCACAGCTGCTCTTACGTGTAGTGGGGCTGAACTCTTGGCCTTCCACAGGCTGTGTGTTTTGAGCATTGAGCCTTTCCTCGAGGCTTCTTATCCTATCATCGAATTATCCTCTCAGCCTGTCCTCAAGATCCTTCACGATCTTTTTCTCGCGCTCGTCTCTACCTCTCTTCTTACTCCGGTACATGTGAGTGTCTTCGAAGCCCGTTTTCCAGGGAACGAAAACCCCTTTGCCTCGCGTGCGACCAGGGTGTTCCTTGTTTCCCAATGCCGTGGAGAGTGCATCTCTCTCCCTGTTTGGGACAAAAGATCCACCGGAAGATTGTGCACTCAACTCTGCCTGCAAGATTGCAGCAAGTTATTTGACTTATGAAGTTAGGAACTAAATACGTACCAAAATGGTGGTTCGATATCTTACCAAACGTTGGCAGACTTCCTCGTCCGCAGGGTTTGTAAAGGAGATGGTGCCAGATGGTGTGGCACATGACCTCGCTCTTAGCCAGTCTCTGGCGCGCTGGTCAGCAATCGATGCAAATGGCGCGGAGTCCCCCTCGTCCTCCCTGTCCCATTGCATCCTCTTCCCCGCGTAGCCAGCGGTGCCGAGTCTGTGGGGGTGGGTGTTCCTTGCCTGCAGGGCCTTGTGTGCTTCGCTTTCAATCAAGAATTGATCTGTCGTCTTCAGCTGAACAAAACGTCGCCATGAATCCTCACTAATGAACCCGTACTTAGAGTAGGGAGTCCTATCCTTATTGACGTATTCCTTGACAAGTGTGCTCTTAAAGGTCTTCCACGCCTTTCCTGCCACTAGCAGTGCATACCGTCGCACAGGGTCCTCGAGTTCTTCTGGGAGATCGAAGGAGGAAAGGATTTACATGAAGGTGTCGTTGCGGCCCTCGTCGATCGACTTCGGGATGTACATGTGATGGGGACCCGTTCGCGTGCAACTATCCCACACATTGTTCGTAATGCATTCACTACCTTTTTACTTCCGGTAGGAGACCCATCTTTCGGATCGATCGCCGTGATGCTATATCGGCCTGTTGGCCTTTTGTTTGCTTTTCTTGGAGCGCGAGTTGGTTTGACTTGACTCGGCTCATCAGTTGGGCCTAAGGTGGATGAAAATATTGAAATAATGTTATTCACCAAACGTCTTGTGGGTAAAGCCGCAGAGTGAAAATCTTTTTCAAAAGCCGTTTCCACAGTCATGAAAGTCTTGGTGCACTAGCACTAGCTAGATGTTTTCATATTTTTCATAAAATGGTTTGCAATTGGAAATTTTGGTATTGAAAAGTTTACCCTACAGATTATTCAATACTTTGCTATGTGTTGGCAAGATTGTTTTCAACTGTTGTGTCATGTGTAAGCAAAGATTGGTTTTATGCCATGTGTTGGTAGAAAATGGAAAACTTGTTGCTCACGTCATGGAGGACCGTGAGTTGTTATATTTATGCTTGCATACTTGTTATTTTATATCTCATTAAATTGCTTTTACTAAATTCGACTTTCTATTAATACAACCTACATATATTTATGCAAAATAACCGCAGTAGCCTTTCTATTAATACAACCTACATATATTATATGTTTTGCAAAAGTCTTGTGAGTACATTTTTGTACTCAACTTGCTACGATTATGTGTTAAATTTGATCGCCTAGCGTCATTTTTTTGGAACTTACGGCAAGATCAATGTCGATGCATCGGTGGCGCTCTGGTGACGTGTGATTTGGAGGACTTTTCAAGCTGCCATCTGCTCGAGAGGTCCTCCCTGGATTGCAGTGTCATTTTCACGCACTTACCAGGAACAAGAGTCAAGAGCTATCTCTCTGTCTAATTTATGATTCGTCCATCTATTCCATCAGCGTCAACATTAAAGCCTGCCTTTGCACTACATGTATACGAGTGCAGAGGCAGCGGCTGAGTTTATACCGAGTACAAGAGTCAAAAATTGCACGAGTATAAACTCACCGCTGATGTCGCCTCGTATTCGTATACATGTAGTGCAGCAGCTTTAATGTTGACGCGATGGAATAGATGGACATATCGTAAATTAGACAGAGAGATAGCTCTTGACTCTTGTTCCCGTAAGTGCGTGAAAATGACACTGCAATCCAGGAGGACCTCTCGAGCAGATGGCAGCTTGAAAAGTCCTCCAAATCGCGTCACCAGAGCGCCACCGATGCATCGACATTGATCTTGCCGTAAGTTCCAAAAATATGACGCTAGGCGATCAAATTAACACGTAATCGTAGTTTTCGCTCATCATAATATTCCTTCTAATGCTAATGAATAGTTTCATATTGGAATAGTTTCGACTACAAGTATTCCTTCTAATGTCTTAGCTTGGAAGTATTCCTTCTAATGCTAATGAATAGTTTTAGCTTGGAATAGTTTCGCTTGGAAGTATTCTAGACTGTATGCCTCCTTCCAATGGAATAGTTTCAGCTTAGAAGTATTCCTTCCAATGGAATTTATTTATATTATCCAATATAAATAATTGAGATGTCTGGTTTTTGTGTTAAAAATCTGTTCATAGTAGTAGCCATCTACTATCACTAGTTCTCCAATTGATTTGTCTGCAATTTAGTCGTGTAAAGCCTTGACATACAGACCTGTTGATATGCGCTCAATTCTCTAAAGTTGTTTGTGTTGCGTAAAGCCTTGATATTGTATTTGTGTGGTAGGTTAGAATGAATGTTATTTTGTGGTTGTAGTTAAATGGGATGTGTACTAGCATTGCTATGAACTGTTGACAGCTACTATTTCCGATTAGCTACTATTTTCATATGAATACTTTATTCTGCTGTTAAGCAATCGCATTTGGGAGCAATCTGAGAACCAGATTATTATTAGAGTGTATGGATTGGCTTTGGTTGTTATTTATGATCTTTGTTGATGATATTTTAAAGAACATGTCGGGACCCCGAATTTGCAAATCCGGACCCTCTGTGTATTCAGCACTAGTCCAGGAACGCGCTAGTGCACACAGTCTTAACATTGGTAAATATCACAATCATACCACTCGATACCAAATAAGTACTTTATTTAAATATCCAAACTGGTTACTCGACCTTATGGCCAAGTTACAAATGTATGCCTCGTAAGGCGAAACTTATTCAGAGAAAAGTAGTAGCAGCGGAAAATCAAATAACTTCGTGGCGCCATCCAGTATACCACAGGCAACTGACTGGGCTCGCATCCCTAAGTAGACGGGTCCTCTTGGAATTCCTCCTCCGAAGCTGGCGTAGTCTCCTCTTCAACTGGTATTGTGTTGAGGCAAGGGTGAGTACTTGGTACTCAGCAAGTCATGCACAGAATGCAAGCTAATATACTATATGCATGGCTTGGTACAAAGGAATAGCTTAAGGTATATTTGCAGTAAACAGCTTTTGACAAGTAATATAAGTAGATTCGAAAGCAGTAGAAATAAGTAAAGCATAAATAACTTTTCAAGAAATTTAATAAACATTTTCCCCATCCTAAACCACGTTTCCATCAACTTCATTATTAAACCAACCCAACTTTTCAGACCAAAGTTATTTTTGAGAAAATCTAACCCTTGACTGTAATTCCCGAGCGATGTCCAATACCGCGGACACGGCTATTCGAATAGATTCTACACTCTGCAGAGGTTATGCACTTTACCCACAAGATACAGTCAAACACCACAAAGGCGAGTTCCCGTAACAAAGCCTTTCGGAAGCCTCAAACAACACAGGTGGTCCTCTCCGGTTCGTGCTCTACACCATCCCTTCCCTTAGCCAAGGCGAAGTATGGGACCAACACACCGTTAGATGGGTATCTCGGCCACGCACGATACGCTCCCGCATACAATCACACAAGCGGTGTAATTGACACCCTGAGGCTCCACAAGTGAGTCCTTAGCGACTTAGTCAACTAGGGCCGTCCCATTCCAGCCATGTGGTTGCAAGTATGACCCAGTTCAAAGGCTTGCAAGGTTAAGTCCTTAGAGTGACCAGGGCAAGACTACCGAAGAACCAAATCAACATTCCCATCGCCACAATCGGCCCACTTGATTACTCTTGCCACATGCCCCTGGCCGAAAATTATCAAACCCCAGTTGATTACCATGCACCACGTGCTATCAACATCACATGATACCTTTCCAAAACAGGTTCAATATATCATTAAGTCAATATTAACATTTGATTGTCCAAATTCATGTCATGAGCACGAAAGCGTGTCTAAGCAATACACTACAACGGTCTAAAACCCATGTTGGCAATTTGATTATGTCCAACTAGTAAACCACAACTAGGGTGACAAGGGGTCATGGCACATATTTAATTAATCAAGGTGTCATACAGCAATTTGGTATTTATCTAATCTCCCATATTTAAGTAAAGTATTTTCTAATTGAACTAGCATGCAATAATTTGAACCAAAATAGATTTCAAAATGGGATCAACACGGTCAAAGCACAACTTGCCTTCAAAAAGTACTTGCTCTTGGTCTTGAGTTGGATCCTGAGTCAATACCTCTCCTTCGAATCCTTCCGGCACTTCAACGTCTACTCGTAAAGCGTGCAAATAGCAAATACACGAATAAACAATAGGCAAAAACATCCCAAAACTCCAAATAAAATCCATAAACAGAGAGAACATAATTTTCTGGATTTTTAGAAACTGGAATCGTCAAATTTGGAGTTAAGACGCAAAAGTTATGATTATTTAAAGTTTAAATAATCAATTAAATAATTTTACAGAGAAAAACTTTAGTCCAAAAATTAAATAAAATTCATATTTAGGTAGATCTCAATTTATACAAATTTAGAAATTTGAATCACTCAAATCGGAGTTGAAACGCAAAAGTTATAAGCGTTTGAAGTTTGAATCAAAATCTGAAATCATTATTTCGAATTAATAAATCATTTTCTTTTTCGGAAATTAATTATTGCGTCAGCATGGACACGTGGCAGCCTCGATTGGTTGGTCGACGTCACCGGTCCATGGACTTGGTCCACGCTCGGCTCGGGTCCACCGTGGACTCGGTCCACGACTCTACGTGAGACTGACATGTGGGCCCACTCGGGTGACGTCATCGCTGACGTCAGCGGGGACTCGGCCACGGTCTTGACATGTGGGACCCATCAGACGTCATGGATGACGTCCGCGGTGCGATCGGCCGACACGCGGGCCCAGCGTGTCGGTACGCTGCCAGCGACGTCTGGCCGGCCGCGTCGGTCCAACTTCCCGACACGTGGCGCAATCACGGCCGTTGGTTTGAAAATCAACGGCGGATTAGATCCAGGGTTAACACGTTGAAACTACTCGTTGATCGTGGGCGCTCGATTTAGATCGGACGGTCCAGATCTAATCCTATAATAACACTACTACGGCGCGTGGCAAATGTGAACCGTTGGATCTTGATCCAACGGTCCGGATCCAATCGGGTTGGGGACACGTGAACTCACCTCAACCGTCCGTCTGGATCGGCGGTTCACCGAGCTTCGCGAATCCGCGATGGCGCGGCGAGGCTTGGGCACCGGAGGCGGGGGCGATGACCAAGAGCGGCGCTACAGAGGCTCCTCCGGCGACGTGCGTGGTCACGCTCGAGTCGCCTTGGCTCGAGGATCCGGTTACGGCCTCCTTCTCCTCGGCGACGGCGGGCGGCGGAAGGTGAGAAAACCACCACAATACCCTAAGCTACTACGGCGAGCAATCCCGAGCAAGCGGCGGCTGCTAGGGTTTAGCAAGCTAAGGCAAAAAGTAGCGCAAGGTCACGGCGGTCCTCGGGGTGCGATCCGGGCATTAAATAGCCCCGGGAGGCGTGCTCAGGGCAGAGCCCTAGTCGATTCTGGCAAGACTCGGCGGCGGAGTCCGGCTTCGGACTTCGGCGGGGAAGACGGCACGAGAACCGTCCACGTGTCAGATCAGCGCCCCGATCGGACCGGCGCGAACGGGTTTGGGTCGGACACGGCTCAACCGGTACGGGCGGATCTCAGCCGTTGGATCTTGATCCAACGGTTGGGATTGATTAGGTTTAGGAGTGGGTTCGGTCGAGTCACGTGGCTCGGGTCGGACTCGAATTCGAGTCTGACTCGGGCTCGGTCGGATGAACAGTACTTGACCCGAGTTGATTTTCCAGCGATTTAATATTTAAAATAATTCCCAGTAATTCATTTAATTCGTTAAAAATAGCAAATGACTCAGAAAAATTCCAGAAAAATTCTGGAAAATACTTTGGATCATTTTGGACTCAAATAAAATATTTCCAACAAAATTTTATTTGCAAAATTAAATTCTTTAATTATTTCAAAATGGAATAAATTCAAATAAATTCCAAATAAATTCCAAATAAATCCAAATAAATTCCAGAAAATTCAAAAAAAATCACCAAAGTGCCAAATCACACATGAATTTAAGAAAAGCAAAATTTTGGGGTGTTACAGAACAACACTAGAATGACAGTTCACAATATACTAATTCACAATATGTTATATTTGTATGTATTAACTCCTGTTAAAATTTGGAATCTAGACCTCTGCAGAGCTTGCACTATTTTCATTCTAACTAATTTATACAATTTATAGAGAAGACATGGAAGGAGAAATGGTACATAAAGACTTGCAAAACATACAAATAAAAAAAATATAGAGAGAGGCCATAAAATATATGCAGAGAATAATATAGGAACGGAGGCAATGAATATTATTCAATTGTTAGTAGCACCTACAATCTACAAAACAGAGGCAATGAATAATATAGGAACGGAGTTCATTCTCAGTTTGCTTTACAAACCATCCAAAAGGCCACAATCTTCTCTTTGAGGTGCCCTTCTTATGCAATGTTTCCTTTGATTTCACAGTTTCAACCTTAGCACACACATCCACAAATCTATTGTTCTACCACGGGGGAGGAGGAGACCAACCTTGTGATGGAGGAGGAGACGTCGCTAGGGGAGGAGGAGACACAGCAGTCGGGGGAGGAGGAGGCGCGTTCGCCGGGGGAGGAGGCGCCAACGCCGCGGCGGGGCTCGGGGAGGCGCCGGCGCGGCTCGGGGAGGCGGCGGCAGTCTCCATCAGTGAGGTTAGGGTTTGAAGTGTGCGTAGGGTTTTCAGTCTGATCGAAACGTTTTCAGTATAGAAGTTATATAGAGGCACCTATCACAGACGGTTTTAAAAAAACAACCGTCTGTGATATATATTTCACAGACGGTTCTAAAACACAACCGTCTTTAATGTTTATCTATTACAGACGGTTCTATTTAACAACCGTCTGTAATAGTAACTACCACAGACGGTCCTTCAATATAACCGTCTGTAATAGATAAATATTCAAGACGGTTGTGTGTACGAACTGTAACACCCCAAAATTTTGCACTTTGGTGAATTTTTGGAATTTTCTTAAATTCATGTGTGATTTGGCACTTTGGTGAATTTTTGGAATTTTCTGGAATTTATTTGGATTTAATTGGAATTTATTTGAATTTATTCC
Organism: Rhipidocladum racemiflorum; assembly: GCA_036346355.1. Classification (NCBI taxonomy): domain Eukaryota; kingdom Viridiplantae; phylum Streptophyta; class Magnoliopsida; order Poales; family Poaceae; genus Rhipidocladum; species Rhipidocladum racemiflorum. The sequence continues at coordinate 11,331,047 of CM070589.1, forward strand.
ATTTTGAAATAATTAAAGAATTAAACTTTGCAAATAAAATTTTGTTGGAAATATTTTATTTGAGTCCCAAATACCCTAAAATATTTTCCAGAATTTTTCTGGAATTTTTCTGAGTATTTTGCTATTTTTAATGAATTAAATGAATTTCTGGGAAATATTTTAATTATTAAATCGCTGGAAAATCAAACCGAGTCGGTTACTGTTCATCCGACCGAGCCCGAGTCAGACTCGAGTTCGAGTCCGACCCGAGCCACGTGACTCGACCGAACCAACTCCAAAACCTAATCGATCCCAACCGTTGGATCAAGATCCAACGGTCAGGATTTCCCCGTACCGCTTCGGTCGAATCCGGCCCGGATCCGATCGCGTCCACGCGATCGTGGCCGTTGATCGTGCCACGTGGACGGCTGTGCGTCGTCGTCTCGCCCGAAAGTCCGGCCGGACTCCATGCCGCGCCCGCCGCCGTGGAGAACTAGGTTTCCGTCTCGGGCACGAACGCCGAGGCTATTTAAAGCCCGGGTCACGCCCCGAGGTTGCCCTCTTCCGTGCGCACCCGTGTCCCCGAGCCATCTCGCTGGCCGTCGCCGTTTGTTCGCACGAGCTCGCCGGAGTTAGAATCTGTTTCGCCGAGGTTAAAAGCCGATCCGCCGCCGTCCGCCCTCCGCCGCCACCGAGCACGAGATCTAGGACCCCTGCACGAGACGCACCAAGAGACCTTTCATCTCGCCGGAGCGCGCCGGAAACGCCGAGACCGTGGTCATCGTCTTCATCTCCGGCCAAGCTAAGCGCCACCGTGAAGCCATCGCCGACCCGAGCTCCACCAACCGTCCGATCAAGATCCAAGGGCTCGATCGCGCCACGTCACCCTCGGTGAGTTCCGTTGAAAATCCTAGATCTAATCTCAACCGCTGGATCTAGATCCAACGGCAGGTCGTGCCACGTGGCGGGAACCGCACCAGGCTAGATTGGATCTGGACCGTTAGATCAAGATCCAACGGCCCAGATCAACCCGTGCGCCCCAAGCACTTGAGGCCCAAATCCAATCCTAGCCGTCGGTTTTCAAACCAACGGCTACGATCGTGCCACGTGTCCAGGGAGCCGAACCGCCGCGCCACGCGGGCGTGCGCGTGGGTCACTGACACGCGGGGCCCGCGTGTCAGCGACCGCACCGTGACGTCACCCATGACGTCATCGGAGGGACCCACCTGTCAGCACCGTGGGCTGAGCCCCGCTGACGTCAGCGATGACGTCACCCGAGTGGTCCCACATGTCAGTCTCACGTGAGCCGTGGACCGAGTCCACGGTAGACCCGAGCCGAGCGTGGACCAAGTCCATGGACCGGCTGACGTCAGCCAACCAATCAGAGGCTGACACGTGTCCAGGCTGACGCAATAATTAATTTCCGAAAAAGAAAATGATTTATTAATTCGAAATAATCATTTCAGATTTTGATTCAAACTTCAAACGCTTATAACTTTTGCGTTTCAACTCCGATTTGAGTGATTCAAATTTCTAAATTTGTATAAAATTGAGGTCTACCTAAATATGAATTTTATTTAATTTTTGGACTAAAGTTTTTCTCTGTAAAATTATTTAATTGATTATTTAAACTTTAAATAATCATAACTTTTGCATTTTAACTCCAAATTTGACGATTCCAGTTTCTAAAAATTCATAAAATTATGTTCTCTCTGTTTATGGATTTTATTTGGATGTTTCGACACTTTTTTCCTATTGTTTATTCGTGTATTTGCTATTTGCACGCTTTACGAGTAGACGTTGAAGTGCCGGAAGGATTCGAAGGAGAAGTATTGACTCAGGATTCAACGCAAGACCAAGAACAAGTACTTTTTGAAGGCAAGTTGTGCTTTGACCATGTTGATCCTATTTCGAAATCTATTTTGATTTAAACTATTGCATGCTAGTTCAATTAGAAAAATACTTTATTTAAACATGGGGGTTAGATAAATACCAATTTGCTGTATGACACCTTGATTACTTAAGTATGTGCCATGACCCTTGTCACCCTAGTTGTGGATTACTAGTTGGACATTATTAAATTGCCAACATGGGTTTAGACCGTTGTAGTATACTGCTTAGACCTGCTACGTGCTCATGACATGATTTTGGATAATCAAATGTTAATATTGACTTAATGACATATTGAACCTGTTTTGGAAAAGTATCATGTGATGTTGATGGCACGTGGTGCATGGTAATCAAGCGGGGTTTGATAAACGATTTTCGGCCAGGGGCATGTGGCAAGAGTAATCAGTGGGCCGATTGGCATTGGGGATGTTGATTTGGTTCTTCGGGTAGTCTTGCCCTTGTCACCCTAATGACTTAACCTTGCAAGCCTTTGAACTGGGTCTAACGTGCAACCACATGTCTGTAATGGGACGGACCTAGTTGACTAAGTTGCTAATAACCCACTGTGGGACCTCGGGAGGTCAACTACACCCTTTGTGTAAGTTGTACGGGGAGCGTCTGGGCTGAGGCCAGTACCCATCTAACGGTTGATTGGCCTAGACTTCGCCTTAGCGAAGGAAGGGTTAGTCTTAATAACGGGAGGACCACTTGTATTGTTAGAAGTCTCCTAAAGACTTTGTTACTGAACTCGCCTTTGTGGTGTTTGATCAGTATCTTGTGGGTAAAGTGCATAACCTCTGCAGAGTTTAGAATCTATTCGAATAGCCGTGTCCGCGGTATTGGACATCGCTCGGGAATTACAAATCAAGGGTTAGATTTTCTCAAAAATAACTTTGGTTTGAAAGGTTGGGCTGGATTAATAATGAAGTTGATGGAAATGTGGATTAGGATGGGAAAGATGTTTATTAAACTCCTTGAAAAGTTATTTATGCTATACTTGTTTCTACTGCTTTTGAATCTACTTATATTACTTGTCCAATGCTATTTATCGCAAATATACCTTGAGTCATTCCTTTGTACCAAGCCATGCATATAGTATATTAGCTTTGCGTGCATTGCATGACTTGCTGAGTACCAAGTACTCACCCTTGCCTCAACACAACACCGCTTGAAGAGGAGACTACGCCACCTTTGGAGGAGGAGCTCCAAGAGGATCCGCTCACGTAGGGAGCGAGCCCACCGGTTGCCTGTGGTATACTTTGGATGGCGCCACGATGTTACCTTATTTGATTTTCCGCCGCTACTATTTCTCTCTTAATAAGTTTAGCCTGCGCATGCATTTGTGACTTGACCATAAGGTCGAGTAACCAGTTTGGTTATTTAAATAAAAGTACTTTATTAGCATCGAATGGTATGATTGTGATATTTACCGATGTTAAGACTGTGTGCACTAGCGCGTTCCTGGACTAGTGTTGAATACACAGAGGGTCCGGATTTGCAAATTCGGGGTCCCGACAGAGGTGGTATCAGAGCCAGGTTGACTGTAGGCTCAACCCTAGCTAGAATGGTCGTAGTGAGGATAAAACCTATTTTCTAAAGCTAAAAATTTGTGAAGACAAGAAATGACATCTCGACTTATCCCCTTCTCTCTTTTCTTGTCTCTTGCTGAAATTTTTCCTTACCTTGTCACAATTTAAAAAATTCCGAGTTCTTACGTAAGCACTCTTGTGACAGATGGAGGAAGAGTTCAACTACGTTGATCTGGGAGTTGGTCACGCCGCGGAACTTTGGCATATGCTACAAACTCTCGGAGATTTTGAGAAGCCGCAATACCAAGTGGAAGTGATCAGACAAGCAGGATTGATCAAGGCTTGTGACGTGAAGATTGAGGTACCTGCTAGGAAGAAGGGCCCAGGCAATCGCCCGATACACTGCACTGCCAGGAGATCTACAATGCAGATGGGTATCCAAGAAGTATCACGACGAGCAATACGGCACATTACCCATATCTACGCCAGAGAGTTGGAGAGCACGGTGTTCCGTTATCACCCGCGCAGCAATAACCTTCTTGACCCGAAGGCAATTCAGGATGAGGATGCCATGGTTACACAGTTGGCACGATTTGTTGTCGCCCAGGAGGATGTACTAGATGATACAAGCAAGGAGCTACAGAAGGCCCGCAAGGAGATCACGACAGAGAAGAACAGATGGCGGGAAGCTCAAGAGTATGTGGCACACCTTCTGCGAAGGATTGACGAGTTGGAGATGACTTTGTACGGACTGCACTCCGAGCCAAGATTTGAGCTACACGAGCCAGATCCAGAGGAGTCGATCTCGATGAGGACACCGCTTCTTCGACTACCACAGAGGACACGATTCTTTGGACATGGCAATCGTTTCGGCGCCTATGCCGCACCTGCACTCCAGGCCGTGGAGGTTTTCTCGATGAGTGAGCATAGGTTCTATAGTGAGACTCCTTCGCCGAGTCGCGTCATAGAATAAAGAGTCACCCTTTAGGCGTTAGACTCGAGTTAGTTCGATTTGGATTTTCATTGGTTCTTTGAGTGTGCATGTGTTGCAAGGCCCTTAGGCATTGTAAGCAGCCATACCAAGTTATTAATAATAAAGTTGGACCTTAAAGTTACACCTTTCGCCCCGCATAAGTTCCATATTACTTGTCTATTCTTGTTTCCCTCTCATCTCTAAACCTAGAGCAAATCGACAGATGGTGAACACCCGTGGAAACTTTGGAAGCAATGGAAGTGGTTCTCGCCAAAGAAAACCCCAATGAGGGAGCACCAGACCGCCACATGGATGTGCAGAATTTGAGCTTTTCTCGCTGCCCGGACTCGCTTGATGCATGCTATGATGCAACAAATGCAACACGTCACCGCCAGGCCACTGCTAATCAAGTTAATCGTGACCACGCCGTAATACAAGACTATCGAGTTCATGAGAACTCACCCACCCACTTTCTCTGGGAATGCCAATCCATTAGAGGCCGATGATTGGTTAAGATCAATCGAGAGGAAGCTACACATAGCTCAATGCATAGGAAATGAGAAGGTACTCTACGCTTCTCATCACCGGAAGGAACAAATTACGAATGGTGGGAGAACTTCGTGCCATGCAAGAGAACCCTCAAGATATCACTTGGGAAGAGTTCACAATGCATTCCGACAAGATCACGTGCCTGAAGGAATCATGGACCTTAAGAAGGAGGAGTTCAGAGCTCAAGCAAGGTAATCAGCCGGTGGCCGACTACTGAACAAGTTCACACAGCTAGCACGCTACGCACTGAGGATGTAGCGACCGATAAAGCCGCATACCTCGTTTTATGAAGGGACTTAACTCAGATTGCAAGTAGGATTGATCACCCACACCTTTCCAGATTTCCAAGAGCCGTGAATAAGGCACTTATTCTTGAGGACAAACGCAAGGAACTGGATGAGAACAGAAGCGCAGGATGCAACAAAGAAGGATCACGCCAGGAACGCAATACCGAGAGTTGCACCAAATCAATTCTTGATTCCAACCACGCAATGCAACAAGGACACCATCCCCAGCACCAAGACCTGTCAATCGTAACTACTGCACTTCACCCCCGCTAGAAACACTACTCGAGCGATCGGCAAGAAGGAACAGTGAGACGCCGCTACAATCGCAACGAGCCAGGACACTTTGCCAACAGCTTGTCCAAAGAAGACAGCGAGTGACCCCGATTCGCTTCAATCTAGGAACCACCCCAGCTAGGGCGCCCGGCACGTGAGCCACACCCTGCACCGTGGTGAGAGGCCGAGTCAACCATGTCACCGCAGATGCACCGCAGAATGCTACTGACGTCGTCTTGGGTAAGTTACTTGTTAACTCGACTGCACAGCTTTGTTTGACTCTGGAGCTTCGCATTCGTTTGTTTCGCAAGGCTTTGCTACTAGAAATGATTTGAGGATTGCAAGACTTAGATGCATGCTTTTAGTTCAAACCCCTGGTTCCGAACTCCGAACGAAAGTAGGATGATCCGGGGTGAGAATACTAATAGATGGAATAGAATTCCTAGCAAACCTTATTATTTTGGAAACCCAGACCTTAGACGTTATATTGGGAATGGATTGGTTATCCAAGCACAAGGCCGTATTGGATTGTGGACGAAGTACTATCTCAGTTGAGAGCCTGTGTGGGCAGAAAGTGGAATTTCAAGCCACTGCAGTTAGAGATGGACAGTTGATGGTTAACAGTACCAAGGCAATCAGCATAGAGGATGTCTCCGTAGTGAACGAGTACCAAGATGTTTTTCCTGAAGATCTACGGTATGCCGCAGACAGGGGACATAGAGTTTGTGATAGAGCTTGTACTGTACAAAGACCGATAGCAAAGAGACCTTATCGGATGTCCACCGAGGAGTTGGTAGAGATGAAGAAACAAATAGAAGAGTTAATGGAGAAAGGATTTATCGACCGAGCTCGTCGCCATGGGGAGCACCGCTTTGTTTGTCAAGAAAAAGGACGGAGTTTCAGGATGTGCATTGACTACCGTGCACTCAATGAAGTCACCGTGAAGAATAAGTATCCGCTACCCAGGATTGATGATTTGTTTGATCACCGAGAGGAGCCGGAGTTTTCTCCAAGATTGATCTGAGATCGGGATACCATCGATTGAAGATCCGATCAGTAAGATATCCCAAGACTGCATTCTCGTCAAGATATGGACATTACGAGTTCTGATTATGTCCTTTGGGTATCGATTTAATGCGCCAGATTATTTCATGAATATGATGAATAAGGTGTTCATGGAATATTTGGACAAGTTTGTCGTCGTGTTCATAGATGATATCCTAAGCTACTCCAAGACAGAGGATGAACATGCCGAACACTTAAGGCGAGTTTTGGAAAAGCCGAGGAACAAAGCAACTTTTCGCCAAGTTCGACAAGTGTGATTTTTGGAAGGACAAGGTGGAGTTTCTTGGACATGTAATGACCGCAGAAGGAGTCGCCAGTAGACCCAAGCAAAGTAGAAGCTGTGTTACATTGGGAGCACCAAGATCGTGACCCAGATTCGGAGTTTCCTTGGAATGGCAGGATACTACCGCCGTTTCATCGAAGGCTTCTCGACAATTGCGAAACCTCGACGCAATTGCGAAGAAGGAAAAGAAGTTTGCATGGACGCTTGAGAATGTGAGAAAGGATTTTAGGAGCTGAAGAAGCGATTGACATCAAGACCGGTGTTAGTTCTACCTGATGTTGCTCAAAGCTTTGATATTTATTGTGACGATCGTGCCAAGGACTCGGATGTGTCTTTGTCTGAGAATGGAAAGGTCGCCGCTTATGCATCAAGGCGATTGAGGCCGCATGAGGAGAATTATCCGACACATGACCTAGAGTTATGCCGTAGTGCATGCCTTGAAGATATGGCGTCACTATCTCGATTGGAAACAGATGTGAAGTATATACGGATCATAAGAGCCTTAAGTACATATTCACCCAATCGGATCTCGAATATGAGGCAAAGGAGATGGTTAGAGTTGATCAAGGACTACAATGTTGGAATCCATTACCATCCCTGAAGGCCAACGTAGTAGCCGATGCTCTGAGTCGGAAAAGCCATACCGTGAGTACGATGCTAGCCACAAGTCAGGATGAGTTATGTGAGGATTTTCAGAAAATGAAGATTGAGGTGGTACCTAGCGGATTCTTGGCCGCATTAGAAGTAAAGCCTACTCTAGAGGACCAGATCCGAGAAGGGCAGAAGGATGATGACAAGATCCGCAGGATTAAGTCCCTCAAGGAGGAAGGCAAGGCAGAGGACTTCAAGTTGGATGAGCAAGGCACGTTGTGGATGAAGGATCGCATTTGTGTGCCTAACAAAAAGGAGTTAAAGCAACTGATTTTGGAAGAAGCCCATGACTCCAAGTACTCAATTCATCCTGGAAGCGCCAAGATGTATCGTGATCTCAAGGAGAGATTCTCGTGGCCGAGTATGAAACGTGAAGTTGCCGAGCATGTTGCATTGTGCGACGTATGCCGTAGAGTCAAGGCAATGCATCGAGAGACCAGCGAGGATTATTACTGATGAAAATACCTCGAGTGGAAGTGGGAGGAAATCGGAATGGATTTCATTACCGGTTTGTCAAGACTCAAGGAGGTTATGACTCCATATGGGTTATAGTGGATCGCTTGACTAAAGTAGCCCATTTTATCCCCGTGAAGACCACTTACTCGGGAGATAAATTAGCAGAATTGTACATGATCAGGATTGTCTGTTTGCACGGAGTGCCAAGGAGGATTGTATCGGACAGAGGTACCCAATTTACCTCAAGGTTCTGGAATAAGTTGCATGAAGCCATGGGAACCCGTTTGAACTTCAGTACAGCTTATCATCCACAGATGGATGGACAGACCGAAAGAGTCAACCAGATTCTGGAGGATATGTTGAGAGCTTGTGCATTAGCTTATGCTACCTCTTGGGATAAGAGTTTGCCGTATGCCGAGTTCAGTTACAACAATAGTTACCAGGCTAGTTTACAGATGTCACCTTTTGAGGCACTGTATGGTCGACCCTGTCGGACGCCATTGAATTGGAATGAGACAGGTGAACGATGTGTCTTTGGGCCAGATATTCTTCAAAAGGCTGAAGAGCAGATTGCCGTGATTAGGGAAAGGTTGAAGATCGCCCAATCACGACAAAAGAGTTATGCTGACAACCGTCGCCGAGACTTGAGTTTTGAATCAGAAGACTTTGTATACCTCAGAGTTACGCCTCTCAGGGGAGTTAAGAGGTTCCATGCTAAAGGGAAACTCGCACCCCGTTATGTTGGACCATTTAAGATTTTGAGCCGCAGAGGCGAAGTTGCTTATCAGCTGGAGTTGCCACAGTCGTTGGCAGGAGTACATGACGTGTTCCATGTGTCCCAGTTGAAGAAGTGTCTCCGAGTACCTGAGGAACAGACACCGCTAGAGTCAATTGAGTTGCGAGAAGATTTGACTTACAAGGAGCATCCCGTAAAGATTTTGGACAATATGGATCGAGAGACCAGAAATAAGTCAACCCGTTTCTGTAGAGTACAGTGGAGCAACCACACGGAGAGTGAAGCAACTTGGGAACGCGAAGAGGATTTGAGGAAAGAATTTCCAAACCTATTCCTTTAATAAGCCCTGAATCTCGGGGACGAGATTCTATTAAGGGGGGGAGGTTTGTAACACCCCAAAATTTTGCTTTTCTTAAATTCATGTGTGATTTGGCACTTTGGTGAATTTTTGGAATTTTCTGGAATTTATTTGGATTTAATTGGAATTTATTTGAATTTATTCCATTTTAAAATAATTAAAGAATTAAACTTTGCAAATAAAATTTTGTTGGAAATATTTTATTTGAGTCCCAAATACCCTAAAATATTTTCCAGAATTTTTCTGGAATTTTTCTGAGTATTTTGCTATTTTTAATGAATTAAATGAATTTCTGGGAAATATTTTAATTATTAAATCGCTGGAAAATGAAACCGAGTCGGTTACTGTTCATCCGACCGAGCCCGAGTCAGACTCGAGTTCGAGTCCGACCCGAGCCACGTGACTCGACCGAACCAACTCCAAAACCTAATCGATCCCAACCGTTGGATCAAGATCCAACGGTCGGGATTTCCCGCATCGCTTTGGCCGAATCCGCCGGATCCGATCGCGTCCACGCGATCGCGGGCCGTTGATCGTGCCACGTGGGCGGTATGCGTCGTCGTCTCCGCCCGAAGTCCAGCCGGACTCCGCCGCCCGCGCCCGCCGCCGTGGAGAACTAGGTTTCCGCCTCGCACGAACGCCGAGGCTATTTAAAGCCCGGTCACGCCCGAGGTTGCCCTCTTCCGCGGCGCACCGTGTCCTCGAGCCATCTCGCCCGAAAGCCGCCGCCGCTTGTTCGCATTTGAGCTCGGGCTGGAGTTAGAATCCTGTTCGCCGAGGTTAAAAGCCGATCCCGCCGCCGCCCGCCCTCCGCCGCCACCGAGCACAGATCTAGGACCCCGTAGCGAGACGCACCAAGAGACCTTTCATCTCGCCGAGCGCCGAACGCCGAGACCGTGGTCATCGTCTTCATCTCCGGCCAAGCTAGCGCCGCCGTGAAGCCATCGCCGACTTCGAGCTCCACCAACCGTCCGATCAAGATCCAAGGGCTCGGATCGCGCCACGTCACCCTCGGTGAGTTCCCGTTGAAAATCCTAGATCTAATCTCAACCGCTGGATCTAGATCCAACGGCTTAGGTCGTGCCACGTGGCGGAATCGCACCAGGCTAGATTGGATCTGGACCGTTAGATCAAGATCCAACGGCCCAGATCAACCCGCGGCGCCCCAAGCACTTGAGGCCCAAATCAATCCTAGCCGTCGGTTTTCAAACCAACGGCTACGATCGTGCCACGCGTGTCCAGGGAGCCGAACCGCCGCCACGCGGCGCGGCAGTGGAGTCATCGACACGCGGCCCGCGTGTCGGCCGATCGCACCGCGGACGTCACCCATGACGTCATCGGAGGGACTCCACCTGTCGACCGTGGCCGAGCCTCGCCGACGTCGGCGATGACGTCACCCGAGTGGTCCCACATGTCGGGTCTCACGTGGCCGTGGACCGAGTCCACGGTAGACCCGAGCCGGCGTGGACCAAGTCCATGGATCGGTGGCGCCACCAACCAATCGAGGTCGACACGTGTCCAGCCGACGCAATAATTAATTTCCGAAAAAGAAAATGATTTATTAATTCGAAATAATCATTTCAGATTTTGATTCAAACTTCAAACGCTTATAACTTTTGCGTTTCAACTCCGATTTGAGTGATTCAAATTTCTAAATTTGTATAAAATTGAGATCTACCTAAATATGAATTTTATTTAATTTTTGGACTAAAGTTTTTCTCTGTAAAATTATTTAATTGATTATTTAAACTTTAAATAATCATAACTTTTGCATTTTAACTCCAAATTTGACGATTCCAGTTTCTAAAAATTCATAAAATTATGTTCTCTCTGTTTATGGATTTTATTTGGATGTTTCGACACTTTTTGCCTATTGTTTATTCGTGTATTTGCTATTTGCACGCTTTACGAGTAGACGTTGAAGTGCCGGAAGGATTCGAAGGAGAAGTATTGACTCAGGATCCAACGCAAGACAAAGAACAAGTACTTTTTGAAGGCAAGTTCTGCTTTGACCATGTTGATCCTATTTCGAAATCTATTTTGATTTAAACTATTGCATGCTAGTTCAATTAGAAAAATACTTTATTTAAACATGGGGGTTAGATAAATATCAATTTGCTGTATGACACCTTGATTACTTAAGTATGTGCCATGACCCTTGTCACCCTAGTTGTGGATTACTAGTTGGACATTATTAAATTGCCAACATGGGTTTAGACCGTTGTAGTATACTGCTTAGACACACTTACGTGCTCATGACATGATTTTGGATAATCAAATGTTAATATTGACTTAATGACATATTGAACCTGTTTTGGAAAAGTATCATGTGATGTTGATGGCACGTGGTGCATGGTAATCAAGCGGGGTTTGATAAACGATTTCGGCCGGGGCATGTGGCAAGAGTAATCAGTGGGCCAGTGTGGCATTGGGGATGTTGATTTGGTTCTTGGGTAGTCTTGCCCTGGTCACCCTAAGGACTTAACCTTGCAAGCCTTTGAACTGGGTCTAACGTGCAACCACATGTCTCAGTAATGGGACGGACCTAGTTGACTAAGTTGCTAATAACGCACTGTGGGACCTCGGGAGGTCAACTACACCCTTTGTGTAAGTTGTGCGGAGTGTACCGGGCCGAGGCCAGTACCCATCTAACGGTTGATTGGCCTAGACTTCGCCTTAGCGAAGGGAAGGGTTAGTCTTGCCAATAACCGGGAGGACCACTTGTATTGTTAGAAGTCTCCGAAAGACTTTGTTACTGAACTTCGCCTTTGTGGTGTTTGACTGTATCTTGTGGGTAAAGTGCATAACCTCTGCAGAGTTTAGAATCTATTCGAATAGCCGTGTCCGCGGTATTGGACATCGCTCGGGAATTACAGTCAAGGGTTAGATTTTCTCAAAAATAACTTTGGTTTGAAAGGTTGGGCTGGATTAATAATGAAGTTGATGGAAATGTGGATTAGGATGGGAAAGATGTTTATTAAACTCCTTGAAAAGTTATTTATGCTATACTTGTTTCTACTGCTTTTGAATCTACTTATATTACTTGTCCAATGCTATTTACTGCAAATATACCTTGAGTCATTCCTTTGTACCAAGCCATGCATATAGTATATTAGCCTGCATTCTGTGCATGACTTGCTGAGTACCAAGTACTCACCCTTGCCTCAACACAACACCAGTTGAAGAGGAGACTACGCCAGCTTTGGAGGAGGAGCTCCAAGAGGATCCGTCTACGTAGGGAGCGAGCCCAGTCAGTTGCCTGTGGTATACTGGATGGCGCCACGATGTTACCTTATTTGATTTTCCGCTGCTACTATTTCTCTCTTAATAAGTTTCGCCCTGCGAGGCGTACATTTGTGACTTGACCATAAGGTCGAGTAACCAGTTTGGTTATTTAAATAAAAGTACTTTATTAGCATCGAATGGTATGATTGTGATATTTACTGATGTTAAGACTGAGTGCACTAGCGCGTTCCTGGACTAGTGTTGAATACACAGAGGGTCCGGATTTGCAAATTCGGGGTCCCGACACGAACCGTCTGTGAAATAGATATCACAGACGGTGCTCATAAATAACCGTCTTTAAAGGACACAAAAAATTAGTTTTAGTTCTTATTATATACATTGCAGAATATTGTTTTTCCAAAGCACACAAAATATTACAGATAAATATCACGTATACAAAATATTACTTTATTATGCATACATGCATGCACTTGCTTACAAGTTAACATTGTAATTATACGTGAAAATTATCCCTTCACGATGATCGACGTGTGTAGCTAACTTCCTCGCTTTGTTCTTCTTGGACCATCTTTGGCATTTCCGATAGGAGGCAAATCATCAAATTGATTGTACTCTTCCTCATCTACTACATTCTCAACTCCGACAATCCTCCTTTTTCCTGAACAACTACGTGGCGCTTCTTGTTGGGCCGAATTCGGTAACATAGAAGACTTGAACAACTTGGTTTGCGAGCACGAATGGTTCATCTTGGTATCCGACACGTTCGAGGTCCACAGAGTGATGCCGCACTTGTCAACCTTCACGTCTTTGGAGGTGGACCCAACGACACCGAAATAGTGGGATCTTGAAAAGTACGTAGTCAAGCTCCCAAATCTCCTCTATGAACCCATAGTAGGAGCTCCTCGTTGACCAGTGATCGAACGCATCTATGCGGACCCCACTGCTCGGGTTTGTGCTCTTCAAATCCTGATCTATCGTGTAAAATGTGTATCCATTTAAGTCGTATCCTTTCCACGTGACAACCGTAAAGCTGGACCTTTTGCCAACCATTTCAGGGTGTCATATGACGAGCTCCCAGTGATTGGTCGCTCTTTGAACCAATTGTTAAATCAAGGTTATGTTGTCTTATGATCCAAGACTCTGTCGTCTTTGGATTCTCTTGCCTTAGCCATTGCTTGTGCTCGGCGATGTACGGGACACTACGGTCATGTGTTGTAGAAGCGTGAAATGGGCTTGAGCACACGCAATCGATCAGCGTGATTGCTTTCCTTCCGATGGTCCCGATACTGGAGCCTCCTCATGGCGAGATCGAGGCACACCTATTGGTTGGGCCTGAGCCATGTAATCGACGCTAACTTCGATGACCTCTTCGATTGCATAACCTTCGACAATGCTACCCTCCGGACGGGATCGATTTAAACGTAAGACTTAAGAATTCCCATATACCTCTCGAACGGGTACATGCTACGTAGGAACACAGCCCGCACATCTTTATCTCTATTACAAGGTGAACACTGAGATGGACCATGATATCGAAAAATGACGGACGGAAAAACATCTCAAGATTACATAGAGTCATCACCACCTCGGCTGCAGAGCATCCAGTCCTTCAGATCGATGACCTTCTGAGCAATTGTGTTAAATAAATAACACAGCCTCGTGATTGTCTCTCGGACCTTGACTGGCAAAATACTTCTAATTGCAATAGGGAGCATTTGAGTCATCAACACATGATAATCATGAGACTTCATGCCAATTAATTTTAAATCTTGCATTGAAACAAGTCTCTTCATGTTGGACGAGTAGCCGGACGGAACTTTCACACCATGCAAGCACTGGCACAGTTCAGTTCTTTCGGCCTTTGACAGAGTGTAACAAGCTGGTTCGCAATACGTACCACCTTTAACGGTCTCTTTTGGTGCTAACTCAGGTCTTATGCCCATAACGACTAAGTCAAGTCGATGCGTTGATACCATCCTTTATTTTGCCCTTAATGTTTAGTAGGAGACCAATCAGGCTATCACAGACATTCTTCTCCACGTGCATGACATCGATGCGATGGCGAACTTCTAGGTGCTCCCAAGAAGGTAGGTCCCAAAGATTGATCTCTTCTTCCACAAGCTCTTCTCACGGAGTCGACCTTGCGTTACGTCCCTTTCCATGTGTAACATCCAAATCCTTAACAAAGTCATGAACATCTCTCCCGCTTAAAAGGCCACGGAGCTGAACCGTTTCGTTCGTCCCATCGAATAGTCTCTTCATCTTGCGGTATGGGTGTTTCCTCCCAAGGAACCTACGGTGGCGCATGTACACGGTTTTACGCGAGTGATTCAGCCACACACTCTCGATGCTCGTCTAGGCGGTGAGTGCAAGCCTTGGCACCTTTTGTACTACGGCCCGACAGTTAGCAAGTGCAGGTAATCATTTATGGTGCGTAACAACAAGCGATGTAAAGTGAAGTTCTCTCGTTTGTATGCATCCCAAACCTGTACCCAGGAACCCACAATGTTTTTAGATCTTCCACCAATGGAGCTAGGTACACATCAATATCGTTCCCAGGTTGTTTCGGTCCTTGGATAAGCATGCACAATAAAATGTACTTTCGCTTCATACACAACCAAGGAGGAAGGTTGTAGATACAGAGATTCACGGGCCAAGTGCTATGCCGGCTGCTCATGTTACCGAAAGGATTCATTCCATCTGTACTCAGTCCAAACCTTATATTCCTCATCTCCGCAGCGAATTCTTCATACCTCCTATCGATATTTCTCCACTGGGTGGAGTCAGCAGGGTGTCTTAGCATTCCATCGTTCTTACGCTTCTCGGAATGCCAACACAGCAGTTTGGCCTCCTTTGGGTTTGCGAACAAACGCTTCAATCGGGGAATTAGAGGCAGATACCATGCCATCTTAGCAGGAGTTCCATTCTTCACCTCCTCATCAGAATGACTCTTACGCTTGTACCGGGATGCGTTGCACACCGGACATACATGCAAGTTTGCATACTCTTTGCGGTATAGGATACAATCGTTCAGACATGCATGTATTCTTTCTACCTCCATTCCCAAGGGACAAAGAACCTTCTTGGCTTTGTAGGTTGTTGTCGGCAACTCGTTTCCCTCTGGAAGCATGTTTGCCAATAGACGTAACAGCGCTGTGAAACTCTTGTCTGACCAACCATTGCTTGCCTTCAATTTCAGCAGTTCAAGCACGGACGACAACCTTGTGTATTTCACCTTGCAACCAGCAAACAAAGGTTTCTTCGAGTCCTCCATCAAACCCACGAATTTTTCATATTCCCTTTCATCACGGTTCCCTTCTGCATCGCGCGCAAAGATCTGCTCCAGATTGTCATCATGCAACATATCCTCGTCGGAAGCAGAATCAATGTGATCATCCGGCATATCGTTGACTTCGTCGAAGATGTTAACAGTACCACCTGCTTCTTGTATATTCTGCTCTTCGCCGTGACTGGTCCAACATGTATATCCCTTTTTGAAACCTCGCATAATCAAGTGTGCTTCGATCTGCGCTGAGTTTCGAAACGTCATCATATTCTCGCAATCGATGCATGGACAAGACATATATTGCACTCCCTTATTAAACATGTCCTCCTCTGCAGCTCTTCTAAAAGTGGAGACACCATTAATGTACTCCACACTCGTACGGTCCCCAGCGTACATCCAGCTTCGATCCATCTATGCTACACATGTAATATTCGATCCAATTAGAACCCTCTTTTCAACTGATTAAGTACACTTTCCTTAACAAGTTAGAGCTTCAAAATAATATTGCAATTATAACGTCCAATTACTAGCTAGCTTAGATCACCACCAAAACATGGATCTACAAGCTAGATCTAAACAATCTTAAATTTCTTACATAACCAAGCTAGATATTGAATTAATATATATAAGGCAATTTTATATCCAATACTAACCTTAGATCTGAATTAATATATATAATGCAATTATCCATTACTAACCTTAATTACATCACAAGAATCACCTATTATATATAGGCTTATAGACGGTTGTATTGCCAAACCGTCGGTGATATAACGGTCTTAGCATTCTATCCCAGCAGGTGACCACAACATCGAACTTGCGCTCGGGCCTATATATAGGCAAGCTTTATCACAGACGGTTCTATGTAATAACCGTCTGTCATATAGTAAGATTACAGACGGCGATGTGTACCAACCGTCGGTGATATTATACAGACGGTTATGTAAACTAAACCGTCTGTGATATATAGGTATATCACGCACGGTTATTTCAAAACCGCCCGTGATGGCGATTTAGGAATGGTGTGTGATAGTTTTACTGACGGTTGGTTTATAGAATCGTCTGTGATAGCGACGGTCCGTCTTCGTCTCTTCGTTTCCTGCGCGCCTTTGAATGAGAACTATTAAATCACCGCTATTGATCGAATTCGATCAACACATTACTGCTAATGGCATCTCCTTCTCTCGCTCGTCAGCTAATGGCATCTCCCGCAAGCTCTCCTTCGTCCGGCGCCGCTCCACCATCACCTCCCCCGGCGTCGCCGCTATGCGGGAAACGCAAGCGGGAAGAGGAGGAGGAGGAGCAGGAGGAGGACGAGGAAGAGTCAGAGGAAGACGACGACGTCATGCACTGGGGGAGCTCAGATGACGACGACGACGACGACGGTAGCCCACCGTGGCGCGACGACGACGACGGTAGCCCACCGTGGCGCGACGCATTTACTTACGATGGCAGCTCACCGTGGAAGCGGCATTTACGACGACGATGGCAGCTCGCCACCGCCTCCGGACGACGATGATTATTTTAATTTATAAGTAATAATATATATATAATGTAGTAATGGAATGAAATATTTTATGTTATAAAATGGCTATTACAGTGGTTATCAAATTTCATTGGGAGAAACTTACACCCGGACGTCCGATTCTCGTTTTTTTTTTTCGGACGCATTGCAAGATTTTTTTTGAATGTATGAAACATTTTTTTTAACGTTATGAAACATTTTTTTGTAACGTATGAAACATACATTTTTTTTACTGTTTGTCGAAGAAAAATGTTTCACACGTAGAAAGAAAATGTTGCGAAAAAAACTGACGTCCGATCACTAGCAATTTCGAATTTTATTATGTTATAAAATGGTTGTTACCATTTTTCGTCCTATCTATCAACGAATTATGGCCTTCGATGAAAATACGTAGTTCGATAAAAACATCAAAATGTTATAATGTAGTACACAGACGGTTATAAACACAAAACGTCTGTGATATAAGCAATATCAGAGACGTTTATAAACACAACCCGTCTGTGCTTATATCACGCATTTGTTGTATAGTAAAACCGTTTGTGATATTACTTTATATCACAGACAGTTTTTTTATAGAACCGTTTGTGATAATATCACAGACGGTTGGAATACAAAACCGTCTGCGATATTTATCTAATCACAGACGGGTTTAATTAATAACGGTCTGTGATAGTTTCACTGACGGTTGGTTTATAGAATCGTCTGTGATATTATATATTACAGACGGTTTTTGAAAACCGTCTGTGATGGTACGTCTAATATAAGCATTTCTGTAGTAGTGGGAATGAAACAAACCTGAAACGTAATATCTACCAAGCATCTAATTCAATGGAGGAGTGGCATAGGATATAGTACTTATCTATGGATAAAGCAATTAAATCTTTTCATCTGAACCTTAGGGTTTTATTGCTGAAGCCTATGGTTAATCTGCAATAACAAGTCGAGTAATAACGACATGAGTAATTATAGCCCTAACGAGTTATTAGGCAGTTACAGTAGAAGAAACACAACATGATAAGTAGGTCAATTTAAAATATCTAGCCTAGATTCCTTTGATGAAATCCCATTCGCGAGCATGTAATGGCTCAATCGCCTTTCCAAATGCTGGTAAAGATTGCCCAAGTTTTGACAACCGAAAATTATAATAGTGTAACCAATTTTATAATCTACCTTCAAAATTATGTGACCAAGAGAGTAAGGTACCATATTGTTGATGGTCTGTTAGCAGTAGCGGTATTGCTGATTCTTCTCTCCAGCCCCAATTCGAACAGTCGGTGAATGCAGCAAAACCCATAGACCACAGCTGGCACAATAAACAATGTTAATTTCATGTGATATTAAGCCTATCATTAATTTTAATTTTCATCAGCAAGCCCTATTGCCTACTTCAATTCCAACAAAGTATTAGAAAGAGCCTCAAGAATAGTAAACAAATTTTGCACCTAGTGAAAACGTTCAAAACATACGAGCAGATAAACCTAAATCCTCTTGTTTCATTTTTACTTCCACGGCAGAACATCTGCAGCATTTTTACACAGAAATAAGAACAAATTCAAACTAAAAAAGAATGAAAGGCACATACACTCCTTGTATCCTTGAAGTTAATCAACTATGGGCTATGAAAAGAGGCTCTAAAAGATGGGGATCACATGTTTAGAGTAGGCAATGCCAAGCTTGTCAAGGCGTCGCCTAGGCGTCGAGTCGCCGGAGGGAGCTCGCCGGAGCCGCTCGCCTCGCCTGGCCATCGGCTGAGGACAAGCGAAGGATTCGCCGCATCCGTAAGTCACCCTCCTCCTTCTCCTCCCTCTCCTCCTTCTCCTCCCTCTCCTTCCCCGCCCGCCGGTCGTGGTCCCCCTCCGCGCCGACCTCCTCCGCGCCGTGGCTCCCCTCCGCGCGACCTCCTCGCCTAGCCGGGGCTCCGCGCAGTCCCCTCTTGTTGCGCGCCGACCTCCTCTGCTGCTCTGGCCGGCCTCCTCCGCACTGCTCTGCTCGACGACGGCATGAAGGGAAGGGAGGCAAGAGAGAGAGCGGGTGGAGAGAGGGCGGCGGTTGAGGAGAGTGAATGGAGAGAGGAGGGGAGGGTTAGGGTTTGAGGGGAAGGGTAGTGCTGTGTTGCCTAGGATGGAGTCGCAATGGGCTGGGCCTAAGCCAGAAGACTGGGCTGAGGAGAGAAAAGAATGGGTTGGGCTGCTAGCTGCTGCTGGCTTTATACATTGCTCACCTTCGCCTAATCCTCGCTTAGGCGCCCGCCTAGGCGTCCAGGCGATGGGCTGGCGCCTCGCCTCGCCTTATCGCCTTGACAACCTTGGGCAATGCTATAATGCTTACAAATCTCGTCAGCAATAAGAGTAGTGTAATCAGGATTAAAAAATCTATACCTAAATAAAGTAACTGCTGCAAGTAAATTATCTGAAAGGATAGAACTATACAAATTGTCGATAACTCCTAATAGTATCTTTCAGATACCGGACTTACATGAGCATTTAATGCAAATATCTCAAACTCAAAATAAGAAAATTCAAACAAAATATATGGATTTGCGACAATTCCACGATATTGCAGAAAAATACCTATATCATTATATTGGCAAACCAACATTTCTAGATTATTTGCGTAGGGATATTTATGAGGTCCACGATAAAATAACGCCTAAAAAAGAAATAACCATCATGCCTAACATAAGAAGGCGTACTCAGTATCCATGTGGCACCTCTTTTCGACAGATCCAGTCTCTAGAACTCTCTTGCGAACTTAATGAGAGGTTTGAGGGCCAGTGATCGTCAAAGCTAATAAGTAGCTCAGCAGATCTCCTTCGACAGTTATGGGATCAACAAAATGCATAATACAGAATAGCTTTGAGTTTGCACCACCATAAAACTCAAAAGATCAACTCCATACATCTTGGATGTGAACTTGAAAGATATTGTCCAGCATGCAGGAAGACATTTAAACAAATCTAGTTCCGAAAAGCTAGATTCTTGAAACAAATAACACAATGAAGGGTACGCCACTAGCTGAAAACTAAATCGCACGAACAAATTATAACTATTAAACAAAGTAGATTTATATACAGGAAAACACTCGTAAGTCATAATCAAGGAACTGTAAGCACAAAACATACCCTGGCAGCTCTGTCATTATCCTGCATAAATCCAACCATACCCTTTAAAGATACTAATGCATAACAAGCATCACTTACATAGGAAATCTTGATGAGGCCAGAGCTAGGAATGGATAGGTCACTACAGCCACTGCGTGATCGCATAGATGTTACCCCCGTAAATGATCTCATTGCTCAGGTAGTAGTCACAAAAGAACTGGAATCACCATCGATTTCAGGGCTAACAAGCTGTAAAGCGTAAGAGCTCTTTTAAAGAGGTATTGATGAGATGGAACACAAAAAAGAGCTAAGCAGGACTGTAGGAACATTCAAAACAAGATCATAGAATGGTGCCGAGATGACATAACCAGAACTAAAAAAATATAACTCCCCTAATCTTGGGACAACGTAACTGAGTAACCAAAGTGACATGAATATGGAGAAGTACGACAATACAAATGACCATTACGCTCTGCATGGATCCAAACAGCTCACCAAGCTCCATCGAGTTCATCTTGCTATTTCATCCGAGAACATACCCTATAGCACTCAAGGCAAAGCCCTACCTGGAACAAAGCAATTTCAAAGGAAACAGATAGGCCTTAAATATTTCCAGACGGCCGATTCCAAACCGATAGCTTGCTATTGCTAATTTCTATAAACGGGACAATTAACGCTTGCTATACAAAGCGCATGCGCACGGTTCATAAGGCAAGTATATACCCATACAATCACCAACGGCAGTGCATTTGGGTGCCTTATCACAAAATAATTCAATCATGAACAACCGTACCTCCCCAGGGAGAAGAACTTGTTGAATGGGAAGCAATGAGCGATCCTGGTCAAGAGCGCCCTTGAGCTGCATCCAACTAACCACACGAGAAGGTTTACCAAGGGAGTAACGAACAAATGCATAGCACCGGATTAGAGGAGGTAGAGATTTCCCCCAAAAAAATCCATCACCAAAAAATCGAGATGAGGAAGACCTGGCGCAGGGGACCACACGGTGGAGGCGCATGACCTAGAGGAACCCAGCGAGGCAGAGCATGGTAGCTGGCTTCGCGTGCGATGCTAGTGTGCACAGCACCGGATTAGAGGAGGCTGAGATTTTCCCCTAAAAAAAGTTCACCGAAAAATCGGGAGGAACCAGTGGAGCAGGGTTTCTACAGGGGCCGATTCCGCCGCGATGCAAGGGACTGGGTTCGGATCGGTCCCCAAATCAACCACCCTACTATCCTATGTTGGACGGCTGCGGGGGCACGGCCGACATCCCGCCGAGCAATCGGCGGCCAAAGCGAGGAGGATGGAGGGGAGATGTAGGTGGCAGGAGTGATGATGATTTTTTTGCTGTGCCTGCGCTAACGGCGGCGGCGGCCAAAGAGGGGAGAATGGGAGCAGATGATGGTGGGGTGAACCTGAGAGCGATGGTGGGGAGGAGCGAGCACGAGTGCCTACGATGGCGGGGAGGCGCGATGCCTGCCGGTGGCTGCGGTGGGAGGTAGCGAAGGAGGCGGCTGTGCGTAGTCGGCGGTGACCAAGAGAATGGGGGCAGATTGGATTTGCTTGGGAAGGGGAGAGGAGCGACGGGGGTGAGGTGGCAATGGATAGCAGGTTTTGCAGGGGAGGGTAATGTCATGCGCAAGACGGAGGGAGAAGACAACCAGAAGGCGGAAACGTTCAAGAGTCCAGAGAAGGCGCCTATCGGGAAGACGTATTCGACACTAGAAGACTAACTGAAGATGTGGGCCATTAGGTGATGTTACGGTAGAGAAGGAGAGTATAAAAGCTGGAGTGCTTTGGTTTGTAAGACAAGAAAGAAAATACTATGAACTCTCTTCTCTGTAATCTTCTTCTTCCCCAAACCTTCTTTATCTCTGTTCTTCCTCGTTCCCGATCGAACTTGTTGCTACTGGTGTTGGTTGGAATACAGTCGATACTCTGGTTTGGTGCTTATTTTCTGAAAGTGAGCAGTACATTTGGTATCAGAGCCAGCACGGAATTGGGGAAAAAAAAATTTCCGATCAAACCGTAAAATCCCAAAGAACGAACTCGCGCACCCGGCTCTTTCTTTCTTTTCTGGGTCGCTCTGTTCCGATTTGGTTGGTTTGCGTGGAGTTTCATCACGGCGCCCACAAAACCGTCTGTGCAGACGAAGTTGATGTTGGAGGCGATGGGAGAAGCCGCGGAATATGATGAAATGCGTTGGGCACAAATGGATGAGCGTTGGGAATCGTTGAAGGCGAGTTTGGATTTCATCGTGGAGAAGATCAAGCCGATTGAGTCTATTCCAGTGATCCAATCTCAGGTAGAAGAACATCGGGTGGTGATTTCGGGTCTGATGGAGCAATTCCAGAAGACGACGCAAACTCTGCAGCATGTTCTTGGAGGATCGACAGGGGAGCGTCATGGTGATGATGCGGGTTTTGTTACACCCAAACCTAAAGAGGCTCCTGGAACGGCGCATGCGGTGACTTTGACAGCACCGACAACAGGAAGGGTTGATTCAACCAAGTGTTAGTCCGTTCGCTTCTCCCGTATTATTAGTGCAAAAGAAGGATGGAAGTTGGAGATTTTGTGTGGATTATCGGAAATTGAACAGTCTGACTATCAAAAACAAATTTCCCATGCCCGTGGTGGATGAACTATTAGACGAGTTGGCAGGTACTAAACTCTTTTCTAAGCTGGACTTAAGGGCAGGTTACCATCAAATTCGGATGGCAACCAAGGATGTGGAGAAGACGGCCTTCAAAACACATCATGGGCACTTCCAATTTTGTGTCATGCCATTTGGTTTAACGAATGCACTGGCTACTTTTCAGTGTTTGATGAACTCTATTTTAGCTCCCTATTTGAGGAAATTTGTGCTAGTCTTTATTGATGATATCTTGATATAAGCCCTGACTTGGAGTCTCATGTGGATCATTTGGCTAAGGTATTGTCCTTACTGCAACAACATCAATTATTTGTGAAACTGTCCAAATGTGCTTTTGCTCAGTCCTCTATTTCGTATTTGGGACATATTATTTCTGAGCATGGGGTCGCCACTGATCCAGAGAAAACACAGGCTATGGTTGTTTGGCCCCCACCAACCAATGTATCGGAGCTAAGAGGTTTTTTGGGCCTTACTGGGTATTATAGGAAATTTGTGCGTGACTATGGCATCATTGCACGACCCTTGACCAATCTCTTGAAGAAAAAGGCGTTCAGGTGGGATAATGAGGCATCCATCGCTTTTGAGAGGTTAAAGCAAGCGATGTCACAAACGCCGGTATTAGCAATGCCGGACTTTAACCAGACATTCATCATTGAGACTGACGCCTGTGATGTCGGAATTGGCGCCGTGTTAATGCAAAATGGTCATCCGATTGCATTTTTTAGCAAGGCTTTAAGTCCACAACATCAGAAGTTGGCTGTGTATGAGAAGGAATTTTTGGCTGTTTTGATGGCAGTGGATAAATGGCGTCAGTATTTGCAGCGTGGTGAATTTGTGATTAACACTGATCATCATAGCCTCTGCTACTTGAATGACCAACAGCTGGTGTCCGATCTGCAGCGTCGGGCGATGGCTAAGTTGATGGGCTTGCAGTTTTGGATCCAGTATAAACAAGGGTCGGCAAAATCGGGCAGCAGATGCTCTGTCCCGTGTGGGACATCTAATGTCCCTGTACGCTGTGTCGGGTATCAGCCTAAATGGATACAGGAAGTCTTGAATTCTTATATGACTGATTCAAAATCTCAGCAGTTGTTGTCGTCCCTGGCTATTCATAGCTCTGATGAGAATGGTTTTGTTCTGTGTCAGGGTATCATCAAGCAGCATGGCCGCATTTGGGTGGGATCAAACTCGGCGTTGCAAACTAAAATTATTCATGAATTTCATGCCAGTGCTATGGAGGGACATTCGGGAGCGTCGGCCACTTATCATCGCATTAAGAAGTTGTTTGTGTGGACAGGACTAAAGATTGATGTGAGCAATTTTGTTAAACAGTGTTCCATCTGTCAACAAGCCAAACATGAGAATTGTCGATCGGCCGGTCTCCTACAGCCTTTACCTATATCTGACGGTGCATGGCATGAAGTCACCATGGATTTTATCGAAGGCTTGCCTCGTTCAGACGGGTGTGACACGATTTTGGTAGTGGTGGATCAGTTTTCCAAATACGCTCATTTCATGGCTCTTAAACATCCCTTTACAGCAGTGCAAGTAGCAAAGTTGCTTCTTGATAATGTTGTCAAACTTCATGGAATACCTCGTTCCATTGTGT
This sequence comes from Rhipidocladum racemiflorum, assembly GCA_036346355.1. Lineage (NCBI taxonomy): Eukaryota > Viridiplantae > Streptophyta > Magnoliopsida > Poales > Poaceae > Rhipidocladum > Rhipidocladum racemiflorum. The sequence goes on from CM070589.1 coordinate 11,355,495, forward strand.
CCGACCGTGATAAAAATTTTACCAGCCGGTTTTGGAAGGAGCTGTTTGCTGCATTGGGTACTAAATTGTTGCTTAGTACATCCTATCACCCACAAACGGATGGCCAGAGTGAACGGGTTAATCAGTGTCTCGAAATGTATTTACGCTGTGCTGTTTCTTCCTCTCCCACAAAATGGCGACAGTGGTTAGCGATGGCTGAGTTTTGGTATAATACTTGCTATCATACCTCTTTGGGTTGTTCCCAATTCAAGGCTCTATATGGTACTGAACCTTCCTATGGAACTATTCCCAGTTTGGCTATTGCCGAAGACTTTATGGTAGCTAAATTCCTACAAGATAGACAGAGTCATAATATGAGTCTCAAGCGACATCTTCACACAGCTCAAAACTGTATGAAACTTCAGGCGGATAAATGTCGATCTGATCATCAGTTTCAGTTGGGGGAACATGTTTATCTCAAATTGCAGCCTTATGCCCAATCATCGGTCGTCAACCGCCCATTTCCGAAGTTAGCTTTCAAGTATTTTGGCCCGTACCAGGTGCTGGCACGAATTGGGGCTTCAGCGTATAAACTGGAACTACCAGCTGGAAGTCAAGTACATCCGGTATTTCATGTTTCACAGTTCAAACCATTCGTGCCTGACTATACTCCAGTGTTTCATTCACTTCCTTCGGTGGTGGATCTCAATATGGAAAATGTCTGTCCTGCGGAGATTTTGGAGAGGCGTTTGGTTAAAAAGGGTAGCTCTGCTATACCTCAAGTTCTGGTTAAATGGTCTCGGATTCCAACTGAGCTCGCTACGTGGGAAGATTTTTATGTCATCCGGCACCGTATTCCCGATTCGCCTGCTTGGGGACAAGCAGATTTTGCAAGGGAGGGTAATGTCATGCGCAAGATAGAGGGAGAAGACAACCAGAAGGCAGGAACGTTCAAGAGTCCAGAGAAGGCGCCTATCGGGAAGACGTATTGGACACTAGAAGACTAACTGAAGATGTGGGTCATTAGGTGATGTTATGGTAGAGAAGGAGAGTATAAAAGCTGGAGTGCTTTGGTTTGTAAGACAAGAAAGAAAATACTATGAACACTCTTCTCTGTAATCTTCTTCTTCCCCAAACCTTCTTTATCTCTGTTCTTCCTCGTTCCCGATTGAACCTATTGCTACTGGTGTTGGTTGGAATACAGTCGATACTCTGGTTTGGTGCTTATTTTTCTGAAAGTGAGCAGTACAGGGGATCGACAGAGCCTGCGGTGGCATGGGCGGGCGAAGGCAAGCGGGAGAGAGGGAGGGCGAGCGCCCGAGCAGGAGGTGGAGCCGGAGCTGCACGGGCGAGGGCGAAAGAGCAGCACGAGTGTCCGGGCGAGGGCGACGCCGCCGAGGCGTGAGGAGGCCGACTTGAGGATGCGAGGCCTCGAAGGCTCCGCGAGGCCCGATTCCATGACGCTTTATTGGCCGTCGATTGGGACATAGCGTGAGGACGATGGGCACCGAACCAAGGAGGCCGAGGGGCTGGGCACCGAGGGCCCAAACGGAAAAACGCGAAAAGGCCAGGTTCCCAACGCGTAGAACGCCGACGTGGCCATCATGTGAGCCCAGGAATCCCAGGCGCTATAAGATAGTTAATTACAAAAGAGAAAATAAAACTCTAAATTTTGTAATTTTTTTATTCTTAAATTTCCTAGTTTTATTTGTCTTTTTGAAGTTTTCTTTAATGAAAAGTTATTTGAATTGGAATTAGCAACATCTGGAATATAGAACAGCTACATCGTTTCTATGCCTAAACCTTGTATTTTACTCCTTTTCGTTATAGATGAAATATCTTTTGAAGCATCCTTTATCAAGAAAACACCCCAGATATTCCTCTTTTCCTAAAGCGATGGCAGAACCGAGCCCGTTAAAAGTCCCAAATCATGAAACATTAAACCGTACGCGATGAACCCTAGTCATCCACAAAAGCGTGCCCGGGAAAAATGGCCACTAGCTGACTACCGACGCACGGGGGCTAAGCTAGTCGGACGAAACGCGTGAATGAAGAAGGACACGTCGCTCGAGCGAATTCAAAAGCCACACAAAATGGAAAAAGGAGCACAAGGGGAAGACATGATTAAATATAGTATTTCATTTCATTTCATTACATTAAAATATTTATATACATATGCATGCAGTTTTTTCTTCTTTCTAGGCCTCGCCGCGGCGCACCCGCACGACCGCCTCGATGAGGGCATCCCTCGCCCTGGCGAGCCAAGGCACGACCTTGAGCAGTGCATCAATGGCGTCCGTGTCGCGCCCGATGGCCTCGTCGTAGTCCCTCCACAGCTCCTCATACTCCCGCCCTCGATACCAATCAGTAGGGAAGTGCGCCAGCGGAGGAAGAAGAAAAGAAGAGGGAGGGCTCAAGATTGGGAGGAGGCGAGCAGTTGCACCCTCAGAAATGCTCCCCACCCCTTCTTATATCCAGAGGCACAAAAGCCAAGGAGTTCGATTTGAATGCAGGGCTAGGAAGTCGAAGCAACGCTGCGCTAACTCCGAGCCAGGCTAGATTGACCATGCAAGCATTAAATTAAAATGCACCAGCGGCGTCAAATTTTCCTTTTGTTACGATTTTCTCTTTTTTTGCCTTATGGCCTAGTTGTTTCTCAACTAGGCAGTAAGCCGAGGGCTACACTTAATGTGAGACCCCGGATCGGCTATCCGAAATCTCCTGTGCATTTCCGTACTAGTCCCAGATCAGTAGCTAGTACACACAGTCACAGTGATACTTCATTGCCGAACATGATGAAAATTTTAACATAAATATTCAAGTATGGGCCACATGGCCACTTATTACAATACTCGGTCCAAAGACCGGAGACAAAGCAGCGGAAAACGAAAGCAAAAACAAGTGAACGCCAAACGCCACAGGCGACGACTAGAGACGCAACTAGTTCTCCTGGCAATCCTCCTCGTACTCCTCCTGGAAGAACTCACCCTCCTCGGCTGCGTCTTGAAAATTCTCTGATGACGACAAGTTGATGTAGCACGTGAGTACAAAGGTACTCAGCAAGTCGGGGAAAGTATGATCATGTGGGGCTTTCCAAAGGAAGCTTAATAGGGTTCATTTGCATAAAGCCAGATTTTATTAAACCATACTTTAAGTAATAAGTTTCACAAAGCAACTTTTAACAATTCTTTTTAACATTTGAATTATTTAATATTGCAGTGAGGTTCTATCCACCATCACTAGTATAAAGGCTCTATCCGCCAACTTTTAAAAGATCAAAGTTAATCATGTGACTCCATCCGTCAAGTACAAAACAGGTTCTATCCACCTGGTTGGCTCTATCCGCCAAACAACATCCGAGAGTTCTAACCACTCCCGAACCCCAAAACAAAACACGTTTCAGTTTTTAAAACCAAAATCAAACTCTACCAATATGAAAGCATTCTTCGCTTTGCCCTCGACCATAGGCACGGCTATTCGAATAGTTTAAACTCTGCAGAGGTGTACAACTTTACCCACAAGACAGGATCATCTCTTGTTGCCTCCGGATTAACACACTTCCTTTGGTGTGCCGGCAGAGAGATCATGACAAGGCCGTTACAATGTATCTACCTAACTTGACCCACCCGCTGAGGTTTCACCGCTGTTAGGGTTCCATCCGCCCAGTACAGAAGCCCCCTCTTGCGCCGTTTGAGAAAAACGACAATGCATCTATCCGGCACTCACATTCAACCGAGTGGTGAGTCTAAGCTAGGCTTCTACAAATTAGTTAGCCAGGTCGTACCATTATAGACATGTGGTAGTACGGTTTTGCTTAGAATGAACAATCACAAGCGTCGGTCCTTAGTTGACTTGGGGCGGTACTTGCACAAGACAGCTAGTGCTCCATTCGCACCCACCTGACAATCCAATCCGCCCAAGTCCAAACCATTTTCCTTTTCTTTTTATTTTAGAAAACAGTACCAAAACCATAATAATAATTTCTAAATCATATTGGAAATCATAAATTTTGAGTAATCCCACCCATGGGTTGTTTTCATCGGACAAAGTCCTAAGCCATTCTACCATACTATGTAACAAAGGATACCGTATAAGCATAAGCACGATATAAACAATATCCTAGGGTTACAATGGATATGATTAATAATGCCAAGGAGGAATCAATAATTTCGGAATAACTAGTACTTATATTTGACATATTTCATTAAACATAGCCATGCAACTTTATAAACAATTTAAATCATTTCACAATCATAAGATCAAAATGCATCAAGGAGACTTGCCTTCTGTCGCGGCGGAGGTGTCGAACTCGGAAAGCTTCAGGCGAATCGTGATCGCGACGGATCGCTTGGCTACACGCAAATCGAGGCAATAAATAAATAAAAGAAAATAAATAAAATATAAAAATTACAAACATAATACTGGCAGGTAGATCTTGATTTCAGATGAATTTAGAAATTTGAATGGAGTCAAACGGAGTTCGGACGGAGAAGTTATGAGCTTCCGAAGTTTGAAATTCGAAAAATTGGAAAATCGGGAATATTCCCGGAATATTCCACTGTTGACTGGTCAACTGCTGACTTGGCTTTGACTGGGTTTGTGTCTATGGCAATTGGGGCCCACTCGTCATTGACTTGAGGCATTTCTTCAAGCTTGGTTTGGCCATGGATGCCATGGATGGGAGAGAGAGCTTGGGGGAGGGTGGAGGAGGGGGGCCGGCGACGAGGAGGGGGACCGGCGGCGGAGAGGGGGGTCGTCGGCCGGCCAGCGGCGAGGCTCCATGCGCAGCACCCCCAAAACCACAGAGAGTCCAAAAAAAAAAACAGAGGGCTCCAACATAAACTGAGAGCTCCACTCTCCCAAAAACCTTGATTTTTAGCCCAATTTCGCATGGAATTGACCCAAACAAATGCCTAGAATCACTAGATTACCACCTTAGGGACTCACATGAGGAAGGAATTGAGTTACTTCTCACCGGAGACGATGAACGGAGCTCCAGCCGAACCGAGAAAACCGAGAAATTCGTCGCCAATTCTTGATGCAACCTAAAATTGATGATTGGGTTAGACTGTAGACTCATCCACGGTCACAAGGAACCAAGTGGCAAGAAGAATGGCTCACCGAAGAAGGGTCTACAAGCACGAACTCGAAGAACACCGAAAAAGTGCAACCGGCGTCGGTTTTCTCGATCTCACAGGCACAAGAGTGGAGTAGATGTAAGGAGGAGCACACTCCCGGAACGGGGATACTTATACGAAGAGAATGGAGGTGGTGGTGCGCCGTTTGGAGGTGAAACGGACGAGTTAATGGCATTTGAGTGGATTTCGGTTTTTCATCAACGCGGCCGTTTCTGGTGAGATTGGCGGCGAGTGAAGGTGGGGAATGGCAAGAGATCGACGTTGCGGATCCAACGGAACCGACCGTTCGCATTTTGGAGTTGATTTGAGGGAGATGTGATGATTTGAATGGAACCCTAGCCATGAATGAGCATGTGAAGCTCTCTGTTCTTTTGGTTTGACTGGAGGTTGAAGATGAAGCACTATTCACTGCCATGTGGCACTCTCCCATTGGTCCTCCTTTACGTAAATGATCCGCCCTAGAGAAAAATAAGGAAACATGGTCTAAAAATTCCGGAAAAATTCCTAGAACCATTTTAGAATATTTGGGACCTAATAAAATTGGTTTCGCGGAATTTGGATGATTTTTGTGGAATTGAATATTCGGGCGCGGATCGCTGGCATTAAACAAAAGCCGCGCGAGATAAAATAGGAACGAAGGTCAAAAAATCCGGTGAATGATTCCTAAAATCATTTTGGAATATTTGGAACACAATTGAAGTGGTTTGGGGATTTTGAGAGCATTTTTGGACTCGGGTGAAATTTCGAGTACTAGCGGGAATTGGAAAATCCGATTTTTCGACCGGAGGGGAATTAAATCCCGATTTTGGGTAGGAATGGATGCTAGGTTAATATAAACACCAATGAAACTCCAACTTTTGAATTTACTTTATTTAAATTAGGTTTTTCTCCAGAAGGCGAAAATGAGGATGTTACACTTAATAAGTGTGCGTTCGCACACGCATGAGTCCCCGAATTTAACTACCCTGTCTAACGACCACTACACTTAATAAGTGCACGCTCATGCTCCCGCCAAGTTGTTTCTCTTTGTATCCAGCGTAGTCGGAAAAGCTCTTGGGAGCCTCACCAGTTGGGCATAGCTCTCAAGCGCCAATCCAGTTGGACAAAGGTACTCGGGCGCCGCGCCAGTCGGACGGGGCACCAAGCTATCGACCTGCCAAAGAACAAGGAGACAAGTAGCAAACAAAATAACCATATGTTTACAACTAACAAGTTTCAAGCTCTCGCCTACATATGTTTATACAGGATCTAATTTCAGGTTCTCAACCAAAGCCTCAGAGACATCCTCGACCTCCTTCAGAAGAGCGGCGGCTTGCTCATCGTCCACCGTACAGGCAAAACCCTCCTTGATGGCCTTGAGCTCCACTCGGGGATACAGTGACTTCACGATCGCCAGTGCTTGATTGGAACTCATGGTCACTCTCTCCTGTACATGGGCCCAGAGCATCTCGGGCGCCTCCCGTAGGCGTTGAAGGGCTTGGCTTCCGCCGCTCAGGTCACGAGGATGCAAGAAGGACAGTACCGACTCAGAGGACTGTTGGAAGGCAGAGTGCAATGCATCGGCATGCTGAATCCTCTCTTCAAGGTCGTCAAACTGTGCTCGCACCCGCCCCGGTGCTCTACGAATAGAGTGGGTCAGCAACCCAAGGCATCCTGCGAGCCGCCAAGATGAAAAAAGACCAGACACACATCTTCGAACTCCCCCAACAACCTCGCTTGCTCGGCTTCAGCTCGGCGCCCACGGCTCTCCGCAGCCTCGAGTTTCTCCTCTAGCGCCTTGCATCGTTCCTCTGACACAGCACGTTGGTCCCAGATATTCGCAAGAGCGGCGTCCCTGGCTGAGAAAGACAGACAAATTCAAAGATAGATAATGGAAGGCCGCAGAGACTAGTCGGCCAAAGAGAAAGCTTACCTTGGAGGGAACCGGACACGTCCAGCTTCTCTAGACGCAAAGACTGCACTTCAGCTCGAAGCTGCTGCACTTCCTGGGTGCGCTCATTCTGAACCTGTGCCACTGCATCCCTATGCTCCTTGCTTGTCATGACTAAGGGGAGGCTGCGTCGCAGAAAGTCTGTCTTCTTTCTTCAAATTTCTATTTTCATTCATTTGTGCGAGGTGTATCTTGGGATTCACCTGCATTTGCTCTTTTTCAATTTTTCTCCTCAAACCCTATCCGAGAAAAATGCTCCCAAGGTAGTCGGGGAGGCTGGCATTCAGCTGCGCGACGGTATGAAGAAGGATTATATCTCCATCCCGTTCAAATCCTCCAACAAGGGCTGGCACAGCGAGTAATTCTACTGCTCCAACCTCGACCCCTTTCTTCCCCCTTGCACTGGGATCGTGTCTGCCTTCTCAACTTCTTGGGTGAGCACCCCCCACCCGACTACGATATGGATTAGGTAACGGACCTCCTGAAGCTTATCGCTGGCCTGAAGGAGAAGGGCCTAGACGGGGTCGAGGTCGCCGTCAATTTGACTCGGGGCCGAGTCCAGCCCCTCAAGGAAAGGGTCCACTAGGGGTTTGAGTATGTCGGAAGGAACGACCCTTCGCGTGAGACGCCCGAGGCCCTCACCCCCAGGAGCTCAACGAGCGGATGCACGACTTCTTCCCTCCAGACACCCAAATTGTGGTCAAGGGTCGTGTGGAGCTCTTCAGCTCCATGCGCCCCCCTCCCGCGGTGAGTGTCTCTATATTCTTCTGTAGTCTACTGTCGATGCTTGATTGGGCATTGCTTGACTGCGTCTTCTTGCTTTTTTATGCAGGATCAGTTTGCATACTTTTCTGATGCTTCGATCCCGCCCGTCCCTCGGTTCAGGGGTGCTAAAAAGAAGCGCCCTGCCAGCCCTTCTGCTGAAGGGTTGGTTGCCGGGGGGAGAAGAGGCTGAGGCCCAAGGGGGTCTCAGCTTCCTCGCATCCGACCAGGGGTCCTACAATTGTCGAGCCCCCGGCTGAACGCGTTGCGGCGCCAGTGTCTCCTGCGGAGCCCCCGAGGCCTAGCACCACGCAGGATGCTGGAAAAGGAAAGGAGCTAGCACCTGGCGAGGTCTGCGAGATGATTTGCGCGGCTGGGGGCTCCACCGTATGGGAACCGGTGACCCAGCCCCCAGCGCAGTTGCTCCCCCCAAGCCGGGCTTGAAGCTTGCCTAGGCCTATCGCTGAGTGGTGCTACCACCCGAAAAGCGCCCAGGATGAAGATGAGGAAGTCCGACTGGTTAGCTCCGCTATCGACTCCAATTCTAATTTTCTGGACTGCATCTCGACTCATTTGTTCCCTTGCAGGGTGCCGTCGGATGAGGTCCCCGTGGACGTCCCGGTCGGAGCGGCGCTTGTGGCCGACGCTGGAGGCATTCCCAGTCCGGTGGGGGTGGCCTCGCCGGCTGTGCCAGCACCGGGAGGTGAAGTCGCCGCTCTGGGTCTAGCTACCGAGGTCCTCCCGATCATCACCGAGTCCGGGGAAAGCTTGGAGCTCCCCTCGATCGGCGGCATTTCTCCTCCGGAAGCGGCCGAGATTGTACCGGGGCCTGCCCTCGCCCCAGACTCCACCATTACTCCCCCTCCGATGGAGGAGTTACCACGGGGTCCACCGTCCCACCCAAAGTCACCTCTACGCCTCAGTTGGCGCACTGAGCAAGTCGAGTGGGTGGAGCTCGGCGGTTGGGCGGAGGAAGCGCGCGAGAGGCGTCATCTTTATGAGCATGCAATCAAGGGTGCTCAGCTGGTTCAGGTAGATCGATCGGCCCCTTCTCTTGTGATATGGTGCTTGTTCTTACTCTCGTCTTACTGTTTCCAGAAACTGGGTGACCACTCTGAGAAAAGGGACGCCCTCCTTCGGGAGTTGCTTATGAAGATCAAGGAGCGCCAGGAGTACGAGGCTGACCTTGAGCGGGTCCGGTCCGAGAGCAACGCCGAGTTGCAAAGGCAATGCGCTCTGGTCCGGTCCCTGCAACAACAGAAGTCAGAGCTGGCCAGCTCCCTCCATGGTGAATGTTCTTCTGGTGTGTTTAATTCCCCAGCTGGTTTGCTTGTCCCTTGATTTCCGCTCGTCTCTTTGCCAGCTCGGGAGTCAAAGGTTGTTGGCCTCCAAGAGGAGCTTGAGGCGGCTCGAGAGCAGCTAGGAAAACTGCAGGACTCTGAGTTCCAAGCCCGCACGAACTCGGAGAGGCTGGCTCGGGAGCTCGGAGGTATGTTCGGTCTGGCTTTTTTTTGGCGTTAGCCGAGTCCGTGATGCCGACCCAACTCGCTTGCAGAATACCAGACGAAGACACAGGCACAATTCGGCATTTTGGATGATAAAATCAAGTCCTTGGAGGCATCATGTGCCCGGCACCAAGAGGCTTCAAGGGTAATGCTGACATTCTTAAGCCCCGAAACTGGGCCGAAGGACGCCGAGGAGGCCGCCGCATAGTTGTTAGAGGGATCTGAGAAGCTCAAAGCGCACATTTGGGAGATGGCGATCATGAGCTCTAGCCAGGCCCTGGCTGTCATGAAATCGCTCTATCCCCGAGTGGACCTATCGGCTGTCAAGGAGGGCTTCGCCAGCACCGTTGATGAAGATCAAGTTGCGGCTCTCCTTGATGAAGTTAGGGAGGTGTCAGCCTCTCTAGTGGAAGACTTGAACTTGGCTCCAACTTGATGTAATATTTGAAATTTCCCGACTGTAGTTTTATCACACTGTCTCCCAGGGTCAATTTGGCCTTAAAGACCTTGTTATCCCCAAAATGTCTTTAATTGGTTAGCTTCTTCTGCTGGCGCGAGGGTTGCCTCGGCTTCCCGCGCCAGCATTTACTCGAGGCCTTTCGACTTCCTTTCTGTGGATGCATATAAGTAGAGGCACCACTGCTATAGGAATGATCCCTTTTCTTTTTCGTCGTGTCCATTGCCCCTGCAGCCCCCGACTTTTTTTGCGAGCTTGGATGGCGAGATTTCAGCCAGAGGGTTTCGACACGGAGACCAACATGGCTAAGCTTTGGGGTTTGTTCGACCAAGCTTTGGTCGACACTGCTGAGATGGAGGCCGTGGAGCGCGATATCATCAGCGTCGACGTCCTCCTTATGGCCGTCCCGAAGCTTTACGAGGTCAAGGATATCCTCATCGAGGCGATGGGCCGCGCGCGCTACGCTTAGGTCTTCGTTTCTTTTATCTGCGTGAACAACTTTTTATATGATGTAATGGAATGATATTACTATGGACTGTCTTTAGCTCTTGCCCTTGTGTGTGGTTTTTGGGTTTGCCCGAGTAGCTCTTTCATTTGTGGTTTTCTTGCTCGATTGGTCTATCCCTTGAGTACCGAGAGTTTGGCTTATGGCTCTTTCTCCCCTAACAGGGTTGTCCGAGTAGCTAGAGCTCACCGCTATCGGGGTCAGAGTTTCATGATTCGGGGTCTTCGGCGTACTCGGGCTTTTATTAGGGAACGAGGACAAACAAGGGCAGACAAGTATTTTTCTTTCTGAGGGTACTTATGAGGCCTCTTAGCCCCCCGACTTACTGCTTAGTTGGTCACAACTAAGTGGGAAGTCAAGGCTGGAGACTACATTAAAAAGTGATGCATCGGTATACAGAGTTTTAGGGATAGATGCGACGTAGCTGTTCTATGTTCCACGTGTTGCCGATGACCACTTCGTCTTCTCGCTTGAGTTTATAAGCCCCAGGGCGCGTCATGTCATCAACGATGTAAGGGCCTTCCCAGCTCGGGACCCTTGGAGGTATTTAGCCGACTGGATTGCTAAGACGTCCCTGGCTTCATCCAATTGATCGAGGTCCTCCTGCCGACTTGCTTCAGACTTGGTCTTGTTGTAGTTCCGAACCCATGGGGATCCAAATTTTAACTCGGTGGGGAGGACCGCCTCCAAGACGCATGTTAGGAAGAAAGATGACTGCCTGGTGCTCTACTCGGGGTTGTTCGCAACCCCCAGAGTACCGAAGGAAATTCTTTGACCCATTGAGTGGCGTACGGCTTGAGACGATCGAACACCCTAGCCTTCAATCCTTGCAGCACCATCCCATTAGCTCGCTTGATGTCGGGACCCGAATTTGCAAATTCGGACCCTCTGTGTATTCAGCACTAGTCCAGGATCACGCTAGTGCACACAGTCTCAACATCGGTACATATCACAATCATACTCAGTGAAATAATAAAGTACTTTAATTAATTAACCAAACTGGTGGCTTGACTTTATGGTAAAGTTACAAAGATATGCCTCGCAGGGCGAAGACTTATTTAAAGAAATAACAGCAGCAGAAAATAAGATAACTTCGTGGCGCCATCCAGTATACCACAGGCATCTGACTGGGCTCGCTCCCCTAGTTCGTTGGCTCCTCCTGGAACTTCTTTTCCAGTGTTAGCGTTGATTCTTCTTCAACTGGTGTTGTATTGTTGCAAGGGGTGAGCACTTGGTACTCAGCAAGTCATGCACAGAATGCGAGCTAATATTCTATACGCATGGCTTATTACAAAGGATAGGCTAACAGGTTCATTTGCAGTAAAGCAGCATGTGTAAATACAGTAATAGATTGCAAAGCAGTAAAACAATAATAAATAGAGTACTTTCACAATGATTGCACAATTAAAGCATTTTCCAATCCTACGTCCAATTCACCATTTCAAACCCAAGCATTTTCCAAAGACCAAGTTATTTTCATGAAAGTCTAACCCTTGACTGTAATCCCCGAGCATTGTCCAGTACCGCGGACACGGCTATTCGAATAGATTTTCACACTCTACAGAGGTAATGCACTTTACCCACAAGATACAGTCAAACATCACGAGGGCGAGGGACGTAACAAAGCCTTTCGGAAACTTCTATCTTAACAAGTGAACCTCCCCGGTTGCCATACACTATCCCTTCCCTCTACAGAGGCGAAGTATAGGACCGACATACCGTTGGACGGGTACCATTCCGCATCACCTGGTATGCACCCCCGTACAACTACACAAAAGGTATAGTTGACACCCCGAGGTATCACATGCAAGTTATCAGTAACCTACTCAACTAGGTCTATCCCATTCCAGACATGTGGTTGCATGATTGACCCAGTTCAAAGGCTTGCAAGGTTAAGTCCGTAGGGTGACCAAGGCAAGACTACCAAAGAACCAAAACGACTTTCCCGGCACTAGGGGTGGAATTTTAGCTTGAGGCTCGAGGCTCGGCTCAGGCTCGGCTCGGCTCGCATGGCCAACGAGCTGAGTCCGAGCCTACTGTCTGGCTCGCTCGGCCAACGAGCCGAGCCAGCTCGTGAGCGGCTCGTTAGGCTCGACAGTCATTGAGTCATATAAGGTATGAATTCACAATACCGTTAAGTGTTTATATGGCAAATATTCAATAAATCCTTATTTAAGTGTTTTGTGAAAGAATCTACAGTGAAACAATGCTTGAGTTAAATGTGTAGTTATCTGATACAACTAGGCGAATGACCAAATACATAACATTTTTTGAAACTTTCTCTTAGCACAAAGCATGTTCACTTCCGAAATCTACAGACCTCCAATTAATTTGGCAGAGAGTTGCAATAGTGAATAGTTCGGCAGACGAAATGCAGAAAGCAACTGCTCCATACCGACCAGTGGCCATACACTATAGTAATCTCAACACCAAGATGGAGACAATTGGAACTGAAACAGGAAGAGAAGCTCCAGAAAAAAAAAGCTCTCTGGTTCCCCATGTTTGTAACAAACAAACATCATGCTATTGTCAACTGAGCCAGCGACGAGGTGGAGGGAGGGCCTGCTGGAGGAGGCGGCGAAGGGGTGGACCGGTGGAGCCGTGGAGGGATGGAGGCTTGGAGCCGCTCGGGCGCTCGGTCGCTCGGGGGACGGGGCGGAGCCGCGGAGCAGCCAGGGCCGGGGGACGGGGGAAGGCGGCGAACCGGCGAGGCGACGGGGTCGGGTCGCCGGCTGGAGCCAGGGAGCGGCGGAGTCAGGGGACACTGTCGAGGAGGCGGCGGCAGCGCCGAAGCCCTGAAGCCGGCCGCCGCTGAACCCTAGATCGGCTATTTGGGGGGAGAGGAGGCTGGAGCCTGAGAATCGTGAGAATGGATGGAGAAGATTCGGTATTTTCGTGAGAATGAAGGGCATTTGGGGACCTTGTTGGCTGGCTCACGAGCCATGTCGAGCCGGCTCGAGGCTCGAGCGAGCCCGAGCCAAGCTCAATATTGAGCTTGATACATGCAACGAGCCGAGCTCGGCTTGGCTCGAAAACAGGCGAGCTCGACCGAGCCGAGCCGAGCCTGGCTCGGCTCGGCTCGATTCCACCCCTGCCCGGCACCACTCATGGTCCACCCGATCAATCTTACCACTTGCCCTGGTCTAAAGCATTTATCAAACCCTAGTTGATTACCATGCACCACGTACCATCAACATCATCATCAATAACACATGATACTTTTCCATAACATGTTCCATAACTCATTAAGTCAACATTAACATTTAATTATCCAAAACCGTGTCATGACTAAGTGGCAGGGCTAAGCATACTACAAACGTGCTAATTAACCCATATTGGCAATTTAATAATGTCCAACTACTTAAACCAAGCTAGGGTGACAAGGAATCATGGCATACAATTATTTATGTCAAGGTGGCATACAACAAATTGGCATTTAGCAATTTCCAGAATTAATCAAGGCATTTTCTAATTAAATTAACATGCAATAATTTGAATCAAAATAATTTTTAAAAGTGGGAACAATATGATCAAAGCATAACTTGCCTTCAAAAAGTACTTGTTCTTGGTCTTGAGCTGGCTTTTGGGTTAAAACTTCACCTTCGAAGCCTTCAGGCACTTCAACGTCTACTCGTAACGGATAAAGAAACACCAAATAAATAAACACAGAGAAAAACTCATATCCATAAATTAAATAAAATTCTCCATTAAATAGAGCTCAATTTTATAAAAATTTAGAAATTGGAATCGCTCAAATTGGAGTTAAAACGCAAAAGTTATAGCCGTTTGAAGTTTGAAAAATCAAATAAAAGAATAAACCGAATTAATTCATTTATTTTTCTATTTAAAAATCCGGATTATGACGTCAGCTGACGTCAGCGACGAATTTGAATTTCCACCGAATTATTTTTCTAAAGGAAAATCGAATTATGACGCCATGCTTGCGTCATCCAGTCCATGGACTCAGTCCACGGCTCGGGCTCGGTCCACCGTGGACCCGGTCCATGGGTACATGTGTCACAGACACGTGGGACCCACTCGGATGACATCATCTCTGACGTTATCACGCTCGACCGATTGGCTCTGACAGCTGGGCCCCACCGTGACGTCATCGTGCGGCTAGCCTAGTTGCTGACACGCGGGCCCATGATGACATCACGGGTGACGTCAACAACGACCGGGTGACGCCCCACGCTGATCGCCGGTTCAGCTTATGGCCGCGTGGCGCAATCTGGCTCGTTGGTTTTAAACCCGACGGCCACGATTGGATCTAACCTCACGCGTACAGCTACGTGGCGCAATCTAAGCCGTCTACCCTAGATCTAACGGTTGACAACAGATCTAGATCTAATCTGGTTCATTGGATCTAGATCCTACGGCTAGGGTTAGATCCAGTTCATCACCGGGAAGGGGCTACGTGGCGTTACCTGGAACACACGATTTGGATAGGACGGTAGACGTAGCTTGAGGGCGTTGATGGCAGCGCGGTGGCTTGCGGCTACTGGCACCGAAGACGACGACCTACGGGACGGCGCTTCGGGGCAGGTCTGGCGAGGAATCGAGAGGGGACGGCGGCGGCTAGGGCACGAAGGGTTGGGGCGAACGATGCGCAAGAAACAGGCGAACCTCGGGCACGTGCCCGGGCTTTAAATGCTGGCCCCAACGCCGAGGTGGAAGCGGAAATCGCGGTCGGGCCGGTACGGGCGACGGAGTCCGGCGCTCGCTCGGAGAGGTGACGGGCGCCATCTCGATCGTCCACGCAGCGCTGATCCGACGGCCATCGCTCAGACGCGACACGGCATAGCCCCCAACCGTTGGATGCGGATCCAACGGTCGGGTCAGATGGTTAGGGTTTGGGTCCGGGTTGGGCTCGGGTGCGGTCCGGTCGGTGGAACAGTAACCGACCGGTCAGCTAATTTCCAGCGATTAAATACAAACTTTAATTCCCAGAAATTCAAATAAATCAAAAAAATAGCAAAATACTCAGAAAAATTCCACAAAAATTCTGGAAAATATTTTGAAATATTTTGGACTTAAATAAAATATTTTCAACAAAATTTTATTCAAAACTTTTAATTATTTAATTATCTCAAAAGGGAATATATCACAATTAAATCCAAATAAATCCCAGAAAATTCCAAAAATTCTCAAAAGTGCAAAATACCATTTAAATACATGATTAGCAAAAATTGGGGTGTTACACTCGACCTGGCCATTGCTCCGAGGGTGGGCCACCGAAGCAAAGCAAATTTTGATACCGAGTTCTTCGCACCAGTCTTGGAATTCTTCACCTCTAAATTGAGTACCGTTATCGGTGATAATCCTGTTTGGCCAACCAAATCTGATCACAATCTCTTGAAAGAATTCTCTGGCTTTGGTCACCGTGATTATGGCTACTGGCTTCGCTTCAATCCACTTGGTGAATTTGTCAATGGCGACAAAGAGGTGCGTATATCCACCTTGAGCCTTCTTCAAGGGTCCAACTATGTCAAGCCACCAAACTGCGAATGGCCAGGTGATCGGGATGGTCTGCAATTCCTGCACCGGCACATGGATCTGCCGAGCAAAGAATTGGCATCCTTCGCATGCGCGGACGATGTTCTGGGCATCTGTCACGGCAGTAGGCAAGAAGAAACCTTGCTGATAGGCTTTTCCGACCAAGGTGCTCACGCGGTGTGGTGACCGAATATCCCCGAGTGGATGTCATTGAGGAGGTCCTTTCCCTCCGACTCTGGTATGCACCGCCTTAGCACGCTAGAGGCGCTCTTGCGAAAAAGTTCTTCCCCGACTGCAACATAGCTCTTACTTTGGCGCATGATGGATTCGGCTTGCGTGTGATCATCGGGGAGCTTGTCTTTCAAGAGATAATCCAAATAGGGGATTGTCCAGTCGGGGTTGATGGTCAAGACCTTGGCCTCGATCAACTTCCCTTTTGAGCTCCCCACATCCTCCTAACGGCTCATCGTGGGCTTGTGCAACTCTTCGACGAATACGCCAGCCGAGACCGGCGCCCGACTGGAACCCAGCCTCGCCAGCTCGTCCACTGCCTCGTTGTCTCGTCGGAGTATATGGGTGAGTTCCAACCCGTCAAATTTGTCTTCCAATCTTTGCACCTCTTGACAATATGCCGCCATGCTATCGTCGAGACAGGACCATTCTTTCCGCACTTGATTGATGACCAGCGTGAGGGAACCGTTGAAGTACATTGTCCAGTACTCGAGATCCTCATTATTCGAGGCGCTCTGCATTTCCATCCACTCAGCGGCGAAGTCAGCCATGACTTGAGATTTAATCGATGTTTGGGACTTGAAGGAAATCTCAAAAGCCCCAACCTCGATTGCCCATTTCAGGAAGTAAGTAGTATGGCATACAATAGCTTTTGAACTTGAGGGTACCACACCTTGGATTCTCCCAATACTTCACTGACGAAGTAAACTGGGTGTTGAACCCTCTGTGAGTATCACTCCTCATCTCGCTCTACGATCACCAACGTACAGACCACATGACTCGTCGCAGCTATGTAGAGCAAAAGAGGTTCTTCCGGCAGTGGCGAAGTTCGCACCGGTGGGGTCGTGAGAAATGCTTTGAGGTCTTCGAATGCTTACTGCACCTTAGATGTCCATTGAAATCCTTCCTGCTTCCTGAGGAGCCTGAAGAATGGCATCCCCCGAGCACCTAGTAGGGAAATGAACCTGCCGAGCGCCACCATGCATCCGGTCAACTTCTGGACGTCCTTTTGATTGGCTGGGGGCTTCATCCTCACGATAGCGTCAATCTTCTCGGGGTTTGTGTGAAATCATGTGCTGAAAAATTGGCTTAGTTATGAATTTTGTACTGCAAAGTGGTTGTGCTCATGGCATGTGTGGTGCATGTGCATGTGTTATTTCAGAAGATTAATTGATATGCTTGTGATAGCTTGGTAATGGTTGCAATGCGCTCGTGTGAGTGGTTGCATGGATTGATCTTGAGTCAAGTCATGGACTTGTGCTCGTACACGGTTGTGTGTTTGTTCACGTGCAGGTGTTGCTCGAGGGCGAACGTGGTCGATGACGGGACCGGAACTAGGTTCATGGAGGAATTGAGGTTCGGGACTAGGTTCTGGAGGAATCGAGATCTTGGTGGTCAAGGATGTCATGCGGGACGTTCGGGCTAGAGAATGGTGCACATGAAGAATGGTTAGTCACGTGAGTATGGCAGGTGGCCATGCGCGTGCAAAGTGTTAGTCACATGAGTATGGTAGGGTTGCCATACGTGTGCGAGAGTTGTACTCGGCCAGGTTAGGCCAAGTAGAGTTGTGTTGAATACATACTCTTTCAAGGATTAGGAGTGGGACTCCTTCTAGGATTAGGAGTAGGAATTGTATTCAGGACTCTATGTGTTTGCTCTGTATAAATAGGGGGAGGCGCCTCCTGTTTATGCATCAAGTCTTGGGCAAGTTTTAGGGTTGTACTCTTTTGTTTGGAGTGTTGTAACCAAATCAAAAGGAGAAATAAAGATCAAGTTCTTCAAATCTCTCGGCGAGCTACAATTCTAGTTAGATATATTCTCGTCATCTTCTATCACAGCAAGCTTGCGAGGTTCATAACTTTTGATCCGTAAGTCCGATCGAGCTGATTCTTTTTGGGTTTGATTCGTGATGGAATCTAGTTTTGTGTCCAAATTTCATATCGATCCGATGTTCGGATCTCCGGGAATTCGCGTTTTACCAAACCTCTGTTAATCTGTTTTTGCTGATTACGAAACAAGTTTTTGAATCTTTTTGGGAGTGAACTTTTAGTAGATCAAGAATTTGGTTTTAGCTTCCGCACAATCATTCACCCCCCCCCTCTGATTGCTATATTCATACATATCGATCTTACTAGTGGTATCAGAGCAAGGTTTTTCTAATTAATCTTAACCGGTGATTAGAAATCATAGCAATTGATAGGTATACGACAAAACCTTGTGTTTTTGATGGTGTTGATTTTCAGCTTTGGAAAGCAAAGATGGAGGCGTTCATCCAGGCGCAGGGCTTCGCAATTTGGGAGAAGGTTTACAAGCCGTACAAAGTTCCTGAGAACGACAACGTCAACAACGCAAATCGCGCACATGTTGAAGAAAATAGCAAGGCGCGCAACTTGATCATCCAAGGCTTGGGACGCAGCGACTTTGATCGAGTGGTTCATCTTCGATCCGCATATGAGGTATGGAAATCTCTTTGTGATTACCATGAGGATTCTAACACTGTCAAAGAGGTTCGTTAGGATATATATTAGAAAGAATACATGCGATTTGAGATGAAGCCTGGTGAGTCGCTAGATGATTTCTTTGCACGCTTTAATAAAATTCTTAGCAATTTGCGTGCTGTTGGAGTTAACTTTGATGTTGCTGCTAATGCTAGACAATTGCTTGGTGCATTAGACATGTCTATTTGGGATATGAAAGTAACATCCATTAGAGAGTCAACTGTCATGAGTGCACTTACTTTAGATATTCTTTATTCTAAGTTGAAAATTCATGAGCTGGATGTTCTTGCTAGGAAGAATGATCATTAATCAATTGCTCTGACCTCCCAATCTAGCATGTCTCATAATAATACTTCTTCAAGTTTTGCTTTGTCTTTATTGTCTTCATTAACCGATGAACAGATTGAGCAATTTCCAGAAAAAGACTTGTCACTACTCGCTTCTCGCTTTAACAAAGCTTTGCAGAATGTGAGAATGAGGAAGAGAGGTGGTGGTGGCCCTCCAAGATGCTATGATTGTGGTGACCTCAACCATATTCGCACACATTGTCCTAAACTTGCAGGTAAAGCATCATGGGAGGAAAAGGACAACAGAAAAGAGAAGAAGAAGTTTCCTTCAAGTGATAGAAAGAAGAAAAGCTTCATCAACCGCAAAGTGGTCCACCGAGTTCTTTCCGCTCTTGAACAAGTCAATTTGAGCGATGTGGATTCGGAGAGCAGCAAGGACAATGCAACTCCAAGCAACCATGACTTGACGGGGTTGTGTCTCATGGCGAGCAGCAAGGATAGCTTCACCGAGGATGATCATGACAGCGACTTCAATGAGGTAGATCCTTCATATGATGAATTAGCTATTGCGGTTGCTCGACTTGGTAAATTGCTTGATAAACGCAACAAGAAAATTAAGAAACATGGTTTTATTATTGAATCATTGAATGCTGAAATTGCTAGACTTAAGACTTTGATTCCTGATGATGACACTTGCAAATCATGTGACTTAATTTACAACGAGCTCACCTTGCTTAGAAAAGAACATGCCTTCCTGTTGCATCAACATGAGAAAAATGAGAAACGTGTTAAACATGCTAGTTGTTCCACTGATGATTTGCATGATTCAATTCCTTGTTCTAAATGCTCCATACTAGAATTGAAGTTGCATGATGCAGATGCTAAGATTTCTCAATTGTTTAATGATTTGCTTACACATGAAGTTCTTTCATGCTCAACTTGTCGCAAGCAAAAAGGAAAAGTGGATGTTCCCTGTAATAATTGTTTAACTCTTGCTAAGAAAGTTGATTACTTGCAAAATTCTTTGGAACGGTTCTCTAATGGCAAGAAAAATTTGAATATGATTTTGGATAAATCAAAGGTTAGCTCAAATAAGAAAGGTTTAGGTTTTGATCTTCATGCTTCATTTGAAACTAAACCTTACACTGTTGTTCATGCTCCTCGCAATGACAAAATTGAGATTCTTAATGAGCCTAAGAAAATTGTTTTTAAATCTCCTGGTCTTTTGTCTTCCTCTATGATGAATGCAAAATGTGCTTCTACTGTTAAAGCAAAACATCATGTTAAGTACACTTGCACTCATTGTGGTAGAGATGGACATTTAGTATAGTTTTACTTTAGACTGGCTAAACATCAAAAGAAAGAAAGGGTTAAGGCTAGGTATAATTTCATGCAGACACGCTTACTTCTCATTATGTGCCTAGGGTGAAGCAAACACCTTTTGTTGCTAGAAACACGAGAAAAGACATATTTGTTTTTGTGCATAACAGTGCTCGTGTTGTGTCTACTGTTGTGCGTCGTGTGTCTCAGCACTGGATTCCTAAACATCTTATTTCTAACCCCAGTACCGAGACCTCGACATTTTCTTCTTCTATGTAGGCTTCTCACGCGAGGAAATAGAACATATGGCTAGTTGATTCCAGATGCTCACGTCACATGTTCAGTGATAAGATTTGGTTCTCCTTCACTCATGCATCTCGTGCTGAAAGGGTTACTTTTGGAGATGCTTCTTCCTCTTCTGTTTTCGCAAAAGACACTAGTCCAAATGATGCAGGTACATGTGCATATGTTCAGGGGGGCAGTATATTTGTTCATAAAGACGATGATGATGATGTTGAGAATGAGGAAGGCTGGATATACAAATTGTTGTGTGCTTGTGTACTCATTTTCAAGCTTCCCCCCATGCTTCACAGCGACAAGCTATCAAGCGAATTTTCAGGTATCTCTATGGTACTCAAGATTTTGGCATTTGGCTTTCTGCTTCCACGTGCATTAGTTTAAGAGCTTTCTCTGATGCTGAATTTTGAGGATGTAGAATTGATAGAAAAAGTACATCTGGTTCATGCCACTTCTTGAGTAATTCTCTTTCTTGGGCGTATTGACATTAGATTTTACTTTCTTAGAAATCATGTAGAAAAAGGAAATATTGTGCTTCACCATATGGATATTGAACATCAATTGGCAGACATTTTCACAAAACCTTTGTTTTCTTCTCGTTTTGCTTTTATTCGGGGAGAACTTGGGATTGTTCATCCAATGGGTTTATTTTGGGGTGGAGTTTTCTTGCCAAGTTCTTTCACTTGATGAGCTTACTTTATCATATTTCTTTATATATTAAATTGTTCTACTTGAACTACAAATGACATTGTGAAATTTCTTGGTTTGATTGCCTATAGCTAAATACTCTGTGATATCTTACTCTTCTACGCTTGAGGTGGAGTTTTGTCGGGACCCCGAATTTGCAAATCCGGACCCTCTGTGTATTCAGCACTAGTCCAGGAACGCGCTAGTGCACACAGTCTTAACATTGGTAAATATCACAATCATACCACTCGATACCAATAAAGTACTTTATTTAAATAACCAAACTGGTTACTCGACCTTATGGCCAAGTTACAAATATATGCCTCGCAAGGCGAAACTTATTCAGAGAAAAAGAATAGCAGCGGAAAATCAAATAACTTCGTGGCGCCATCCAGTATACCACAGTAACTGATCGCTCGCATCCCTAAGTAGACGGATCCTCTTGGAATTCCTCCTCCGGCCGGGCGTAGTCTCCTCTTCAACTGGTGTTGTGTTGAGGCAAGGGTGAGTACTTGGTACTCGACAAGTCATGCAATGCACGCAGGCTAATATACTATATGCATGGCTTGGTACAAAGGAATAGCTCAAGGTATATTTGCAGTAAACAGCTTTTGACAAGTAATATAAGTAGATTCGAAAGCAGTAGAAATAAGTAAAGCGTAAATAACTTTTCAAGAAGTTTAATAAACATTTTTTTCCCCATCCTAAACCACATTTCCATCATCTGCATTATTAACCAACCCAACTTTTCAAACCAAAGTTATTTTTGAGAAAATCTAACCCTTGACTGTAATTCCCGAGCGATGTCCAATACCGCGGACACGGCTATACGAATAGATTCTAAACTCTGCAGAGGTTATGCACTTTACCCACAAGATACAGTCAAACACCACAAAGGCGAGTTCCCGTAACAAAGTCTTTCGGAAACCTCTAACAATACAAGTGGTCCTCCCCGGTTATTGCGCACTAACCCTTCCCTTCGCTAAGGCGAAGTCTAGGCCAATCAACCGTTAGATGGGTACCTGGCCTCACCCAGACGCTCCCCGCACAACTTACACAAAGGGTGTAGTTGACCTCCCGAGGTCCCACAGTGCGTTATTAGCAACTTAGTCAACTAGGTCCGTCCCATTACAGACATGTGGTTGCACGTTAGACCCAGTTCAAAGGCTTGCAAGGTTAAGTCCTTAGGGTGACCAGGGCAAGACTACCCGAAGAACCAAATCAACATCCCCAATGCCACAACTGCCCACCTGATTACTCTTGCCACATGCCCTGGCCGAAATCGTTTATCAAACCCCGCTTGATTACCATGCACCACGTGCCATCAACATCACATGATACTTTTCCAAAACAGGTTCAATATATCATTAAGTCAATATTAACATTTGATTGTCCAAAATCATGTTATGAGCACGTGTGAGTCTAAGCGTATACTACAACGGTCTAAACCCATGTTGGCAAGTTAATAATGTCCAACTAGTAAACCACAACTAGGGTGACAAGGGATCATGGCACATACTTAAATAATCAAGGTGTCATACAAAGAAATTGGTATTTATCTAACCCCATGTTTAAACCAAGTATTTTTCTAATTGAACTAGCATGCAATAGTTTAAATCAAAATAGGTTTCAAAATGGGATCAATATGGTCAAAGCACAACTTGCCTTCAAAAAGTACTTGTTCTTGGTCTTGAGTTGGATCCTGAGTCAACACTTCTCCTTCGAATCCTTCCGGCACTTCAACGTCTACTCGTAAAGCGTGCAAATAGCAATACACAAATAAACAATAGGCAAAAACATCCCAAAACTCCAAATAAAATCCATAAACAGAGAGAACATAATTTTCTGGATTTTTAGGAACTGGAATCGTTCAAATCGGAGTTAAAATGCAAAAGTTATGATTTATTAAAGTTTAAATAATCAATTAAATAATATTACAGAGAAAAACTTTAGTCCAAAAATTAAATAAAATTCATATTTGAGTAGATCTGAATTTTATACAAATTTAGAAATTTGAATCACTCAAATCGGAGTTGAAACGCAAAAGTTATAAGCGTTTGAAATTTGAAACAAAATCTGAAATCATTATTCGAATTAATAAATCATTTTCTTTTTCGGAAATTAATTATTGCGTCAGCCTAGACACGTGGCAGCCTCTGATTGGGCGGCTGACGTCAGCCGGTCCATGGACGTGGTCCACGGTTTGGCTCGGTCCACCGTGGACTCGGTCCATGGCTCACGGTCGGCCGACAGTGGGGCCTCTGAGATGACGTCATTCTTGGCGTCGGCCTGCTCTTGGGCAGTGGCGACAAGCGGGCCCCACCGTGACGTCGATGATGATGTCATGGTGCGGTTCCGCTGTCCCGACGACGCTGGCCCGGCCAGAAACAGTCTCACGCTGTGGTGCGCCGACCGGCGGCCAAGCTTCCCGACGCGTGGCACAATCTCGGCCGTTGATTCGAAAATCAACGGCCCGGATTGATCGGGTAGCGACGCTCGGGGTGAACGTGGCCATCTGGACCGTTGGATCTAGATCCAACGGCCGGGATTAGATCCGAGATCTAAACGTGATCTCACCGTGACGGGTCAGATCTTGATCGGACGGCCGTCCGAAGTTCGCGAGGGTGATGGCGCGGCGGCGTTGGCTTGACCGGAGATTTAAGACGACGACCTCCCGCGGCGGCGTTTCCTTGCAACTCCGGCGTGAAGGCTGGCACTCGAGCGCGCGCGCGACACAGCGATCTCGGGCCTGGGCTTGGTGGCGTCGGAGAACGGCGAGGCGGCGAGATCAACGAAACCGCGGCGGAAGACTTCCTCTACTCCGGCGAGCAATTGCGGGACGACGGCGGCTCAGCGAGGTGAGAAGGGGGCTCGGTGCGTCACGGTTGTGCGCTTCCGATGGCGGTGGCGGCGTATTTAAAGGGGGCCTCGGCTTCCGTGTAGAGCGCGGAAACCGAGGTTGACACGGTGACGGCGGCGGAGAACTCCGGCTCGGATCCGGCGGAGACGACGAAATCGCGGCCGTCCACGTGGCGCGATCGACGGCGGGGATGGCTCGGGCGCTGCCGTTGTCACGCGCGGAATGATCCTGACCGTTGGATCTGGATCCAACGGTTGGGATCGATTGGGGTTGAACGGGTTCGGTTGAGTCAACTGGCTCGGGTCGGGTTCGGGTCGGACTCGAACTCGAGTCTGACTCGGGCTCGGTCGGATGAACAGTACTCCCTCCGTTTCTTTTTATAAGGCGTATTTAGTTTCGTTAGGACAAGGCTTTGACCAACAATTACTCTATTAGCATATAATTTTTATGACACAAAATTAATATCAGCAGATTTGTATTCAAAAGTACTTATATATAATTATGATTTTGTATTGCATAAATGATATATTAATGAAGTAATCGTTGGTCAAAGTCTTGTCCTAACGAAACCAAATACGCCTTATAAAAAGAAACGGAGGGAGTACAAACCCACTCGCATTTTCCAGCGATTTAATAATTAAAATAATTCCCAGTAATTCATTTAATTCATTTAAAAATAGCAAATGACTCAGAAAAATTCCAGAAAAATTCTGGAAAATATTTTGGATCATTTTGGACTCAAATAAAATATTTCCAACAAAATTTTATTTGCAAAATTAAATTCTTTAATTATTTCAAAATGGAATAAATTCAAATAAATTTCAAATAAATCCAAATAAATTCCAGAAAATTCCAAAAATTCACCAGAGTGCCAAATCACACATGAATTTAAGAAAAGCAAAAATTTTGGGGTGTTACAAACCTCCCCCCCCCTTAATAGAATCTCGTCCCCGAGATTCAGGGCTTACTAAAGGAATAGGTTTGGAAATTCTTTCTTCAAATCCTCTTCGCGCTCCCAAGTCGCTTCGCTTTCTTCATGGTTGCTCCACTGAACTCTACAGAAACGGGTTGACTTGTTTCTAGTTTCTCGATCCATTGTGTCCAGAATCCTCACAGGATGCTCCTTATAAGTCAAGTCCTCTTGCAACTCAATTAACTCTCGCGGTGTCGCTCTCAGAACTCGGAGGCACTTCTTCAACTGGGACACATGGAATACATCATGCACTCCTGCCAACGACTGTGGCAACTCCAGCTGATAAGCAACTTCGCCTCTGCGACTCAAAATCTTAAATGGTCCAACATAACGGGGTGCGAGTTTCCCTTTGTCATGGAACCTCTTAACTCCCCTGAGAGGCGTAACTCTGAGGTATACAAGGTCTTCTGGTTCAAAACTCAAATCTCGGCGACGATTGTCAGCATAACTCTTCTGTCGAGATTGGGCTATCTTCAACCTTTCCCTAATCATGGCGACCTGTTCTTCAGCTTCTTGAAGAATATCCGGCCCAAAGACACGGCGCTCGCCGGTCTCATTCCAATTCAATGGCGTCCCGTGGTCGACCATACAAAGGCCTCAAAAGGTGACATCTGTAAACTAGCCTGATAACTATTGTTGTAATCGAACTCGGCATACGGTAAACTCTTATCCCGTGAAGTAGCATAAGCTAATGCACAAGCTCTCAACATATCCTCCGAATCTGGTTGACTCTTTCGGCCTGTCCGTCCGTCTGTGGATGATAAGTGATCTTGAAGTTCAAACGGGTTCCCATGGCTTCATGCAACTTATTCCGTAACCTTGAGGTAAATTGGGTACCTCTGTCCGATACGATCCTCTTGGGCACTCCGTGCAAACAGACAATCCTGATCATGTATAATTCTGCTAATTTATCTCCCGAGTAAGTGGTCTTCACGGGGATAAAATGGCCTACTTTAGTCAAGCGATCCACTATAACCCATATGGAGTCATAACCTCCTTGAGTCTTTGGCAAACCGGTAATGAAATCCATTCCGATTTCCTCCCACTTCCACTCAGGTATTTTCAGCGGTTGTAGCAATCCTGCTGGTCTCTGATGCATTGCCTTGACTCTCTGGCATACGTCGCACAATGCAACATGCTCGGCAACTTCACGTTTCATACTCGGCCACCAGAATCTCTCCTTCAGATCCTGATACATCTTAGCGCTTCCAAAAATCACACTTGCTGAACTTGGCGAAAAGTTGTTGTTCCCTCAGCTTTTCCAAAACTCGCCTTAAGTGTTCGGCATGTTCATCCTCTGTCTTGGAGTAGATTAGGATATCGTCTATGAACACGACGACAAACTTGTCCAAATATTCCATGAACACCTTATTCATCATATTCATGAAATAAGCTGGCGCATTCGTCAGCCCAAAGGACATAATCAGAACTCGTAATGTCCATATCTTGACGAGAATGCGATCTTGAATATCTTCGATCGGATCTTCAATCGATGGTATCCCGATCTCGAGATCAATCTTGGAGAAAACTCCGGCTCCTCTCAACCGATCAAACAAATCATCAATCCTGGGTAGCGGATACTTATTCTTCACGGTGACTTCATTGAGTGCACGGTAGTCAATGCACATCCCGAAACTCCCGCCCTTCTTCTTGACAAACAAAACTGGTGCTCCCCACGGCGACGAACTCGGTCTCGATAAATCCTTTCTCCATTAACTCTTCTAGCTGTTTCTTCATTTCTACCAACTCCTCGGTGGACATCCGATAGGGTCTCTTTGCTATCGGTCTTTGTGCAGTACAAGCTCTATCACAAACTCTATGTCCTCGTCTCAAGGCATAATGTAGATCTTCGGGAAAAACATCTGGTACTCATTCACTACTTTGGGACATCCTCTATGCTGATTGCCTTGGTACAGTTAACCATCAACTGTCCATCTCTAATCGCAGTGGCTTGAAATTCCACTTTCTTCCCACACGGGCTCTCAATCGAGATAGTCCTTCGTCCACAATCCAATACGGCCTTGTGCTTGGATAACCAATCCATTCCCAATATGACGTCTAAGGTCCGGGTCTCCAAAATTATAAGGTTTGCTAGGAACTCTATTCCACCTATCAAGATTCTCACCCGGAACATCCTACTTTCGTTCGGAGTTCGAACTGTGGGTTTGAACTAAAAGCATGCACCTAAGTCTTGCAATCCTCAAATCATTTCTAGTAGTAAAACCTTGCGAAACAAACGAATGCGAAGCTCCAGAGTCAAACAAAATCACAGGTGTACTGAGTTAACAAGTAACTTACCCAAGACGACGTCCAGTAGCATTATGCAAAGGTGCATCTGCGGTGACATGGTTGACTCGGCCTCTCACCACGGTCCTGGGGTGTGGCTCCTGGTGCCGGCGCCCTAGCTGGGTGGTTCCTAGATTGAAGCGAATCGGGTCACTCTCGCTGTCTTCTTTGGACAATGGTTGGCAAAGTGTCACGGCTCGTTCTTGCGATTGTAGCGGCGTCTCACTTTGTTCCTTCTTGTTGCACGGAGTAGTGTTTCTAGCGGGTGAAGTGCAGTAGTTACGATTGGCGGTCTTGGTCTTTGGGGATGGTGTCCTTGTTGCATTCTCGTGGTTGGAATCAAGAATTGATTTGGTGCAACTCTCAGCGCCGCTATGCGTTCCTGGCGTGATCCTTGCTGTTGCATCCTGCGCTTCCTGTTCTCATCCAGTTCCTTGCGCTTGTCCTCAAGAATAAGCGCCTTATTCACCAACTCTCGGAAATCTGAAAGGTGTGGGTGATCAATCCTACTTGCAATCCTGAGTTAAGTCCCTTCATAAAACGAGACTGCCTGGATTTATCTGTCGCTACATCCTCAAAGCGTAGCGTGCTAGCTGTGTGAACTTGTTCAGTAGTCGGCCACCGGCCGATTACCTTGCTTGATGCTCAACTCCTCCTTCTTAAGGTCCATAATTCCTTCAGGCACTTGATACTGTCGGAATGCAAATGTGAACTCTTCCCAAGTGATATCTTGAGGGTTCTCTTGCGTGGCACGTAAGTTCTCCCACCATTCGGGCCAATGTTCCTTCCGGTGATGAGAAGCGTAGAGTACCTTCTCATTTCCTATGCATTGAGCTATGTGTAGCTTCCTCTCGATTGATCTTAACCAATCATCGGCCTCCAATGGATTGGCATTCCCGAGAGAAAGTGGGTGGGTGAGTTCTCATGAACTCGATAGTCTTGTATTCTCGGGCGTTGTCCATGATTAACTTGATTAGCGATGGCCTGAGCAAAGGACGTGCTGCATTTGTTGCATCATAGCATGCATCAATCGAGTCCGGGCAGCAAGAAAAGCTCCGAAATTCTGCATAACCAAGTGGCGGTGCTGGTGCTCCATCATTGGGTTTTTCTGCTGGGCTAGAACCACTCCCATTTCTTCCAAAGTTTCCACAGGTGTTCACCATCTGTCGATTTTCTCTAGGTTTAGAGATGAGGGGGAAACGAGAATAGACAAGTAATATGGAACTTATGCGGGGCAAAGGGGTAGCTTTAAGGTCCAACTTTATTATTTAATAACTTGGTATGGTCGCTTACAATGCCTAAGGGCCTTGCAACACATAATGCACACTCAAAGAAACAAAGCAAATCCAAATCGAACTAATTCTCGAGTCTAACGCCTAAAGGGTGACTCTTTATTCTATGACGCGACTCGTGAAGGAGTCTCACTATAGAACCTATGCTCACTCATCGAAAACCTCCACGGCACAGTGCGGGTCTTTGTGGCATAGGCGTAACGATCGCCATGTCCAAAGAATCGTGTCCTCTATGGTAGTCGAAGAAGCGGTGTCCTCATCGAGATCCGACTCCTCCGGATCTCGCTCGTAGCTCGAATCTTGGCTCTGGAGTGCAGTCCGTACAAGGTCATCTCCAACTCGCCAATCCTTCGTAGAAGGTGTGCCACATACTCTTGAGCTTCCCGCCATCTGTTTCTTCTCTGTATTGATCTCCTTGCGTGCCTTCTGTAGCTCCTTGCTTGTATTATCTAGTACATCCTCCTGGCGACGACAAATCGTGCCAAGCTGTAATGGCAAGTGGCATTCTCATCCTGAATCGCCTTCGGGTCAAGAAGGTTATCGCTGCGCCGGATGGTAACGAACACCGTACTCTCCACCTTCTCTGGCGTAGATACGGGTAATGTGCCGCATTGCTCATCGTGATACTTCTTGGATACCCATCTGCATCGTAGATCTCCGGCAAGGTCTGCAGTATCGAGGCGATTGCCTGGCCCTTTTTCCTAGCAGTACCTCAATCCTCACGTCACAAGCCTTGATCAATCCCGCTTGTCCGATCACTTCCACTTGGTATTGGGGCTTCTCAAAATCTCCGAGAGTCCAGAGCATATGCCAAAGTTCCGCAGTCGTGACCAACTCCCGAGATCAACGTAGTTGAACTCTTCCTCCATCTGTCACAAGAGTGCTTTACGTAAGAACTCGGAATTTTTAAATTGTGACAAGGTAAGGGAAAATTTCAGCAAGAGACAAGAAAAGAGAGAAGGGGATAAGTCGAGATGTCATTTCCTATCTTGACAATTTTTTTTTAGCTTTTAGAAAATAAGTTTTATCCTCACTACGACCATTCTAGCTAGGGTTGAGCCTACATACCAAGTATGGCTCGATACCACCTCTGTCGGGACCCCGAATTTGCAAATCCGACCTCTCAGTGTATTCAGCACTAGTCCAGAACGCGCTTAGTGCACAGTCTTAACATTGGTAAATATCACAATCATACCACTCGATACCAATAAAGTACTTTATTTAAATAACTAAATCGTTACTCGACCTTATGGCCAAGTTACAAATATATGCCTGCAAGGCGAAACTTATTCAGAGAAAAAGAATAGCAATGAAAATCAAATAACTCGTGGCGCCATCCAAAGATACCACAGTGCAATCGATCGGGCTCGCATCCCTAAGTAGACGGATCCTCTTGGAATTCCTCCTCCGTCGGGCGTAGTCTCCTCTTCAACTGTGTTGTGTTGAGGCAAGGGTGAGTACTTGGTACTCGAGAAGTCATGCATGCACGCGTGCTAATATACTATATGCATGGCTTGGTACAAAGGAATAGCTCAAGGTATATTTGCGATGAAATGACTTTTGACAAGTAATATAAGTAGATTCGAAAGCAGTAGAAATAAGTAAAGCGTAAATAACTTTTCAAGAAGTTTAATAAACATTTTTTCCCCATCCTAAACCACATTTCCATCATCTGCATTATTAACCAACCCAACTTTTCAAACCAAAGTTATTTTTGAGAAAATCTAACCCTTGACTGTAATTCCCGAGCGATGTCCAATACCGCGGACACGGCTATACGAATAGATTCTAAACTCTGCAGAGGTTATGCACTTTACCCACAAGATACAGTCAAACACCACAAAGGCGAGTTCCCGTAACAAAGTCTTTCGGAAACCTCTAACAATACAAGTGGTCCTCCCGGTTATTGCGCAAGACTAACCCTTCCCTTCGCTAAGGCGAAGTCTAGGCCAATCAACTGTTAGATGGGTACTGGCCTCACCCAGACGCCTCCCCGCATAACTTACACAAAGGGTGTAGTTGACCTCCCGAGGTCCCACAGTGCACGTTATTAGCAACTTAGTCAACTAGGTCCGTCCCATTACGTACATGTGGTTGCACGTTAGACCCAGTTCAAAGGCTTGCAAGGTTAAGTCCTTAGGGTGACCAGGGCAAGACTACCCGAAGAACCAAATCAACATCCCCAATGCCACAACCGCCCACTGATTACTCTTGCCACATGCCCTGGCCGAAAATCGTTTATCAAACCCCAGTTGATTACCATGCACCACGTGCCATCAACATCACATGATACTTTTCCAAAACAGGTTCAATATATCATTAAGTCAATATTAACATTTGATTGTCCAAAATCATGTTATGAGCACGTAGCAGGTCTAAGCAGTATACTACAACGGTCTAAACCCATGTTGGCAAGTTAATAATGTCCAACTAGTAAACCACAACTAGGGTGACAAGGGATCATGGCACATACTTAAATAATCAAGGTGTCATACAGCAAATTGGTATTTATCTAACCCCCATGTTTAAACAAAGTATTTTTCTAATTGAACTAGCATGCAATAGTTTAAATCAAAATAGGTTTCAAAATGGGATCAATATGGTCAAAGCACAACTTGCCTTCAAAAAGTACTTGTTCTTGGTCTTGAGTTGGATCCTGAGTCAACACTTCTCCTTCGAATCCTTCCGGCACTTCAACGTCTACTCGTAAAGCGTGCAAATAGCAATACACAAATAAACAATAGGCAAAAACATCCCAAAACTCCAAATAAAATCCATAAACAGAGAGAACATAATTTTCTGGATTTTTAGGAACTGGAATCGTTCAAATCGGAGTTAAAATGCAAAAGTTATGATTTATTAAAGTTTAAATAATCAATTAAATAATATTACAGAGAAAAACTTTAGTCCAAAAATTAAATAAAATTCATATTTGAGTAGATCTGAATTTTATACAAATTTAGAAATTTGAATCACTCAAATCGGAGTTGAAACGCAAAAGTTATAAGCGTTTGAAATTTGAAACAAAATCTGAAATCATTATTCGAATTAATAAATCATTTTCTTTTTCGGAAATTAATTATTGCGTCAGCCTAGACACGTGGCAGCCTCTGATTGGGCGGCTGACGTCAGCCGGTCCATGGACGTGGTCCACGGTTTGGCTCGGTCCACCGTGGACTCGGTCCATGGCTCACGGTCGCTGACAGGTGGGGCCTACAGATGACGTCATTCTTGGCGTCGACGCCTCTTTGGGCAGGCTGGCGACAAGCGGGCCCCCACCGTGACGTCAGTGATGACGTCATGGTGCGGTTCCGCTGTCCCGCTGACGCGCGGGCCCGCCGTGTCAGCGTCTCACGCGCGGGTGCGCTGACCTTGGCGGTCAAGCTTCCCGACGCGTGGCACAATCTCGGCCGTTGATTCGAAAATCAACGGCCGTATTGATCGGGACGACGCTCGGGGTGAACGTGGCCAATCTGGACCGCTGGATCTATATCCAACGGCCGATTAGATCCGAGGATCTAAACGTGATCTCACCGTGACGGTCGCCGATCTTGATCGGACGGCCGTCCGAGTTCGCGAGGGTCGGCGATGGCGCGCGGCGTTGGCTTGACCGGAGATTTAAGACGACGACCTCCCGCGGCGGCGCTTCCTTGCAACTCCGGCGTGAAGGCCGGGCACTCCCAGCGCGCGCGCGACAGCGATCTCGGCCTGGGCTTGGTGGCGTCGGAGAACGGCGAGGCGGCGAGGATCAACGAAACCGCGGCGGAAGACTTCCTCTACTCCGGCGAGCAATTGCGGACGACGGCGCGGCTCAGGCGAGGTGAGAAGGGGGCTCGGTGCAGACGGTTGTGCGCTTCCGATGGCGGTGGCGGCGTATTTAAAGGGGCCTCGGCTCCGTGTAGAGCGCGAAACCGAGGTTGACACAAAGGATTTCGCCATGAGAACTCCGGCCGGATCCGCGGAGACGACGAATCGCGGCCGCCCACGTGGCGCGATCGACGGCGGGATGGCTCGGCGCCGCCGTTGTCACGCGAATGATCCTCGACCGCTGATCCGATCCAACGGTTGGGATCGATTGGGGTTGAACGGGTTCGGTTGAGTCAACTGCTCGCCTGTTCGGGTCGGACTCGAACTCGAGTCTGACTCGGGCTCGGTCGGATGAACAGTACAAACCCACTCACATTTTCCAGCGATTTAATAATTAAAATAATTCCCAGTAATTCATTTAATTCATTTAAAAATAGCAAATGACTTTAAAATTCCAAAAATTCTGGAAAATATTTTGGATCATTTTGGACTCAAATAAAATATTTCCAACAAAATTTTATTTGCAAAATTAAATTCTTTAATTATTTCAAAATGGAATAAATTCAAATAAATTCCAAATAAATCCAAATAAATTCCAGAAAATTCCAAAAATTCACCAGAGTGCCAAATCACACATGAATTTAAGAAAAGCAAAAATTTTGGGGTGTTACAAGTTTCCTTGCCAAGTTTTGAGCCTTGCTTTTCTGCTGACATCTTGCTTAGTACTTGGCTATAGTTGACTGAATTGAGGTTGAGATGCATGTCATTCCCTAACTTGTTAAAATCACATTAAGTTCATGTATTTTGAATATTATGTGATATATAAGGTTATATGATCGAATGAGCTCACCTTTTCCTATCTTGGCACTCCCTTGTTTCTCTTTTGTGAAGTCATTGCTACAGGGAAAATTCTAAACTTGTTTTTCTCTCTTTTGTACTCTTGATGAATCCATTATCAAAGGGGGGGGAGTTTAAGGAAAAAGGGGGAGAAGTTTTGGGGAATTTTGAGAATTTTGGGAGATGCTGGGAGAATTTTGGAGTTTTGGCACATTGCACATTCACACACATTTTTTCTTCTTAGAGGGAGATTTTTCGTATTTTCACCTAAGGGGAGTTTTGTCACTTTGCATATTTGTCAGAGGAGATTATGTGTTTTCACATTGGTTTTTTATTTTAAACTTTTTTATTTCAAAAACTTTTCTTGTGAGGTGAATGCCAATGTTCAGTTCTAAGCGGTGTTGCCAATGTTTTCATCAAGGGGGAGATTGTGAAATCATCTGCTGAAAAATAGGTTTAGTGATGAATTTTGTACTGCAAAGTGGTTGTGCTCATGGCATGTGTGGTGGATGTGCATGTGTTATTTCAGAAGATTAATTGATATGCTTGTGATAGCTTGATAATGGTTTTGCTTGATGCAATGCGCTCGTGTGAGTGGTTGCATGGATTGAACTTGAGTCAAGTCGTGGACTTGTGCTCGTACATAGTTGTGTGTTTGTTCATGTGCATGTGTTGCTCGAGGGAGAACGTGGTCGATGACGGGACCGGAACTAGGTTCATGGAGGAACTGAGGTTCGGGACTTGGTTCTGGAGGAATCGAGGTCTTGGTGGTCAAGGATGTCATGCGGGACGTTCGGGCTAGAGAATGGTGCACATGAAGAATGGTTAGTCACGTGAGTATGGCAGGTGGCCATGCGCGTGCGAAGTCTTAGTCACTGGTAGGGTTGCCATACGCATGCAAGAGTTGTACTTGGCCAGGTTAGGCCAAGCAGAGTTGTGTTGAATACATACTCCTTCTAGGATTAGGAGTAGGAATTGTACTCAGGACTCTATGTGTTTGCTCTGTATAAATAGGGGAGGCGCCTCCTGTTTATGCATCAAGTCTTGGGCGAGTTTTAGGGTTGTACTCTTTTGTTTGGAGTGTTGTAACCAGATCAAAAGGAGAAATAAAGATGAAGTTCTTCAAATCTCTCGGTGAGCTACAATTCTAGTTAGATATATTCTCGTCATCTTCTGTAACAGCAAGCTTGCAAGGTTCATAACTTTTGATACGTAAGTCCGATCGAGCTGATTCTTTTTGGGTTTCATTCGTATTGGAATCTAGTTTCTTGTGTACAAATTTCAGATCGATCTGACGGTCGGATCTCCAATAATTTGTGTTATACCAAACCTCTGTTAATCTATTTTTGCTGATTACAAAACAAGTTTTTGAATCTTTTTGGGGGTGAACTTTTAGTAGATCAAGAATTTGATTTTAGCTTCCGCACAATCATTCACCCCCCCTCTGATTGCTATATTCATACATATCGCTCCTACAGTTTGCTTCGATATCGCAATGGGACACGATGAACCCGAGCAGCTTACCCGAAGGGACCCCAAAGGCGCACTTCTCAGGGTTGAGCTTCATCTGGTAAGCTCGCAGGCTTTTGAAGGTCTCGGCCAGATCAGATATGAGATCTTCCTTCTTCCGGGTTTTGACTATAACGTCGTCTACATACGCTGCCACATTGCGTTCGAGCTGAGTGTGAAAACACCGTTGTATTGCGCGTTGGTACATCGCGCTAGCGTTTTTCAGCCTGAATGGCATCGTGACATAGCAGTATGCCCCGAATGGAGTGATGAATGAGGTCTTGATACAGTCTTCTTCCCTCAGCCTGATCTGGTGATAACCCGAGTAGGCATCCAGGAAACTCAGGAGCTCGCATCCGGCGGTGGAATCCACCACTTGATCAATGCGAGGCAGCCCGAATGGGTCCTTAAGACACGCCTTGTTGAGATCCGTATAATTGACGCACATACGCCATCTTTTATTCTTTTTGTAGACTAGAACTGGGTTTGCCAGCCAGTCCGGGTGATACACTTCTCTGATGAAACCCACAGCCAAGAGCTTAGTGATCTCCCCTTTGATGGCATCACGGTGATCTTGTGCGAACCGTCGGAGCCGCTGCTTGATGGGCTTTGCTCTCTTGTCGACGCTCAGGCAATGCTCAATCACCTCCCTCGGAACTCCGGGAATATCGGATGGCTTACAAGTGAAGATGTCCCGGTTCGCCCAGATAAAAGTGATGAGCGCGCCTCCCTATTCATTGCTGAGCCCTATCCCAACCAGCGCCGTCTGGGCTGGGTCGGATGGATCGAGAGCCACCTTCTTGATGTCCGGGTCAGGGCGAATCCCTGACTTGGCTTGCTTCTGGACCGGGACGTCGCCTTCGCTCTGCTGTCCTGCTGCTGCCTTATGGATTTTTTCCCTATCAGTGATAGCTTCTTGAGCCTCGACCATCTCGCAGCTTTCTTTGTCGCATGCGAAAGACCTCTTGACATCTCCCCGGAGCGTGATCACGCCCCTGGGGCCTGGAATTTTTAGTGCCAAATATGCGTAGTGGTGCACAGCCATGAATCTAGCCAGTCCCAGCCTTCCCAAGATAGCGTGATACGCTATCTTGAAATCGGCCACCTCAAAGTTGAGGCACTCAGTCCGGTAGTTCTCCCTAGTCCCGAACGTCACCGGCAAGGTGATTTTCCTGAGTGGCACCATCGAGCTCCCAGGGATCACCCCATGGAACGGAGACAATCCTCGCTTGAGCTCGAAATGAGGGATCCCGATGTCGTCAAAGGTCTTGGAGAAAAGGACATTGAGTCTGCTTCCTCCATCGATCAACACCCTTTTGAGTTTTGCACCACGAATGACCGGATCCAATACCAGGGGGTATCTTCCCAGGTATGGGATGTAGTCGGGGTGATCCGATCGGTCGAATGTGATTGGGACCTCGGACCACCTCACGTACAGGGGAGTCGCTTTGCTTTCGCTTGGACTCATATGCAGCCGAGCCCCCATAGATGTAGTTGAGCTCATGCTCAACCGCTTGGTAGTCCTCAGCATCGGGGATGTCTTGCTTCTCAACCGCTCTACCTTGGTCTCTGCCCGCATGCTTGTTGCATTCGCGGGCGAACCTTTTCAAGGTTAAGCAATATTTGGCAGTGTGCCTTCCCTTTGGATGGAAGTGACATTGGGCGTCCATCATCTTGTCGTAGTCCATCGGCTGAGGCGGTCGGGCTCGACCTCCTTCGGCGACCGCGACCACCTCCTCCCCCCCTCCGCTTCTTGTCCTTCTATTTGGAAGACTCACTGTGGTCCTTCTTGTCCTTCATGCGCGAAAGGTCGTCCTGCCATTCGGCCAGGGCATCTGAGGCCATAGCATAGCGGTCCGCAAGAGAGAACATTGCCTTCACCATGGTCGGCGGCTTTCGGGACATTTTCTTGATGAGGTCGGGGTCGGAGACTCCCTTCTGGAAGGCTGCTATGACGACTGCCTCAAAGACGTCTCGAATGGTGTTCTTTTTCTGCATGAACCGCTGGGTGAACTCCCGAAGAGATTCGTTCTTCTTTTGATGGAGCTGATATAGGTCCCACGGGGTTCCAGGCCTCTCGTAAGTGCTCTGGAAGTTGGCGATAAACTGATCGCAGAGATCTCCCCGGGAATCTATGGAATTCTCTGGAACTCCCGTTAACCAGTTTTGAGCCGATGGAGCCGACGTGACAAGCAAATAGTTAGCCATTACATTGTGATCTCCCCCCGCGGCCTTGACTCCAAGGGCATAAACCTGCAGCCAAGCTTCCTGTCGGTGTTTCGGATTCCGGCAAAACGATTTTTAGTCTAGGGGTCGCGCGTTCGCCCTCCTCGAATGGCCTGACTCAAGGAGCCCAAGAAGTATACTGGTTCGGGCTAAATGTCCCTACTCCAGTTCTTGTGATCGGTCTGTATTGCTTTCGGGGGCAGATGGCTACCCAGTATTACAAGCGAGGGCTGAAGGCTAGCCTTGAGCGCCTCGTACGAATGGGAGAGTAAGAGCTGTCTGCCTAAAAAAAGAAGAGAAAAGCCTTCCCCCCTCTTTCCTAAGGGTCCTGCCCCTTTCATATAGTCGGAGGGGGCAGTTTACATGGGAATCTGGAAAAGGAGAAGAGGATGGGGC
This sequence comes from Rhipidocladum racemiflorum, assembly GCA_036346355.1. Classification (NCBI taxonomy): domain Eukaryota; kingdom Viridiplantae; phylum Streptophyta; class Magnoliopsida; order Poales; family Poaceae; genus Rhipidocladum; species Rhipidocladum racemiflorum. Next base: position 11,392,773 of record CM070589.1, read on the forward strand.
GTCCTACGCCCGGGAGTCCTAGTCTCCAGCGAATGATCGGTGCCTACTCGCCCCAGGCTGGGTCGGTAGACACATCAAACGTCATGGTTTTCCGTTTCGCTGGGAAGTGGCGCACCTACCCTCCGTGCGTTTGCCAGGTGCTGACGTAGCGTTTGACTCTGGTGTTGCCTCGGGAGGGAGCGCATCCTTCCAATGTGCATGTCTGGGCGATGAGACTGGTGCCTTGACTTTGGGAACCTCCTTGCTACCTGGGGAAGGAGCCGCCTGCCCTCGTACGGTCGCTCTGAGTCATCGCGTCCGTGGGGCAGGTGGCCAACAACCGGTGATGGTCCAGCGCCAACGCCTGGTGAGGAGTGCTTCAGTTGGGTCGGACGTTGCAGGGCGTCCGACCCACGGGAGGGATCGGATCCTTCCCCTGATTAGTTTGGTCGGGGATGAGTCATCCTTGGTGACCCACTGGGCTTTCGGCCAAAGCTGGGCTTGGAGCGGCCCATTCGTCGTCCTGGGTCGCTGGGGGTACCCATGGTACGAGTATTCTTCACTTCCGGGTCACTTTCCCCATCAAACTTGGTGATGCCCTTGGGGTTGAACCCATCAGGCCACACTACTCGGCGAAGGCGAGTGGTGAATGCTCGGATTCCCTCGATGGATCGGCTGTGGCGTCGTGTGGCGTCAACGTCATCGAGTCGGGTGCAGCGGTTGCGGCCCCTTCGGTCGGCACAGTCGTGTCGACCGTTGTGGGTGATGCCAAAACACTCGAGCTCATCCATGCGCCGCTCGTCGTCCTCGCGCTCCTGGCGCCTGGCGTTGAGGCTCAGGCGGAGGTCGCGGGTAAGGCCTCGGCGGGCATCTTCTGTAAAATCATGTGCTGAAAAATTGGCTTAAGAATTGAATTTGCAAAATGTGTTTATACATGTGTTTCACAAATTGACAAGAAACAATGTTTCTCTTTTAGCGCCGGACTGAATTTCGCAAAAACAGTAAGTTTCACATCTGCGCCGGACCGTTTCTCGCATCTACGCCGGACTAAATATTCGGTCCACCGTGGACATGTTTCTGAGGCCTGAATTCACATCTACGCTGGACCAAATTGTGTGGACCGTGGTGAACAACGTTTTTTTACGGCTATTTCTACATGCACGCCGGACCAAATTTTTGGTCCGTCGTGAACGGCATTTTAAGCTTGTTTTCGCATGTACGCCGGACTAATTTTTGTTTAGTCTATCGTGAACATGTTTTTGTGCCAGACCAAGTTTTTATGTTACAAAAACAGTAAGCTTTTATGTTACGCCGGACTATGCACGCCAGACCAAATTCTTGGTCCGTCGTGAACGCTTTTTTTAGCATTGTTTTTGCATGTACGCCGGACCAAATATTTGGTCTGTCGTGAACGTGTTTTGAATGTTTTTGCGCTGACATGAAACCGAGACATTTGCGTGTACGCCGGACCAATTGTTTGGTCCGTCGTGAGCTGCGCCGGACCAATGTTTGGTCCGGCGTGAATGGTCTTTAACTCGATTAGGGTTTTGAGCAATTTTGGAATTGAATTTTGGTTTGAATTTGAGATTATGAAATTCGTGAGAATTTCATGATGTTTGATTTGAAGTGGACTTTATGCAATACTCGTGTGAGTAGTTGCATGGATTGACTTTGAGTCAAGTCGTGGACTTGTGCTCGGATCCGTTTCTTGTTTGCTCATGTGCAGGTATTGCTCAAGGACGAACGTGGTCGATGACGGGACCAGAACTAGGTTCATGGAGGAACTGAGGTTCGGGACAAGGTTCAGGGAGGAACTGAGGTCTTGGTGGTCAAGGATGTCATGCGGGACGTTCGGGATAAGAGAATGGTGCACATGAAGAATGGCTAGTCACGTGAGTAAGGCATGGTGGCCATACGCTTGCAAGAGTTGTTAGTCACGTGAGTATGGCTGGGTTACCATACACGTGCAAGAGTTGTACTCGACCAGGTTGGGCCAAGTGGAATTTTGTTGAATACATACTCCTGCTAGGATTAGGAGTGGGACTCCTTCTAGGGTTAGGAGTAGGAATTGTATTCAGGACTCATTGTGTTTTGCTCCTTTAAATAGGAGGGGTTGTCTCCTGTTGAAGGGCATCAGTTAGAGCTTTAGGGTTTGTACTCTTCTGATGGGAGTACTTTAGACAAAAAGAAATAAAGATCAATTCTTCTAGATCTCATGCTACAAGAACCACGCTTACAGTGTTTTCTGTTTTGGTTCTTGTTTGCATGCTTGTTCTAATTCTAGATTGGTTTTTTTTCTTTGAGTTTCATTTTGATTTGATCCATCAAAAACCTTTCTAGGGTATTAATTTAGATTTCCTCAAAGTCTAGTTGATTAATCTTTTGAAGATCTTGTTTAATCTTGAAGTTTTGGTTAGATCAATTCTCGTCATCTTCTATCACACCAAGCTTGCGAGGTTTATAACTTTTGATCCATAAGTCCGATCGAGCTGATTCTTTTTGGGTTCAATTCGTATTGCAATCTAGTTTCTTATTTTAAAATTTCAAATCGATCTGACGGTTGGATGTCTGGAAATTTGTGTTTTACCAAACCTTTGATAATCTGTTTTTGTCGAATACGAGGCAGTTATTTGTTTCTGTTTTGGGGTGAACTTTTAGTAGATAAAGAATTTGGTTTTAGCTTCCACACAATCATTCACCCCCCTGATTGATATATTCGTATACTTCGATCCTACAAGTGGTATCAGTGCAAGGTTTTTCTAATCCATCTTAACCGGTGATTATATTAATGGATCGTTATTCGACAAAACCATGTGTGTTCGATGGTGTTGATTTTCAATTTTGGAAGGCCAAGATGGAGGCGTTCATCCAAGCGCAGGGCTTCGCAATTTGGGAGGAAGTCTACAAGCCATACGAAGTCCCTGCAAACGACAACGTCAACGACGCCAATCGCGCACATGTTGAAGCAAACAGCAAGGCGCGCAACTTGATCATCCAAGGCTTGGGATGCAGCGACTTTGATCGAGTGGTTCATCTTCGATCCGCATATGAGGTATGGAAATCTCTTTGTGATTACCATGAGGGTTCTAACACTGTCAAAGAGGTTCGCCAAGATATTTACAAAAAGGATTACATGCGATTTGAGATGAAACCCGGTGAGTCGCTAGATGACTTCTTTGCACGCTTCAATAAAATTCTTTGTAATCTTCGTGCTGTTGGAGTTAGTTTTGATGATGCTGCTAATGCTAGATAATTGCTTGGTGCATTAGACATGTCTATTTGGGAGATGAAAGTTACATCCATTAGAGAATCTACTGTCATGAGTACATTTACATTAGATGTTCTTTATTCCAAGTTGAAAACTCATGAATTAGATGTTCTTGCTAGAAAGAATGATCATAAATCAATTGCTTTGACATCTCAATCTAGCATATCTCATAATGGTGCTGCTTCAAGTTTTGCTCTATCTTTCTTGTCTTCACTAACCAATGAACAGATTGAGCAATTTCCAGAAAAAGACTTGTCACTACTCTCTTCTCGCTTTAACAAAGCTTTGCAGAATGTGAGAATGAGGAAGAGAGGTGGTGGTGGTCCTCCAAGATGCTATGAGTGTGGAGATCTCGACCATATTCGTCCAAATTGTCCTAAACTTGCAGGTAAAGCATCAAAGGAGGAGAAGGACAATGATAAAAGAAAAGAGAAGAAGAAGTTCTCATCAAATGATAAAAAGAAAAAGATCTTCATCAACAGTAAAGTTTTCCACCGAGTTCTTTCTGCTCTTGAACAAGTCAATTTGAGCGATGTGGATTCGGAGAGCAGCGAGGACGATGCAACTCCAAGCAAGCATGAGTTGACGGGATTGTGTCTTATGCCAAGCAGCAAGGATAGCTTCACCGAGGACAGCAACGACAACGACTTCAATAAGGTAGATCCTTCTTATGATGAATTAGCCAATGTTGTTGCCCGTCTTGGAAAATTGCTTGACAAACGTGATAGAAAAATTAAGAAACATGATATTCTTGTGGAGTCATTAATGCTGAAATTGCTAGACTTAAGACCTTGATTCTTGATAATGATACTTGCAAATCATGTGACTTAATTTACAATGAGCTCACCTTGCTTAGGAAAGAACATGCTCTTCTGTTACATCTAAATGAGAAAAATGAGAAACATGTTAAAAATGCTAGCTGTTCCACTGATGAATTGGATGGTTCAACTTCTTGTTCTAAATGCTCAACTCTTGAATTGAAGTTAAAAGATGCAAATGCTAGGGTTTCTCAAATGACTGATAATCTGCTCACACATGAGGTTCTTTCATGCTCTACTTGTAAGCAAAAGGGGAAGCTTGATATTCCTTGCAACAATTGTTTAACTCTTGCTAAGAAAGTTGATTACTTGCAAAGTTCTTTGGAACGATTCACTAATGGCAAGAAATGGTTGAACATGATTTTGGATCAATCTAAGGTTAGCTCAAACAAGAAAGGTTTAGGTTTTGATCTTCATGCTTCATATGAAACTAAGCCTCGCACTGTTGTTCAGACTCCTCGCAAAATTGAGTTTCCTAATGAGGCTAAGAAAGTTGCTTTTCAATCTGCTGGTTTTTTATCTTCTACTATGATAAATGCAAAATGTGCTTCTACTGTTAAAACTAAACATCATGTCAAGTACACTTGCACTCATTGTGGTAGAGATGGACACTTAGTAGATTTTTGCTTTAGACTAGCCAAACAGCAAAAGAAGGAAATGACTAAGGCTAGGTCAAATTTCAGCAAAGCACATTTTACTTCTCATGCGCCTAGAGTGATGAAAACACCTTATGTTCCTAGAAACACGGGAAAAGGCAAATCTGGTTTTGTCCATAAAAATTCTCGTGTTGTGCCTACTGTTGTGCGTCGTGTGTCTCAGTACTGGATTCCTAAACATCTTGTTTCTAACCCCAGTACCGTGGCCTCGACATTTTTTGCTTCTATGTAGGCTTCTCACGCGAGGAAGAAGAACATATGGCTAGTAGATTCTGTATGCTCACGCCACATGTTCGGTGATAAGTTTTGGTTCTCCTTCACTCGTGCATCTCATGCTGAAAGTGTTATTTTTGACACCTCTGTTTTCGCAAAAGGCACTAGTCCAAATGGTGCAGGTACAGGTGTATATGTTCAGGGGAAGAGTATCTTTATTCATGAAGATGATGATGATGCTATTGAGGATGAGATAATTGGAGTTTGTTGTGTGCTTGTGTGCTCGTTTTCAAGCTTCCCCGCATGCTTCACATCGACAAGCTATCAAGCGAATTTTCAGGTATCTCCATGGTCCTCAAGATTTTGGCATTTGGCTTTCTGCTTCCTCATGCATTAGTTTAAGAGCTTTCTCTGATGCTGATTTTGGAGGATGTAGAATTGATAGAAAAAGTACATCTGGTACATGTCATTTCTTGGGCAATTCTCTTATTGCATGGTCTTCTAGAAAATAATCTTCTGTTGCACAATCAACTGCTGAATCTGAATATGTGGCTGCTGCTGGTTGTTGCTCTCAAATTCTTTGGATAGTAGCTACACTTAAAGATTATGGGGTTAATTTGGATAGTGTTCCCCTTTTGTGTGATAACATTAGTGCAATTTGCATTGCTAAAAACCCTGTGCAACATTCAAGGACAAAACATATTGACATCAGATTTCGCTTTCTTAGAGATCATGTGGAAAAAGGCAACATTGTGCTTCATCATGTGGATACTGAACATCAATTAACAGACATTTTCACAAAACATTTGTCTTCTTCACGTTTTGTTTTTAGGGAGAACTTGGGATTGTTCATCCAATGGGTTTGTTTTGAGGGGGAGTTTCCTTGCCAAGTTCTTTCACTTGATGAGCTTACTTTATCATATTTCTTTATATATTATGTAAATGAGCTGATATATGATAATCTAAATTGTTCTACTTGAACTAAAAATGACATTGCAGAATTCCTTGGTCTGATTGCCTATAGCTAAATACTCTGTGATATCTTACTCTTCTAGGATTGATATTGAATCTTCTTGACAAATTTGGGCTATGAAGCAAGTGTGTTTTCAGCTTTACTCTTTAATAAGACCTTTTAATCACTTTTGCATGTTTACAATAAAAAAAAGAAAAGGGAATCAGTAAAAAAAAGGGTGTTAAAAGCAAAAGCTTCAAGTTGTGTGCTTCAGGCATGCTTTCCCTAAAAAGTTAAGATGTATGCTTCAAGCATGCCATTCCCTCAAAAACAAGATGTATGCTGCAAGCATGGCACTCCTAGAAAATAAAAGAAGTATGCTTCAAGCATGCCACATGCAGTTTATTGTTCAAAGATTAAATTGGTTTACTAGATTGGAGTTGAAACTACTTGCTCGCCCTGAGTTGTTAGTTGCTTCAGTTTTGAGCCTTGCCTTTTCCTGCTAAGGTCTTGCTTAGTACTTGGCTATAGTTGACTGAACTAAGGTTGAGATGCATGTCATTCCCTAACTTGTTAAAATCACATCAAGTTCATGTATTTTGCATATTATGTGATATATAAGGTTATATGATCGAATTAGCTCATCTTTTCCTATCTTGGCACCCTTTTGTTTCTCTTTTGTGAAATCATTGCTAAATGAAAAATTCTGAACTTGTTTTTCTCTCTTTTGTACTCTTGATGAATCCATTGTCAAAGGGGGAGAAGTTTTAGAAATTTTGAGAATTTTGGAATTTTTGAGAAGTTTGGAGAATTTTGGAGTTTTGGGGCACATTGCACATTCACACACATTTTTCTTCTTATGAGGAGGTTTTTCGTGTTCTCACCCAGGGAGAGTTTTTACTTTGCATATTGGTCAAAGGGGGAGATTCATTGGTCTGTTCAAAAATCCTTTTATGAAGTGAATGCCAAATGTTCATTTCTAAGTGGTGTTGCCAATGTTTTCATCAAAAGAGAGATTGTGAAATCATGTGCTGAAAAATTGGCTTAAGAATTGAATTTGCAAAATGTGTTTGTACATGTGTTTGACAAATTGACAAGAAACAGTGTTTCTCTATTAGCGCCGGACTGAATTTCGCAAAAACAGTAAGTTTCCCATCTGCGCCGGACCGTTTCCCGCATCTACGCCGGACTAAATATTCGGTCCGCCGTGAACATATTTTTGAGGCCTGAATGCACATCTACGCCGGACCAAATTGTTGGACCGTGGTGAACTGCGTTTTTTACGGCTATTTCTACATGCACGCCGGACCAAATTTTTTGTCCGTCGTGAACGGCATTTTGAAGCTTGTTTTCGCATGTACGCTGGACTAATTTTTGTTTAGTCCATCGTGAACATGTTTTTGTGCCAGACCAAGTTTTACAAAAACAGTAAGCTTTTATGTTACGCCGGACTATGCACGCTAGACCAAATTCTTGGTCTGTCGTGAACGCTTTTTTTAGCGTTGTTTTTGCATGTACGCCGGACCAAATATTTGGTTCGTCGTGAACGTGTTTTGAACGTTTTTGCGCTGACATGAAACCGAGACATTTGCGTGTACGCCGGACCAATTGTTTGGTCCGTCGTGAGCTGCGCCGGACCGATGTTTTGTCCTGCGTGAATGGTCTTTTGCTCGATTAGGGTTTTGAGCAATTTTGGAATTGAATTTTGGTTTGAATTTGAGATTATGAAATTCGTGATAATTTCATGATGCTTGTTTTGAAGTGGACTTTATGCAATGCTCGTGTGAGTAGTTGGATGGATTGACTTTGAGTCAAGTCGTGGACTTGTGCTCGGATTCGTTTCTTGTTTGCTCATGTGCAGGTATTTCTCAAGGACGAACGTGGTCGATGACGGGACTAGAACTAGGTTCATGGAAGAACTGAGGTTCAGAAATAGGTTCAGGGAGGAACTGAGGTCTTGGTGGTCAAGGATGTCATGCGGGACGTTCGGGATAAGAGAATGGTGCACATGAAGAATGGCTAGTCACGTGAGTATGGCATGGTGGCCATACGCGTGCAAGAGTTGTTAGTCACGTGAGTATGGCTGGGTTGCCATACGCGTGCAAGAGTTGTACACGGCCAGGTTGGGCCAAGTGGAGTTGTGTTGAATACATACTCCTTCTAGGATTAGGAGTGGGACTCCTTCTTGGATTAGGAGTAGGAATTGTATTCATGACTCCTTGTGTTTTGCTCCTTTAAATAGGAGGGGTTGTCTCCTGTTGAAGGGCATCAGTTAGAGCTTTAGGGTTTGTACTCTTCTGATGGGAGTACTTTAGACAAAAAGAAATAAATATCAATTCTTCTAGATCCTTGCGTGCTACAGTAACCACGTTGCTACAGTGTTTCTTGTTTTGGTTCTTGTTTGCATGCTTGTTCTAATTCTAGATTGGTTTTTGTTCTTTGAGTTTCATTTTGATTTGATCCATCAAAAACCTTTCTAGGGTATTAATTTAGAGTTCCTCAAAGTCTAGTTGATTAATCTTTTGAAGATCTTGTTTAATCTTGAAGTTTTGGTTAGATCAATTCTCGTCATCTTCTGTCACAGCAAGCTTGCGAGGTTCATAACTTTTGATCCGTAAGTCCAATCGAGCTGATTCTTTTTTGGTTCGATTCGTATTGGAATCTAGTTTCTTATTTTCAAATTTAAGATCGATCCGATGGTTGGATCTCCGGGAATTCGTGTTTTACCGAACCTTTGACAATATGTTTTTGTCGAATTCGAGGCAGTTATTTGGTTCCGTTTTGGGGTGAACTTTTAGTAGATAAAGAATTTGGTTTTAGCTTCCGCACAATCATTCACCCCCCTCTGATTTCTATATTCATATACTTCGATCCTACATCTTCTTCCCTGCGAGTATCATGTCGACTACGCGTCGCCCGACTGCGGTTGGTCTGACTGCTAGCAGTCTGCATGACCGCCCGAATTTGGGAGTGCTGCCTCCCCACCGGGTCTTCTTGTTTCTGCTGAACCACCACCGCCGTCACCATGGACTAGACTTGGGCCACGATCGGGGCAGCAAGGCTCTCCGCACCCAACATTGGGCCCAGGGTGTCGAGCAAGGTCTTGCAGGCGACGATGTTCTGTAGAGGCGTGTGGAAGACGGCTTGGTCGTTGATCCTTGTCTGCAAAATGTCGTGGTTGACACTGTGTCGGAACCCGCAATAAGACACGGGCCCAGCTGTGTTTATCTGTACTAGTCCCTGGATCAATAGCTAGTACACACAGATCATAACAGTATGGATCATAACCCTGCGATAAGTCAAGTTTAACACAGAGTACTGGCCAACAAGGCCCATTATTACAAAAGTTGGACCCATAGGTCATATAGCAGCGGGAATATTAAACTAACAAATTAACATGATAAAATGAGGTCCAAAAACACCACATGCAAAGACTGAAGCAAACATGTTCCTAGTCATCCTGATATTCTTCCTCTTCAAAGTCTTCCTGGCAGATGTCGAAGGGTGGGACGCAGGCTCTTGGGTAGCTATCTTTGTCTTCCTGATCTGCTTCATGGAATAAGCAGCCCCGCAATAAAAAGCGAGGATGAGTATGCAACATACTCAACAAGTCCGGTAAGAAATGCAGTATGCAATTTGATTCAAGGGAAGGTATTGGTTAATTTACAAAACGCCAACCTTGAAGATTTGGTCCTAGAGTTTTTTTTAAGAGCAGTTTTCAAAAGCATTTTCCTTTATGAAATCATAGTTTAAACTTTTCGGAACACGGCTCCCACCATGGAAAACAAAACAATACATGGCATCGACCATAGTTTTATTTTAAGAATACTTTGGAAATCCTTTTTCTCGTGGCTCCAACCACGGCTTTTATCAAATCAAAACATTCACGGCTACAACCGTGCTTTTCTTTTGTAAATTCGAGTTTGAAATCAAATAGAGAAAAACTACCTGGTGACCACGCACTTTGTCTACCCTTGACCGTGGGTACGACTATTCGAATAGTTTTACTCTGCAGAGTTTGCGCGCTTTACCCACGAGAGATATCTCACTCTTTTTGGCCATACGCTTCTTTTGGCATATAACCCTAAGTGAAAATCACAAGGCCATTTCCCTAGCTACATCTTAAATAAGTCATGCCCACTGAGGTTTCACCGCCAAATGGCTACAACCATATTGGAAGCCCCCTCTTGCGCCTGTAGGACTACTGTGGCTACAACCACGCCCTACTCCACCGTCTGGCGTGCCTTAATTGAGTTTTCACTAGCTACTCAGCCAGGTCTGTCCCATACCGGAACCCGTGGTCGCACTGTTGTACATTGTTTGACAATCACAAGGGATCGGTCCTTAGGGTGACTAGGGTGGCACATACTCAAACCCGAGTCTCGTGCATTCTGCACCCGCCTTGCAACCTTCCACCCTATTCTCATTTTTGAAATTCCAAGTTTCTCTTTTCTTTTGTTTTACCAAACTGGCAGCACGAACTGCCCTTTTTAAAATAACATTTCTACTCAGTCATTTGGAATTTCAAATAACAAGCTTTCAATTAAACATACGAATAGTATATAGCATAACTAGGCACTACTAGTAGACTAAACAAGGGTGTTAGGCCATACAATTAATCATTCTAGGGCAACCAAAGGATAGATAGATTAATAAGTAGCAAACATACATATTAACAAGGTATATAACTAGACTCTATCATAACATCTCATTTTATATAAACAACCATAGCATGCAAGTTAGTAAATCTATAAAACGTTTCAAAACATGGATCAACATGCTTCAAGGGAACTTATCAGAAACTTGCGGGGAACTTGCGGGAACTTTCCTTGGTCGGTGATGAGAGGGTTGTCTTCCTGCGGTTCTGCGACGGAGTCGACGTCTAGCGTTTCTATTAAACAAAAAACAACGAATAAACAACCATTCGGAAAATACGAAGAAACAAATAAATTCGTAACCACATGAAAACTTTCGGATAATTAGTTTAGCATTTTATACGATTTATAAAATTTATTTCAAAATTTTTGGACGTATATTTTAAGGGTTACAAAATTCGTAAATTTAGCCTTTCTGCGAATAATTTAATAGTATAAATTTATTTATAAAATTTCATAAAAATTACTGTAAAAAGGTATTAATTTATAATAATTAAAAAAATCATCGCAGGCCATTTGGACTTAAAACGAATTGGTACCGAAAAAGACAAAAATCGCAATTCCTGAAATTAACACACACAATGCAACTTCTAGTTTTGCATGGCACTGTTCACCTCGTATACGTGTATACTTCTTGCGCGCAGATTCAGAATGAGTTATTATGGAATACAGAACAGGTTTATGTATATACACATGTATGTATTCAAGCTACGAAAAATATAAGAACATGCCGGCTACGTAGTATACATATATATACACGCTAACACGTCTATACAGGCGTAATTACCTACGATGAGATCATCCGATCGACAGATAGAGTGTGCACAAAAGAAAGCGAGACAGTACCGATCGACGACCGGCAGTAGCGCGGATCGTCGGCGCGGAAGAAGATGCAGTCGAAGAGTGCGACGGCGACGGCGGCAACGACGACGACTGCAGTAGTGACGACGACAGCGGCAACGACGACAACCACGACGGCGACAGCGGCGACTGCGTCAACGGCGGGGAGGAAGCGAAGTGACTAGAGAAGGGCTGTGATAACAAGGGCTATGGTTGGAAGTTTACCCACTAGAATGGAATGGAAATCAAATGGAGATATTGAAGTGAGGGCTAAATGGAAACGGCTTGGGAATGTGGAAGGCTGGAAAATGGAAACGTCTTGTTCAATGCGTAAGCAGCAATGGCCGGAGAATGGAAAACGTCCTGGCGTCATGCGGCTGGACTGGAAACGTCGTTGTCCAGGAGAACCATACACGTTTTAGTGGAATGCCACCACACCACATACACATATACAAGCTAAAAAGATTTTGTGAATAACTACACGTGAATACATGTGAGAGATTCATATATATGCAACCACACAGCATGGTTAGAAGAATTAAAAAGCAAAAAGGTTCCAAAAATCTTGGGAAATTCCTCTGAAATACGAGGCATGGTTTAGAACTTAACAGAGTTGGTTTCGTAATTTTTCGATGTATAGATTTTTCGCAAAAAATCTTTTAGTAAAATCAGACACCTGTATAGATTTTGTAAAATCAACGAATCAAGTTATACAGCATGTTTTTCGAAAATATTTGAAGCGAACACTCTCGTCTACCCGTTATCTTAATTTTAAACAAAATTTTAGATTTTACGCTTATACAAAAATGCCTGATCTTTATTTAACGTGATTAGTTCAATAAACTGGAATTCAAATTAACCGCGAGGATTCCGAATAAATTCCAAAAAATCCAAATAATCCCGGAAACACACTAAATATATTAAAAGCAAATTTTGGGAATGTTACACACTGCGAGCACGATCTTGCAGGCTCCGCGCTCGAGCCTTCTGGACCCCTTGGTGGCGGCGGTCTACCCCTGCAGACGCCTCGACCTCCTACCAGTGCTGGGCTTCGGTCCTCGGGTCTTCTACCACGTAAACACCGTGAAAACCAAAGGAGTCCTCCGTGCTGATCGCCGGTTCAGGCTCCCAAGCACGGACAGGGTGCTCGAGGACAAGTGGTTTGGGGCTAATGATGCCCACCACTCGGAGGTCGTCACCGGCCGCCTTTTCGCCGTATCTGGGCCAGGGAGCGGTCTCATGGCTGCCTGCTGGCGAGCAGACAGCTGCAGCCCCTCGCGACCTAAACTGGGACGTGACCGAGGCGACGTCACACTTCCCCTCAGGTGGGATGTGGGTCATACCTGAGAGGGCCAGCATGCCCAAGTCGTCGGCGAGGAAATCCAGGCTTCCAAAACGGAAGCCCTGGCCTGGAGTGAAGAAGGGGGAGACTCTTTCGATGGTGGCCATCAAGATTGGTGAAGGTGATCTTCGTGCTAGCCCCTACCTGGCGCGCCAACTGTCTACGGGTTTTGCCGACAATACAGAAAACGGGGTGCAGCATGAGATCGAAGCCTGATGGTGAACACAGGGGAGAGGTTTTTTAGATAGATTCGGGCTCTCGTGGGAGAGATAACACCCTACTCCTTTGTTCCTTTTGATTATGAGTATGTTTATGGAACATAGGCTTGCCCGAGTGGCCTTCACCTTCTCTCTGGTGGCTAAGCATTCCTTTAGGAGAGAACCCCCCTCTGTGTCCTTTCTGCCCCCCTTTATATAGCGTAGGGGAGCAGTTACAAAAGCATGTTACAGTAGGTTTCAGGCTAGGACTCTGTCTCTGCTACTTATGTCGACTAAAGCCACAGACCAATCCTGCCGTATCTCACCTAACCAGGATTCCTTTCCTTCCATCTGATGCTTTCTTGATGCTCAAGTGAACGGCTGTCTATGCAATTTCTGGCTACTGCCTACTCAGTTCGGCTCGTTATGCCTTCGTGGGCCTCTTGGGCCGAACCCTGAAGATACCCAGGGTTCATATATCCCACAATATGGTAATCAACTGGGTGATAAAATGATTTAGACTGAGGCAAGTGGCAAGAGATGTTTAATGGTGGGCCAAGTGTGGCACTGGGACAGTCGCATTTGGTTTTGCTGATTTGGATATTGTGAACTTTTTGGGTAGTCTTGCCTTGGTCAATTAAAGACTTAACTTTGCAAGAATTTAAACTAAGTCTAACATACAACCACAAGTCTGGAATGGGACAGACCTAACTGATTAATTTTTTATGTCTACATTTCGGTACTGTCATGGTGGTGTGGGTTCCGGGTGTACGGGTGAAAACTAACATGACGCAAGAAGGGGGCCCTGTTGTGGTGGTGTAACTCTTAAGTGTTGAAACCTTAGCAGGCAGTACTGGGTCTAGAAGGAGCATTGTAAAGGCTTTGTTACGATCACTCGCCTTGATGGTGTTTTATTGTATCTTGTGGGTAAAGTGTATAACATCTGCAGAGTGTCAAATATATTCGAATAGCCATGTCCGCGGCAATGGACATTACTCGGGGATTACAGTCATGGGTTAGACTTTCATAAAATGAACTTTGGGATGTTGGACACTTTGTATGAAAAGGATGAAGATGATTAATGTTGATAAATGCTTTACTTGAGAAATTATTGTGAAAGTTATTACTATTATTATTGTTTTATTGCTTTTCAATCTATTATGGTATTTGTGGATGTCACTTTATTGCAAAGAAACCACTTTATAATCCGGTCATTGTCAAGAAAAAGGGGGGCAAATGGTACATGTGTGTCGACCATACGGGCTTAAATGCCGCCTGTCCCAAGGATAATTTCCCGCTACCCCGCATAGACCAGTTGGTCGACGCAACAGCGGAGTCCCTGGTGATGAGCTTTTTAGATGCCTACTCGGGCTACAACCAAATTAGCATATGCCCTAAAGATGAAGAGAAGACTTCCTTCATTATCCCGTTTGGCACATTCTGCTATACGACAATGTCTTTTGGTCTCAGGAACGATGGAGCAACCTTCCAATGTCTCATGCAGAAAACTTTCCCATACAAAATAGGTCACAATCTAGAAGTCTATGTGGACGACATAGTGATCAAAAGTAAGATCGCTTCAAGTCATGTCTTCAATTTTGAGGAAACCTTTCGTAACCTCAACAAACATCGAATAAAGCTTAATCTAGAAAAATGTGTTTTCAGTGTGAGGGCGGGCAAGGTGCTTGGCTACATGATCGGTCCACAGGGCATCGGGGCAAACCCAGAAAAGGTTGAAGCCATCGAGAATATGCGACCACCTAGCTGTGTAAAGGAGGTCCAAGCCTTGACTGGACGAATGGCGGCTCTAAGTCGCTTGATTTCCCGGTTGGGCAAGCGAGGATTGCCTTTCTTCAAGGCACTCTGCAAGCATGATTGTTTCACCTGGACGGAAGAAGCAAACCACTCTTTCGAAGAACTAAAGTAGTACTTGTCCAGGCCGCCCATCCTAACCACGCTAAAATCAGGGGAGACTTTACTATAGTATTTGGTGGTGACCCCGCAGGCACCAGGCAGTAAGCGCAATCTTGACAGTGGAAAGTGATGGAGCGCAACGACCAATCTATTATGTCAGCGAAGTCTTGCATGGACTGAAAGAGCGTTACCCTGAGGTCCAGAAGCTCTTGTACTCACTGTTCATGACTTCCAGGAACCTGCAACATTATTTTCTAGCCCACAAGAGCGTGGTCCCAACCAACTTTTCGCTTAGGGAAATCCTAAGAAATCAAGACGCCAGTGGCCGAATAGCGAAATGGGCCATGGAGCTCGCCGACTTTGAGAACCAATTCTCAACTCGCACGGCGATCAAGTCCCAGGTCTTGGCATACTTTGTAGCGGTCTGGATGAATCTAGAGCCACCTACAGTCGAGCTCGATAGATCTGAAGAAGATCGTTGGACCATGTACTTCGATGGGTCTTGTGCCTATGAACGCTCGGGGGCTGGGCTTGTGCTTGACCAAGGATCGAACCATGCAAGTTGGTGATCTCGTCCTACGTCAAGTCCAGGATTTGTCAAAAGCTAACAAGCTGATCCCCGGGTAGGAAGGTCTGTACACGGTCGTCTTAGCAACACGCCCTGGAGATGTTCGCTTAGCGATGGAGGATGGTCGGGTGCTCGCCAGCACTTGGAACATCGACCAACTACGTAAGTTCTTTGTCTAGTTTTTTATTATTGCTTGTCTTTGTAAGGTCAACGAGTTTTTTCTACAAAATTTGGTTCTTTCCAAGATTTTGTGAATGTCCTTGAAGTCCCTGCCAGTTGGTAAGCCCACTCAGCCTCGCACAAGGGCACACTCTCCTCCTCACGATATTGATGATGTGATGAGCATGTGTGGGTAGGAACATTAGCTCCAATTGCATTATCTTAAGGTTTGGCAAGCGTGCACGAGAACGACAAAAGTGCAAAGACTCGCGTTGGATCACTAAACTCGCCTCCAGAGGCCTTAGTCTACATAAGCCAATTATTATTCGTAGTAGTGCTTCACTCCAAGTTACAATCGCATACAGTCACCCTCCTAGTTGGTCCAGAGTTCTAGTACGATTCACGCATGTTCGGTCGTTGTGCGCGTTGTTGAGCAACCGCTTGTCTTTCCCGTCCTCGTTGAAACCATGCTCGCAACTTAGGGGCATGGATCAAGATGCTTTGGGGGATGAGGCCACGTGCATGTTTATTTCTCTCGACCTAACCCACACTCGCAACTCAGAGAAATGGTGTTGGATCGTTAAGTGAAAGGCATGCGCAATTTTTCTAACTCTCATGTGAACGAGCTCATGCTCGTAACTTAGGTGCACGAACTTCGTTCACAGTGGTGGCTTAGTAGGGACGACCTACAGTGATTTCGTAAAAAATGCATGATCATGTCTTTATCCTTTACTTTTTAAGTATGCTTTCTTGTTCGTTCTGATCATTCTACTTTGTCTATTTTCACAGGGCATTCATTAGCAACAGACAAGAAATAATCTGAGCAAAAGAAAACTAAGGAGACGAGACATTTCAAAAGAAGTTTTCCTTTATTTATTCAAGAAGAGTTACATGAGGAGCATTTTACAGTTGGGAGCTACACTACGCCGAGCTTCACCTTCTTGATGGTCAAGAGTTCTTCCCTCACCTCATCAAGCTTAGTCTCGAGCTCGATGACCCGCCGCCGGGCATCGCGCCCCTCGCGAGCTTCCTGGCGGAGCTGCTTTGTCTCTTCTCCACACTGGTTGACCAACTCTCGGTGGCCTTCCTTGCAGACTTGGTCAGCTCCTCCACATTCTCTTCCAGGGCCACTAAGCAATGTCGCTCTTGCTCAAGCTCCTTCTTGGCTAGCTCACCCTAGAAGATTCGCTATTTGCAATCCATGGCGAACTCTTCGCTCGCAGCCTTAAGCTCGGCCAGCGCTTGCTCGAGCTTCGCTATTTTAGCGTCTTGCTTGGCACCATGCCTGGCCAAGGTCTCAGGAGCTACAGTCGCTGCCTTGAAGTCCACCATGGTCGCATTCAACACCTGCAAGGTAGAAAGCCTTAGTTCTTGCTCATTGCAGAAGAAAAAGATTTTAGAAGATAAGAAACCTTACCTAGAGAATGTGATCGTGCAAGTTTTCTCGAACTTGCTCGAGGGTCTCCTCCGACTAAGGGTCAGTGAAATCTTCTGTGGCAACCTTCGGCGGAGAGACCTCCTCTTCTCCCCGAGAAAGCGCTTTGCTCGAGGGAGTATGGTGAAAAGATGAGAAAGTTGCCTAGAGGGGGGGTGAATAGGCAATTTAAAATTTAAACTAAATTTGTCACAGCGGAAAGAGTATCGGAACTTCCGGTATTGGATCGGAACTTCCGATATAATCGAAACTTCCGATACCAGGTCGGAATGTCCGATAGACTTTAGACACGAACAATTAATAACTGAGAGTAAAGAGCTTTGAATGCAATCCAAGAACGATATTCCAACTAAACAAGGAGACAAGCTAAAGCAAAGTAATGTAAAGACACGGATTTGATCCCGGAGTTCGGATTCTTGAGGGAATCCTACGTCTCCGTTGAGGAGGCTCCAAAGAGCCGGGTCTTTTCCAACCCTTTCCTCCCAAACCTCTGTCACACTTGAGGCTTGGTTCCACTATTTGGTTCCTTTCCTTTCGGAGGCGGAGCCGGCCTTTACAAACTTCTCACGGCGTCCCACAATCCTTGGGAGCTCGTGAGCAACTCCTAGCCGTCTAGGAGTCCTTCAACCTCCAAGAGAAACAAATGCACGGGAAAATGATCTTGGAGGAACACTCTTATGCTCAAGATGGAAGACACTTGCTTTTCACTCTAGCTCCAAATCTCACTTCTAATCCTCACTCCTAGGATGATCCCTAAGATCAAAGAGGAGGGCTCAAAAGTAGACTAGAGAGGGCTCAAGGTGCACTAGAGTTCTGCCAAAGAGAGTGTATATATCTCAAATGAGAGAGGGGTGGGGTATTTATAGTTTCTTCCAAAAACTAGCCGTTATACTCCCACTCAGCTGCATATCGGAACTTCCGATATCAACATCGGAATGTCCGATATGTACAAATAATCGTAACTCGAAAGCGCACTACAACTGTCAAACAAGATGCATCGGAACTTCCGATGTCAACATCGGAACTTCCGATGTTCCCAGAAAAACCCTTGATAAAATGCTTCTAAGTCCATATCGGACTGTCCGATATATACATCGGAACTTCTGATACCAATATCGAAATGTCCGATCTAATATATCGGAGTGTCCGATAATTCCAGAGAGCTCCCCTTTTTTGGTTTGAACACATCGGAACTTCCGATGTCAAATACCGAAACTTTCGATCTTTACAGAGAGCACCCTAGAAAGCTTTACAACGTATCGGAACTTCCGATCGTAAATATCGGAACTTCCGATACATCTTCCACGTACCGGACTGAAGCAGGCATGCACATCGGAATGTCCGGTCATATCGGAACTTCCGATATAATATCGGAATGTCCGACTTGAACTTTGATAAAAACACATTCCGGTGCATGCGCGATAACTTAGGGTCTCAAAAAGAGTTAAAGTAGCATTCATCTGAGCATAGAGACTATCCTAGATCATTTACGATGCATCCCTCTTAATAGTACGGCATTCCTACGACACAAAGCATAGAAAGTAAAAGCGTAATGCCATTTTCCTCGCGTAATATTGTTTGAGGGTATCCATCGCACATCGACGATCTCACATTGAACCTTTTACCTGCTCATAAGCTCATTGAAGACATTAGTCTCTTTAATCGCTTGTCATTAATCAACCAAAACCAATTTTGAGGGCCTAGATGCACTTTCAATCTCCCCCTTTTTGGTGATTGATGACAACCCGATTAAAGCTTACAATGAAGAAGATATAATGAGAGATTAGTCTAGGTTTAGCTCCCCCTGAAGATGTGCATTGAATAGAAAACGATCGCAAATGCACAATTTTGAAATGAATTTGCAGGAGCTCCCCCTAGAACTGAGCATATAATGAACCAAACAATATGGAAGCTAACATTTGAATAACCATTAATATTAAAACATCCATAGTAACAATCATCCATCAGAGCATAGGTAAAGCATACTATCAAGAGTAACAAGATCCAAGTTCACATGATAACAAAGTTTGGAAAAGAAACTAGTCGAAGGATGATAAAGCTGATAAAACGAGGTAAGCTGATAAAACGAGGTAAGCTTTCTTTCTCTTCTCCCCCTTTGGCATCAAGCACCAGAAAGGAGAACAAGGAGAGAGAGAGAGAGAGAAAACTAGTCTGACTCCTCGGAAGCAGCATCAGAGCCGGACTCCTCGTCGTCCTCGGACTCATCTGAAGCTGCGGTCGCTGGAGCAAACGGATCCTCAACTTCTTCTTCGTTGCTCTCATCTTCTGAACACTCTAGATTTAAATGCCTCTGAATGTTCTTGAGTCTCTTGGTGTTCTTCTTGTGCGCTGCTGCATTGCCCTTGCACAGGACAAAGATTGACTTTAAAGCACGGAGGATTGGAGAGGATGATCCACTGGCGGCTGCAGCAGGAGGAGCAGTGGAGGAGGAGGAGGCAGCACCTCTAGTCGAAGCACGCCTAGCAGGCTGAGCTGGGGCCTTGATCGCCCTGATCTGTAATCCAGCGTGCCTAGCATCATACTCAAAGTGCTGATGGGTAATGTGCTCAATCATATGCATGATGAAAGGAGCATAACCACAACTTCTCTTCGGCTCCTGAGCAGTCAACCGGATCTCATTCCATATGAAGTCAAACACATCAAAAGGACGCTGACCATCTCTCATCACCTTTCGGCCAGTTTCTTGTATAGGACGTAATGTGAGAGGCATCACCTTCTTTGGGAGCAGCGTCTTCTGAAAAGCCTGTTGAGACAAAGAAGAGAGGCTTCATGCCTTTTGTGCTTCCTTCCTCAAAGTCTGCAGCTTCATCATAAAGAAAATCCAGGTTGGAGGCACCGAGCGAGGCTTCATTGTGAATTTGATCCTTGTCGCGACAGTCAGCTTCGGTGAATCCAAGACAGCGAGCAAAGTTCACATAGGAAATCTCATACCAAGCTCCTTCAGTCATCCAATGCAAGGTGGAGACTCTGTCCTTGGAGATGTACAAGGTGGAGTAGAACTGAGCAATAATTTCAACATTCCAATCATCTTTGAAAGCTCATAATTCTCTTTGTCCCAGCTTCTCTCACAAACTGCAATGACCTCTGTGAAAGTGGCATCATCACCGCAGCCATGTAGTCCCAGTCAACCCATCGCATCGGGATGACTGGATTTTTCCTAGTCGAGGATAGCGGACTCGTAGAAATCCTGCTGAAAGAAATTCCGAGAATCGATAGTCCGTCGAGAATCGATCAAGCGCCACTGGGATTACGCTCTCTCGGCTTCTCGCACTTTTGCGGCTTTCCTTTATAGCTCACGGGTTTCCTCTTGAGACGAGGATTCCTCTCTGCTGCTGAGCCTTGGAATCGCTGGTCTGAATCGGGCCGAGATTGAGAAGCTCTGCCACGGCTTTGCCCTTTCTAGAAGGCAATGGCGCTCCTCGAGGCACGTTCACTGCCTGAGCGGGAGGACCAGATGGAGGGTCCTCGATCCGATGCCTGGTCCTCCACGCCTCTACCTCTGCCCGCAGCCCTTTTTGTTCTTATTCCTGTCGAGTCTGCCTTGGCCTTTTGGCGCCTACCACGGCGAGTGGTCTGGGCCGAGCCACCTTGACTGGGATCCATTGATCTAAGGACAAGAGCGGAATCGGTTAAGCTTACAAGAGGAACAAACTTGGTTTGGTTTTCAATCTGTTTACATCGGAAGTTCCGATTTTATATCGGAAGTTCCGACATGAGGTCGGAAGTTCCGATGTTTTCGATCGGAATGTCCGATGTCTACGGATTTCAACCAACACAAAATTTCTTCCAAACCAACCGATACAAGGAGATGAAACTTGACGGGAAAGAACCAAAGGAATGGATGAACAAGTTCACCGAAACGATTTCTCAAAAAGATGCCCTAGATTCAAGAGGAAAGAATTGAGCCCTAGGGTTTACCTTACGAAGAACGAGGAGAAATCGCACGGAGAGGAGGATCCTCTTCAAGATGGAGTCCTTCCCAAGCGAAGATCGGAAGTTCCGAGAGGTCGGAAACTCCGATAACGGCACAAAGACGAAAAAGGGAAGGAGAGGCAAAGAGACACGAGGAAGAGGACAAAAGAAAGTGAAAGGGTACGGTCGCTTTCTTAAGTGCGGAGGAGACATCGGAAGTTCCGATATGACATCGGAAGTTCCGATGCGGAAAAACTGCCAGACATCGGAAGTTCCGATGATTGGATCGGATGTTCCGATGTGTTGATTTTTCCAGCAAACAGAGAAAGAAACAAGGAATTGAGTGAAGTCTGAAAACTCTGAGTCATGTGAACTTAAGGAGGATCATTCCACTTGTCATCAGTAAGCATCCAAGCAATCAAAACTATGATTACAAGTGAATTGATCCGAGATCAAGATCCAACTGAAACACTTTTGAAATTCACTCAATAACTTTTTTTTTAAACATTTTATTTCGAAATTGAGCTAATTTGCAGCAGTCAATGAGTGCAATCTTTCAAGACACATTCCGATAGTCTAGGATGTTTAGCTCACTTCTAAGCTCGCAAAAGCGCTTCTCATCTAGAGGTTTGGTAAAGATATCGGCCAATTGTTTTTCGGTTCTCACATAGGTAATATCTATGTCTCCCTTAAGAGAGTGATCTCTAAGGAAGTGGTGTCGGATATCTATGTGCTTGGTTCGAGAGTGTTGAACGGGATTGTTGGCTATCTTGATCGCACTCTCATTGTCACATAAGAGTGGTACCTTTTCCATACAAAAACCAAAATCCTTCAAGGTTTGCCTCATCCATAACAATTGTGCACAACAACTTCCTGCGGCAATGTATTCCGCTTCATGGTGGATAAAGCAACTGAATTTTGTTTCTTTGAGGACCAAGACACTAGTGATCTACCTAGAAATTGACAAGTCCCCGAAGTGCTTTTTCTATCCACTTTACAACCCGCATAATCAGCATCCGAATAACCAATCAAATCGAATTTTGATCCTTTAGGATACCAAAGCCCTAAACTAGGTGTGTGAACTAGATATCTAAGAATTCTTTTCACGGCTACTAGGTGACACTCTCTTGGAGAGGCTTGAAATCTTGCACACATACACACACTAAGCATAATATCAGGCCTAGATGCACAAAGATAAAGCAATGAACCTATCATGGATCGATATACCTTTTGATCCACGGGATTACCTTCTTCATTTAGACCGAGATGTCCGTTTGTCGTCATGGGTGTATGGATTGGCTTGGCGTTCTCCATGTCAAACTTCTTAAGCATATCTTTGATGTACTTTGTTTGGCATAGGAATGTACCTTCCTTGAGTTGTTTGATTTGAAATCCGAGAAAGAATTTCAATTCACCCATCATAGACATCTCAAATCTCTTCGTCATCAACCTACTAAATTCCTCACAAAAGTCTTTATTAGTAGACCCAAATATAATGTCATCGACATATATTTGGCACACAAATAAATCATTATCAACATATTTTGTGAAGAGAGTAGGGTTGACTTTACCAATTTCGAAACCCTTTTTAATAAGAAAATCCTTAAGGCATTCATACCATGCTCTAGGTGCTTGCTTAAGCCCGTAGAGCGCCTTATGGAGTTTGTATACATGAGAGGGGTTCTTGTGGTCCTCCATTCCCGGTGGTTGCTCAACGTAGACTAATTCGGCGATTGGACCATTTAAGAAAGCACTCTTGACGTCCATTTGATAAAGCTTGAAATCATGGTGAGTAGCAAATGCAACCAATATACGAATTGATTCTAATCTAGCAACAGGAGCATAAGTCTCACCAAAATCCAAACCTTCAATTTGAGTGAATCCTTGAGCTACCAACCGAGCTTTATTTCTTGTGACAACTCCGTTCTCGTCTTGTTTGTTGCGGAAGACCCATTTGGTTCCAATCACGTTTTGATTAGGCCTTTCCACTAGTGACCATACTTTGTTTCTAACGGTTGTTAAGCTCTTCATGCATAGCCATTATCCAATCCGGATCTCTTAGTGCATCTTCAACCTTCAAAGGTTCCAAAGTAGACACGAAAGAGTAAAATTCGCAAAAATTAGATACTCTAGGCGTGTAGTTACCCCTTTTGTATATCACCGAGGATGTTATCGACGGGTGATCTCTTTGGATACTTTGATGCACCCTTGGATGTGGCATTTGAGAGACATGTTGGATTGGTTCTAGGGCTTCATCTTGAACATCCTCCACGAGTTTGCTTGTACTCCCTTGAGAAATGTCTTGACTTTGGCTTGAAGTAGGAGGCTCGACTTGTGTAGATGAATTGTCTTGTTGTACCTTTTCTTGCGGCCTCACTTCTCCTAATGCCATCTTCTTGATTGCTATGCTCGGTTCTTCCTCATTTCCTAGCACATTTAAATCAACTTGCTCTACTTGAGAGCCGTTAGATTCATCAAATGTCACGTCTCTCGCTATTTCAACACAACCCGAGGTTTTGTTGAAAACACGATAAGCGTAGGCATTTGATCCATATCCTAGCAAGAACCCTTCATCGACCTTTGGAGCGAATTTGGAGTTCTTAGGCTTCTTGTTTAGGATAAAACATTTACTACCGAAAACTCTGAAATACGAAATATTTGGTTTGTTACCGGTGAGGAGTTCGTATGCCGTTTTCTTCAATATCTTGTGGAGATATAATCGCTTGATGGCATGACAAGCGGTGTTGACAGCTTCCGCCCAAAATTGATCGGAGATCTTGTATTCATCAAGCATTGTCCTTGCCATCTCGATTAAGGTCTGGTTCTTCCTTTCTACCACTCCATTTTGTTGAGGGGAGTATGGAGCGGAGAACTCGTGCTTGATTCCTTCTTCATCAAGGAATTCTTCGACTTGAGTCTGCTTGAAGTCACTTCCATGATCACTTGAATCTTCTTGATCTTCACTCGAATTCATTTTGGGCTCTTCTTGCAAACTTCTTGATTATCCCTTGCGTCTCACTTTTCTCTTGCAAAAAGAACACCCACGTGAAGCGTGAAAAGTCATCAACAATAACTAAACCATACTTGTTACCTCCGATGCTTATATAAGCAACGGGTCCGAAGAGGTCCATATGTAGAAGCTCCAATGGTTTTGTCGTCATGATGTTCTTCGCGGGATGACGCGCTCCAACTTGCTTTCCGGCTTGACAAGCGCTACAAATCCTATTTTTCTCAAACTCAACATTCGTTAGTCCAATGATGTGATCACCTTTTAGAAGCTTGTCGAGATTTCTCATGCCAACATGGGCTAGCAGCGATGCCATAACCAACCCATGCTAGACTTTGCCATTAAGCATGTTTGAAGTTTAGCGCTATTTGAGTTGAAATCAACCAAATAGAGCTTACCCTTCAAATATCCTTTAAAAGCAATTGAGGAATTGTCTCTTCTAAAGATGGTCACATCCTCATTAGTAAAAAGACAATTATAGCCCATCTCACAAAGTTGCGACACGGATAACAAATTGTAATTTAAAGATTTGACTAATAGAACATTTGAAATGGAATGATCATTAGAAATAGCAATTTTACCTAATCCCATTACCTCACCTTTACCATTATCTCCAAACACAATATTTTCATATTGTGACCCTTTTTCATCAAAAGATGAGAACATTTTCTTTTCTCCGGTCATATGGTTTGTGCAACCACTATCAAGCACCCAACTTGATCCACCGGAGGTATAATCCTACAAGATCACATTAGACTTTGTTTTTAGGTACCCAAATCCTTTTGGGTCCTTGCATGTTAGTGATCAACACTTTTGGTACCCACACCTTCTTCTTACTCTTTTCACTAGAGTTGTGGGCACCGACAAAATGAGCAATCACTTTACCACGGTGATTTCTCTTCAACATATAAGAAGCAAAGTGAATAGAATGAGATGCATGATGTTGAAGATGCTTCTTAGATTCTTGCCCGGTCTTGATGACTTGTGTGGTGGTCAATGGTTGCTTGTCATTTCCTTTGACAAACTTGATGCATTCCTTACCTTTTACCACCACACGGTCATTTCTTTTGCATTCATTCTTACCATATCCTAGCCCTTCTTTGTTTTTGTTTCCTCGACCATTTATGGTCTTATATAAGGCATCCTTGGATTGATAAGTTTTCATGCAACCGTATCTTACCAAGGCACTTAATCTCTCGTTTTCGCTTTTTAATACTTGCACAAATTGAGAGTTAGTAGTACAAGCATTAATATCAACATTATAGCAACGAGAGCAACCATTGCTAGTGGAAGGAATAGATGCCAAAGATGAATCAACAATTGGAGGATCAATATCATTAAGAGATTCAATTTGCACTTCAAGAGCTTGAAGATTGTTTTCAAGACTTATGACATTTTCTTGAAGTGACTCATTTGACCCCTTAAGTATTTCAATTGAATTATTAGCCAAATCAAGCTTTTTGGTTAACAATTCAATAGTCTCCTTTTCTTTAGTGAGGATCTTCTCGAGAGCAAGAGTTTTCTTCTTTTCACAAATTAGCAACTCTTCTTGCTTCTCAAGAGTCTCCTCTTGGCTATCTATTCTTTTCAATAGCTTATGAATCTTAGCAATAGCCGATTTGCTCAAATCACAAAATAGAGCATCATCATTATCATCATCGCTTTCTAATTCACTATCGCTACTTGGGGGTTTGGTTTTAGCCATTACCTTGCGCCTTTGGCCATAAGACAAATAGGCGCGTCGTGGTCAGTCGTTGTCGCTCAATTCCCGAATAAGCGACTTTGTCGAGAGTGGCTTCTATGGCGAGGGTGGCGACTCCTTCATCATCGGTGTCGGAGTCGGAGTCGTTTGAATCCCATTCTTCTCCAATGTGAGCTCGCCCCGAGTACTTCTTCTTGTAAGTCTTGTTCTTCTTGAGCGGCTCACTTTTCTTGTTCTCACTTTGGTTGTTCTTCTTCTTTGGACAATCGGCGATGAAGTGTCCAACTTCACCGCACTCATAGCAAGCCCTCTTTGTGTTTGTTCTTCTTCTTGATTTGTCGTTGTAGTTCTTCTTGTACTTGCTTGACCCATCATACTTGAGGAACTTTTTGAATTTCCTTACAAATAGAGCCAAGTCTTCTTCGTCTTCGCTTTCATCTTCCTCTTCATCACTTGAGGTTGATTCTTCCTTTTTGCTTGCCTTCAAGGCTATTTGCTTCGGTCTTGAGCTCGAGCTTTGCTTGGCAAGGTTCTTTACTTCTTTTGCTTCTTCCTCCATGAGCTCATGTGAAAGAATTCTTCCAAGCACGTCATTTGGAGTGAGCCTTTTGAAATCCTTTCGCTCTCGTATAAGAGTTACGAGAGTCGAATTTCTTGGAGCAAATGCTCTCAACATTCTTTTTACCACGACGTGGTCCGTCATATCCTTGCTTCCAAGCCCTCTTATCTTGTTTACGAGGATCATCAAGCGGTCATACATTTGTTGCGGAGTCTCATCATCATTCATAACGAATCTCCCCAACTTGCCTTCTAGCAATTCAATCTTTGACTCCCTTACACTTGATGTACCCTCATGTGCAACTTGGAGTGTGTCCCATATCTCTTTGGCTTCTTCCAATCCATCCACTTTGTTGAATTCCTCGGGACTCAACGCTCCAAGCAACACGCTTGCGGCTTGAGCATTGCGGTGGATGTTTTGCTCTTGTTCCGGCGTGAGCTCCATATCGTCTTCCGGCATATCTAAACCTGTGCAAACAATCTTCCAAACACTGGGATGGAGTGACATCAAATGCATTTTCATCTTGTGCCTCCAAGCGGAATAGTACGTGCCATCGAAAAATGGTGCACGCCCGGAGGGCACAGTGATATAGGAATGCGAAGAGGAAGTATTTAATTTTTCGTAATTAAAAGGAATTTGAGCTCCCTGCGATGACGTTGAGGTGTCACCTTCCTTGGTCTTCGTGGGAGTTCCATGTCCGGCCTTTGGACTACCTTCTTCCCCCGACACGACAACCTTCAATCCGGTGTTGGCCATCACGTTCCTTCAAGCGGTTAGGCCTTCGAGAAGGTTTGGCTCTGATACCAATTGAAAAGATGAGAAAGTTGCCTAGAGGGGGGGTGAATAGGCAATTTAAAATTTAAACTAAATTTGTCGCAGCGGAAAGAGTATCGGAACTTCCGGTATTGGATCGGAACTTCCGATATAATCGGAACTTCCGATACCAGGTCGGAATGTCCGATAGACTTTAGACACGAACAATTAATAACTGAGAGTAAAGAGCTTTGAATGCAATCCAAGAACGATATTCCAACTAAACAAGGAGACAAGCTAAAGCAAAGTAATGTAAAGACACGGATTTGATCCCGGAGTTCGGATTCTTGAGGGAATCCTACGTCTCCGTTGAGGAGGCTCCAAAGAGCCGGGTCTTTTCCAACCCTTTCCTCCCAAACCTCTGTCACACTTGAGGCTTGGTTCCACTATTTGGTTCCTTTCCTTTCGGAGGCGGAGCCGGCCTTTACAAACTTCTCACGGCGTCCCACAATCCTTGGGAGCTCGTGAGCAACTCCTAGCCGTCTAGGAGTCCTTCAACCTCCAAGAGAAACAAATGCACGGGAAAATGATCTTGGAGGAACACTCTTATGCTCAAGATGGAAGACACTTGCTTTTCACTCTAGCTCCAAATCTCACTTCTAATCCTCACTCCTAGGATGATCCCTAAGATCAAAGAGGAGGGCTCAAAAGTAGACTAGAGAGGGCTCAAGGTGCACTAGAGTTCTGCCAAAGAGAGTGTATATATCTCAAATGAGAGAGGGGTGGGGTATTTATAGTTTCTTCCAAAAACTAGCCGTTATACTCCCACTCAGCTGCATATCGGAACTTCCGATATCAACATCGGAATGTCCGATATGTACAAATAATCAGAACTCGAGCGCACTACAACTGTCAAACAAGATGCATCGGAACTTCCGATGTCAACATCGGAACTTCCGATGTTCCCAGAAAAACCCTTGATAAAATGCTTCTAAGTCCATATCGGACTGTCCGATATATACATCGGAACTTCTGATACCAATATCGGAATGTCCGATCTAATATATCGGAGTGTCCGATAATTCCAGAGAGCTCCCCTTTTTCGGTTTGAACACATCGGAACTTCCGATGTCAAATACCGGAACTTTCGATCTTTACAGAGAGCACCCTAGAAAGCTTTACAACGTATCGGAACTTCCGATCGTAAATATCGGAACTTCCGATACATCTTCCACGTACCGGACTGAAGCAGGCATGCACATCGGAATGTCCGGTCATATCGGAACTTCCGATATAATATCGGAATGTCCGACTTGAACTTTGATAAAAACACATTCCGGTGCATGCGCGATAACTTAGGGTCTCAATAAGAGTTAAAGTAGCATTCATCTGAGCATAGAGACTATCCTAGATCATTTACGATGCATCCCTCTTAATAGTACGGCATTCCTACGACACAAAGCATAGAAAGTAAAAGCGTAATGCCATTTTCCTCGCGTAATATTGTTTGAGGGTATCCATCGCACGTCGACGATCTCACATTGAACCTTTTACCTGCTCATAAGCTCATTGAAGACATTAGTCTCTTTAATCGCTTGTCATTAATCAACCAAAACCAATTTTGAGGGCCTAGATGCACTTTCATATGGTCTCCTTCTTGACCCCGAGCTTCTATCATGCTCGAGGAAGGATCCTCTCGGGGATGTTCTTCCTCCGGGGCATCAGGACTTGTCTCGCGAGTCGCCTCCACGCTCAAAGACTTGTCCTGGTCTTCTACCATGCTCGGCTCCAAAGCCTTGAGCTACTGGCCTTCCTGGGGAGTTTATTCCTCCAGGGCATGAGGCGCCACCTCCTCGACCTGTTGGTCGTGGGAAGCCTCGATGGTGGTCCCCTCAGCCATGACGATGCCGACAATGTGATCAAACTCCTTATCAACTACATAGTTAAGGATTTCATCAGCCATCCCCTCAAAATCCATAGCCTCCCTATTAACTATTTCGCCTACATCGGCAATGTGGAGATTAGCTCGGATACACAAGAAAGGGGGAAATGAAAAGGAAGAAATAACCAACTTACCATCACCGAGCTTCCCGCCATCATCTTCGACGTCTTCGGCCTCAGCTACGGAAGTCTTGCCCGCGAAAGCTTGGGTCCCGACCACAAGCTCGGACATCTTCGCAGTTATGTGGCTAGCCCTCGCAATTATGGGGTTGACCTTGTCTAGGTCGACCTCCGTCAGAGTTCATACCGAGCGTGTCGACGTAGTTCCCGGCGACCTCTGGTGCCTCACGAGCAGGGGCGCCAGGTCTTCTTCCTCTTCCTCAGGCTCTTCTGTTGTACTGCTCGAGGTTACCCGCGCCAGCTTGGCTTGGAGGGCGGCGATCTTCCCCTCCAGTTGCTCCTTGTGCGCGGAGCTCTCCACCGTCGCCTTTGCTCGCTTCACCTCCTTCGCAAGTTGGTGCAAATGAGCCATCAGGTTCGGGTTTTTCTTGTGTACTCCTCTAGCCATAATTTCAACTCCCTTACCTTCACCTTGTCGGCATACTCCAAATGCCGCGAGGGGGACTCCTGCTCGAAGCCGTCCTCCTCTTAGAACGCTTCGTAGGGGATGGTGGGGCAGGTGATACCCGACGCTTGCGTGTCACCTTCTTGATTCAGTCGGTGGGAATGACATCCCCTTGGTCGCGCGACAGTGGCTTGATATCGGGCACCGCAGCTTCAAGGGCGATCTTCTCTTAATCAAAGGAAACATAGAATATCAGAGATGCTCGGGATGTTGTACCTTGAGCAAGATCCAAAAGTTTACTTACAGTATTGCCACGCTCGAGCACGTTGCTCGGGATTTGTCCCTTGAACTCAAGCTCCTTGCCTTTGGGGGTGTCGAACATCTCGGCAACCCACTTCTTAACCCAACCCTTGCTTGAGGCTAATTTCCGACAAACACAAACACCAGTACGAGCAAGTTAATTTTGAAGGACAGGAAATTACTGGTAACGTTTTGAAGACTTACCCGAATCCGCTTCACGGGTGAGGCCTTACCATCCCATGATCTCAAAGAAGGGGTGCTCCCTCCTTCTCAGTGGCGCCACCTGGTTCCTGAGGAAGTCCTGAGCGATGTCTCGACTAGTGAGCCCCAGGTTGGTGAGCTCGTTGATCGTCATCAGCACCCGCTCCTCCTCAGCTTGCATGGGGGGACGCGGGGTGTCGACCTCCGGAGCCGCTGCACCGGTATAGCGGGGAGTGCTTCCCTCCTCCTTCTTCAAGTAGAACCAATGGTCGACCCAACCCAATACCGAGTCCTTGAGTGTGAAGCTCAGGTACTCATATGGTCGCTTGGACCGAAGATGAAAGTAGATGTAACCAGCGGGAGAAGTCCCACCGGTGCAGAACAAGGAGTAGAAGTGGAAAAAAAAGGCTTGTTGTGGGCACAGTGCCCACGTATCCCTCGCAAAGATGCGAGAATATCGCCAAAATAAGAATGGAATTAGGATTGATATTGGAAATCTCGCACTCGCATTGGGCGAGTACGGACTCAAGGAACTCACTCTCAGGTGTCCGCAGCTTGTTGATGGAGTACAGCAAGGATTGAAATTTCAGACCGAAATCCGAAATCTCGGCCGAGATTTCGGATTTCGGACCCCTCCGAGATTCAAAATTCCGAAAAATTCAAAAAATTCAAAAAAAATTCAGATTTCGAATTTCTCAGCGAGATCTCGGGAATTTCGGGCGAGATCTCGGGTTTTTTTACCGGATTTTGATTTTTGTGCACTGTATTTGATTGTATTTAGGGTCAAGATCATCCACAAAAAAATTCTAAAATTTTTGATGTGTTTTTGACCATTTTTTTGCCGTTCAATTTGTCGGTTTGCACTGTCCGAATTTGTTAAATTTTCTCAAGATTTATCATCATCTGAAAATTTTATGGGAATATTATGGATTTGTTAGGACCATTCACAAAAAATTTCAAAATTTTCTAAAGTAGTTTGAACTATTTTTCATTTCCAAAGAAAAGGTTGAACACATATAAAATTAAGTCTTATCCAACGCCACTAACCAGCTACACCAAGCCTTGTTTCATGTTTTGAAGTAATGAAGGCCTGTATTTATAGATTGGGTCTTATGTTATTCACAAAAGCAATAATTGGCGACGGCTCATGGGCTCATACAGCAAACCATCACTTTGTTCTCACTCACCGAGTAGAGCTGAATCGCCTAGACACAATCTCCGGCCACCGACGACGGTGCAGCGGCGCATCTCGGCCGTGGAGAGCGAGATCTCGGCCAGATTAAGCGAGATCTCGGGTAGATTAAGCGAGATTTCATCGTAAGCAAATTTTTTTGGTCCGAATGATTCTTATAATATTAGGCTGAATTGATTTGATTCTATTACCAAATTAGATATGATTCATTGTAACTAGCATGCTGAATATAGAATATAGCTAGGTAAGATGTGATTTGAACATTGTATGTGATTTGTTTTGGAATTTGGACACCTCATGCAAATATGCAATTATCTCACAAGTATTTGGCTTGAAGCAACAACATATATAAAACTTTTTAAATGACTTGAAGTTCATTTGTTACATTTGAAAAATCAAAAACTGATTTTACATACGGTTTTTACAATGACTTTACCACTGTTACATTTTTTAAAACTTCCTCATGATTGATCATTATCTCAAATTGTTATGGAAACATTAGTAATGTGCCAGGACCATCCAAAAAAATTTTCAAAATTTTTTGACGTATTTTGGACCATTTTTCGGTGGGTTCAATTTGGCCGAGATCTCGGTGATTTCGGCCGAGATCTCGGATTTCCCGGTTGAAAAAAAAACGGATTTGAAATTTGGTTTTTGTAATTCGTCCGGATTTTGTCCGAAATTTCCGAATCTCGCCGAAATTTCGAATTTCAGGAACCTCCGGAATTTGACTCAAAACGAGATTTTAAACCTTGGAGTAGAGCTCGCCGGAGACTATCTCTCCCTCCTGCGACGCTAGAGCTTCCTCATTGTCAGGAGCGCGCCATGACTCTGGGTCGAGGTAGCCAAGCTCCACGAGGATTTGGAGCCTCTCCTTGCTGATCTTGCTTACTCTGAACTACGCCATGGATTCGGTGGAGATGGAAGTGGCAAATGCAAGAAAGTATGGGACTTGGGAATTCTTAAGGGCTCAAGCACAAAAGGCAGGTGAAGAGTTTCTCACCGCACTCAGGTATATAAAGCAGGTGAAGAGTTTTTCACCACTGCTGCTGCCCATTCGCGAACTGACGCGTGGGAGCGTAACTCTCAAAACAGCCCAATAAAGGCGTGGTTCCCAAAAAACTGTATGGACGGTTACCGCAAGGCTTCACGGAGAAGGAACCATCATGACCTTTCGATTTTCTCTTGCTCGAGCTTCTCTTGGTCAGAGACCGAGCCAAGTAGCTCGGCTCCTATCAACCATGCTTGTCTGCGAGCAAGACTTGCTCAGATGCTGCAGTAGTGCTTCGCTGCAAGATTCCAATCCCTTCTATGAGTCTTAAGGCTCAAGGGGAGGACCCCGCCAAGTAGGTTTCCACTTGAGCCTCGGGAGCTAGCTGTCGGGGATTGGATAATTTCCATAAAGACTATTATACCCCGGTAGCCAGTTTTTGCCGACCATGCATACCCTTGGATGATGTTCCCAAGGCGGATCCTCAAATAGCCGGTGGGTTCGACCAACTGGACTAAGCCCAGTGCTTGGCCACAAGCACTCAAGCTCGTCCACGAGCATGCAAGCTCGGGAACATGCAAGACTTGGTCAGTGCTGGGGGGAATCCTTGAGCATGGTCGGAAGATCCTGGCCAGCCACGATGTTTGAATAGCGATAAATACGCCACGATCTAGGGCCACTAAAGCTCACAATGGGAACGTGGCAAGAATCAAGGCAACGGTTACGGCCACGGTTAATGCATTAAATGTGCATTATTCGGCAGCAGTTATTCCAAAAATATCTATAAAACCCCGCCAGATAAGGGAAGGGGGGAGAGATGATCTGGGGGACATGATCTGCGGGATCCATGATACGCAGAGAAGAAGAACAAGACACAAAACACCTAGAGACATAGGCTTTCCTGTAACAGTTCAGCATCTATAGTGAAAGCACTGGAGTAGGGTCATTATCTCCGCTGTGAGAAGCCCAAACCAGTATAAACTCTTTGTCTATTTCTCGGGTATCCTATTTTCCCGATTGCAAACTTCGCATGCAAACCCTTCACAAAAAAGGGGCAGTGTTGATCCCTCATTCAACAAGTAAGATCGACGGGGGACCAGTTTCCCAAATGTCGACAAAACTCAACTACTAATTTTCTTTTTTTATTCTAACATGGAATTCATATGGAATTCAAACTACTAATTTTACTGTATTTTTATTTTGAATTTCAGTTTTAGCTTTGTATTCGTACACAAATCCAAGTACTAATTTTTATTTTTATTTTCCAAATTTCATTTTTTTTACTTTAAAGTACTTTGGAGTTGTGTGGAAATTAAATTGCTAAGTGTATTTTATTTTTTATTATGAATTTTAGTTTTATGCTAGAATTCATATACAAACCCAACTACTAATTTTCAAATAATTTATTTTTCTAAAATTCAGTTTTACTATGAAGTTATTGGAGTTCGTATGGAAATTAAATTGCTAATTTTATTTTATTTTTATTTTGAATTTTAGTTTTAGGTTTTTATTCATATACAAATCTAACTACTAATTTTCATTTAATATTTATTCTGATTTTATTTTTTACTTTGAAGTTATTTGAAGCTCATATAGAAATCAAATTACTAATTTTATTTTATTTTTTGTTATGAATATCAGTTAGTTTAAAGTTCATGTCAAAATCAAATTGTTAATTTATTTTATTCTTTATTCCAAATTTTAATTATTTTTATTGTAGTTGATATAAATTCTTTCTTTTAATCTAAGCTGTTATAACTTGCGTTCACCCAATGGTCGGATAGATCACTTCAAAATTCTAGAATGACACGAATTTAGGAACAAAATTTAGAAATTAAAATGACATGTATTCAGAAATGGAGAAGTATTTAGATTGGTCTTGCGATGAATATGTAGTGGCATAATCATGGTTTAAGGCATAAATTTTGTGTACACATGTAACTTTATAAGCTTTCGCATATTGATTTGGAGGTCTAGAAAATGTTTGCAGAGCTAATTATTATATAATAGCTATGCAACTTCTCCTGCCTTTATCTTTTTTCTTAGATGGCTATTGTTGTTATGGATGTATCAAAACGTGTCAACATATCTTTATTCTTTGATGCAGGCCATCGACCTTCAAAACACAATACGTATATGCATTTTTTTGGAAAGTTTCTTTCTCTATTTTTTTGTCGTGTTATAATTAGTTTTAAGAGTCAGCGAATCACAATTAATTCAAATTATATCTAGACCCATCTATATATGTACAATTAATCTACTGTGTCGATTGTATAATTGATGATGAGATATTTTCTTTTTCTTCAATTAATGTGAGAATTTTTATTTTACTTTGATTAATGTAGGGATTCATTATGTAACACCCTGAATTTGTAATTAAGTTAACTATGTGTCTAATCGTGTTTTGTTTCTTGTTGGATCTTAATTTGGTTTTGGTTGTGTTAGGGTTTAGTCGTTCGAGCTGTTTTCACCGATTTTGACCCGA
Organism: Rhipidocladum racemiflorum; assembly: GCA_036346355.1. Lineage (NCBI taxonomy): Eukaryota > Viridiplantae > Streptophyta > Magnoliopsida > Poales > Poaceae > Rhipidocladum > Rhipidocladum racemiflorum. The sequence goes on from CM070589.1 coordinate 11,427,398, forward strand.
AACTCTGAGTTTCGAGTCCAACCGAAATCCTTTGAAACCCTTAGTAACCAAAATCCCAAAGCCTTCCGTTGGAGTCCTAAAACTTTTCCCTTTAGTTTCTTGAGGTTAATTCCAAGCATCGAAGTAAAATCACGAAGGAATCCGAAGTTTTGCTGCATGAGCGACAGTACCGCAGGCCTAGGGCTGGTACTGCCGGTCGAGTGGCACTACTGCCCCCTAGGGCAGGTACTGCCGGCCGAAGATTTGGGGCAGGGCGACAATGCCCCTGCCGCTGCCTGTGCCCGGCCACCTCACCTCTTCTAGAGGCTTAATCCCTCTCCCCTACCCCCTCCAGCACTCCTCTCCCTCCCTCACTCCCTCCTATTTGTTCTCTTTCCCTCTGGTGCTCTCCCTCTCACGTTTCCTCCCTCTCCCTCACCAATCTCTCTCCCTCTCTCTCTCTCTTCGGTGGATTTTGGGCACAAGGAACAAAAGGAGATCAAGTCTAGAGGTGTGGAGCAGCATCCTCAAGCCCTAGAGAATCTTCAAGACCGGAAGAAACAAGCCCTAATTTGATTCTTCAGGTTTTGAGCTAACCCCTAGTTTTTCTCTCTTCTTCTTCTTTTCCTCTTTTTAATTCTAGCCCTAGAAATTGTAGTTCGATGTGTGGATTGTGTCATCGTAACCCTAGCCACCCTCTAATCCGAAGTATCGACTCTCTAGTCGATCCACTAGGTTTTGGAGCTCAAATCCCCGAGTTCCCAGTTCTTTTCTTATAGTTCTTTGCGTAAACCTCGTGTTAGACAAGTTTAATCGATGTTAGAGAGGTTTTTAGACTCGAGCTAGGTGTTGTGGACCCTATTGTGCAAAAAGAATTAATAGATGGTTGCAAATCCTTTTGATTCAAATAGATTTGCAAAAAGTGCATTTTTGTGCTTTTTGGAGTAACTATGAGTTCTGAGGTTCCAAAAAAATTCACAAGAATCGCTCATATTAGTTCTTGACGCCGTAGAGGTTTCATTCTCAGAAAAGAGCCGACCCGAAAACCCTAGTTCGATCTATGTCGGATTTATTCGTCCAAAAAGTCAATTTCTTGAGTTTTAGAGTTTTCTTTGAAAACCTTGCTCCAGAAGCCAAGGAAAAGACCCTAGAATATATCCGATGCCATTAGAGTTCGATTCTCACAAGAATAATTGAGTTTGAACTTGATTCGCGTTGAAAATCGAATTCTAAAAGTAATTAAGGTTATCAAGTTCAAAAAGGTGGAAATTAGGTTAAACAAACTCGAAACTTGGTGAGACCTGTGTGAATGGGTCCCTGGCGTTGCTAGGAACCTAGCCATGCAATTGTTGCAAAGTTTCGAATCCATTTGCGCAACATCCCAATTTTCCAAACCCTAATTTCCGTTGAGGCCAGCACTACCGACGTTGTAGTACCGGTACTGCCGCCCGAGCGGTAGTACCGCATCTAGCATGTCGGTAGTTATTTTCCACAGAACTCCCCGTTTTGGTCCTCGGCCATTGGTACTACCGGAACTGAGGTTGGCAGTACCGCTGGTAGGGGCCGGTACTGCCGGAGTTCCAGTGAGTTGTAGCCTTGTTTATTCTATTTGTTTGTAGTCTCTTAGTTTTGATTAGTTAGGTGTTTAGGCGCGTAAACCTAGTCCCCAGGAGTCGTGCCAACGACTCTAACGCTAGATTGCTTATTTCTTTTCGAATGTGTTTTCTTTTGCCTTTTATTTGATTTATTTTGCATGTTTTGATTCATTTGTCATTTCTTTTGTCGTTCGATCGTGTAGACGTTGATTCGTCGGAGGGCGTTGCCAAGGATTCCGACCATGTCCCCGAAGGCATAATCAATAAAGAGCAAACAGGCAAGCATCCCCTTGACCATGTTGATCCTATATTTCTAAATCTAATTTGATTGTTGAAACTATTATGCATGCTACTTTTCAGTAAAATGTAATTTGAGGGAAATGGTAGTTGTATCCAGTTCAATGGTTTACCCCGATTGTGTTTGAAATGAGAACCTTGGTAACAGTAGGACTAGCCTAAACGTTATAATGGATGTGAAGGGATATAATTGCTTAATAAATTACATATGCTTAGCTAAGCTGTAGAAGAATCAAATTTAGAATTAGGATTCAATTTTTAACAATCTCAATCAAATACTCTACTTTTGGATTTGATTAATGGTTTGGTTTCGAATCAGAGTGCGGGAACTCTGGAATGGATATTATTATGGAAGTGGAAAACCTATTTTTTTCGACACGGGTAAGATATCTGGTGTGGATTGGATGAATATTGTGGTTATGATGAGCTGTACAAGGGATGGACTTGTACGATATTGGTTTGAATTGGAATTTTGGATTTGGCATACAAGGGATGGACTTGTACGGTGCAAGGGATGGACTTGCACGTGAATTATGATGGGTGCAAGGGTTGGACTTGCACGATTTTGGTATGGGTTTGGGGAATCTCACCCGAGTCAATTAAGGACTAAACTTGATATTATTAACTGAGTTAACCAGTACAACCACATGAGTTGGTATAGGATAGCCTTAATCTACTACAGTAGTTGGGGACCTGAGCTTGCACTACAATGGTTTGGAAGTGTACGAATGATGTCGAGGTTACATATCATTCGAGGCAGGCCCATCTCCAAGGATATATTGGGTTGGGAGCATGCCGGTACAATAGTGTATGCCTTGCTGTAGGGTAAAGGACACGATGGGGCGTAAACCATCGTTGCTACTGAGTGCTCGGGATTGAAAGGGCGCGATGAGGTGTAAACCATCGTTAGTACTTCGTGTGTGGGCCAGACTTCCAACAGGTCTGGGAGAGCAGGATGGGGTGTAAACCATCATGGTTGCTCCCACACACAGCAAGGATAAACATCACTAGGTTGGTGCAAGGTCAGCTCCAACGAATGGAATGGTTGTTCCACAGTCTAGCAAAACGAATACGATGAGTATCGCATGGCATGGTGGACATGATTGCTAGAGTGTGTCATGTGGATAAAGTGTACAATCTCTGTAGAGAATAAATCTAATCGATTAGCCGTGCTCACGGTCAAGAGCAACTCAGGAAAAATATTATCAAGTATAGGCTTATCGAGCTTTGGGGCTTTGGTATTAAAAAGGTAAAATTTAATTGGTCAAAAGGAATGGTTTGGGAACCTCGTAATAGAAAATGGTTCATGCCTTGGAAACTGGTTGAAGAGGAATGGAATTGGATTTTGGAGTGGTAATGGAATTTTGGCTATGGTGGTTACTTAGTTGGAACTTGGACAGTTGAATTTACATTTGTCTTCATGATTATGATATAACTGTCTTTTATTTCAAACTACTCTTTAAATTTTGCAATGTTTTGCAAATATTGTTATTTTGTTGCAAATAAATTTTGCTTCACGCAATTGGAACTAGTGTAGAAACCTATTTCTTGACATAAACTGCATTCTAATATACCTGCAAACACTAAAGCCTTGCGAGTACATATGTGTACTCACCGTTTGCTCTAAAATTGATAACATGCATAGAAGACGGAGCCAAAGGCGATGGAGACATTCCTGATGCATTCTTCGAAACGGGTTTCGACAAATTTTGAGGCGGATATCACGGCTTTTGCCCCAGTCGGTTGCCTTTGGATATGGGAAGGCACACCGTTGCCATTGTTGTAGTTTTACTTTTTGCTTTTGATGTTACAGCCCATCAGCTGAGTTGTAAATTTATGTTTTATTTGGTTGCAACCAAACCTATATTATTGTATCCATTTCCTTTGTGTTTGTGAATTGATGCAACTTTTTGTGTAATATGTGGGTGCTAGGGTACTGATCCAGGGAACTATCACTGGACACATATCTGCAGGAAACTCGGATTGGAATCAACTAGCTGGCATATGACCTCGAGTAGTGAGTGTCGTGCCAACTGATTGGCTTCAATCCGGGTACGGTTTTGGAAAAGTGATTAGGAATCTTACAAGTAGCACTAATTTCTAGTCCGACGCAACAGTAATGACTCGAATCACTATTCTAGGACTGGAGCCCCCATACATTACTTTTTTACTCACATACTATTAACGTGGAGGTCAGTTTGGAGGAACCTCCAATTAATAGATAGATTTACATTGCTTTGGCATGTCACACACCAGTAGTCATTGAGTAATAAAGCCTCTAACTTGCTAAATGTAGGGCACCATTTCAAATCCCTACTGAAAATAAACTAGACATGTTGCAAACCAATTAATCCTCACTGTGAACATGATAAATATTTTTATTTTGGGGAAAGGTCTACTTTACTCACCAAAGTTTCAAGTTATTCTTTTTAGCCTCCCAAACTTTTTGAGTTGTTCTACCCTGGTTGAAAACAGTTTAGTTTTACAATAACGTAGTTGTTCACCTGCAATGATCAATAGCACATCAACAGAAATGCACAAACAAAAGTAGAAGCATACGGAGAAGCACACAAAAGTAGGGGCATAATTCTCTCTCTTTATTAGATTGATTCTCTGTATAATGGGGTGCCCATGTAAGTTCAAACTTGTGGGCCCCCGGATCGGCTATCCGGAATCCCCTGTGTATTTCTGTACTAGTCCCAGATCAGTAGCTAGTACACACAGTCAAACAGTGATGAATCAACAACCATATCATGATTACATATAACCAAATAATAATAACACCAAATAAAAGCAAAGACCTTATGGTCGAGGTTTACCATTACTGCCTTTATAGGCTGAACAACTTGAATAACTGCAACGAAAGACGATAATACCAAGTGGTGACCCATCCATATGCCCACAGGCAATTGAGTGGGGTACGCGTCCTAGTCCTTGGAATCTCCACTGACGGCTTCCTTCACTTCTCGGACATGTTTAGAATGTAGCATGGAGTACATAAAGTACTCAGCAAGTTTGGGAAAAATGCATAATGTAGGGCTATCCAAGGATGGCTTTTATGGTTCTTTTGTGCAAAGCAATACTTTCACAAACTTTACATGTAATATTTTTCATAAAGCCATTTTTACAATTATTTGTATAATTAAAATTATTTATAACTTCTAGTGAAGGTTCTAGCCACCAATCACTAGTATACAGGCTCTATCCGCCACATCTCAAAAAGATCAGGGTTCAATCCATCCACATGGCTCTATCTGCCATGGGTCACAAAACATGTTCAATCCACCTACCTGGCTCTAGCCGCCAGAAGCACACCAGAGAGTTCTAACCACTTCCGGATCCCAAATCATCAGTTTTTAAAACAAATAAATAAAGTCTACCAATATGAAAGCATTCTTCACTTTGCCCTTGACCGTAGGTATGGCTATTCGAATAGTTTTAACTCTGCAGAGGTGTACAAATTTACCCACAAGACATGATATTCTCTTGATGCCAAGCTATTAGCACACTTCCTTAGGTGTGCCGACAGAGATATCATGACAAGCCCTTTACAATGTATATGCCTAACCCGACTTACCCGTTGAGGTTTCACCGCTGTTAGGGTTCTATCTACCCAGTACAGAAGCCCCCTCTAGCGCCATATGAGAAAACAGTCTTGCCTCTATCCAGCACTCACATTCCACCAACTGGTGAGTCTAAGTTAGGTTTCTACAAATTATTCAGTCAGGTCATGCCCACTTTGACATGTGGTTGTATGGTTATGCTTAGAATGGACAGTCATAAGCGTCGGACCTTAATTGACTTGGGGCGGTACTTGCACAATGAAAACTAGTGCTCTATCCGCACCCGCCAGACAAACCATTCCGCCCAAGTCCAAACCATTTTCATTTTTGTTTTTATTTTGCAAACCAATGGCAATACCTTTTGCCTATAATTTTCAACACAAGTTTTCAGTTTTCAAGAGCTATAAGAAATTCCCACCCATAGGTGCATACTGACCGATTGCGAGTCTAAGCATTTCTACCGAACTATTCTATTCCACCAATAGTTTATTTTATAAACTACAAGTCTCAGGGTTTGATTACAACCCTTATAGTCAATTTTGTAATCGCCAATAATCCTTAAATTGCCATAATTTTACAATGATATAAATAATCCAATTCAATATAGTATCCAACAAGTAAAGTCTATATCATGTGCCATCATAACTCTAAAATCGTGCTAAGCTACTAACATTATTATATATGAAATAGTCTCCTCAAAATATAAGTCACACTATTGTTTATCCATCATCCAAACATCGATTAATCTTCTAATCTACTTAACTCACAAAGGATATTTCATAATCTCACCCTCGAGCATTTTTCAAGAAAGATTTCATAAATACCAGATTTCATTAATTCATTGACTATAATGATTTCCATAAACAATGATACCAAATTGACTAAATAAATCACACTCACTCTGCATTATTCAGATTTCCACCTAAATGGTTATCGCAAAACCGTGTTGCAATAATCATCCATTTCTTGATCAACCCCAGAATAAGTTCTCCTAACAAGCACTAATAATCCAATTAACTTTTACTCATAATATTTTCTAATTCCAAACCCTCTTTGATACTACTTTATCAACCCAAAGGATCTAGCTTATACAGTTTCCACAAACACTAATGCTCAAAGAAACTCTACTCAAATTTGATTTCGTATCCAAATGATCACTCATATGGAGATCAATATTATCATCCGCTAGGACTATTTCACAAAATCATCAATGAAACCACCGAGTATGATTCCTAGCATTATTTATTTATCTTACCAAATATTTTCCTTATTATCATACATCTTCCAATATTCCCCAGTCTGTACTAATTATATTGCGAACTACTATCACTATCCAACTCCTCAATATTTCAATGATCACCATTCATAGATCAATTTCATATTAACAACCCCCTCATTATCACTAATAATCATCTATCTCCGATTTACATTCCACACTATTGGTTCATTCAAACTGTCTTCCAAATAGTCATTCCCCTAATCGAAGAATATTTCCCCAAAAGTATTTATTATGGTGGATTATTGTACTAGGGCGACAAAGGATCATGGATAACAATATCAAGGAGGTATAAACAACATGTATAACTATCAGCCTAACGATAACATCATCCTTTTATATAAATAGCAATGCAATTTGTAAAACATAGTGAAACATTTATAAATCATGGGATCAACATGCGTCAAGGATACTTGCCTTCGTCCGCGGCGGATGATCCAAACTCCTGCGGTTCAGCGGCGGTGTCGGCGAATCTGTCGAACTCTTCGGCTATGCGCAAAACGGTACAACCAAATAAATAAAATAAAATCTAAAAATTATAAAAATTATACTGGCAGGTAGATCTTGAATTTAGATGAATTTAGGAATTGGAACGGCTCAATTTGGAGTTCGGACGAAGAAGTTATGAGCGTTCAAATTCTTAAAATCCTGGAAAAATGGAAAATGGAGGAATATTCCAGAATCTTTCTTTTTTCCACCAATTTCTGAATTTCTCTCTCTATGGTAGGTGGGGCCGGCCCTCATGTCATTGGCTAGTGCTTCTTCTCCATGGATCCAAAGACAGAGGAGCACCAAGCCCATTGGGCGCCAAGCGAGGAGGCTTTTGGTGGCATGCACGGCGGCCATCGGTGGTGCGGGACGGCGCAAGCAAGGCCCGGCGACGGCAAGGGCAGGAGCAAGTGGCTCGGCACGGCAGAGCATGAGGAGGCACGGGGGCCGGCCGGACGGGGGCCAGCCGAGGCCGGGTGAGCGATGCGGTGGGCGCGGCGGAGTCGACCGGGGGTAGGGCTAGGTGTGGCTCGACTCGAGGAACGTGATGCTCTCGCCGGTTCGGCCAGGGGATGACCGGAATGGCGCCGGCCATGACCATGTCGGCGGCGAGTACATCTCAAGGACATAGGAATAGGGAACTTGACTAAAACAACAAAATTTCGCGAATTAAAAGTGAGCACGATGTAGAGCACGACGACACGAACCTAGGGATATCTCCGGATTTTGGAGGAGATCAATGGATTGCGCTCAATCGACGACGAACAACGTTCCAAACGCCGACTTCAAACACAAAATTCGTCGCGACCCGGAACAAAAGATGACACGGCGACGTCGATGGAAGACACCCGGCGTCGGTTTTCGCTTGATTCCAGCGAAATGGAGAGGAGTGGCAGTGGGAGGGTGAGAGCACGGGGTAGAGGGCTCCGAGATGAAGAGTTGAGAGGTGGAAGCTCGAAGTTTCATGGAAAAACGGCCAAGTTATGAACATTTTAAGGATTTTTGGTTTTCGCTTGGAGCCGTTTCCGACGGGATTTGGAACGATTTATGGTGGGGAATTGAATCTCCTTGTCTCCCTCTTCGCAACGGATCCGGCCGTGATCAATTTGGAGCATTATTGAGGGAGTTATGGAAGAATGAATTCAAGACGCCATTACAGGAGAAAGAACGAGCTTCTTTGGAATTCCAATCGCACGGGAAGAAGACGCATGAACAGTACCACCATGTGGCAGCGCGTCATTGGACGAGAGTACTAAAGAATAAGGCGCAAAAGAAAATTAGCAAAAAGGATTTAAAAATCCCAGAAAAATTCCTAAAAAATATTAAGGAATATTTGGAACCCAATAAAATTGGTTTCACTGATTTTGGATGAAAATTGGAATTTTGAAAATTCTAGGACGAATAAATTGCATTTTACGAAAGGCCGTGAGAGATAAAATACCAGAGAGATTCTAAAAATCTTGGAAAAATTCCCAAAATTATTTTAGAATATTTGGAACCTAATGCAATAGGTTTTGGGATTTTTGGAGCATTTTGGAACTCGGATGGAATTTCTGGTACGGACCGAAATTCGGAAATTTGACTTTTCGAACGATCAGGGATTGAACTCCAATTTCGGAAGGATAAGGATGCCAGGTTAAATAAAACACCGAAGAAAATACAAATTTTGGATTTAATTAGTTTAAATTAGATTTTGACAGAAGACCGAAATTGGGGATGTTACAAACCTTCTCCCCTTAGAGAGAATCTCGTCCCCGAGATTCGGACGGAGAAAGAAAAATATCGGGAAACTCGGCTCGAAGATCCACTTCTCGCTCCCAGGTGGCTTCCTTCTCGGAATGGTTGCTCCACTGAACCTTGCAAAACTTGATCAATCAACTTCTGGTTCGACGCTCAGCTTCATCCAAGATTTTGACTGGATACTCTAGATATGATAGGTCTTCTTTTAATTCCATCTCTTCATACAGCATCTGATGCTCGGGTATTCTGAGACATTTCTTCAGCTGAGAAGCATGGAAGACATAATGCACATCTAACAACTGCGGAGGTAGTTCTATCTTGTACACAACTTCTCCCCTTCTGGCAACCATTGGAAAGTGACCAATATAGCGGAATGCTAATTTTTCACTAAATCTAAATCGACGCATTCCCTTGAGAGGTGAAACCTTCAAATACACGTGATCACCAGGTACATAGCTTAGTTCCGGCGACGGTTATCGGCATAACTTTTCTGCCAAAACCTCGAGGTGAACTGAGAACCCCGATCTGACAAGATCTTCTTTGGCACACCATGCAAACACATAATTTTAGTCATATATAACTCTGCGAGTTTATCACTAGAACATGTTGTCTTCACCGGAATGAAGTGTGCAACTTTTGTCAGTTGTCCACAATAACCCAAATGGAATCATACCTAGACTTAGTTCTAGGGAGTCTAGTGATAAAATCCATTCCTATTTCTTCACATTTCCAAACAGGAATCTGCAAGGGTTGTAGCAATCCGGCTGATCTCTGATGTTCTGCTAATCTTTTCAAAACATGATACATTGCTTCCTGCCTGACACTGACCAAATCTTGAACGTCTAGTTTGGATAGACTGGTACTCAGTATTTGCCTGGGGTTCAACTCACTTAATTTGCGTTTGGAGCTTCTAGTACCTTGAGACTTTAGTTCTTCTAACAAACATACACCACACACCTTTGGAGGCTGTTGTTTTCAGACTATACTAACTGATTCCTTTCAATTTGGTAACTTTGAATTCAACATATCTTCCCATGATTTAAATGTGAATTATGGCTCTATGACCCTCCTTTAATTAACTCATGATTGGTGCCCAAATACATATATGTTTTAAGAACTAACAACAGAAATCCACTTCCACCATTATACTCCTTTCAAACTTTTATTGATAACAATACTGACTACTGCATCTTACAGATTGAACCATTACACAAACTCTTTTATTTTATGCCTTAGAAGAGGTATAGTGCTACTGAATGTACCATCTGCTTGCATTTACTGATATCATCAAATTCTGGGTGTCTCTTCTTCATCTTCATGAGGCATATGTAGGCCTAACGTCCTATATCGCAATATCTGTGACAGAAATTTCTGATTGCGTTTACCACCTGCTGCTGGAGTTATGGTCTTGATAAGAACAGCATCTGAAATGTTGGGGTTCGAAGTGGATGCCTGGCGTCCTTGCGGGCAACAACAAGCAATATGCCCCTCATCACGACAATTGAAACACCAATTATCTGCCTTTGAAAACTCGTTCCATTGAGATTGATTAGTCTTGTTATGAAATCCTTGCATTACTGGTTGTACTTCTGATCCTGGGGTCTTGATTAAGGTTACTTCTTGTGCTCGGTTAAATTGAGATCGGTTCACACGAAGCCGGGGCCTACTGGTAACATATTGCTCTTGACTTTCTACCTTCCTTTTGCGGGAATCTTGTTGACGACAGTTGTCTTCTAGGGAGAGTGTTTTGCTACTTGGTGCAACTTATGGGGTACTTCCACACTGACTTCTGATGCTTGAACTGCTTCTGATGCTTGAACTGCTTGTGGTGCCAAGAATTTTTGTCTCCAAAAGACATTGTTTCACAAAATGTCCTTCCTTGCCACAAAGGTTGCAGACCTTTACTGGATCTCCTTCTTTTGGGGGCACTTGCTGAATCGGTGTCCAGTTCTGTCACAGTTACTACAATGAATATCTTCCTTTGCCTTACCCTTTTGGGGACATCTATAAGCAAAATGTCCTTTTTCACCACATTGATAGCAGATGACATATTTCCACGAGTGGAGGTTTACAGGAGGGGTATTGCTAATGCCATCACCACATAATACTTCTAGAGGGTTGGTCTTTAGTAACTCATCAGAAGGATACTGCTGAGGAGATGTAGGTGTAGTGACCAAGGAGGCTTGATTGTTCATTTGCTGTATCATCAATTGCATAAGCTGAGTTTGAGTCATAAGAAACTGATTCATATTCTGAAAAAATGATGTTAACACTTCGGAGGGTTGCTGGTTGAGCTCGGCAGTAGCACTGACATTGACAATCGGAACTTCACTGGTGTTAGCATTGATGTTGACCATATCAATGGGATTTGATGACTTAGCTTCTTTGTTGAGGTTAGCACTGCGATTCTTCTCCATCTGATGGTAGAACAAGACTTCAAGATTTGAGGGAAAAGCACAGACGAGAGAAACAAGGGAGGTTCTAACAACACCAGAAACCAACTGCCCAGGCCAAGGACAGCACAAAAACGAAAAACAAATTTTTTTTAACACCAAGCAATCAACTCGTCTACTCGATTAAACTACTCACTCTAATTGAACAAGGCAGCTCAAACACCGAATGAACCTTGACCAACTTAGCCTATAGGGTTAGTCTAATATCAAACTTGCTTCTTTGGTCTTCATCGATCAACAGTTGGATCCTTACCATGAAAGACACACAACTTCGCTAACAACTTTTGTTGAATTGCTCCTTTTGGGTCATCATGCCTTGAAGTCGAGAGTGGGAACTCGATTAACCTAATATAGAAGTTTTTAAGGAAAGTATGGTCCAATTTACATTCCAAAAAGGTGAAGAAGCAATCGAGATAAGAAACAACTTCCATGATCATTCAAACTCAATAATATGTATGCACATATACGTGTGGGGTTTATTCTGTAGTTGATGGCTTAGAGTAATGATCATTTTTATACATTTCATATATTATGGATCATTACTTTCAATCAACATGAGTACATAAAAACTTGTGTGGTTACATATATAATCACATTAATTTAAATAAAAATTTAAATTGAATTCGTTTGTCTTATTAATCATTAGAAAATATTTCATCATGTGTTGATGGTGTTTATGATTAATCAAGTACAAATGGATAGTTCTTAAGTATAATGAAGCGTGTGTTACATCATTGTGCTTAAGACACATTTAATTCATTAAATTGATTTTGGTTGTGCTTAATCGATATAAGTGGCATCCATTATGTGTTAATGGAGTGCAAGAGATGATTGAGACAACCATATGTTTTGGACTAACTATTTTCTATGAGTTGGAAAAACAAAGGTCACATATAGCGTGCATACAGCAATAAAAGTTAAATAATGAAAGTTTCACCACATGTCCAATACACAACAACAACTCCAAATCATATACGAATGAAATGGACATATTATTTACTTAATTCTGAGTTCGAACGAAGAAAATAACACATAGATATCAAAATTGCTAATATCCATATATGTAAGTTGAATTCATTGGAACTATCTGAGGAGAAAACCGGATATATCTGAGAAGAAAACCGGATATACCCGATTCCGACGGATACCACTCCGGAAATCGATGTTGAATCCGACAAAATATATCCGATACAGAGTCCGAATCCGAAAAATATTGAATCAGCCTTCTCAAATCCGATCCAAACGTGGTTGATCAGATGGTTTGGAAGTATCCGATCCAATTGCACCCCTAGTTTGACACAACAGACTAATGGCTTTCCTAGCGGCGTAAAAATCGTTTATTAGATAAAACGATTAGAAAAAGTCAAGCAATGAAGAGACTCATAAATTGATTGCACAAAGCAAATTGATTTTGGTCCGATAAAAGATGGCTAACTACCTAAGGAAAACCGGCTTAATACTGGCTGCCTAGCAAAAACTGATGTAATCTATTTCTTTGTACATTTGATGTATAATTATGAAAAACAAGGAATTATAGCTGCTAAGAGATAACGTGGTAAGTGAATCAACAGAGCTCAAATCTCTCGAATTTTGCTTCAATAATCAATATAATGCTCTTCGAAGTGAAAATTTAATCTCCCACCACCGCATGCATGAAACATCTCCCAGTTTCTGTTTGCTGCCCTTAATTTTCCCAGAGTCCAAACAACTCACGATTTATTTAGTTTCGCATGCTCATTACTACCAGAAATCCAGAATCCACTGCTAAATGTTTACTTTGTGTTCTGTTTCTGTTCTTTACATGTTTCCGCAAAGAGTAGAAAAGAACAATGGAAATTTACTAAACTATTCTTACTTCAAAGGAGCAAAAATAAAGAATGCCACAAAATTAGACTTTGTGCACAGATTTTTTTTTTTCTTTTGCAAAGCACAGCAAAATTGTGCATAAGATATTTTCCCACAAAGGAAGATTATAAAATCAGGGAATGAATCCTCTCCATTTGTTTCACTAAATTAAGTGCATCAGTCATGAGGAGCAGTTCGATTAGGCACAAAGAAATCACAATCTGGCATTATACAACTCGAAGAGTGATCCCAACTCCCATGTGTTAGTCTCTCAATTGCCCAAAGGGAGAAATCTGTATCGTTTACCAAGAGCTTGTTTGGAGTAACTGGATTTTGAATGATTTGAAACTTCTATAGAATAAGCTATTTTGTTATGGGGTCCTAGTCTCCTCTAGTGTCACAAATCAGTTTGCCAACAAGCGTGAATTATCAGGCGGTGTTTACAACATTAGATTTGCATAAGTGTAGACGGAAAGTTCAATCCCGTAGTCATTTTGGCCACTAGTTGAAATTCAAAACCTTAATGAAGTAACCAATGAGCAATTGAAACAGCATTTGAAATGATATTGGTAAATCCATTAAGCCCAAAATTAAATAGCGAAGCCACAATGAAGTAAATACTTCAAAAAAGACTAGTACACATCAGTTGGAAGTAGAAAAACATAATTAGGAAATGCACGGGACACAAAAGGGGCAGCTAATACAGTCAACCATGTTTGCTCAAAACACCAGAATACAAAATAGTTGCAGAAGTAATGAGGCATCACATGAGCAGTAGGGCAGTGAAATTAAGACAGTCTAATTGCTTCAGAGACATCGACAATCGAAGCTAGGATCACAACATGAGCAATAAGAAAATAAGATCACTAGAAGTTCTACAGCTGAAATCAAGATTTGAAAAAGATATGAATGAACAATAACTAATGGAGCAATTGAGCATCAGAGCGTAAGGTGTTGTGTTAGCCGTAAGCCTGAAAGACTCTGCAATACATATGTCCGAAGGTTTCAATGTTCCACTTTAGTAGGCACCTTCCCAGCACAAACTGCAGCATAAGCATCTGCGAGCCCAGGAACAGCGTCCTTGTGATGCTCAATGTATTTCGCTATGAAATCCTTCTCGGAATCACAAAATATTGTGAGAAAACTAGCACTTATCTCTATCAATCCCTTCGCCTCAAGGACCTTTATGACATAATTCCGTGGCACCAGCCGCTTCTCCAGGCTGAAGCCGAGCAGCAGGGGCCTCTCCACGATGTATCCTAGCTCCAAGCCAACCTTAGTGACCATGAACTCTATCTTCTGGCGAAGTATCTCCTCGGATAGTCCTAGAATCTGTGGCCGCTTGCAGAACGCAGCGCCCAGCTTGTCCTTGGAGCAACCAAGAGTGCTCCTCAAGAACTCTATCTTGCAGCGAAGTTTCTCCTTGGATAGTCCAAGAATCTGTGGGTACTTGCAGACTGCAATGCCAACCTTGTCCTTGGAGCAACCAAGAGTGCTACTCAAGAACTCCATCCTCGCAGCAACCTTGTCTTCGGTGACACCAGACATCACGGCCACGGCGTACTTGAATACATATGAGGTGCGGGGCACACCGAGCTTCTCGGCGCGCAGCACAAACGACTTAACCCGCTCTGGATTGGACAAGAGAAGCCCTCGGGAGAACATTAACATATTGGCAATATCACAAACACTTAGGCCGCCCTTCTGAAGCAGTGCGATGTTGGGCTTGATAAACTTCTCGATGTCATTGATGAGGATGCGGTTGTTACCCTTCACGTTCTGGAGGAGCTTGTCGAAGGAGCCGACGAAGGGGATCCAGAACTCGAGCCTCGAGGCGATGTCGCAGGAGCGGAGCGCCCTGGCGCCGCCGACCAGGAGGAAGCGGGCAATCTGGGGATCGGATAGACCGACGCGGTCGCGGAGGGAGGCGAGGCGGGGAGCGACGTTGCCCACCCTGGAAAGCAGGAGCAGCGGGTCGGCGGCAACGATGGTAGCGATGTCGGGGCGGGAGAGGCCAGCGCCGGAGAGGAGGGCGAGCACGGCGTCGGGGTTGGAGGCGGACTTGAGGTGGGGGAGCTTCTTGGACGCTTTGAGAGCTTGGGCGCCGGTGAGGCCGCAGGTGGCGACGAGGTAATCCTCAACAGAGAATGGGGTGGGGGACGCAGAGGCGGAGGTGGAGAGGACGAGAGCGCGAAGGTGGAGAGAGGTGGAGGGTGCGGCTGCGGTGGTAAGATGAGAGGCGGCGCGGAGCAGCGGGAGAAAGCGCCTCCGGAGGTGGAGCATGGCGACGGCGGCGCGGTTGGCGGATAGAGGAGTCGGCGTGTTTGGGCATTACCGAGCGTATCTGCTAAGCTGGGCCGTGGTGCCCGCAGAGATCGTCCTCCTCCGGGTTACCTTAAGAGTCAACTAGGAAAATACGCGCGGCGCGCGAACGAGAAACGAGTTTGTGTTTTTTTCAGAAAAAACAGATCATAGAAACGGGAAAAAATGGGACATGAAAATATTTTTTCTGGGAAAACGAAAGGTTGTTTTCGGAGAAAAAATAGAGATCGAGCCGCATGCGTGGATGGAAAACAAATTTGCATTCTTTTAGGGAAAAATGTGCCACAAAGATATTTTTTTGGGCTCTGGAGAAAAAACAGACCACGAAAATATTTTCCAACAAAAATGGAGAAACGACGAACGAAAAACGAATTTGCATTTTTTCTGAGGGAAAACGGCCAACGAAAAATATTTTTCCCATGCTCTGGAGGAAAAACGGACAACGAAAACATTTTTTCCAACAAAAACAGAGAAACGACGGACGAAAAACGAATTTCCACATTTTTTTAGGGGAAACGACAAACGAAAACGTTTTTTTCATGCTCCGGAGAAAAAACGGACCACGGAAACATTTTTCCGGGCAAAAAAACATTTTTCCCGTGCTCTGGAGAAAAAGTGAACAACGAAAACATTTTTTTTCAACAAAAACGGAGAAACGATAGACGAAAAACAAATTTTTTATTTTTTTTATTAGGAAAAACGGCCACCGAAAACATTTTTCCCATACTCCGGAGAAAAAACGGACTACGAAAACATTTTTTCCTGGCAAAACGGAGAAAGGACATGAACGTAAAGCACGGGGACCTATTTGTTATAATTTTGGACCTGTTCGCTATTTTGAAAAATTAGAAAAGGGCTCGGTCGCTATTCGTATTTAATGAGAGCCTCTCTCTGTAAAACGCCGCACGAGGGGCCTAAACGCGAACCGAAAAAAATTATTTTCCTCTCTCAAAAAATCGCCTAGGGACCTATCCGCAATTCCAAGAAAATGAAGGACCTTTTTGCGAAATGGCGGAGAGAGAGTGGGGAGGTGACGTGGGCGGCTCTCCTGCGCGCGTTCTCCCGATTATAAGGGAGGGAGTATTAGCTGCAAAATAGAGTTCATAATCACTAAGGCTAGAGAAGAGGCTTGAAATTTTTGGAGGGGAATTACATTTGGCTTCTATTGATGCACTTTGGTCACCTTTTTGGTCCTTTATGACGTTATTTATCAAGGATGGTAGAAGCACTGATCCTTCTCAAATGAAATGTCTCGCAAGGTTCGGTCTAGGGCTTCAAAGCATGTTCTATGGGTCATCGGAGCCTTGTCCCAAATTATCAAGGACGTTAGCCTAGCATAGTGCCTCTCTTTAAGTTGCAGAGGGCTGCTTCTGAGATTTCAATGGGTATTCTCCAGCATGAGTGAGTTGTGTGTCCACCAGCCACCAGGGAGAATGCGACACAGCAAGGACGATTCTAATGCTTTTTACTATTCATATGAGGTACCAAAATTTACATTAAAGTGGTATAAAAATTTAAAAGGTGAACATATCAACTTTTGATACATCTTGATACTATATGATGCCCTACAACATGTCTGATCGATTTCGGTGAAAAGTTTTCTTTGCTGCATTCGAAAAAAACCTACAACATGGAGGCAACAATTCTTTCCATCTAAAGCATCTTAAGATAGTTGAAGTCAAATGCCACGAGGTTGATGAGAGGGTTCATAACAGAAGGTGCAATCGGATCAGAATCAGTTGGATGCCATTCATTCTGTATCCTAATACATATTTTTTTTCTCAAATTCGAAGTTGGACAATGATAGCCAGATACGAATATGAATGCGGATAGAATCGGTCATGAATTCCGAGCGAATAAAGATCAAATTTGGTACGGTAACGAATATTTAGTCGGGTATCGTGTGAAAACAAATGTCACATATACAGTGCATACAACACTAAAAATTAAATAATGAAAGTTTCACCACATGTCCAATATACAACAACTCCAAATAATATACTATTGAAATGGATATATTATTTACTTTATTCTGAGTTTGAATGAAGAAGATAACACATAAGATATCAAAATTGCTAATATCCAGATATCTGAGTTGAATTCATTGGAACTATCTGAGGGGAAAACCGGATATATCCGATTTCGACAGATACCTCTCTCCTGAATTCGATGCTGAATCCGACAAAAAATATCCGATACAGAGTCCGAATCGAAAAAATATTCGATCAACCTTCTCAAATCCAATCCAAACATGGTTGATCAGACGGTTGGGATGTATCCAATCCGATTGCACCCCTAGTTGACACAACAGACTAACGCTTTCCTAGCGACGTAAAAATCCTCTATTAGTTAAAATGATTAGAAAAAGTCAAGCAATGAAGAGACTCATAAATTGATTGCACAAAGCAAATTGATTTTGGCCTGATAAAAGATGGCTAACTACCTAAGGAAAACCGGCTTAATACTGGCTGCCTAGCAAAAACTGATGTGGTCTGTTTCTTTGTACATTTGATGTATAATAATTTTATGAAAAACAAGGAATTATAGCTGCTAAGTGACTTCAAGGTCAGACCCACCAAGAGATAACGTGATAAGTGAATCAACAGAGCTCAAATCTCTCGAATTTTGCTTCAATAATCAATATAATGATCTTCGAACAGAAAAGTTAATCTCCCACCACCGCATGCATGAAACATCTTCCAGTTTCTGTTTGCTGCCCTTAATTTTCCCAAAGTCCAAACAACTCACGATTTATTTAGTTTCGCATGCTCATTACTACCAGAAATCCAAAATCCACTGCTAAATGTTTACTTTGTGTTCTGTTTCTGTTCTTTACATGTTTCCAGAAAGTGCAGAAAAGAACAAAGGAAATTTACTAAACTATTCTTACTTCAAAGGAGCAAAAATAAAGAATGCAACAAAATTAGACTTTGTGCACAAAATAGGAAAGCCACAATGAAGTAAATACTCCTAAAATGACAAGTACACATCAGTTGGAAGTAGAAAAACAAGATTACGAAATGCAGGGGGACACAAAAGAGGCAGCTAATACAGTCAACCCTGTTTGCTCAAAACACCAGAATAAAAAAAAAATAGTCGCAGAAGCAATGAGGCATCACATGAGCAGTAGGGCAATTTAGACAGTCTAGTTGCTTCAGAGATATCCAGAATTGAAGCTAGGATCACAACATGAGCAAAAAGACTATAAGATCACTAGAAGTTCTACAGCTGAAATCAACATTTAAAAAAGATATGAATGAACAATAACTAATGGAGCAATTGAGCATCAGAGCATAAGGTGTTGTGTTAGCTGTAAGCCTGAACGAATCTGCAATACATTTGTCCGAAGGTTTCAATGTTCGACTTTAGTAGGCACCTTCCCAGCACAAACTGCAGCATAAGCATCTGCGAGCCCAGGAACAGCGTCGTTGTGATGGTTAATGTATTTCGCTATGAAATCCTTGTCAGCAACACAAAATATTGAGAAAAAACTAGCACTTATCTCCATCAATCCCTTCGCCTGAAGGACCTTTATGACATAATGCCGTGGCATCAGCCGCTTCTCCAGGCTGTAAGTGAGCAGGTGGGGCCTCTCCACAATGTCATCTGGCTCCAAGCCAACCTTAGTGACCATGAACTCTATCTTGTAGCGGAGGTTCTCGACAGACAATCTAAGAATATGCGGTTGCTTGCAGACTGCAATGCCAAGCTTGTCCTTGGAGCAACCAAGAGTGCTCCTCAAGAACACTATCTTGCAGCGAAGGTTCTCGACAGATAATCTAAGAACCTGTGGTTGCTTGCAGACTGCAATGCCAAGCTTGTCCTTGGAGCAACCAAGAGTGCTCCTCAAGAACTCCATCCTCGCAGCAACCTTGTCTTCGGTGACACAACAGGCCATGACCACCGCGTCCTTGAAAGCATATGAGGTGCGAGACACACCGAACTTCTCGGCACGCAGCACAAACTCCTTCAACCGCTCTGGATTGGACGAGAGCAGCACTCGGGAGACCATTGACATCTTGGCAATATCACAAACACTTAGGCCGCAATCGCGAAGCAGTGCGATGTTGGGCTTGACCACCTTCTCGAGGTCGGCGGTGAGGACGCAGTAGTTACTCTTCACCTTCTGGAGGAGCTTGTCGAAGGAGCCGAAGAAGG
The DNA here is from genome assembly GCA_036346355.1 of Rhipidocladum racemiflorum. Lineage (NCBI taxonomy): Eukaryota > Viridiplantae > Streptophyta > Magnoliopsida > Poales > Poaceae > Rhipidocladum > Rhipidocladum racemiflorum. The sequence goes on from CM070589.1 coordinate 11,447,115, forward strand.
GGATCCAGAACTCGAGCTTCGAGGCGACATCGCAGGAGCGGAGCGCCACGGCGCCGCCGACCAGGAGGAAGCGGGCGATCTGGGGATCGGACAGACCGACGCGGTCGCGGAGGGAGGCGAGGCGGGGGGCGACGTTGCCCACCCTGGAAAGCAGGAGCAGCGGGTGAGCGGCAACGATGGTAGAGATGTCGGGGCGGGAGAGGCCGGCGCCGGAGAGGAGGGCGAGCACGGCGTCAGGGTTGGAGGCGGACTTGAGGCGGGGGAGCTTCTTGGACGCTTTGAGCGCTTGGGCGCCGGTGAGGCCGCAGGTGGCGACGAGGTAGTCCTCGACAGAGAATGGGGTGGGGGACGCGGAGGCGGAGGTGGAGAGGACGAGAGCGCGAAGTTGGAGAAGAGAGGTGGAGGGTGCGGCTGCGGTGGTAAGATGGGAGGGGGCGCGGAGCAGCGGGAGAAAGCGCCTCCGGAGGTGGAGCATGGCGACGGCGGCGCGGTTGGCGGATGGCTTGGCGGATAGAGGAGTCGGCCGTGTTTGGGCATTACCGAGCGGACGGTGATCTCGAATCTGCTAAGCTGGTCCGTGGTGACCGCAGAGATCGTAATATGCTAAGCTGGTCCGTGGTTACTGAGGTTGGCTTGGAGCAAGAGCACATTAGTGCAGAGAAAAGGGTGGTGCCGCGATATGGCTCCTTTTGGTCGGTTTGGGTTTGTGCAAAAGCTAAGTTTTAATTGGCTGTTTTGAAAAGTTGTTTTCTAGAAATTTCTGCTTCTCTTCACAAAAAGTTAAACTAGAAGCTAGTTGCCAGGCATAGCTTGTGATTTATTTTTGAGAAAAAATCCAGTCCAGAAGCTGTGCCAAAGGGGGTGTTGACGAAGAAAGGTGTTGCTTTTCCGCCAATTAGTTGGTTATACCGAGGATTATTTCATTAAGAGATGCATGCCCCATTTGGTATGGCTTAGGTTTGTGTAAAAGCCAGCTTCTAATTGGCTGCTTTGAAAAGATGCTTTCCAAGAGCTTCTGCGTCTCTTCAAAAATGTGTTTGGGCTTAAGTAAAAAGCTGAACTAGAAGTCAATTATTTGGTGGCATGGCAGGAGGCGATGGTGCAAGGAGCGTCGGCGTGTGAGTGCGACAGGGGAGCTGCCATGTGGTTGAACTGAAAGAGGAGGGAGGGAGTCCAGCAGGAAGCAAGTCAGTAGGGCAGACGGTTGGCGAAGGCGGCACCAGTGGTAGGGCGGGCTACGACGCTTGGACCGTCGGTACGGCAGGGGAGCCCCCTGTGACCATGTGAAATCCCCAAATCTATACTCCAAATGTGTACGTGTGTGCTGGCTTGATGGCCGTTTGCTCGAGGACTAGACTACTTTATATGTAGGCAAAGAAATCTCCACAATCTTTACTACAGATGAATTAGGCTTGCAATTTGTTGTAATCATCCCTATGGCAATCTAATATGTACACACCGATAGATCTGCTTCCAGAAGAGTAATGAATCAAAAAATTCAGACCTTCGTTATATCTAGCAAAAGAATTGTAGTCTGACGGAAGCAAGATCCAAAGGATGGAAAACTTGAGAGATTCACAACCTAAAAACCAATCAAAGAGAAATAAGCTTTGCTATTCCAGTTCAAATCAAAGTTCCTACATTAACCGCAGCACACCACTTCCCCTGGGATAGTTCTATCCTCCCAAGATCATAACGAATATGGAACAAAGCAACCCCAGGAATGAAAAGACCAGATCAATATATCTTAAATTTCTACTACACGGTCCATCTACCATACTTCAAGATCCTCCTCCAACCCAAAACACCATCTTTACTACATACCTGACATACTTTAGATCAAACAAAAGTAGGCAAAACAAAAGGGAATGAAAAGACAGGCCACCTCCTTATTTTGTTTATAATAACAATAAATCTAAAGAACCATTCAGGGGCAAAATGGTACTCTTGTTCCAATAGAGCAGGATGGAAATTTGCAAGAAAATGTAAAGAGATATTTTTTTAACTCTGACCATCTATTATGAAAATCCTGGATCCGCCACTGTTTGCTTTCCTTATTAGGAGTATTTACATCTTTGAGGATTAGCCATTTCATCTTCAGCTCAAATGGCCAAAACAACCAGGAACTTCCCAACAAACCATCGTGTAAAGGTTTTTGTTATCAAAATCGCCATGTATAGTTAACGATTAAACACAAATTAGAATTCCATGCTTGTTAACAAACTGAGGTAGTGATACTAAAGGCTTCCGAAAGTTAGGAGCTCAAAATGACAATGTTCCCGTCGACAATTGCCTGGGACCCATAACGATTCCCTGTTTTACATGTATAAAAAGAGACATGTAAGAGCATCTCCAACAAGCCTCTCCAAATTTCACTCTCCAAAAGTCATATTTGGAGAGCTCTTCAAAAATTTGACTCCCTATATCTTCTTCCTCTCCAACAGCACTCTCTATATCACACTCTCTATTTTATCTCTCCTATATTTTAATCATATTCCATAACCGCCATAACAGTTATTGGACGGCACCACGCTGCAACGGTTATTTTTCAACGGGTAATTTCGAACGGCTATCTTTCAAGGCGGGAATTTAAAATTCGAAATTGGTATGGGCAACGGATAATTCATATTATGAGAAAAAAAACTTACCATTAACTCCTTCGGGGAGTTCACTATCAGCAGGTGAACGCCAAAATACCAAATCTTGATGAAATTATTTCATCAAATTGTCCATTACTTTCACTCGTGTCAATGGAACTCTCTCCAGGGCAGTGCAAGCAAGCTTCATAAAAGGCATTGTAAAAGGCCGGATTCCATCTGATTCCTATGATAATAAAAACCTTCCAGTATCAATATCCGTTGCTTGCAAAACCAGATAGTGAAATATAGGAAATTTTTGCAAGTAAGTTAATTCAGATAAAATTCTGCATTCCTGCAGGGTGGTAGATGACCAACAGAACAAATAAAGCAAGTTGTTGTATCATCTCTGGCCACTTATAAGTTATAAGATACAGCGGCAGATTAGTTCAATATAAGGGTCCATATGTGATGCAAATGTGAGGATGCAATTTGCCTCATCGATACCTAGGTTTAAAACAAAATTGAAGTTTTGCATCCACTTGGTTGCTGGAATTGAAGTGGATGAAGTTAATCACAACATCTCTTGTTAGAGATGAGTAGCACTGCTCCTCTTGTTATTGTAGAGATGAGTAGCAGACAGAATATAACTCTACAATGCTGTACTTTCCATCCCGGCCTAAATGGAATAACTATACAGTATTAGTATCAGTCTTAATTTTGGATTGCGATGGTTTGTTATCCTTTTCTTTCGAGCTGAACAACCCACCTAGTTATTCTAGAGCTGCTCTAGCCACGAGCCCACGACATGGATAGAAAGAGAAGTAACAAATGGCATCCCAAACCCCTCTAAAATGGTGTGATTTAAGTCTTCAATGCCTGGATAGTATTATGGCGACCGAAATTCAATACATTTGAAATGCAGAAGACCAGGAAAGATCACAAAATCCTCTCATAATTCACTACTGCCCTGGGATAAACTAAACCTGCGAGATCAGTATCAAGCTAAGCGCTAATCGCACAGCTTCCATTCGAACCATTTTGACCCAAAGCCAACCAAACGAAAGAACAAGAGGAGAGCAGAGGCATGGGGTTCGGACCTGGTACTCCCACTCGGCGGCGACGGCCATGGCGAGCGCGCGCGAGCGCAGCTTGAGAGGGCGCTTCGCCGGCGACTTGAGGGTGCGGTAGTCGAGCATCACCGTCCACCCGTTCCCGTCGTCGGCGCGCCGCACGGTGACATCGCGGTAGAACCGCTTCCCCACCACCGACCCCGTCATGAACGACATCGGCAACGCCACCGAGGTCTCGTCCCGCGTCGCCACCGCCGCCGCCTGCTTCTTCACCTAGATCGCTCCATCACCTCCCCTGCCAACCTCATCCCCTCCCGGATAAGCCACCGCCGCGGTGCCGAGCAGACGGCACCGCCCGCCGGCCACGCATCGCTGCAGGAGGCGGCGGCCTGCGGGTGTCGCCATGCCTCGTCGCTTCGACCTTCGGATGGGATGAGGGGAGGAGAGGGCGGCTGGAGATGGTGGCGTCCGCTGCGACCGGTGTGTGGGGGGGAGACGATGAGGACGACCACGGTCCGTCGACTGGCGCGAATGGAGGAGCAGTTCGGCGGAGCGAAGTAGCGAGCGGAGAGAGAATCGCCAAATGTAGCGAGCCTCTCTCCGCTCGCAAATTTTGGGGAGGACGATGGCAACTCTGTTGGAGCCGTGTTTTTCCCGTGACTTAGCAAAAAATGAGATAGGGACCTACATACAGAGTCTTTTTGGAGATGCTCTAACACTACAAGAAGATAGCCTAGACATACCCCTCCTGAGTGTGCATGTGGTGTGCATGCTTGTGCGACTTTCATGTAATAAAAAAGAACTTTTTGATCAATTGTAGCAGATATCATCCATCCAAGAGGCGGCAAGCAGAAACTATCGGAGATAATTTATGCTCGTGGTTGTGGGACTTCTATGATTTCCCTCTTAATACAATTTGCACAAATCTTAAAGCAAACGAAAGGGTAAGTAATCTTTATCTACTCTTATTCATGCTTTAATATATGTGCAACTTTAAAAATATTCCAGGGATTGCTCTGCCCTAGGCTCAGTTACCTCCTGGAATGATTCAGCTCTGCAGCAGATTTTGGCCATGTGATTCACTCATCTTGTTAGCTCTTCGACGGTTTCTTCTCCTTGCTGCTCTTTCTTGCCGTTCCTGTGAGGCATTTGTATTCCGTCATATAGGCAGCAGGGGTAGCCGGCCTTCTCGTCGACGACGGCTGGCGGCGAGGGCATGCGGTGGAGCCTGCTCGCTCAGTATCTAGTATATCTCATGGCACACCAGAGCAGGAGACAAGGGCTAGTTGCTAGCTAGCTCCATGAATCATGCACTTGATCAGCAGTTGCATGCATGCGTACATATTGCATTAGTAGCAGTAAGCAGCAACACACTATGTATCTAGTATCTACGGATCAACTGTACTGCTTCTTTTTATAACTGGGCTTAAACATGGAATTTTTTGCTTTATTAGCCCCCTCGCCACCCTTTTTTTTGGGCAAAAGTAACCCCAGTGCCATGCAATTCGCAAATATAGACCCCCTGATCGAGCGAACTTGCTTCCTGAGATTTTTAAGGATTTTATAATATTTTTACAGATTTTTTCTAAATATATGAAATCAAAATGATCAAAGGAAGATGCTTACCTTGTTGCTCGTTGTTACGCGAGTAATTGGGGGCGGTGGTGAGATCATCATCGACGCACTCAGATTCGTTAGCGTCTACACATTGGTCGTGAAAAACCATGATAAACAGCAAAATAGCTAGCTTTAAAAATAGGGCAAAAAGAAATAAGATGTAAAATCTAAATTAAAACTTATCAAAAGTGACGTGTATGGTTCAAGATCTACTGAAGTTATCATGTTAGTTTTTTAGTTTCGCTTATTTGTGATTAGGTTCTTTTTCACACTAATTGGTTAAAAGACAATCTGGGGTTTGATCTATGGCAGGATTCCTTAACTTTTATAAATATGTTATTTTTATTCAATGAATTTAAAAGGCTAAGATTATGATTATGTATAAGATAAAGTTTGAATTCAAGAGACAAAAATTACTTGGATTCATTTTAAATGTAACACTAGTTATTATTTAGTACGGTTCCAGATTCTAGTAGAAACGAAAACGGTTCCAGATTTTTAGTAGAAATGTTTCACGTAGTATTTTGTGATGTGAATTGGATGGAATGGGGTTGAGACCGATTCGGCCACAAAGTGGAAAAAGAAGAAAGATACGAGGAGAATAATTCCGGCTTTAACCCGTTTAGTTGGATTTCTTTTAGAATCTAGTAGAAACGGCTCGGTTCTAGTTGCCAAACGGGACCTTAGTGATACACGTATATAGCATAGAGTTAAACAGCTATATCATCTCTCTCAGCTAGTTTTCTCCTCTATATCACCAAGAATCATATATAGTATAGAGTTAAACAGCTAACATATATCATTTTACTACGAAGCACTCCTGGGTTATTTCGTGTGAATTGTCCGGCCATATCACCGTTCGATCGTGTTTTAAATTGATTATGATTTATTTGATCGTGTTTAAATTGATTGTGCTTTAAAATTTATGAAATCATAATTAGACGGTGATTAAGGTGGCCCCACATAGAGGATCGGCCCTGTAATATATATAGCTTCTCCGCACGTGCTACGTGCTAGGACCATTTGTAGGTGGCGTAGATTCAATTAGTCAATCCATCAATGGCGTGTTACATATCAACAAACACTGAAATCTGATAATATACTAGTTACATGCCCGTGCGTTACTACGAAAAACAAAATTGATAACGAAAAATAAAGATTAAAAAAAATTCACAAGATCAAACATCTATCTTTAACGCTTCGTTTCTTGCGAAAGCTGGCTAATTAAAGCAACGCTTCGTTTATTGCGTAGGGCAATTAAGCAGGGCAATTAAGCGGCAATTAATGACGTAGGAAGAACGGACCACTGCCACCAAGTGCTGCTTTAGAATAGTAGAGAAAAACGAGAACCTTGAGCAATTGCACAACCAAACAATATGTAATATTAGTTGAACTTGTACGACGTGTTTCTAGAAGAAAAAAAAGGTTATTACACATGTCAAATAAAAAGATCGCAGCCGCACTAAAAGGCTAAAAAAAAAAGGAAAGCACTCTACTTGAAGTTTCTAAAAAAAGAGAAAGAACAGTAGTTAAAAAAAAAAAATCTGTGTGCCGATGAGCCGACATTAAACCAAAAGAAAAGAAGGAATTAGCAGGTCGTGTTAACAATGTCATCTTAATTAAAACGGTGCGGTAGAGATGTCTCGTTTCTTGTCAGCGCATCCGTACTGGTGACGAATGTTAACGAGCCCGTCCGGATCGAACATGTCCCCGTCGTCTTCGTCGTCCGAGTCCATGAAGTTCTTGCTGATGCCGAGCACCGGCCTCAGACCCTGCATTCATGGCAGCATGTGGTTGGTTAATCCCAATAGCAGATGAAAAATTACCGGGAAATCAAGTGACTCCAAGATGAGATGCTGAGATCGATCATGGACGATTTTGACGTACGGGTCTGGCTAGCTAGCTTAGCTCGGATCAAAATTGTGTACGAAGTTAATTACTTACCTCGGTGAATATTCGGACGGCGTCCTCCGACGAGTGCGTGCTCATAACGTAGAGAGCTGCCTCCTGCGCAATTGCAAGGATCGATAGCGAGCGAGACATGTAAGAAAAACAATGGGAAAAACAAATACTGCTGCTCTAGCCATAGTCATCGTACAAGCGACCAAGAAACTGTACATGCTAAACCTAAAAATTAGTCGATGGAAAATGACTATATATCTCTCTATTAAACGATATAAAATAACTTACTAACTTTTTCAAAGCATTTAAATAAAGATAGTGGGAGAAAAAAAATATAATAACTGTAGATACACTCTGGATGTCATAAACAAATATAGTAAAAGGAAGGGATTCATAGATAGATAGACATGCATGCACGCATGTGGGTAAGCTATGCATGTACGTGCATACATGCATACGTATATTATACGAGTTCTTACCCTGGCGTGCTTGAGCTCGTCGGGCGACAGCGTCTTGGGCTCCCCCTCCATGGACGGCATCCTCCCCGCCTCAGGCCTCATCGATCCCCTCCTCTTCTCTCTCTGTATATACGACGTACGTATACGCCTCGCTCGGGCGCCACACGTACGCGTCACCGGTGCGTATATACGAGTAGATGTACGTACGTACACCTCTTGCTTACGAATGTTTCCTTGAAATTTTAATGTCGATCGATGCAGGCTGTGCTGTGCCGGAGAAGAGAAGAGAAGCATGGAGGAAGGAGAGGGGAGACGACTACCCCCTATATATACATCGGGTGGCGCACACGTGGCGAGAATACGGCGGACACGTGGGATGAGGGGGAGGGAGGAGCGGTGGTCGGGTTGGGGTCGTCGATCGCGCGGAGCCCGCCGCCGAGTTGGAAGGCCGGTGGCTGGATGGCGCGCGGCGGGCGGGACGGCCAGCGGCGCGCTGACGCGTGCCCCGCTTAGTCCGGGCGGCGGCGCGAACTTGTCGTCGAGGCATGCGTCCGCATTGCGTGAGTGTATGTGACGTGCGATCCTGTCGGGCCGCGTGGACGCATGCGCCACCAACGGCCTTAAATGCGTTTAATTTGTACCGTCGAGAACGGCTCAAGGTTCGAAAAATGGAAAGAAAAAAAAATTGTTCGAAAATTAAATGCATTTATGGTTGAACAAAATCGGACGAAAATATGTCAAAGATAGTAACGTTTGAACGTAGAGTACAAAAAAATTAATTTCAAACTTGTTCGATTTCTACTGACTTTCGACCAATTTTTCATCAATTTTTTATCAAAAATCAAATTTAGGTTTTGTAAATCCTTGCTCCATTCAGGGTATCACTTTTCGACAAATTTCACTCGAAATTCGCTCATACCGTTCCGATTCGAAAAGGTATCTCGCCCTGTTAACCCCAAGTTCAAATTCAAATTCAAAAAAATTAAAGACATTTATTCAAAAATTCCCTCAAGTTAGTATTAATAGCTTTATGACCTCTGGTGCAAATATTTTTCTAAAAAAAACAAATTTAATATTTTTTAATATTTTTTATAATTTTTACCTATTTTTCAACTTATCGCCGAGTTTCGCCGAAAACCGCTCGAAACTCGCCGCTTTTCGAGTGATTTTTGACCTTTTCATTCGAATTTCGCTCTGAGTTTGATCAGATTTCAAATTTATTTAACATTCAAATAGTTTTTCACGAATTTCATTCGATTTTTCATAAAATTCGATACCACAAATCTAAGATAAAACAGTATCATTAACCCTGCCTCCATCCCACAGGTAGTCGATGGCAGGCCGGCCGTACTGCTCCCTCCGATCAAACAAATTTTGTTTTGGACTTGAATACAGCGTCTAAAATGATGCCTTGGTCACTAACTTCTTTTAATAACTAGTTACATGCCCGTGCATTGCTACGAAAAACAAAATTGATAACGAAAAATAAAGATTAAAAAATAAAAAAATTATTTCACAAGATCAAACATCTATCTTTAACGCTTCGTTTCTTGCAAAAGGTGGCTAATTAAAGCAACGCTTCGTTTTTTGCGTAGGGCAATTAAGCAGGGCAATTAAGTAGGGCAATTAATGACGTGGGTAGAACTCACCACTGTCACTAACTGCTGTTTTATAATAGTAGAGATATATTAATAAAAAAATTAATAAAAATGTTGAGACAGATATATAATGTTTACGTATTTAATCTAAAGATTTTGAAAAACATCAGTTCAAAATTTTGACTACACATAACATAAAACGACTACTAAATGGAGTATATAAAAGAAGGGCTCACATGTCCATCTCGGTAAGATCAAGCGTTTGCAAATGGGCACGGAGCCTATCAAAACAATTAGTCCTACATAACCTAACCGGGTATAGACAGTAGTAATTAGCAATCTAATGGGCTAATTTACTAGTATGTCCGTACGTAGACTCCTCCCTGGCGCCCCCTGCGTGTGTTTGGGATGTTCCTCTGCAAAGAAAAATGTTCTTGGATTCTACACATGGATGGCGGAAGGCGATTTGATGCCTTCCTCGTTAAAAAAAGATCAAGTTTAGTTTGACCTGTCCTCCTGAACAATGTAATGTCCAATTCCAATGGGTGCATTGTGCATATGCGTAACCTTTTCTTCCAGTCGAGCAGTCAACAGGCGAGGCCGCAAGGCAGCAAGCGATTGGGTAGTGGGTACGAGGTTTGTCAGGATTGTGGCATGAATCATGGGATCCCACTATCTCATGGAGCCAATATGACATTGATCTGTTATATGGGTCGAAATTTTATAAAATATTATCATTAACATATTGGGTTTTTAAATTATTAGTTTATTAGAAATAATTAAATACGTTTCAAAAATTAAGCTTAATTGAATGTGAGGTGAATACGTGCACCCAAATTCACAAAATTAAATCCAACTTTTCAAAAGTTCCAGACTTGCATATTTGTTTAAACATACAAACAGAGTAAAACATACAACTGTGAAGCTTACCAGGGCTGAGCCGATCAAACAAAGATTGGTCCGACAATTTGTACTAACTGGCCCACTAGGTACCGGGCTCGAGAACCGATTTGGGCCAGGCTAAAAACGAAGGCCTTAAATGCTGCCATACTTGGGACATAACCATACCGTTTTGAAGGAACATAGTGTTAGACTATCTCCAGCAATTTCCCTTCATTCCATTCCCTTCCCTATTCTCTTCCCCATATTCATTCCCTTTATTTCCTACCATCTCCAGCAGCATCCCCTCAAGGGATTTGTGAAGGAATTGGAGAGAGAAACCCTTTCTAAAGGGATTTACTGTTTGAATCCCTTCTGACGGGAATCGTGAAGGGAATCCGCTGGAGCACTTGGGATCTGTTCGCGATGGGATTTGGAGGGGAAGGGAAGCTGCTGGAGATACTAACCATTGATTAGCTCATCATACCGCTTGCCTCTGACGGCCGGTGCCGACGGTCACCGCTTGCCTCCCTCGCCGCCGCTATCGCCCGACGTGCTCAGTCGGCACCGTCCACACCGCGACGCCGCTGGTCCCGGCCGGCCGACGCCTCCCATCGACCTCTCGCCTCGCCGTTGTCGCCCGCTTGCTCCGCGATTTCCTTGCCCCCCCCCCCTCTAATCTGCAGTCTCTTCTTCCTCTTTTGAGCCTTGCTGTCGAGGCTACCGTCGCAGCGCCCGATGTTTCTCCGTGGAGAATGTCGAGGGCGCCGAGTTCGCCGTCGAGCCCGCTGCCCAGGTCTCCGCTTGTGGTCGCGTGAGCCTAATCTTGATCGCCGTCCATTGATTTTTTTTTTTGTGTGTGTCGTACTGTTGTTGTTGGATGCGGACGAGCGTTGCGACGGAGAGAATACTAGTTACATGCCCGTGCATTGCTACAAAAAACAAAATTGATAACGAAAAATAAAGATTAAAAAATAAAAAAATTATTTCACAAGATCAAACATCTATCTTTAACGCTTCGTTTCTTGCGAAAGCTGGCTAATTAAAGCAACGCTTCGTTTTTTGCGTAGGGCAATTAAGCAGGGCAATTAATGACGTGGGTAGAACTCACCACTGCCACCAACTGTTGCTTTATAATAGTAGAGATACCCATATTACATTGGATCCTTCGAAACGTATTTTCCCGATTTAACACGAGCATCCCTGTTGCCACAGCATATCTTTTTTTGTATTACTATCGGTAAAATTTGCATATCGAACCGCCTGACTCACTTCCTTATGGTATGTTTGGTTGCATGTACCAAGTGGTACATGTATGAGATGATTCAAAAAAAAGTTATCTATGTGTTTGGTTATTGAAATGAAACTATCTCATCCTCGACCAAGTGGTACAAATTTAAGGAATATTCTCTCTAGATGTTGAACCATTCCGTTCACCCAAAATAATGAAATCAAATGGTATAGAACCATTTCATCCTATTCAACCACATCCCACGAAACAAACTACCCTAAACTAACCCTGCGAACTGTGATGTAATGCAATTGTAAATTTGCTCGTTGAAGTGATAATGTAGTTGTAATTTGTACCTGCGGTACGGCTGAGTGATCTTTGTACATACCAAGGATGTTGAAGCGTGTGCTGCTTATCTCTTCGCTTGCTTTCTGCTTTCGCACATTTTTTTCCTGATCAAAACAATCTGTATTCAGTTCAATATGTATTCGCTCCGTATTTGTATCAGAAACTATCTATATCCAACTCTGATTCTGAAAAAAAAAAATCCAAGATAAACGATATCCATCCATATCCACTCCGATTGCACTAGGGGTGAAAATGGTACGGGTTAATCCCGACCGATCCGGTACCGAATCCGTTAAAAACCGTATCCGGGAAAAAAAATCCGTATCCGGCCAGATTCGGATACGATACCGGATACTTGCTACCGGATACGGTAACGGATATGGTAGACGAGATATCCGACCGAATAGCTGCGGTATATGGTAACCGGATATTATCCGACTGGATATCCGAATCAACAAAACAAGGGTACTCCGTACTCAAGTCAAGACTCAAGGGTCAAGGGCTTCCCATTCGATTCCCGCAAGCCTCAGTCTTTGCCTCCCCATTCGATTCCCCAACCCGAAAACTAACCCTAGTGCTTGAGCCGTCGCCGCCGCATGAATTCAGTGTGTTGGCCTGTTGGACGAGCGGGACTTAGTTATTCAAGTTATGTATGAATTTGATACCTTGTTATACTTGTGTTGTGTGAGTTGTCAAATTTATGTAATATATATGAATTTATTTCTTGTCAAATGTTTCAACAAGTATGTATCCGTTTGTATTATCCGTTTCCGAACCGAATCCGGTATGTATCCGCTCCAACATTACCATATCCGAAACTCCGAAATATCCATATTCGTATCCGTATTCGGTCTTACCGTATCCGATTCCGAATCCGAAAAAAAAAATATGGGTTAGGATACGGGAACAGCAATATCCGACCGTATCCGATCCGTTTTCACCCCTAGATTGCACTCATTTCTCCATCTAAAACTTTCATACTCCAAGTGTGCTCTTTCTAAATTCCTCACAGTCCACGTAACAAAAGAAACTACATGGGCCGGGCCAATCTGGACTTGGATCTTCGAACGGGAGTAGGGAAGAAGATGGACGATCCATCGAGCTGTCCAAAGGGGTTCTTTCGAACGTGGACCGATCAAGATTATTATTCGGCAGGCAGCCGCTGATCTTCTGAACGATAATAACCTGCACCCCTTCGGATTTGGATTCCTAGAAAGGAAAAGCTAAAAAGGCAAAAGCACCCGTCTTCAGTTGCTCGGTCGCTGTTCTTACGGTACCAGCCTGCAAATAACCTCTGTGAGTGATGAGGTCAACTTAAATCAAGAGGGCTTTTGGGCAGGACCACGGGTACGAACACCACCCTACTACTCTCTTATTTCCCTTGTGCTTCTTCCGTTTCTTTCAGAATCGCTATTGGAACTACTGTATTTGGTGTCTCGGGGCAAACAGTGCATGCCATATATGCGTGTGTGCGGAACACATCGTTTTTGCTTCTAGAATGGGCGTGTTCTACTTGATGTGGTGTGTGTAATACCAATTCCCAAGGTCCAAGGTCCAGACTACAGATACAGATAGTTGCCTGTATCAAGGTATTTTTGGAAAAATCTTGGAGGTGGCCGAAATCCAAAATCTCGGCGAGATTCGGAAATTTCGGATAAAATTTGGACGAAATGCAAAAACCAAATTCCAAATCGGGTTTTTTTTCAACCGGGAAATCCGAGATCTCGAGCGAAATCACCGAGATCTCGGTCCACACTGAACCGTCCGAAAAAATGGTCCAAAACACGTCAAAAAAAATTTTGTCCTCAGTCATCACTAATGTTCCCATAAAAAATTGAGATGATGATCAAGAGTCATATTAAAAACCGTATATAAAATCAGTTTTTGATTTTTCAAATGTAACAAATGAACTTCAAGTCATTTGAAAAGTTTTATATATGTTCCTATGTATTGAGGGAGATTTTTTCTTTGAAACCACCTGCAGTTCTGAAGGAGGTTTTTTCTTTGAAACCACTTGCAGTTTTGAGTTTTGATCACTAAGAAAAGATCTATTGAGCTCTACTCCAGGTTTGGTGATATGAAGTTCAAGGTTGACATAGCATGACGTGCATGTGAGGCTGCCATGGGAGGAGGAGCTGCTGCCCTTGCTGCCGATTTATTCTCACGCCAATGCATCTCACTAGCTCCTGCCTCATCACCGGTGGATGTGCCACCACCGTACCTTGCTAGCCCGTCGACCACTCCGGGCGCGAGGTTGTGGTGGGGGAGAGAGACGGTCCAAGAGAGGGAGAACATACAAAACGGTGAGAACGAGAGAACAAGAGGTGGTGTGAGACATGGTGAGCCCATATGTACCAGCCTCTGTCATCCCTCTCTCCTATTACGTCCCATCAACCTAATTTCGAAATTGGAACAAGAAAATAAAAAGGAATTAATTCACATACCTCCAAATCCAAGCCAGCGGCTTTGATAGCCAATTGGTATGAACCTAACTTCATATTATTCTTATTAATTTTTCTTTTTAAAAATTATATAAATATTAAAACATAAATAATAAAGGGTATATAATGATTACTTATCCCTTCGGTTATTTTAAAATTTGTGTAATTTATATTGAAAGATAAAGTATAAAAGCACTGCTCTAACTTTATTTAGATAGAAAGGGGCAATGAAATGGCACGCGCTCTTCGTTCAGAAGGGCTAATGGTATAGTAATATTAGTTTTTGCAGTACTCTACCTACCGATATATACGGCCAAATAGCACCTTAACGGCATTTGCTTTTGATACATTTGGCTCTTTCTTATATTCTAAAAGTTGAAGTCACCAATGGCTTTTGTGTTGGTCTCCGGCCATCAAATGGAACCTTCTAACGAAGATGAAATTTGGAATCTCAAGTGAAAGGGACAGCGTGTAAAGAAGAGGTTAGTTGGTGATTTAATTAGGGGTTTCTATGTGAGTAATACATCTTAATCAGTGACCCGCAAGCCTTAGCATACAAACAACTTTAATTATTAAATTAAGCCTCATAATACAATGGTACGTGGTACACCTGTAAGGCTTGGGATTGATGCAATATCATATCCTCTCGTCTCTGCTCCATGTGGGCATAATTCCTCCACCCAACTACATGCATATATGCATTTTCGTAAGAAAAACTTAAAACCATTAATTAGTAGGGCTATGCCTTTTCCATACTCTGGGAGTACGTACTCCCACCTTTAGTATACCACTTAAACGAATATGTTATACTCCTTTATCACTTTCAGTATACTTCAATAATAATTCTAAGATACTACAATACGACATTGTTGAAAAAATTCATCAAAGCTCTTTATTTTATTGATATATACCCTTTTTCATATGTAAAAAGAGTATATAAACAAATTTTGCTACAAGGGTGGATTTTGATGAAATTTTTTGCGAAACTTACTTTGAAGTATCTTATAATCAATATTAGAGTATACTCAAAATGATAAAGAGATATAACAATATCATTTAAACGGTATACTAAGAGTGAGAGTATGTACTCCTAGAGCACGAAACCATTTTCATAATATATATATATATATATATATATATATATATATATATATATATATCTCTACTATTCTAAAGCAGCAGTTGGTGGCAGTGGTGAGTTCTTCCCACGTCATTAATTGCCTTGCTTAATTGTCCTACTTAATTGCCCTGCTTAATTGCCCTACGCAAGAAACGAAGCGTTGCTTTAGGGCCTGTTTGAAATTTGTCATTGGTCGCTTTTGGTTTGTTAGGTATGCATTGTAAGTAGCGGTTGTGGCTTTTTTGATATATCGTTTGGCAAACAGTGCTGCACTGTAGCTTTTGGAGGCAACCGTGTGGGCCCAAGTGAGGAGGAGTCGGGTAGGTGGCTGGAGCCGAGAGGAGTCAAGGAGGCGGCCGGGCGGAGATACGACAGAAGAGGAGGGAGATGGAGCGATCAGGGAGGCGATTGAGTGAAGCCACAGCTGAAAAGCACCTCCCTACCAGCTTTGGCTTTTGGGTGCTTGTGGCTTACTGCTTTGCTTGCATTTGTCTTTGTTTAGAAAGCTTTAGGCCCAAAGCTGAAGCACAGCTGAAGCGCAGCCCCCCCAAACAGGGCCTTAATTAGCCAGCTTTCGCAAGAAACGAAGCGTTAAATATAGATGTTTAATCTTGTGAAATAATTTTTTTTATTTTTTATTTTTTATTTTTTGTTATTAATTTTGTTTTTCGTAGCAACGCACGGGCATATAACTAGTATATATATATATATATATATATGTGTGTGTGTGTGTGTTTGTGTGTTAACAGTCGCATGTGATTCGCTCCGGCTATTTTACTATGAAGCAACAATAAAGCACAGTTACATAGGTAAGAGCATCTCCAAGAGAGAACCCTAAAAATGAGCCTTAAATTTTAATTTAGGACTCCAACTAATTAGATTTAGGGCTCCAACGAAATATTCACTCCAGCAATTAGGCCCTAAAACCCAACAAAGATAGGGCTCAATCACAGAGTTGCTAAATATAGCTACTCTCTTAGGAGCCCTAAAACAATTTACTAAATTTTAACAATTTAGGGCCCTTATTGGAGTTAATCTTTTCCCCAAAAGCCCTATAATTCAAGTTAGGACCATATTTAGGGCCCCTTCTGGAGATGCTCTAACGGGGTGAGATCGACTACAGCTCCACGGTACTATTTACCATGACAATTAGGCCCCGTTTGGAATGCAGGAGCTTCAAAGATTTTTTTTACAAGAATTTTACAATAAATAATTTAATTCTCATAGGAATCAGAGAAAATACTCGTATCCTAAGGAAAGACCTTAATTAGACTACCCAACCGGTTCCGACTTGTACCTTTCTTAACCAGGTGGTGCCTTTTATAATATCTCTACTATTCTAAAGCATCACTTGGTGGCAGTGGTCCATTCTTCCCACGTCATTAATTGCCCTGCTTAATTGCCCTACTTAATTGCCCTGCTTAATTGCCCTACGCAAGAAACGAAGCGTTGCTTTAATTAGCCAGCTTTCGTAAGAAACGAAGCGTTAAAGATAGATATTTGATTTTGTGAAATAATTTTTTTTATTTTTAAATCTTTATTTTTCGTTATCAATTTTGTTTTTCGTAGCAACGCATGGGCATGTAACTAGTCTCGCTAAAACCGGAGTTGTATGTTTTGTTTATCTTTTTTTAGGTCCTGTTTAGCAGAGTTTTTGGATCTAGTGGAGCTGGTATTTCTAGCTCCACCAGATCCGTGGAGCTGGAATGTGGGTATATTAAGGCCCCGTTTGGCAACTTGGAACCGAGCAGTTTCTACTAGAATCTGAGAGAAACCCAGCCAAACGGGCTAAAACTCGGAACGATTCTCATCGAAACGTTTCTTCTTTTTCCACACCTTGGTTGAATCACCCTCAACCCCGTTTCACTAGATTCTACTAGAATCTGGAACCGTACCAAACGGTTTGCAGAAAGTGATTCTGATTCTATCTGAAACGTTTCTACCAAGAATCTGAAACCGTTTCCGTTTCTACTAGAATCTGGAACCGTACCAAACGGGGCCTAAGAGTGTTTAGGTGGGTCATCTTATTTACATTTTAGAATAAAAATATAAATTTATTTTATTTTATTTTAGTTTATAAGTTTCTAATTTAAGATGAAGCTGGGATCTAGAGCTCTAGCAAACAGGGCCTTAATGTATGGCAGAGCCACTGCAGTTGCTTAAAAAAAGAAAACCCCAGAGAGAGAGTACACAGAGGCCCCCACAGACCGGTACTAAATTCGTTTTAACAGTCCGGATTGACATATATCCATCCATCCATCACTGGAGATAGCTAGCCCCTGACCCCTGTGTGTGCCCGGCGACAAGCAGATGCTCGCATGCTAGCTCTTGTTCCGACTCCCGCACCCCAATACGCAGAAAACGACAGGGGCAGACACGCATATGTTCCTCTGGCGGCCTAGCTTGCATGCATTTCATGTCAAGTGGGCCCGGGCAGATCACCCATTGATTCACTCGGAAACAGACGAAAGAGAGGAGAGGCGAAGGGAAGCCAAAGGAGGGGAGGACGACGAGCTGCCGCCTCCAAGGGGATGCGTGAAGATTCTACGGCTCCAACTCAGATCGGCTATCGCCGATCGGTCTTGCATGATTGGATCCGACCTACGGCCAACCGCGCTCGTAATGTGCATGCACAACGCTTCCATGCATCCATTCCATTCAATTCTCTCGTAATCGTAATGCTGCTCGGAAGTCGTTGTAACACTATCTCGAGCAATTTCCTTTCATTCTATTCCCTTCTCTATTCCTTTCTCCATATTCATTCCCTTTATTTCCTACCATCTCCAGCAGCATCCCCTCAAGGGATTTGTGAAGGGATTGATTCACTGTTTGAATCCCTTCTGAAGGGAATCCGCTGCAGCACTTGGGATCTGTTCGCGAAGAGATTTGGAAGGGAAGGGATGCTCGCCTCCGGCCTGTACTGTAGGTTAGTTACCTTATCTGCCTATAGGTGTGTTTCTGTTGATCTGACGGCGATGTGTTTGATGGGTTGGTGAGGTGATCGGGCAGGCATCATTGCGATGTGCAAGGGCTTAGCTGGTGTGTTGTGAGCATTGTCGCCTCGATCACCTGAGTATGTCTATGTGTGCTTGCATCGTGAGATTGCTTGGACACACGAGGATTTCAAGTGGAACCGTCCGGGTCCAGTTTTTCCTCGTGTTCCAAATGGGGCGTCGCGGATTTGTTCGGCTCTGTGTGTCCGCAGTAAGTGCTTTGATTTCCTGTCCTTCGCTTCCGAAATCCTGAGGCAACACACGTCGAAGCTAGCTGGAGCCTTGTGATGGGTTTTCACTGGCGAGCAGGGTTTACGTTACGGTTCGGAAATCGCTATCCCGTCGGTACTAATTTTCATCCGAGATTGCTCGAAAACTGAACGAGTTCAAAGTCAAACTTTCTGAGCCCGTGGTCAAACAGTAGTGAAAAAAATTTCAAAAATCGACTGGTTTTGCCATTTTCGACTGAATCACATCGAAAATCAGCAAACTAAGCGAAATAATTCAAAAGCCGATTTTCCACCGGTTTTTACCGATCTTCGATCGTATAAAGTTTTTAAATTTTTTTAATTTTTAAAACTTATGCTGTATTATGACAAGGTATTATGGAAAACTAGAGATTTAGAGCCCGTATGTTACTGCAAAAGGAAGCCTTAAACCAATAGTAGTTTCAGAAAGGGGCCAGTTCTACCGTGAGTCCATGACTCGAAAATCAGTGGTAGGATGGAACTTGAATCGAAATTTCTTTAGTTAGATGCTAGATAGTTTAGAGGTGCGAAGATGGCCGGTTCAATCAAATTTGACCACAGAAGCATGGAATTTGGATTTGGACTTGGATTCCCCCGGAAAGTGAATTGACCAGAACGAAAACCTTACATAACAGAAATAGACCGGTCAACTAGCCAGTTGAATTGGTCTCAAACGATAACTAAGGTGAATTGACCACGAAAATTCCAATTAGACGGTTGAGAAGCAAACATGAGCGGAGAGACAGAGAAAGCAGAGGATCCATTTCCGCAGGAAGCATGCGTTGATGCGTCTCTTCTCAAGATGAATTGCACTCGATCGTGACTAGCAGTTGACGTATCACTACCTGTACTAAGTGGTACATGTATGAGACTAGTTACATGCCCGTGCATTGCTACGAAAAACAAAATTGATAACGAAAAATAAAGATTAAAAAATAAAAAAATTATTCCACAAGATCAAACATCTATCTTTAACGCTTCGTTTCTTGCGAAAGCTGGCTAATTAAAGCAACGCTTCATTTTTTGCGTAGGGCAATTAATGACGTGGGTAGAACTCACCACTGCCACCAACTGTTGCTTTATAATAGTAGAGATAGTTTAAGAAAAAAGTCATCTATGCATTTGGTTATTTGAATGGAACCATCCCATCCTGGATCAAGTAATACAAATTTGAAGAATATTCACTCTAGATGCTGAGCCATCTCATTCACCCAAAATAATGGAACCAAATGGTATAGGACCATCTGTAACACCCCAAAATTTTGTTTTTATTCAATTTATTGAGTTATTTCAATTTTTGGAATTTTCTGGAATTTATTTGGATCTAATTTGAATCAAGTCTTTGATTAATTATTCAAATATTTAAAAGTTTCAAATAAAGTTTTGTTGGAAATATTTTATTTGAGCCCAAAATGTCTCAAAATATTTTAATTTTGAATAATAAAAATGAAAGGCTTTCTGGAAAACCCTAACGGGTTTGACTGTTGGATCGGACCCGTTAACCCGCGCGCCGACCCGTTAAAGCCGTAACCGATCCGTGTCGAAACCTTAGCCGTGTGGACCGTTGGATCGTGATCCGACGGCCAAGATGGAGCCACGTCATGTGCGCGTGTGAGGCGTCGGATCCGGGATGCGTGGACACTCGGGATGTTGCCACGCCACCTCGTCTCCTAGCTGAACTCAGACTTCGCCGGACTCCGCCGTGCAACGGCCATCGCGGATTTCATGCACGTCGAAGCCCTATTTAATGCGCGCCGAAGCCCTATTTAATGTGCTGTTGCCGCCATCGTGTTCTCCTTTTTCGTGCGCACACGTTGCCCTAACACTTCTCGCCTGAGTCACCGCCGTTCGTGTCTGATTGCTCGTCGGAGTTCAAGAAGGAGCGCCGCGGTTGTGGGTGGATTGCGCCGTGGTCAAGCCGCCTCCGCCACACCGGGACCCATATTTGGAACCCCCAAGACGAGACGCTTCGGTCGTGACTTCTCACTTCGTCGGAAGAGCTCGGATTCGCCGCTACGCGTGTCGTCATCTTCGTCTCAGGTCAGCCAGCTCCGCCGCGCCGCCATCAACGCTCGCGAGTCTGTGGGCCGTCCGATTCGCATCCAACGCACTAGATTCGGCCACGTAATCCCCTTCCTGTATTGAACTAGATCTAACCCTAGACGTAGGATTTAGATCGTACGGTGCAAATTAGATCAAGCAGTGCCGCTTAGATCTGTGTCAGCCATTGGATTAAGAACATGTGGTTTAAATCGATTCGCATAATGCGGTGTTAGATTCGTTCTTAGCCATTGGATCAGGGTTGTACGGTCTAGATCGTGCCATGCGTCGGGCACCGGGTCATGCCACGTCGTCCCCAAACGCAACGAACCCGATTAAATCTCAAACGTCCGATCCGAATTGAACGGACCGGATTGGATCGTATAGATCCCTTATACAGAAGGTGAGATTCAATCGCAGCCGTCGATTTTCAAATCAACAGTCGAGATCTTGCCACGTGCGTGAGAGCCGAAGCGGTGCTGTCAGCGGCACGTGGTCCGGTGGACCGGGTCCAACGTGGACCCAAACTGAGCCGTGGACCATGTCCATGGACCGGTTGACGCAAGCATGACACAATAAATCGATTTTTCTTTAGAAAAATAATTCAACCGAAAATCCAAATTCGGTGCTAGCGTCATATTTCGGATTTTTCAATAGAAAAATAAATCAGATAATTCAGTTTATTCTTTTTAATTGATTTCCAAACTTCAAACGACTATAACTTTTGCTTCTTAACTCCGATTGAGGCGATTCTAATTTCTAAATTTTTGTAAAATTGAGCCCTATTTAATGGTGAATTTTATTTAATTTTTGGATATGAGTTTTCTCTATTTTTATTCATTTGTTGTTTAGTTATCCGATACGCGTAGACGTTGAATTGCCCGAAGGCTTTGAAAGAGAGGTTTTGACCCAGGAACAGGACCTTTTCCAATGCAAGTTATGCTTTGACCATGTTGATCTCACTTTTAGAAATTATGTTGATTTGAATTATTGCATGCTATTTTAATTAAAAATGCTTTTAAATAATTCGAAAAATAGTTATACGACCTATTTGAAGTATGCCATCTTGTTTATAATAATTTTTTGCCATGAATCATTTGTCACCCTAGATTATGAAATATTAGTTGGACATTAATAGTTTGCCGACATGGGTTAAATAGATCGAAGTAGTATGCTTAGCCCTGCAACGTGTCCATAACCTCATTTTGGAATATTAAATGTTAATCTTGACTTGATGAGATATGTAATATGTTTATGAAAGATGTGACATATGTTATTGATGATGTTGATGGCACGTGGTGTATAGTAATCAACCGGGTGACAAAATGATTTAGACTGAGGCAAGTGGCAAGATTGTTTCTAGTGGCCAGAGGTGGCACATGGGAGGTTGTATTTGTTTTTTGCTGATTTGGACACTTTTGAATTCTTGGGTAGTCTTGCCTTGGTCAATTAAGGACTTAACCTTGCAAGAAATTGAACTGAGTTCAACATACAACCACAAGTCTGGAATGGGACAGACCTGGCTAAGTAAACTGTGATGTCTAGATTTTGGTGCTGTCATGGTGGCGTGAGCCCCGAGTTTACGGGTGGACTCACAGGCGCAAGAGGGGGGCCTTGAGTGTGGTAACCAATCTCCTCAATGTTGAAACCTTAGCGGGTAGTATCAGGTCTAGAAGTAACTTTGGGAAGGTTTTGTTACGATCACTCGCCTTGGTGGTGTTTAATTGTATCTTGTGGGTAAAGTGTATAACCTCTGCAGAGTGTACAACCTATTCGAATAGTCGAGTCCACAGTATTGGACATTGCTCGGTGATTACAGTCAATGGTTAGACTTTCACAAAAATAACTTTGGATATCTGGTTTGGAAATGATGAACTTGTTAGGTTGATAAATGCTTTACTTGAGAAATTGTTTACGAAGTTATTATTGTTTTATTGCTTTCCAATTTACTACTGTTATTTATGAATATTGCTTATTGTAAAAGAACCCATTTAGCCTGTTGTTGGAATAAGCCATGCATGTAGCTATTAGAATTGCATTCTGTGCATGACTTGCTGAGTGCTTTAAGTATTCACCCTTGCCACAACACCAAAACATCAGCTGAGAAGGAATCAACGCCAGCACTGGAGGAGGAGTGCCAGGAGGAGCCGACAAATTAGGGAGCGAGCCTATTCAGTTGCTTGTGGCATATTGGTTGCCGTTTCTTTATTTCCGCTGCAATTTATTTATTCTAGTAAGTCTGTGCCCTGCGAGGCATACTTTTGTAACTTGACCATAAGGTCGAGCAACCGGTTATATTTGTCTTTAAATGAAGTACTTTACTATTTCGTGAGTATGATTGTGGTATTTACCGATGTTGAGACCGTGTGCACTAGCGTGATCCTGGACTAGTGCTGAATACACAGATGGTCCGGATTTGCATATTCAGGCCCCGACACCATCTTATCCCATTCAACCTCATCCCATGAACTAAATACACCCTTAAAGCCTCGTTTTATCCTGGACAATTCCATGTTGCACACCAAGGTGTGAGCTTTGCACGAATGAAACCAAGCTTAAAGCGCTAAGGAAGTCGTCATTAACTATTGATCTACTCTCATCTATGGATTAGCAGTCTAGTAGGAGCAGATCCAATAGTGGGTCAGCCAGGGCTAGAGCCCAATCTACCGTTGGTCGGAACGTGGATACCCCATACAGCACCAGCATCTATCCATAGAGATGGTGAGTTATTTAATCTAAAAGTAAAAGAAGACCTCCTACACAAGCACCTCCTCCATTTTAATCCCGATCTGCCTACCGGTATAATCTAGCATGCAACACTCTAGCAGGGTAGTGGAAAAAGCATATACCATTACAGAGCCGAGCAAGAATGCATGGGTTCGTTTGGACACCTTTGTTCTGAATAGCACTTGTATTCATCATGAGGCCAATGGGCCAGTATATATATACATGTACATGAGGGAAAAGGAATAGGACTCTATCTCTAACCAAGTATACAAGGAATAGGACTCTATCTCTAACACCCCCCTCAAACTCATGGTGGATCAATAACACTGAGTTTGGAGAGGAAAAAGTCATGATAAGCTCTAGTCTGTGTCTTCGTGAAGAAATCTGCTAACTGGAGCTCTGAAGGCATATACTGAAGAGCCACAACCTCATTTAGTACATGTGACCTCATATAAGAAGCATCAACACCAATATGCTTGGTGAGTTCATGCTTCACTGGATCTCGAGCAATGCTGATAGCCCATGTACTGTCAGATAAAAGAGGAGTCCGGTTAGAAACAGAAACACCGAAATCCTCAAGCAACCACCGTAGCCACGTAACCTCTGTCCAAAAGAGCCATAGCCCGCAACTCACCTCAAGACTAACGCTAAATCGGCTCATGCCTTCTTAGTCTCCAAGCAATGAGAGAACCACCAAGAAAAACACAGTAAGCAGAAAGGGACCGACGGTCAGAGTGATCACTAGCCCATGTAGCATCAGTATGCCTGGAGTCAGAAAGAGCTGGAGCGAGGAAAGAAAAGACGGCGAGAGATGGTTCCATGAAGATATCGTAGAACACGAAGAAGATGACTATAGTGGAGCCGAGTGGGAGCAGTAAACGAATCGACTCGGGATATGAACTAGATAAGAAATGTCGTGACGAGTGACACCAAGGTAAACAAGACTCCCAATAAGATGGCAATAGCGAGTAGGGTCCTCAAGAGGTTCACCAACAAAGAGGTCGAAGGTGAGCATTGAGCTCCATGGGGAGTCTCGGTATCCAGACTCATCAGTGAGAGAGGCACGATCAAGAAGATCCTAGATATACTTCTCTTGGGAGAGAAAGAAGCCCTCAGAGGTGGAAGAAACATCAATCCCAAGAAAGTATCGGAGAGGACCAAGATCGGACATGAGAAACTGCTCATTGAGACGGGCCTTTACAAAGGCAAATCGTCAGTAATGATCATGTCATTAACATATAGAAGGAGAAGAGTCCAACCACGAGAAGAGGTGTGAACAAAGAGCGCAGGATCATGAGCACTGGCAGAAAAACCAGCGGCAGTGATCACAGAAGAAAAACGCTCAAACCAAGCACGAGGGGCTTGCTTGAGCCCATAAAGAGAGCGACGAAGTCGACAAATCATGCCCTCAGGAACAGAATACCCCGGTGGTGGCTGCATATAGACCTCCTCGTGCAGCTCACCATTAAGAAATGCATTTTTGACATCAAGCTGAGAGATGGACCACTCTCGAACAGAGGCAACAGCAAGAAGAGTGCGAACAGTGGTCATGTGAGCCACAGGGGCAAAGGTCTCATTATAATCACGACCATGCTTCTGCTGAAAACCACGCGGCATAAGACGAGCCTTGTAGCGCTCAAGAGAACCATCAGAGCGAGTCTTAATCTTATAGACCCACTTGCAAGTAATGGGACGGACACGTGGAGGAAGTGGAACAAGATCCCACGTACCAGTGCGCTCAAGGGCAGCAATCTCCTCCGCCATCGCATGCTGCCATTCCTGATGAATAACAGCATCACGGTATGAAGTCGGCTCGGCCAGAGCTGCACCAACAAAAGCAAAACGCTCAGGAGGCCGAATAGACTTTCGATCGCGAAGATCATAACGAGGAGGAGACACTGAAGAAGATGGCTCATCAGAAGAAGAAGATGGCACATCAGAAGAGTCCTCAGCTGGCGGACGACGAGTGTAGTGGAGAGGATAGGGAGAAACAACATCTGAAGAGACCTGTGTAGGAGAGGACGGTGGTGAAGAAACCGGCGATAAAGGAGACGCCGACCGTGAAGGAAAAGTGACAACTGGAGTGTCAGGAAAAGTCAGAAAAGACAGTGGCTCAACAAGGGATGTAGGAGAGGAAGAAAAATGAGGGTAGAAGGGACGAGACTCATCAAAAGTGACATCTCGTGAGATCCGTATCCGTCGGCCAACAGGATCCCAACAATGATATCCCTTATGCTCAACATTGTATCCCAGAAAAACACACTCAACAGACTGAGCAGTCAGCTTGGTGCATTCACGAGGTGCAAGAAGAACATAGCACACACACCCAAAAAGACAAAGTCCAGAATAATCAGGAGGCATGCCGCAAAGACGCTCAACTGGAATCCCACCCTTCAGAGCAGAAGAAGGTTGGATATTGGTCAAGTAGGTAGCAGTGGAAACGGCCTCAGCCTAGAAGTGAGGTGGAACAGCGGAAGCAAGCATAAGAGCGCGAGCTATCTAAAGGAGATGACGATGCTTGCGCTCAGCCATACCATTCTGAGCATGAGCACCAGGACAAGAAAACTGCGAAAGGGTGCCCTGTGTAGCAAGAAAAGCTCGAAGAGCTCCTGACAGATATTCCCCTGCCGAATCAGCACAAAGAGCACGAATGGGAGAATCAAACTGAGTGCGAATCATGGTGGCAAAAGTCTTATAGATGGATAAGACCTCACTACGAGAGGACATAAAATATATCCAAGTGTGGCGAGAGAAATCATCTATAAAAAGAATATAGTATCGATGACCCCTTTTTGAAACAAAAGGAGCCGGACCCCAAACATCAGAATGAACAAGATCAAAATGACGCTGTGAGATAGACTCACAAGAATGGTAGGGGAGTTGCAGCTGTTTGCCAAGCTTACAACCCGTACAGTGTAAAAAAGTATCACTAGACACAGAGCCTAAAAGACCACGACGAACTAAAGAAGACAGTCGTGAACCACAAAGATGACCCAAACGGTGATGCCACTTAGCAAAAGTCCCGGTAGAAGAAGCAACGGATGCTGAAGTAGTCGAGGAAGCAGAGAGACTGGCAGAGGCAACGGAAGGTAGATGGAGCCAGTCGAGCTCCCAAAGACGATGAGAGTCATGGCGGCGAGGGCCAGTCCCAACTAGAGCCCCTGTGCGGCGATCCTGAACACAACAAGAGTCAGAATCAAGGATGACGCGACAACCATGATCAGTAAGCTGGCCAGCGGATATGAGCTGCATGGTTAGTTTGGGAACATAAGAAACAACATGAACATGAAAAGAGTATGACAAAAGATTGCCTCGTGAAAGGACCAACGATGTCACCTAGAGGGGGAGTGAATAGGCGGATTTAAAAAATCGCAGCGGAAATAAACTGGCCGAACTAGACAATCTGGAGTCTCCGGGTATTTGGTCCGGAGTCTCCGGCTTGTCCGGAGTGTCCGGTATTCTATTCGGATACTCCGGGTTAGCTGGCTCGGGAGCGCGACTAAGACTACTCTAGCAAGCACAATAAATTACTAGAAATAGATAGCAAGAGCAACCTAGAACAAATGCTAGTAAGGATTTGAATTAAAGCTAAGCAAAGAGCTAGATCTAGCTTTACAAGGGCAAATCCAAACAAGCAAGACTAGGAAGTAAAAGTGAAAGCGAGGGAAACGATTTTTCACCAAGTTCGGATTCTTGAAGGGAATCCTACGTCTCCGTTGAGGTGGCTCGGTCACACTTGAGCCGGGGTCTCTTTCAACCCGCTTTCCTCCCGGTGTTGCACAAATGCACTCGCCGGCTTCACTTCTTGTCCCTTCCCTTTCGGAGGCGAGACACGCCTTCACAAGCAGCCAGGGCTCACCACACGCGTTGGTAGCTCCCGGTGACTCCTAGCCGTCTAGGAGACCTTCAACCTCCAAGAGTAATAGCACCACGAAGAATCGCTTGGAGGATGAACTAGTGCTCAACAACTAGAAATGAATGCACCTAGCACTTTGCTTCTTCCTCTCCTCACCAAAAGAGATCAACAATCAAATCTTAGGTGGGAGGAAGAGATGGCTCTATTGAATGCTTTGAGAGTGTTAGAAATGGCTTGAAGGCAGCAATGAATGAGCTCAATGAATGTCCTAGCCGTTGGGAGAGAGTGGAGGCTTTAAATAGTCATTTCAAAAACTAGCCGTTACTCTCGTTTTTGTACAGGCCGGAGTGTCCGGACAAACAACCCGGAGACTCTGGGTTATCCGGAGACTCCGGACAAAATGTCCGGATACTCCGGACTCCCTGGAACCCAAAGTGACCGAGGGGTCCAACCCGGAGACTCCGGATATATTGTCCGGATACTCCGGATTGAATGTCCGGAGAGTCCGGGTTGCCCAGCTCGGTTGGAAATGGAAACTTTTGCAAACTAAATGCATGAGTGCTAAAAATGAGATGCAAGATTTGTCATTGAGCACATTCACATCCTAACAGCGATTTCTTGTCGTACCCTCTTAATAGTACGGCTATCCTTAAGACACAAATAAAAGGAAATATTACAACTCTTGTCTTGATGCCGTCTTTTCAACTTTTGAGAGGTTGTGGGGGTATCCAGTCCTATTCCAACTTGATATGATCTCGATATCTGCATTAATCTTAGTTGAAACATTAGATCACTTTAATTGTGTCATCATTAATCACCAAAATAATTTGAGGGGCCTAGATGCACTTTCAATCTCCCCCTTTTTGGTGAATTGATGACAACACAATTAACGGCAAATGAAATAATATGAAATTGACTTTAGCGAATTAGATAAAAGGTGGAGCTCCCCCTAAATGTGTGCATTAGAAGTATTGAGTGGGATCAAATGCACATATTTAACGAGAGATAACCGAGAGCTCCCCCTCAAACAATGCATCGGAGAATACAAGCATAAAAGACTGAGAGTAACCCAAGCATAAGATGAGCATAAAGTCATTACATGGATATAACGAGGAATAACAGAGTTCACGACAAACAAAATAAGCAACAATAGAAAGCAACACAAGACAAGTCTAACAAGTCCACAGGCGACAGCGAAAGATAAAAGGAACAACTAAACGACAACGCTAAAGGTATCACTCCCCCTTTGGTATCAAGACACCAAAAGAGGAGGAACACGAGAAATCACTCGTCGTCGCCTTCGTCGTCGGACGCTGAGTACTCGCTGCCAGGGTCATCTCCGGCAAAGTGAGCAGAGGAGGTGATGCCGAAGAGCTGATCTGCGGAAGTGGCATCACTACTCTCCTCTGAGGACCCAGAGGAGTCACTGAGGGAAACTGCTTCGCCATTGTGGCGGCGGATGCTGCGAATGTCCTGACCATTCTTCTTGATCTGCCTGCTCATCACCTTCTGCTTGGTGGAGATGTCGCGACAGAGACAGAAGATGTGCTTCAGCATCTTCTGGAGCGCGCTAGGAGGAATCTCAGTCTGCTCAGAAGGAATGGAAGGAGGCACAGCAGGAGCAGGAGCAGGAGCAGAAGTAGAACTCGAGGCGCGACTGCGTCGAGTCCTAGGAGCAACCGGACCAGGGGCTGCTGGAGTAGCAGGAGCAGTCGGAGGTCGAACCTTGTAAGAAAGGTGCTCGACATCCCTGACAAACTTCAGACCACTGACAGAAGTGATCAAAGCCATCACAAAAGGAGCGTAGCTGCAGCTGGCCATGTTGCTCTGCGCATTCTGCCTCATTGTCTCCCAGATGAAGTCGACAATGTCAAACGGATGCGAGCGCTCAACGAGGTGGTAAAGCAAGTTCCTTCCATAGGAACTAATGGCAGACGCATCTGCCTCCTTGGGCCAAAGAGTGACCCTCAGCATCCTGTTGAGCACGGCAGGCACATCCTTTAGACCCTTAATGGTCCCCACTGTGAAGCTCCTGGATGTGTCATACAGTGACTCAATCTCCTCAGCTGTCAGAACCTTCTTCGCGTGAAGCTTTGGGCTGTCATTGTAGCGAAGGCTGAGGACTCTAGCAAATCTCTTCTTGTTGGCCTTATACCACACCTTATCAGTCATCCACCAGATAGCATCCTCAGTCTTGTCAAAATACAAGGTGGCGTAGAACTGCATGATCATCTCGTTGTTCCAATCGCACTTGAAAGACATGATGTCCTTGACCTCATGCAGCTCACAAATCTCAAGAATCTGAGAGAACACTGGATGCTCTGCAGATGCCATGTACTCCCAGTCGATGGTCTTCATCCGGACCACTGGGTGCTCAAGAGGGTAGAGGACCGTCTCATAGAAGCCTGAATGGAATCTGTTCCAAAAGCGTCGGTCCACATACTCATCCTGATGGAAGTCAAGCGGATCTTTCTTCCGATGCTCAACAATGGCTTTGCCCTTCCCAGACCCTGTCCTGTAGTCAATCACTCTCATTGGGTTGACTGACATAGGGTACCTCCACACAGGCCTTGTCGTGACCAAGGGGCCAATGTACATACTGAAGCACGGAAATCTCTCCTCTTCGATCTCTCGGCTGGCATGAGTGTCTGCAGGATGCTCATCTCGGATCAGCCGTGGTGAGCGGAGGATCGAGCCGAGGCCGCTGCGGTGCGCCGCCGCCGAGCTTCTTTGAGCTTCTTCTTTATTCTTTGAGACGGTTGAGCTGGAGGCTGAGAAGATGGTAGAATAAGAGACTGTGGACCAGATGAGGTCCCAATCCTCAGCGCACCTCTTCCCCTGGAGGTGGGCTGCTTTGCCACGGCACGTCTAGGTCTCTTGGGCGCCGGAGCACCAGACGGCGAGCCAGAAGAGGTGTCCGGTGACGGAGAGTCCCTAGGAGGAACACCACCACCCGAAGTCCCCTGAGAAGGATCCATCTGACCAGAAAACGCGAGGGAAAAAGATTAGCCGCAAGGCAACTTGAATTTCAGAGAAAAACGCATTCTGGCCGAAGCACTCAACCCGGAGAGTCCGGACATATTGTCCGGATACTCCGGATCAACCCGGAGACTCCGGACCAACAGTCCGAACACTCCGGATCCGCCAGAACATGCGCACGGGCGGCCCAAAAATTGGGAATCTAATCCGCAAAAATTGCACGAAAAGAATCTAGATTGCCACTAGGATATTCAAGAAATGAATAGGGCATAATCTAGGCAAGGAATTTCGCGAGATTAGGGCTAGAACTCGAACTTACCTCAAGAGGATTTGAAATCGAGAGAAATTTGAGGAAGGACGAGGTCGATCCTTCGATCTTAAGGGCCAAGAGGGCGAGGAGCCACGCCCTAGACAAAGAGATCCAAAGGAAACCCTAAGAATTGAAGAAGTGAAATCAATCCCGAAGAAGAGAGGGTTAGGGCAAAAGAGTTCTTACCAATATCTTCAATGCCAAGGAGAGGAAGGGCTTCCAAGAGCCTTGGAGACGAAGAGGATGGTGAGAAAACGCCCTAGCCAAGAGGAGAGTACGGGAGAGGGAGAGGCGCGGAGAGAAAAATAGGGAGGATATATGAACCGCGCGGGATGAGGGGTATAACCGAACCCCCCAACCCGGAGAGTCCGGATAAAGGTCCGGATACTCCGGGTAACCCGGAGACTCCGGGTTTAACGTCCGGATACTCCGGCTTAAAACCACGGATACTCCGGGTTCTCCAAATCGGGAAGAAAATGAATTTTTCAAGGAAAGCTTCGGAGACCCGTGGAGAGAGGTAGGAAGAAATCCTAGGGCATCCATCCACCATGTGACTAGCTAACAATCAAGCAATCAGACTATAGTCACATAGTGATGATGCGATCCTAAGATCAAGACCCAATAACACATGATAAATTCAGAGAAAAAGATAAATAAAGTTTTGAATTTCATTTTTCATTCACCATGCAATATGTGAGCATTTCTCAAGCCACGTTACGAGAATCTAAAATATTTAGACCACTTCTCAATTCACATAACCTTTTCTCGTCAAGGAGCTTGGTGAAAATATCGGCTAATTGATCATTTGTGCTCACATGTTGGATATCAATTTCGCCTTTGGTCGCGTGATCTCTTAGGAAATGATGGCGAATATCTATGTGTTTTGTACGGGAGTGTTGGACGGGATTGTTGGCAATTTTTATGGCACTCTCATTGTCACACAATAGTGGAACACTTTTGTAGTTTAGGCCATAATCACTCAAGGTTTGTCTCATCCAAAGTAATTGGGCACAACAACTCCCGGCAGCTATGTATTCGGCTTCGGGAGTGGATAGGGCTACGGAATTCTGCTTTTTGGAAGACCAAGAGACTAGAGACTTACCCAAGAATTGGCAAGTCCCCGAGGTACTCTTTCTATCCACTTTACAGCCGGCATAATCTACATCGGAATAGCCAACTAGTTCAAAAGAAGATCCTTTCGGATACCAAAGTCCAAAATGAGGAGTGTGCACTAAATATCTCAAGATTCTCTTAACGGCCACCATGTGGCACTCTTTTGGAGCGGCTTGAAAACGTGCACACATACAAACGCTAAGCATGATATCGGGCCTAGATGCACAAAGATAAAGGAGAGAACCGATCATCGAACGATATACCTTTTGGATGACCGGTTTACCTTCTTTGTCGAGGTCTAGATGCCCGTTGGCCTGCATAGGAGTCTTTATTGGCTTGGCGTCCTCCATTCCAAACTTCTTGAGCATGTCCTTGATGTACTTGGTTTGACAAATGAAGGTTCCTTCCTTGAGTTGTTTGACTTGAAAGCCGAGGAAGAACTTCAATTCTCCCATCATGGACATCTCGAACCTTTTAGTCATGATCTTGCTAAACTCTTTACACAAATGTTCATTAGTAGATCCAAATATAATGTCATTAACATATATTTGGCATACAAATAAATCATTATCTATATGCTTAGTAAAGAGAGTAGGGTCGGCCTTTCCGACTACAAAACCTTATCCGAGAAGGAAATCTCGTAAACACTCGAACCAAGCCCTCGGTGCTTGCTTAAGTCCATAAAGGGCTTTGTGTAGGTAGTAGACGTGGTCCGGGTGTTTTGGATCTTCAAAGCTGGGTGGTTGCTCGACGTAGACCATCTCGGAGAGTGGTCCATTTAAGAAGGCGCTCTTCACGTCCATTTGATATAGCTTGAAATCATGGTGAGTAGCAAAGGCAAATAATATTCTAATAGATTCAAGCCTAGCTACTGGAGCATATGTTTCATCGAAATCCAAACCTTCGATTTGAGTGTACCCTTGAGCAACCAATCGGGCTTTGTTCCTTGTAACAATTCCATTCTCATCTTGCTTGTTCCGGAAGACCCATTTTGTCCCAATGACATTTTGATTTGGTCTTTCGACAAGCTCTCAAACTTGATTACGCTTGAAGTTGTTGAGCTCCTCTTTCATGGCCATCACCCAATCCGGATCATCAAGTGCTTCTTCTACCTTAAGAGGCTCAAGAGAAGACACAAACGAGTAAAATTCACAAAAATTTGCAACTCGAGATCTAGTAGATACTCCCTTGTGAATATCTCCGAGAATATTGTCAACCGGATGATCTCGTTGAATACTTTGATGAACTCTTGGGTGCGGTACAGTTTAATTTGGAGCTTGGATGGGTTCTTCATCTTGGGAAGCGTTTGAACCATCTTGGGCTTGTTTGGACGAGGAGGGAACATCTCCTGAGCCTGACCCATCCGGAGACTCCGGTATGTGACCCGGAGACTCCGGATCAATCCGGACACTCCGGGTTTCAGGCCGGACACTCCGGGTTGGGTTGCTCGGGAGAGTTTCCAGATTTTGAGGTCTTACCTCCCCAATTGCCAATTTCTTGATAGCTTCACACGGTGGTTCTTCCCTGTCAATCACGGCACGATCAACTTGTTCTACTTGAGAACCGTTAGTCTCATCAAAAGTTACGTCACGCGAGATCTCAACGACACCGGTGGTATTGTTGAAAACTCGGTACGCATAAGCATTGGATCCATAACCAAGTAAGAAACCTTCATCTACTTTAGGAGCGAATTTAGAAGACTTAGCCTTTTTGTTAAGGATATAGCATTTACTCCCAAAGACTCAAAAGTAGGAGACATTTGGTTTCTTCCCGGTGAGCAACTCGTACGCCGTTTTATTCAAGATCTTGTGGAGGTAGAGGCGGTTGGAGCTGTGGCATGCGATATTGATGTCTTCCGCCCAAAAACTGTCGGAGACCTTGTACTCGTAAAGCATCGTCCGCGCCATCTCGATGAGAGTTCGATTCTTCCTCTCAGCCACCCCATTTTGTTGAGGAGAATAGGGAACCGAGAATTCGTGCTTGATTCCTTCTTCATCGAGAAACTCCTCCACGCCAATATTCTTGAACTCGGTACCATTGTCGCTCCGAATTCTCTTGATCTTCACTTCAAACTCGTTTTGAGCCCTTCTCATGAACTTCTTCAATGTCACTTGGACTTCTCCCTTGTCATGCAAGAAAAATACACAAGTGAAACGAGAATAATCATCTACAATTACTAGACCATACTTACTTCCCCCGATGCTTATGTAAGCTACGGGACCAAATAAATCCATGTGGAGCATTTCCAACGGTCTTGAGGTCGTCATCACATTCTTGGCGGGATGGGAGGCACCAACTTGCTTGCCCGCTTGACAAGCGCTACAAACCCTATCTTTCTCAAAGACAACATTAGTTAGTCCAAGAATGTGGTTGCCTTTAATGAGTTTGTGAAGGTTCCTCATACCGACATGGGCTAGTCGGCGATGCCATAGCCAACCCATACTAGATTTAGCCATTAAACACGTTTCAAGATTAAGTCTATCCGTATTGAAGTCTACGAGATAGAGCTTACCCTTCAAACGCCCTTTAAAGGCTATTGAACCATCAAGCCTCTTAATGACTTCCACACCCTTTTCATTAAACAAACAATTGTAGCCCGCTTCACACAATTGTGCAACGGACAACAAATTGTAGCTTAATGATTCGACAAGTAAAACATTACTTAAATGGAAATCATTAGAGATAGAGATTTTACCCAAACCAATTACTTCTCCTTTTCCATTGTCTCCAAAGACAATACTTTCGCTATTTGATCCATTTACATCCAAGTGTGCGAACATTGCCTTTTCTCCGGTCATATGATGCGTGCAACCGCTATCCAAAATCCAACTTGTTCCACCGGAGATATAGGCCTACAAAAACATATTTAGTTTTTGCTCTTTGGTACCCAAACTTGGTTAGGTCCACGCACATTAGTAACTAGAGATTTCGGGACCCAAATGGTGCGAACAATAGGAGCATTCTTTGGCTTACGCCCAATATGACAAGCAACTACACGACCAAGGTTAGTCTTCTTAAGAACATATGAAGCAAAGAACTCGGAGTGAGCCTTGTGCTTGGATGTTCCTTCGCCTTTCACAAAGTGGATAGGCTTGCTTAAAGGAGCAACAACAATGTTGCTCTTTTTGCCCTTTGGCGGAACATACCCAAGCCCTTGCCTTTTAGGATTATCTTGGCGCTTACCGAGATAC
The DNA here is from genome assembly GCA_036346355.1 of Rhipidocladum racemiflorum. Taxonomy (NCBI): domain Eukaryota; kingdom Viridiplantae; phylum Streptophyta; class Magnoliopsida; order Poales; family Poaceae; genus Rhipidocladum; species Rhipidocladum racemiflorum. The sequence continues at coordinate 11,481,815 of CM070589.1, forward strand.
TCCTCTAAACCCTTGCTTGCCTTGTAGGACTTTTGAAGTCCATCTTCAAGCATCCCCTTAAGCTTCTCATTTTCATGAGCCAAGACTTTCAAAGTCTCACGGTTAGTAGCACAAGTAGCAACATCAACATTATAGCATCTAGCACAACCGTTGCTTGTTGAGGGTAATGAAACATTGGAGCTGTTGATTGAGGTAGAAGCTCTATTCGAGAGATCAACAAGCTTCACTTCAAGAGCCTTGCAAGCATCCTTTGCTTGAGCAAGTTGCTCTAAGAGTGAAGCGTTGGTGATCTCAAGACTAATTGCTTCATTCTTGGTCAAATTTGAGCTTTTGACCAAGTCTTCATTCTTTTTCTTTTCAAAAGCTAAGCTCTTCTCTAGCTCAAGGTTCTTCTCCTTTTCAAAAATAAGGAATTCTTCTTGAGCTTCGAGAATAGCTTCCTTTTGCTTAACAACCTCCTCCAATCTTTCAATATCCTTAAGTAGCAAGTCTAATTTTTTAACATCAAAATCATCCATAGACTTAAATGCTACTTCTTCCTCATCACTAGCATCATCGCAATCATCTAAGCTATAATCAATAATGGAATGAATAGTGCTCTTAGATGATACCTTGTGCCCCTTTGCCATAAGGCACATTGGAGCATCTTCATCTCCGTTGCTCAAGTTGTCGAAGAGGCTCTTCGACTTTGTCGGTGGAGTAGCGATGGCGATGGTGGCAAGTCCTCCTTCATTGTCGGAGTCGGACTCGTACTCGGACTCGGACTCGGAGTCGGAGTTCCACTCCTTGCCGATGTATGCGTGACCTTTGCCCTTGTACTTCTTGCTCTTGTCCTTCTTGTACGGCTTTTCTTCCTTCTTTTCTTTGTGTGGGCACTCGGCAATGAAGTGACCGGGTTCCCCACACTCATAGCACTTTCTTGAAGAGTGCCTTCCTCTTGACTTGTTGCCGAAGCTCTTGGAATGGCTTCCCGGCTTGTATCCTTTCTTCTTCAAGAACCTGTTGAATCTTCTAACAAGAAGGGTCATGTCTTCATTTGTGAGTGGCCCATTTGATTCTTCTTCATCGCTTGAGCTTTCTTCCACTTCTTGAGCCACTTTGACGGCCTTCAAAGCGATGCCCTTATTCTTGCCGGACTTGAGCTCCTCCACTACCTCCGCTTCTTTGACCATCATCTCATCCATCATCAACCGGCCAATCACATCATGAGGAGTGAGGGTGTCGAAGTTTGGCCGGTCGCGGATAAGTTGCACAAGGTTGCGGTTGGTGGGGGTGATCACTCGGAGGATGATCTTGACAATAGCTTTGTCGGTGAGCTCGGTGCTTCCAAGTCCTTTGGCTTGATTTACTAGCAACATCAAGCGATCAAACATCTTTGTGTAAGATTCTCCTTCTTCTAGTGTGAATCGGCTTAATTCTCCAATGATGAGCTCTATCTTCGATTCACGGACACTTGACACTCCTTCATGAGTTACCATTAACCTTTCCCAAATGTCCTTGGCATTGTCAAGGCCATCAACTCGGTTGAACTCGGAGTCGCTCAAGGCATTGAACAAGGCATTGACGGCCAAGTCGTTGAAGTGTTGAGCTTTGTCTTCTTCGGAGGTGAGATTGTTGGGATTTGCGGGCTTGAAACCTGTTTCAACAATCTTCCAAATGCAAGGATGAAGTGATCTCAAATGCATCTTCATCTTGTGTTTCCATGCCGCATAGCGAGTGCCATCGAAATGAGGCGCTCGTCCGGACGAGACGGAAACATAAGATGAGGAGTTTGAGACTCTAAAAGAGGAATAATCTAAAGGAATTGCAACCCCTATACCGAAACCTGTGGCCTTGTCTTGGGCATGGGTTTCGGTAACTTTCTCTATTTCCGACATCTTTGATTCTCCAAGCGGTTAAGCCAAAATAAAGGAGATTTGGCTCTGATACCAATTGAAAGGACCAACGATGTCGCCTAGAGGGGGGGTGAATCGGCGGATTTAAAAATCGCAATGAAATAAATCGGCCGAATGGACAATCCGAGTCTCCGGTATTTGGTCCGAGTCTCGCTTGTCCGAGTGTCCTAGATTCTATCCGGATACTCGGGTTAAAGCTTCGGAGCGCGACTAAGACTACTCTAGCAAGCACAATAAATTACAAGAAATAGATAGCAAGAGCAACCTAGAACAAATGCTAGTAATGATTTGAATTAAAGCTAAGCAAAGAGCTAGATCTAGCTTTACAAGGGCAAATCCAAACAAGCAAGACTAGGAAGTAAAAGTGAAAGCGAGGGAAACGATTTTTCACCGAAGTTCGGATTCTTGAAGGGAATCCTACGTCTCCGTTGAGGTGGCTCGGTCACACTTGAGCTGGGGTCTCTTTCAACCCGCTTTCCTCCCGGTGTTGCACAAATGCACTCGCCGGCTTCACTTCTTGTCCCTTCCCTTTCGGAGGCGAGACACGCCTTCACAAACGACCGGGGCTCACCACACGCGTTGGTAGCTCCTGGTGACTCCTAGCCGTCTAGGAGACTGTCGGGACCCCGAATTTGCAAATCCGGACCCTCTGTGTATTCAGCACTAGTCCAGGAACGCGCTAGTGCACACAGTCTTAACATTGATAAATATCACAATCATACCACTCGATACCAATAAAGTACTTTATTTAAATAACCAAACTGGTTACCCGACCTTATGGCCAAGTTACAAATATATGCCTCGCAAGGCGAAACTTATTCAGAGAGAAAGAATAGCAATGAAAATCAAATAACTTCGTGGCGCCATCCAGTATACCACAGGCAACTGACTGGGCTCGCATCCCTAAGTAGACGGATCCTCTTGGAATTCCTCCTCCGAAGCTGGCGTAGTCTCCTCTTCAACTGATGTTGTGTTGAGGCAAGGGTGAGTACTTGGTACCCAGCAAGTCATGCACAGAATGCAAGCTAATATACTATATGCATGGCTTGGTACAAAGGAATAGCTCAAGGTATATTTGCAGTAAACAGCATTTGAAAAGTAAACTGTGATGTCTAGATTTTGGTGCTGTCATGGTGGCGTGAGCCCCGAGTTTACGGGTGGACTCACAGGCGCAAGAGGGGGGCCTTGAGTGTGGTAACCAATCTCCTCAATGTTGAAACCTTAGCGGGTAGTATCAGGTCTAGAAGTAACTTTGGGAAGGTTTTGTTACGATCACTCGCCTTGGTGGTGTTTAATTGTATCTTGTGGGTAAAGTGTATAACCTCTGCAGAGTGTACAACCTATTCGAATAGTCGAGTCCACAGTATTGGACATTGCTCGGTGATTACAGTCAATGGTTAGACTTTCACAAAAATAACTTTGGATATCTGGTTTGGAAATGATGAACTTGTTAGGTTGATAAATGCTTTACTTGAGAAATTGTTTACGAAGTTATTATTGTTTTATTGCTTTCCAATTTACTACTGTTATTTATGAATATTGCTTATTGTAAAAGAACCCATTTAGCCTGTTGTTGGAATAAGCCATGCATGTAGCTATTAGAATTGCATTCTGTGCATGACTTGCTGAGTGCTTTAAGTATTCACCCTTGCCACAACACCAAAACATCAGCTGAGAAGGAATCAACGCCAGCACTGGAGGAGGAGTGCCAGGAGGAGCCGACAAATTAGGGAGCGAGCCTATTCAGTTGCTTGTGGCATATTGGTTGCCGTTTCTTTATTTCCGCTGCAATTTATTTATTCTAGTAAGTCTGTGCCCTGCGAGGCATACTTTTGTAACTTGACCATAAGGTCGAGCAACCGGTTATATTTGTCTTTAAATGAAGTACTTTACTATTTCGTGAGTATGATTGTGGTATTTACCGATGTTGAGACCGTGTGCACTAGCGTGATCCTGGACTAGTGCTGAATACACAGATGGTCCGGATTTGCATATTCAGGCCCCGACACCATCTTATCCCATTCAACCTCATCCCATGAACTAAATACACCCTTAAAGCCTCGTTTTATCCTGGACAATTCCATGTTGCACACCAAGGTGTGAGCTTTGCACGAATGAAACCAAGCTTAAAGCGCTAAGGAAGTCGTCATTAACTATTGATCTACTCTCATCTATGGATTAGCAGTCTAGTAGGAGCAGATCCAATAGTGGGTCAGCCAGGGCTAGAGCCCAATCTACCGTTGGTCGGAACGTGGATACCCCATACAGCACCAGCATCTATCCATAGAGATGGTGAGTTATTTAATCTAAAAGTAAAAGAAGACCTCCTACACAAGCACCTCCTCCATTTTAATCCCGATCTGCCTACCGGTATAATCTAGCATGCAACACTCTAGCAGGGTAGTGGAAAAAGCATATACCATTACAGAGCCGAGCAAGAATGCATGGGTTCGTTTGGACACCTTTGTTCTGAATAGCACTTGTATTCATCATGAGGCCAATGGGCCAGTATATATATACATGTACATGAGGGAAAAGGAATAGGACTCTATCTCTAACCAAGTATACAAGGAATAGGACTCTATCTCTAACACCCCCCTCAAACTCATGGTGGATCAATAACACTGAGTTTGGAGAGGAAAAAGTCATGATAAGCTCTAGTCTGTGTCTTCGTGAAGAAATCTGCTAACTGGAGCTCTGAAGGCATATACTGAAGAGCCACAACCTCATTTAGTACATGTGACCTCATATAAGAAGCATCAACACCAATATGCTTGGTGAGTTCATGCTTCACTGGATCTCGAGCAATGCTGATAGCCCATGTACTGTCAGATAAAAGAGGAGTCCGGTTAGAAACAGAAACACCGAAATCCTCAAGCAACCACCGTAGCCACGTAACCTCTGCTGTCAAAAGAGCCATAGCCCGCAACTCAGCCTCAGCACTCGAACGCGAAACTGCTGTCTGCTTCTTAGTCTCCAAGCAATGAGAGAACCACCAAGAAAAACACAGTAAGCAGAAAGGGACCGACGGTCAGAGTGATCACTAGCCCATGTAGCATCAGAGTATGCCTGGAGCTGTAAAGAGCTGGAGCGAGGAAAGAAAAGACGGCGAGAGATGGTTCCATGAAGATATCGTAGAACACGAAGAAGATGACTATAGTGGAGCTGAGTGGGAGCAGAAACGAACTGACTCAGGATATGAACTAGATAAGAAATGTCAGGACGAGTGACACCAAGGTAAACAAGACTCCCAATAAGATGGCAATAGCGAGTAGGGTCCTCAAGAGGTTCACCAACAGTAGGTCGAAGGTGAGCATTGAGCTCCATGGGAGTCTCGGCTGTACGCTCATCAGTGAGAGAGGCACGATCAAGAAGATCCTAGATATACTTCTCTTGGGAGAGAAAGAAGCCCTCAGAGGTGGAAGAAACATCAATCCCAAGAAAGTATCGGAGAGGACCAAGATCGGACATGAGAAACTGCTCATTGAGACGGGCCTTTACAAAGGCAAATCGTCAGTAATGATCATGTCATTAACATATAGAAGGAGAAGAGTCCAACCACGAGAAGAGGTGTGAACAAAGAGCGCAGGATCATGAGCACTGGCAGAAAAACCAGCGGCAGTGATCACAGAAGAAAAACGCTCAAACCAAGCACGAGGGGCTTGCTTGAGCCCATAAAGAGAGCGACGAAGTCGACAAATCATGCCCTCAGGAACAGAATACCCCGGTGGTGGCTGCATATAGACCTCCTCGTGCAGCTCACCATTAAGAAATGCATTTTTGACATCAAGGTGAGAGATGGACCACTCTCGAGCAGAGGCAACAAAGAAGAAGAGTGCGAGCAGTGGTCATGTGAGCCACGAGGCAAAGGTCTCATTATAATCACGACCATGCTTCACTGAAAACCACGCGGCATAAGACGCAGCCTTGTAGCGCTCAAGAGAACCATCAGAGCGAGTCTTAATCTTATAGACCCACTTGCAAGTAATGGGACGGACACGTGGAGGAAGTGGAACAAGATCCCACGTACCAGTGCGCTCAAGGGCAGCAATCTCCTCCGCCATCGCATGCTGCCATTCCTGATGAATAACAGCATCACGGTATGAAGTCGGCTCGGCCAGAGCTGCACCAACAAAAGCAAAACGCTCAGGAGGCCGAATAGACTTTCGATCGCGAAGATCATAACGAGGAGGAGACACTGAAGAAGATGGCTCATCAGAAGAAGAAGATGGCACATCAGAAGAGTCCTCAGCTGGCGGACGACGAGTGTAGTGGAGAGGATAGGGAGAAACAACATCTGAAGAGACCTGTGTAGGAGAGGACGGTGGTGAAGAAACCGGCGATAAAGGAGACGCCGACCGTGAAGGAAAAGTGACAACTGGAGTGTCAGGAAAAGTCAGAAAAGACAGTGGCTCAACAAGGGATGTAGGAGAGGAAGAAAAATGAGGGTAGAAGGGACGAGACTCATCAAAAGTGACATCTCGTGAGATCCGTATCCGTCGGCCAACAGGATCCCAACAACGATATCCCTTATGCTCAGCACTGTATCCCAGAAAAACACACTCAACAGACTGAGCAGTCAGCTTGGTGCATTCACGAGGTGCAAGAAGAACATAGCACACACACCCAAAAAGACAAAGTCCAGAATAATCAAGAGGCATGCCGCAAAGACGCTCAACTGGAATCCCACCCTTCAGAGCAGAAGAAGGTTGGATATTGGTCAAGTAGGTAGCAGTGGAAACGGCCTCAGCCTAGAAGTGAGGTGGAACAGCGGAAGCAAGCATAAGAGCGCGAGCTATCTAAAGGAGATGACGATGCTTGCGCTCAGCCATACCATTCTGAGCATGAGCACCAGGACAAGAAAACTGCGAAAGGGTGCCCTGTGTAGCAAGAAAAGCTCGAAGAGCTCCTGACAGATATTCCCCTGCCGAATCAGCACAAAGAGCACGAATGGGAGAATCAAACTGAGTGCGAATCATGGTGGCAAAAGTCTTATAGATGGATAAGACCTCACTACGAGAGGACATAAAATATATCCAAGTGTGGCGAGAGAAATCATCTATAAAAAGAATATAGTATCGATGACCCCTTTTTGAAACAAAAGGAGCCGGACCCCAAACATCAGAATGAACAAGATCAAAATGACGCTGTGAGATAGACTCACAAGAATGGTAGGGGAGTTGCAAATTGCTTGCCAAGCTTACAACCCGTCTGATGTAAAAAGTATCACTAGACACAGAGCCTAAAGACCACGACTTAACTAAAGAAGACAGTCGTGAACCACAAAGATGACCCAAACGGTGATGCCACTTAGCAAAAGTCCCGGTAGAAGAAGCAACGGATGCTGAAGTAGTCGAGGAAGCAGAGAGACTGGCAGAGGCAACGGAAGGTAGATGGAGCCAGTCGAGCTCCCAAAGACGATGAGAGTCATGGCGGCGAGGGCCAGTCCCAACTAGAGCCCCTGTGCGGCGATCCTGAACACAACAAGAGTCAGAATCAAGGATGACGCGACAACCATGATCAGTAAGCTGGCCAGCGGATATGAGCTGCATGGTTAGTTTGGGAACATAAGAAACAACATGAACATGAAAAGAGTATGACAAAAGATTGCCTCGTGAAAGGACCAACGATGTCACCTAGAGGGGGAGTGAATAGGCGGATTTAAAAAATCGCAGCGGAAATAAACTGGCCGAACTAGACAATCTGGAGTCTCCGGGTATTTGGTCCGGAGTCTCCGGCTTGTCCGGAGTGTCCGGTATTCTATTCAGATACTCCGGGTTAGCTGGCTCGGGAGCGCGACTAAGACTACTCTAGCAAGCACAATAAATTACTAGAAATAGATAGCAAGAGCAACCTAGAACAAATGCTAGTAAGGATTTGAATTAAAGCTAAGCAAAGAGCTAGATCTAGCTTTACAAGGGCAAATCCAAACAAGCAAGACTAGGAAGTAAAAGTGAAAGCGAGGGAAACGATTTTTCACCAAGTTCGGATTCTTGAAGGGAATCCTACGTCTCCGTTGAGGTGGCTCGGTCACACTTGAGCCGGGGTCTCTTTCAACCCGCTTTCCTCCCGGTGTTGCACAAATGCACTCGCCGGCTTCACTTCTTGTCCCTTCCCTTTCGGAGGCGAGACACGCCTTCACAAACGACCGGGGCTCACCACACGCGTTGGTAGCTCCCGGTGACTCCTAGCCGTCTAGGAGACCTTCAACCTCCAAGAGTAATAGCACCACGAAGAATCGCTTGGAGGATGAACTAGTGCTCAACAACTAGAAATGAATGCACCTAGCACTTTGCTTCTTCCTCTCCTCACCAAAAGAGATCAACAATCAAATCTTAGGTGGGAGGAAGAGATGGCTCTATTGAATGCTTTGAGAGTGTTAGAAATGGCTTGAAGGCAGCAATGAATGAGCTCAATGAATGTCCTAGCCGTTGGGAGAGAGTGGAGGCTTTAAATAGTCATTTCAAAAACTAGCCGTTACTCTCGTTTTTGTACAGGCCGGAGTGTCCGGACAAACAACCCGGAGACTCTGGGTTATCCGGAGACTCCGGACAAAATGTCCGGATACTCCGGACTCCCTGGAACCCAAAGTGACCGAGGGGTCCAACCCGGAGACTCCGGATATATTGTCCGGATACTCCGGATTGAATCCAGATACTCCAGATGGAATGTAAACAAGTAGGAACAAATGTCATTTGGAAAGAAGCTCCAGAGTCAAGAATCCATGGTGTGATACCTGATGAAGATGGTGGTTTCTCATTAAAAGACTGAGTAATGAGAACCAAAGAACACACGTGATGCGCCGCGGATGAAAGCGACGTTAGCAGGAGACATGCGCGCATAGCGATGAAGGCCGAAGCAGGTAAAGGCCGTCGAGACGAGACGGCCGGAAGAGAAATCAGATGAGATGAGCGCATGTGCAACGCCCAGGAGGTCTAACCCTAACCCTATAGCTCTGATACCATGTTATGAATAGCACTTGTATTCATCATGAGGCCAATGGGCCAGTATATATATACATGTACATGAGGGAAAAGGAATAGGCCTATAGGATCGAAGTATACGAATATAGCAATCAGAGGGGGGTGAATGATTGTGCGGAAGCTAAAACCAAATTCTTGATCTATTAAAAGTTCACCCCAAAACAGAACCAAATAATTGCCTCGTATTCGACAAAAACAGAATGACAGAGGTTCAGTAAAACGAGAATTACTGGAGATCCAACCGTTAGATTGAACTGAAATTTGGACACGAGAAACTAGATTCCAATACTAATCGAACCCAAAAAGAATCAGCTTGATCGGACTTACGGATCAAAAGTTATGAACCTCGCAAGCTTGCTGTGACAGAAGATGACGAGAATTAATCTAACCAAAACTTCAAGATTAAACAAGAACGACAAAAGTTTAATTAACTAAACTTAGAGAAACCCTAAATCAATTCTCTAGAAAGGTTTTGATGGATCAAATCAAGATAAAACTAAAAGAACAAAAACCAATCTAGAAAAGAACAAGCATGCAAACAAGAACCAAAACAGGAAACACTGTAGCAACGCTTGCCATCGTAGCACGCAAGGATCTAGAAGAATTGATCTTTATTTCTTTTGTCTAAAGTACTCTCATCAAAAGAGTACAAACCCTAAAAGCGAGCTTGAGGCTCTCAATGCGCCACTGCTTGATGCGATTGATGCCCTTCAACAGGAGACACCCCTCCTATTTAAAGGAGTAAAACACAAGGAGTTCTGAATACAATTCCTAATCTAGAAGGAGTATGTATACAACTCCTCTAGGCCCAACCTGGCCGAGTACAACTCTTGCACGCGTATGGCAACCCTACCATACTCACGTGACTAACACTTTGCACGCGTATGGCCACCTGCCATACTCACGTGACTAACACTTTGCACGCGAATGACCTCCTGCCATTCTCACGTGACTAACCATTCTTCATGTGCACCATTCTCTTAGCCCGAACGTCCCGCATGACATCCTTGACCACCAAGACCTCAGTTCCTCCCTGAACCTAGTCCCGAACCTCAGCTCCTTCATGAACCTAGTTCCGATCCCGTCATCGACCACGTTCGTCTTCGAGCAATACCTGTACATGAACAAACCACAAAACAATTCCGAGCACAAGTCCACGACTTGACTCACATCAATCCATGCAAATACTCACACGAGCATTGCATAAAGTCCACTTCAAGCATCATGAAATTCTCACAAATTTCATAATCTCAAAAACAAATCAAACACAATTCCAATTTTGCTCAAAACCCTAATCGAGCAAAAACGCATTCACGACGGACCAAAAATATGGTCCGCTGCGTACATGAAAATGTCACTCAAAAAACCATTCACGACGGACCAACAAAATCGGTCCGGTGTACAAGTGAAAGTCTCGGTTTCAAGAAGAAATCATTCCGGCGAAAACACGTTCACGACAGACTAAAGAAATCAGTCCGTCGTACATGCGAAACTTACTGGTTTCTTGGAAAATTGACCGGCTCATGATCTCAAAAACATGTGCACGACAGACCCAAAAACTTGGTCCGTCGTACATGCGCTGACTGCTATTTTCTTGAAAAATTGAGTTTGGCACAAGAGCTCAAAAACATGTGCACGACAGACCCAAAAACTTGGTCCGTCGTACACAAAATCGGTTCGGCGCAAAAGGACTCAGATTCATGTTTACAACAGACCAAAAAACTTGGTTTGTCGTACATGGGAAAATGAGGTTGCCAAAGCATGTTTACGACAGACCAACAAATTTGGTCCGTCGTAGATGGGAAACTTACTGTTTTCTTTAAGTTTGGTCCGGCGCCAAAGCGAAACACATGAACAAACACATTTTGCAAAATCAATTCTAAGTTAATTTTTCAGTTCAAAGCCAATTTTTCAGCACATGATTTCACAATCTCCCACTTGATGAAAACATTGGCAACACTACTTAGAATCGAACATTTGGCATTCACTTTACAAAAGATTTTGAAATCCAAAGGATCAAAGACCAAAGTAAGAAAACACAGAATTCCCCCTTTGACCAAAAAGCAAAACAAAAACTCCCCCTGAGAAGGAACATGTGTGTGAATGTGCAATGTGCCCAAAAATTTCAAAATTCTCCAAACTTCTTCCAAAATTCTCAAACAACTCCCCCTTTTTCTTCTCCCCATTTTTCTTAAACTTTTCAACGATTCCCAAATTTCTCCCCCTTTGACAATGGATTCATCAAGAGTACAAAAGAGAGAACAGGTTCAAAATTTTTCCTGTAGCAAAGATTTCACAAGAAGAAACAAGGGAGTGCCAAGATAGGAAAAGATGAGCTCATTCGATCATATAACCTTATATATCACATAATATGCAAAAGACATGATCTTGATGTAATTTTAACAAGTTAGGGAATGACATGCATCTCAACCTCAATTCAGTCAACTATAGCCAAGTACTAACCAAAACCTTTAGTAGAAAAAACAAAGGCTCAAAGTTGAAGCAAATAACAAATCAGGGCGAGCAAGTAGTTTCAACTCCAATCTAGTGGACCTATTGAATCTTTAAACAAGAACTGCATGTGGCATGCTTGAAGCATACTTCTTTTATTTCCTTGGAGTGGCATGCTTGAAGCATACATCTTGTCTTTTGAGGGAATGGCATGCTTGAAGCATACATCTTATCTTTTAGGGAAAGCATCCTGAAGCTCATAACTTGAGGCTTTTGCTTTTAACAACCCTTTTTATTGATTCCCTTTTCTTTTCATTTTTCTTTGATTATAAACATGCAAAAGTGATTAAAAGATCTTATGAAAGAGTAAAGTTGAAACACACTTGCTTTATAGCCCAAATTTGTCAAGAAGATTCAATATCAAGCCTAGAAGAGTAAGATATCACAGAGTATTTAGCTATAGGCAATTAGTCCAGGGAATTCCGCAATGTCATTTTTAGTTCAAGTGAGACAATTAGATTATCATATATTAGCTCAATTACATAACATATAAAGAAATATGATAAAGTGAGCTCATCAAGTGAAAGAACTTGGCAAAGAAACTCCCCCTCAAAACAAACCCATTGGATGAACAATCCCAAGTTCTCCCCGAATAAAAGCAAAACGAGAAGAAGACAAAGGTTTTGTGAAAATGTATTTCTTTATTTCTTTTGTCTAAAGTACTCTCATCAAAAGAGTACAAACCCTAAAATCTGAGCTTGAGGCTCTCAATGCGCTCAGCTCTGCTTGATGCGATTGATGCCCTTCAACAGGAGACACCCCTCCTATTTAAAGGAGCAAAACACAAGGAGTTATGAATACAATTCCTAATCTAGAAGGAGTATGTATACAACTCCTCTTGGCCCAACCTGGCCGAGTACAACTCTTGCACGTGTATGGCAACCCTACCATACTCACGTGACTAACACTTTGCACGCATATGGCCACCGCCATACTCACGTGACTAACACTTTGCACGCGAATGACCTCTCGCCATTCTCACGTGACTAACCATTCTTCATGTGCACCATTCTCTTAGCCCGAACGTCGCATGACATCCTTGACCACCAAGACCTCGGTTCCTCCCTGAACCTAGTCCCGAACCTCGGCTCCTTCATGAACCTAGTTCCGGTCCGTCATCGACCACGTTCGTCTTCGAGCAATACCGCACATGAACAAACCACAAACAATTCCGAGCACAAGTCCACGACTTGACTCACATCAATCCATGCAAATACTCACACGAGCATTGCATAAAGTCCACTTCAAGCATCATGAAATTCTCACAAATTTCATAATCTCAAAAACAAATCAAACACAATTCCAATTTTGCTCAAAACCCTAATCGAGCAAAAACGCATTCACGACGGACCAAAAAATATGGTCCGGCGTACATGAAAATGTCACTCAAAAACCATTCACGACGGACCAACAAAATCGGTCCGTTACAAGTGAAAGTCTCGGTTTCAAGAAGAAATCATTCCGACGAAAACAAGTTCACGACAGACTAAAGAAATCAGTCCGTCGTACATGCGAAACTTACTGGTTTCTTGGAAAATTGACCGGCTCATGATCTCAAAAGCACTTCCACGACAGACCCAAAAACTTGGTCCGTCGTACATGCGCTGACTGCTATTTTCTTGAAAAATTGAGTTTGGCACAAGAGCTCAAAAACATGTGCACGACAGACCCAAAAACTTGGTCCGTCGTACATGCGCTGACTGCTATTTTCTTGAAAAATTGAGTTTGGCACAAGAGCTCAAAAACATGTGCACGACAGACCCAAAAACTTGGTCCGTCGTACACAAAATCGGTTCGGCGCAAAAGGACTCAGATTCATGTTTACAACAGACCAAAAAACTTGGTTTGTCGTACATGGGAAAATGAGGTTGCCAAAGCATGTTTACGACAGACCAACAAATTTGGTCCGTCGTAGATGGGAAACTTACTGTTTTCTTTAAGTTTGGTCCGGCGCCAAAGCGAAACACATGAACAAACACATTTTGCAAAATCAATTCTAAGTTAATTTTTCAGTTCAAAGCCAATTTTTCAGCACATGATTTCACAATCTCCCACTTGATGAAAACATTGGCAACACTACTTAGAATCGAACATTTGGCATTCACTTTACAAAAGATTTTGAAATCCAAAGGATCAAAGACCAAAGTAAGAAAACACAGAATTCCCCCTTTGACCAAAAAGCAAAACAAAAACTCCCCCTGAGAAGGAACATGTGTGTGAATGTGCAATGTGCCCAAAAATTTCAAAATTCTCCACACTTCTTCCAAAATTCTCAAACAACTCCCCCTTTTTCTTCTCCCCATTTTTCTTAAACTTTTCAACGATTCCCAAATTTCTCCCCCTTTGACAATGGATTCATCAAGAGTACAAAAGAGAGAACAGGTTCAAAATTTTTCCTGAGCAAAGATTTCACAAGAAGAAACAAGGGAGTGCCAAGATAGGAAAAGATGAGCTCATTCGATCATATAACCTTATATATCACATAATATGCAAAAGACATGATCTTGATGTAATTTTAACAAGTTAGGGAATGACATGCATCTCAACCTCAATTCACCAACTATAGCCAAGTACTAACCAAAACCTTTAGTAGAAAAACAAAGGCTCAAAGTTGAAGCAAATAACAAATCAGGCGAGCAAGTAGTTTCAACTCCAATCTAGTGGACCAATTTAATCTTTAAACAAGAATCGCATGTGGCATGCTTGAAGCATACTTCTTTTATTTCCTTGGAGTGGCATGCTTGAAGCATACATCTTGTCTTTTGAGGGAATGGCATGCTTGAAGCATACATCTTATCTTTTAGGGAAAGCATCCTGAAGCTCATAACTTGAGGCTTTTGCTTTTAACAACCCTTTTTATTGATTCCCTTTTCTTTTCATTTTTCTTTGATTATAAACATGCAAAAGTGATTAAAAGATCTTATGAAAGAGTAAAGTTGAAACACACTTGCTTTATAGCCCAAATTTGTCAAGAAGATTCAATATCAAGCCTAGAAGAGTAAGATATCACAGAGTATTTAGCTATAGGCAATTAGTCCAGGGAATTCCGCAATGTCATTTTTAGTTCAAGTGAGACAATTAGATTATCATATATTAGCTCAATTACATAACATATAAAGAAATATGATAAAGTGAGCTCATCAAGTGAAAGAACTTGGCAAAGAAACTCCCCCTCAAAACAAACCCATTGGATGAACAATCCCAAGTTCTCCCCGAATAAAAGCAAAACGAGAAGAAGACAAAGGTTTTGTGAAAATGTATTTCTTTATTTCTTTTGTCTAAAGTACTCTCATCAAAAGAGTACAAACCCTAAAACTGAGCTTGAGGCTCTCAATGCGCTCAGCTCTGCTTGATGCGATTGATGCCCTTCAACAGGAGACACCCCTCCTATTTAAAGGAGCAAAACACAAGGAGTTATGAATACAATTCCTAATCTAGAAGGAGTATGTATACAACTCCTCTTGGCCCAACCTGGCCGAGTACAACTCTTGCACGTGTATGGCAACCCTACCATACTCACGTGACTAACACTTTGCACGCAGCGTATGGCCACCGCCATACTCACGTGACTAACACTTTGCACGCGAATGACCTCCTGCCATTCTCACGTGACTAACCATTCTTCATGTGCACCATTCTCTTAGCCCGAACGTCCGCATGACATCCTTGACCACCAAGACCTCGGTTCCTCCCTGAACCTAGTCCCGAACCTCGGCTCCTTCATGAACCTAGTTCCGGTCCGTCATCGACCACGTTAGTCTTCGAGCAATACTGCACATGAACAAACCACAAAACAATTCCGAGCACAAGTCCACGACTTGACTCACATCAATCCATGCAAATACTCACACGAGCATTGCATAAAGTCCACTTCAAGCATCATGAAATTCTCACAAATTTCATAATCTCAAAAACAAATCAAACACAATTCCAATTTTTCTCAAAACCTAATCGAGCACAAACGCATTCACGACGGACCAAAAATATGGTCCGCCAGTACACATGAAAATGTCACTCAAAAAACCATTCACGACGGACCAACAAAATCGGTCCGTGTACAAGTGAAAGTCTCGGTTTCAAGAAGAAATCATTCCGAAAACAAGTTCACGACAGACTAAAGAAATCGATCAGTCGTACATGCGAAACTTCTTGGTTTCTTGGAAAATTGACCGCTCATGATCTCAAAAGCACTTCCACGATGCACTCCAAAAACTTGGTCCGTCGTACATGCGCCGATCGCTATTTTCTTGAAAAATTGAGTTTGGCACAAGAGCTCAAAACATGTGCACGATGCACTCCAAAACTTGGTCCGTCGTACATGCGCCGATCGCTATTTTCTTGAAAAATTGAGTTTGGCACAAGAGCTCAAAAACATGTGCACGACAGACCCAAAAACTTGGTCCGTCGTACACAAAATCGATTCGGCGCAAAGGACTCAGATTCATGTTTACAATGCACCAAAAACTTGGTTTGTCGTACATGGGAAAATGAGGTTGCCAAAGCATGTTCTGACAGACCAACAAATTTGGTCCGTCGTAGATGGGAAACTTACTGTTTTCTTTAAGTTTGGTCCGGCGCCAAAGCGAAACACATGAACAAACACATTTTGCAAAATCAATTCTAAGTTAATTTTTCAGTTCAAAGCCAATTTTTCAGCACATGATTTCACAATCTCCCACTTGATGAAAACATTGGCAACACTACTTAGAATCGAACATTTGGCATTCACTTTACAAAAGATTTTGAAATCCAAAGGATCAAAGACCAAAGTAAGAAAACACAGAATTCCCCCTTTGACCAAAAAGCAAAACAAAAACTCCCCCTGAGAAGGAACATGTGTGTGAATGTGCAATGTGCCCAAAAATTTCAAAATTCTCCAAACTTCTTCCAAAATTCTCAAACAACTCCCCCTTTTTCTTCTCCCCATTTTTCTTAAACTTTTCAACGATTCCCAAATTTCTCCCCCTTTGACAATGGATTCATCAAGAGTACAAAAGAGAGAACAGGTTCAAAATTTTTCCTGTAGCAAAGATTTCACAAGAAGAAACAAGGGAGTGCCAAGATAGGAAAAGATGAGCTCATTCGATCATATAACCTTATATATCACATAATATGCAAAAGACATGATCTTGATGTAATTTTAACAAGTTAGGGAATGACATGCATCTCAACCTCAATTCAGTCAACTATAGCCAAGTACTAACCAAAACCTTTAGTAGAAAAAACAAAGGCTCAAAGTTGAAGCAAATAACAAATCAGGGCGAGCAAGTAGTTTCAACTCCAATCTAGTGGACCAATTTAATCTTTAAACAGTAAACTGCATGTGGCATGCTTGAAGCATACTTCTTTTATTTCCTTGGAGTGGCATGCTTGAAGCATACATCTTGTCTTTTGAGGGAATGGCATGCTTGAAGCATACATCTTATCTTTTAGGGAAAGCATCCTGAAGCTCATAACTTGAGGCTTTTGCTTTTAACAACCCTTTTTATTGATTCCCTTTTCTTTTCATTTTTCTTTGATTATAAACATGCAAAAGTGATTAAAAGATCTTATGAAAGAGTAAAGTTGAAACACACTTGCTTTATAGCCCAAATTTGTCAAGAAGATTCAATATCAAGCCTAGAAGAGTAAGATATCACAGAGTATTTAGCTATAGGCAATTAGTCCAGGGAATTCCGCAATGTCATTTTTAGTTCAAGTGAGACAATTAGATTATCATATATTAGCTCAATTACATAACATATAAAGAAATATGATAAAGTGAGCTCATCAAGTGAAAGAACTTGGCAAAGAAACTCCCCCTCAAAACAAACCCATTGGATGAACAATCCCAAGTTCTCCCCGAATAAAAGCAAAACGAGAAGAAGACAAAGGTTTTGTGAAAATGTATTTCTTTATTTCTTTTGTCTAAAGTACTCTCATCAAAAGAGTACAAACCCTAAAACTGAGCTTGAGGCTCTCAATGCGCTCAGCTCTGCTTGATGCGATTGATGCCCTTCAACAGGAGACACCCCTCCTATTTAAAGGAGCAAAACACAAGGAGTTATGAATACAATTCCTAATCTAGAAGGAGTATGTATACAACTCCTCTTGGCCCAACCTGGCCGAGTACAACTCTTGCACGTGTATGGCAACCCTACCATACTCACGTGACTAACACTTTGCACGCGTATGGCCACCTGCCATACTCACGTGACTAACACTTTGCACGCGAATGACCTCCTGCCATTCTCACGTGACTAACCATTCTTCATGTGCACCATTCTCTTAGCCCGAACGTCCCGCATGACATCCTTGACCACCAAGACCTCAGTTCCTCCCTGAACCTAGTCCCGAACCTCAGCTCCTTCATGAACCTAGTTCCGGTCCCGTCATCGACCACGTTCGTCTTCGAGCAATACCTGCACATGAACAAACCACAAAACAATTCCGAGCACAAGTCCACGACTTGACTCACATCAATCCATGCAAATACTCACACGAGCATTGCATAAAGTCCACTTCAAGCATCATGAAATTCTCACAAATTTCATAATCTCAAAAACAAATCAAACACAATTCCAATTTTGCTCAAAACCCTAATCGAAAGGCAAACCGCATTCACGACGGACCAAAAAATATGGTCCGGCGTACACATGAAAATGTCACTCAAAAAACCATTCACGACGGACCAACAAAATCGGTCCGGTGTACAAGTGAAAGTCTCGGTTTCAAGAAGAAATCATTCCGACGAAAACAAGTTCACGACAGACTAAAGAAATCAGTCCGTCGTACATGCGAAACTTACTGGTTTCTTGGAAAATTGACCGGCTCATGATCTCAAAAGCACTTCCACGACAGACCCAAAAACTTGGTCCGTCGTACATGCGCTGACTGCTATTTTCTTGAAAAATTGAGTTTGGCACAAGAGCTCAAAAACATGTGCACGACAGACCCAAAAACTTGGTCCGTCGTACATGCGCTGACTGCTATTTTCTTGAAAAATTGAGTTTGGCACAAGAGCTCAAAAACATGTGCACGACAGACCCAAAAACTTGGTCCGTCGTACACAAAATCGGTTCGGCGCAAAAGGACTCAGATTCATGTTTACAACAGACCAAAAAACTTGGTTTGTCGTACATGGGAAAATGAGGTTGCCAAAGCATGTTCTGACAGACCAACAAATTTGGTCCGTCGTAGATGGGAAACTTCTTTATTTTCTTTAAGTTTGGTCCGCGCCAAAGCGAAACACATGAACAAACACATTTTGCAAAATCAATTCTAAGTTAATTTTTCGGTTCAAAGCCAATTTTTCAAAGACATGATTTCACAATCTCCCACTTGATGAAAACATTGGCAACACTACTTAGAATCGAACATTTGGCATTCACTTTACAAAAGATTTTGAAATCCAAAGGATCAAAGACCAAAGTAAGAAAACACAGAATTCCCCCTTTGACCAAAAAGCAAAACAAAAACTCCCCCTGAGAAGGAAAATGTGTGTGAATGTGCAATGTGCCCAAAAATTTCAAAATTCTCCA
Organism: Rhipidocladum racemiflorum; assembly: GCA_036346355.1. Taxonomy (NCBI): domain Eukaryota; kingdom Viridiplantae; phylum Streptophyta; class Magnoliopsida; order Poales; family Poaceae; genus Rhipidocladum; species Rhipidocladum racemiflorum. The sequence goes on from CM070589.1 coordinate 11,500,724, forward strand.
AACTTCTTCCAAAATTCTCAAACAACTCCCCCTTTTTCTTCTCCCCCTTTTTCTTAAACTTTTCAACGATTCCCAAATTTCTCCCCCTTTGACAATGGATTCATCAAGAGTACAAAAGAGAGAACAGGTTCAAAATTTTTCCTGTAGCAAAGATTTCACAAGAAGAAACAAGGGAGTGCCAAGATAGGAAAAGATGAGCTCATTCGATCATATAACCTTATATATCACATAATATGCAAAAGACATGATCTTGATGTAATTTTAACAAGTTAGGGAATGACATGCATCTCAACCTCAATTCAGTCAACTATAGCCAAGTACTAACCAAAACCTTTAGTAGAAAAAACAAAGGCTCAAAGTTGAAGCAAATAACAAATCAGGGCGAGCAAGTAGTTTCAACTCCAATCTAGTGGACCAATTTAATCTTTAAACAGTAAACTGCATGTGGCATGCTTGAAGCATACTTCTTTTATTTCCTTGGAGTGGCATGCTTGAAGCATACATCTTGTCTTTTGAGGGAATGGCATGCTTGAAGCATACATCTTATCTTTTAGGAAAGCATCCTCAAGCTCATAACTTGAGGCTTTTGCTTTTAACAACCCTTTTATTGATTCCCTTTTCTTTTCATTTTTCTTTGATTATAAACATGCAAAAGTGATTAAAAGATCTTATGAAAGAGTAAAGTTGAAACACACTTGCTTTATAGCCCAAATTTGTCAAGAAGATTCAATATCAAGCCTAGAAGAGTAAGATATCACAGAGTATTTAGCTCTAGGCAATTAGTCCAGTGGAATTCGCAATGTCATTTTTAGTTCAAGTGAGACAATTAGATTATCATATATTAGCTCAATGACATAACATATAAAGAAATATGATAAAGTGAGCTCATCATGTGAAAGAACTTTGCAAAGAATCTCACACTCAAAACAAAACCATTGGATGAACAATCCCAAGTTCTCCCCGAATAAAAGCAAAACGAGAAGAAGACAAAGGTTTTGTGAAAATGTATTTCTTTATTTCTTTTGTCTAAAGTACTCTCATCAAAAGAGTACAAACCCTAAAACTGAGCTTGAGGCTCTCAATGCGCTCAGCTCTGCTTGATGCGATTGATGCCCTTCAACAGGAGACACCCCTCCTATTTAAAGGAGCAAAACACAAGGAGTTATGAATACAATTCCTAATCTAGAAGGAGTATGTATACAACTCCTCTTGGCCCAACCTGGCCGAGTACAACTCTTGCACGTGTATGGCAACCCTACCATACTCACGTGACTAACACTTTGCACGCGTATGGCCACCTGCCATACTCACGTGACTAACACTTTGCACGCGAATGACCTCCTGCCATTCTCACGTGACTAACCATTCTTCATGTGCACCATTCTCTTAGCCCGAACGTCCCGCATGACATCCTTGACCACCAAGACCTCGGTTCCTCCTCGAACCTAGTCCCGAACCTCGCCTCCTTCATGAACCTAGTTCCGGTCCCGTCATCGACCACGCTCGCCTTCGAGCAATACCGCACATGAACAAACCACAAAACAATTCCGAGCACAAGTCCACGACTTGACTCACATCAATCCATGCAAATACTCACACGAGCATTGCATAAAGTCCACTTCAAGCATCATGAAATTCTCACAAATTTCATAATCTCAAAAACAAATCAAACACAATTCCAATTTTGCTCAAAACCCTAATCGAGCAAAAACGCATTCACGACGGACCAAAAAATATGGTCCGGCGTACACATGAAAATGTCACTCAAAAAACCATTCACGACGGACCAACAAAATCGGTCCGGTGTACAAGTGAAAGTCTCGGTTTCAAGAAGAAATCATTCCGACGAAAACAAGTTCACGACAGACTAAAGAAATCAGTCCGTCGTACATGCGAAACTTACTGGTTTCTTGGAAAATTGACCGGCTCATGATCTCAAAAGCACTTCCACGACAGACCCAAAAACTTGGTCCGTCGTACATGCGCTGACTGCTATTTTCTTGAAAAATTGAGTTTGGCACAAGAGCTCAAAAACATGTGCACGACAGACCCAAAAACTTGGTCCGTCGTACATGCGCTGACTGCTATTTTCTTGAAAAATTGAGTTTGGCACAAGAGCTCAAAAACATGTGCACGATGCACTCCAAAAACTTGGTCCGTCAGACACAAAATCTGTTCGGCGCAAAGGACTCAGATTCATGTTTACAATGCACCAAAAACTTGGTTTGTCGTACATGGGAAAATGAGGTTGCCAAAGCATGTTTACGGCTGCACCAACAAATTTGGTCCGTCGTAGATGGGAAACTTACTGTTTTCTTTAAGTTTGGTCCGGCGCCAAAGCGAAACTTACTGTTTCTTGTCAAATTGTCAAAACACATGAACAAACACATTTTGCAAAATCAATTATAAGTTAATTTTTCAGTTCAAATTCAATTTTTCAGCACATGATTTCACAAGAACTCTATCTCTAACCAAGTATACAAGGAATATGACTCTATCTCTAACAACCTTCACCGAAAGGAAAAGAATGCATGGCTACGAGAGAAGCATATACCGTCCCATTGCCACACGCTCTAAACATGCATGGGCGAACGAGCGAAGACTCAGTTGGCTTGCTTCGCTATTGTGCGAGCAGCCCGTCCAGGATCGAGTCTCGGACTTGCCCGGGTGCGCACGAGGTCAGATGCAGCGCGTGTGTGCGTGCGTGCATGGGTGTGTGTGCGTTTGTAGCCCGGCTGTTTGTCTTCTTCTTCTAGAGTGAATGCCAGAGCTCTTGGCCAAATTTAAAAAAAACATGCATGGGTGATGTTTTCTGGTTTCTAAAGGCGGCGGCGCGCACACAGAAATCACATGGCGCACACGCCTCACATCGGCACATCGCCCATATTTGCAGGGTTGACTTGCATATACGCACACATATTGCACACTGTCACGGTACTTGATCAGGATGAGTTGCTTTGCCGCATTGTTTACCGTAGCAATTAATATGGTGTGTCGACATGCATCCATGTAAATCTTCCCTATAAAAACCGTGTGTAAGCTACAACGTAACAAGCAAATTTATAATGGAGAAAACTAGCCAGCGCCATCACAGATATTGATATTTAGGAAATCAAATACCATTGCATATATTAATATTAACTCTTCTTATAAGGGAAAGAATTCGTGAGCTCTCAGGCCAGCCACGTCATCGCGCCCTGCAAAAAGGCCCTCCCGATTTTCGTAATTGCGTGCAGGTCTAGCTTACCGACTACCGTCCATCTCGCGTACTAGTGAGAATCCGGCCGTCCACGCGTCCCTGATCGCTAGCCCGTGTGTCGCAAAGAATAGCTCTAAAATTATGCAAAAACTACTGCAGTTAGGGTTCTATCCGTCAGGGATGCAAAACGACACTCTCGCCCTTCTCCTTCAATCCCTTCCTTGTTCGTTGTTGGCAAAAGCTCCACCGACCTTATAGGCGTAGTGGTAGCTAAGGGTGATAGAAGCCGGAGCAGCTTTACGTGGCTCGCGAGAAAATGGTGATACAAAAAGGGCACTTAGGGGAGCAAACTTGGCATTTTCGAAAGTGCTTATCATGCTAACCCCCGAAAAGAGGGTGTAACCTAACGATAATGGCATTTCCCATAATTTGCACTCTATGTACTTATGATGGAACTCCCCCAAATATCATGTCATTAGCTTAATTTTCTCTTTATAATATCTTCCTCTGATTTTAGAGCAGTACTTCTGTGCTTTCCTTTTTAATACAAATTGCACAAATCTCAAAGCAAGTGAAGATATAAGTAATCACCATCCACTTTTCATTCATACTTTAATATTTGTGCAGCTTTGAAAAATAAAAATATAGAATCACCTCTCCTGATTTTATCATTCACAATATTATCTCAATTGATCGGTATATGATCCCTATCTCTACTAATATAATCGCGCAATCTTTAAAAATAGAAACACCATAAATCTACGGCGCGCAAAGTTCTCCCATGGTACTCGCTGAATCGCATCGACTAAACGAATTTCAGTTCAAAAAAAAGAAGAAGCAAATATCCTCTCAACCAAGAACACCCACACCACAATATTAGCAAAGCCTAACCACAAACTGCAGCTGCAAATAGGGCTGGAAAATAAGCTCGTGGTTCGGCTCGGGCTCGCCCGAGCCTGGCTCGGCTCGCACAGGCTCGTGGCTCGGACCGAGCTCAAGCCGAGCCTATTTTTCAAGGTCGCAAAAACACCGAGCCGGCTCGGCTCGGCTTGCGAGCCAAATTGGCTCGGCGGCCCAGCCCATACAGGGAATTTAGTATGACTAATGATTTGTATTTTCAGAAAAAAAATGATGAGGGACATCACTATGACATGTGGATGCATATATGTTCCAAACTTGCATGGGTTAACAAAACAAAGGTTAGCATAGGCAAAGTATGCAAAGTATTTCATATTTCTCTTAATAGTTCAGTCAGTGAAGGAAACCTTATATATGTCAAACCAGTATGTTCTCTTTACAGAATATATGACACGCAAGCCAGACAGTATGGAGCTATGCAGAACAACTATTCCTATATGCTGCCATGGCCTGGCTCGAACCGAGCCGAGCCTGGCTCAGCTCGCCACCTAACCGAACTCGGCTCAGCTCGTTTCCAGCCCTAGCTGCAAAAGCAAAATACGTGTGCACTCTAACTGGTATAAAACATTCTAAGTAAGCATGTATCGTCATCCTTAAACACGAGGATATACCAAAGCCACACCATTGGCCGTGGCATGGCATGGAGCACGCACTCCTTTTTGACTTCCTTTTAACATCGGCACACAAAGGAAAACTAAAATAAACCAAACACCCCAAGCAAAAAAAAAAAGAGAGAACACCCCTCAATCGGATCCACGTCCACCGCAGCCCCCACTTCCCCTCTCACGGATAATAGGCCCCACCAGGATCCACCCCACCTGTCAGCGAGTGAGGTTTCGTATCGGAGGGGTCGCCGCCCCCGGATGTTAATCAAATCCAATGGAATTTTGACGTCCGCAAGGACAAAGTCCCAATATTTTCTCCTTCCTTCCTTGCCCCCTCCCTGTTTCTCTCTCCTGTTTTGTTTTCGCTCTCTCTCCTCTCGCTTCGCCTCCTTTCTTCTCCAGAAGCTAAACCAAATCCCATCGCTCGCACACAGAAGAAGAAGAAGAGAGAGAGAGGGAGAGATTTTTTCCTCTAACAAGCGGATTTTTTTGTCTATTGTTTCGGACGCGAGCGCGCGGTGGGGCCTAGACCCTAGCCGGAGCGGAGGAGCCAGCCCGCGCGGCGGCGGCGGCGGCGGCGGCGGCACTGCTCTTCGGCAGGTGGCAGCGCCGGCGGACAAGGGTTATCGCGCTTATAAAGGCCGCGCGGCGCGATTTGCCGCGGATTGAGCTCCAGATCGTCGGATTTGGAGGGGGGACTGGACTGGACCGTGCCGGGGTGACGGCTTCGAGGCGGTGAGTGCGTGGAGTTCGCGTTGTACTTGTTTCTCCTGGTGGGTTGGGGGTGAGACCGCCGCCGCCGCCGCTTAATTTCGATGTTTTTGCAAGTTTGGGCCTGGGAGGCTGCGATCTGGGAGGTGTTCGGGAACTTGGTGTTACTTAATTCTACTCGTTTCCGGTGCCGTGGCGTGTTTTTTTTTTGGGTGGATTTGGTGCTGTTTCTCGCTTAATTGAGGTGGATTTGAGGTGGCGAAGTTCGCCTTTTGGTGCTCGTTCTTGCTGGTTTCCGGCTGACGTTTAGTAGATTTGTGCAGGGGATGCTGTTTTAGATCTTTGGTTTTGCTCTAAAGTTGCAATCCTGGTTGTGTTTTCAGGGGATGCTTTCTTCTTCCTGCTCAGTTCCGGGGGATCTTTCGGGTGAAAGGATGGCGACTTGAGTGGAGGCGCGCTCGATCTTGGAGTGGTATCTGCGGAGCTTCGGAGCTCTCCCATTGCCTGCAAGGATGGTGCCGTCGGGGCCGCCGAACCCGATGGGGCCCGGGCAGCCGGTCGGCGCCTCTCCTCTGCTCCGGACGAGTTCTAGTCTGCTGAGTGGCGGCCAGCCGGGAATGGGTGGGGGCGGGGGAGGCGTGCTCCCATCTCAGTCCCCTTTCTGTTCACTAGTCTCACCGCGCACTCAGTTCAGTGGTAATGGCCTTCTCGGTGGCGCGTCCAGTGTCTCATCCATGCTCAACCGGCCGTCATTTGGGAATGGGGGGCCTGTGCCAGGTCCAGGGCCAATGCCAGGTGGTGGGCTTCCAATGAGTGCACTCCAGCAGAGAGGGGGCCTTGATGGTGCTGGCGATTTGGTTGGTGCGGGAGGGTCTGATCCTCTCTCGTTCCCTTCCTCCTCGCAGGTTAATTTGGGCAATCAGCTGGGTTCAGATAACCTGCAGCAGCACCACCACCAGCAGCTGGATGCTGTGCAGGATTTGCAGCAGCAGCTACCAATGTCTTACAACCAGCAGCAATTGCCACCGCAGCAGCTCCAGCAGTTGCAGGCTACAGTGAAGTTGGAGAATGGTGGCAGCATGGGCGGGGTCAAATTGGAACAGCAGATGGGGCAACCTGACCAGAACGGCCCAACCCAGATGATGCGTAATGCCGGCAATGTAAAACTTGAGCCACAGCAATTGCAAGCGTTGAGGAGTTTGGGTGCGGTCAAGATGGAGCAACCAAGTTCAGACCCATCGGCATTCCTGCAGCAGCAGCAGCAACAGCAGCAGCAACAGCAGCAGCAGCACCAGCACCATTTGTTGCAGCTGACAAAGCAGAACCCTCAAGCTGCTGCGGCTGCTCAACTGAGCCTCTTGCAACAGCAGCGGATCTTGCATTTGCAGCAGCAGCAACAACAACAGATTCTAAAGAATCTGCCTTTACAGAGAAGCCAATTACAGCAGCAGCAGCAACAACAGCAACATCAGCAGCAGTTACTTCGTCAACAGAGTCTAAACATGAGAACTCCGGGAAAGCCGGCTCCTTATGAGCCAGGAACCTGTGCAAAGAGATTGACCCATTACATGTATCATCAACAAAACAGACCACAAGTAAGTTTTTGTGGCCTGTTTCAAATGACTACTTTTATGCTTTAAGCAAATTCCAGGTGCTTACAACTTAGTGTATCTACTTGTTCCTTTTGATGCAGGATAATAATATTGAGTATTGGAGAAACTTTGTCAATGAGTATTTTGCTCCAAATGCTAAAAAGAGGTGGTGCGTATCTCTCTATGGAGGTGGTCGTCAAACTACTGGAGTTTTCCCTCAGGTTTAGTGATCTGTATTTTTTTTTAAATTTTCATATATTTGATTTATGCAAGTGAATTCTGGTCTATTATTTAACAGGTGGATGTGGAGTAACACCTATTATTTATGGTATATTTTTGCCTTCAAATTCATTATTTTAAGATTTTCCATGTGACTTGCACTTGCAGGATGTGTGGCACTGTGAGATATGCAATCGGAAGCCTGGTCGAGGCTTTGGTAAGCATCATTTTAATTTGCACCTCTTCTTTTCTCGATCGATTTTGTTTTAATTTGATCCTATGTTACTACCTTTACAGAGACAACAGTTGAGGTCTTACCGCGGTTATGCCAAATCAAATATGCCAGTGGTACATTGGAAGAACTAATGTATGTCGACATGCCACGTGAATCCCAGAATGCATCTGGTCAGATTGTTTTGGACTATACAAAAGCAATCCAGGAAAGTGTCTTTGAGCAATTGCGTGTGGTACGTGAGGGGCATCTAAGGATTGTTTTTAATCCAGACCTCAAGGTATTATAGTTCAATGTTCAATTTTACTCTTTCTGTCGTAATGATGGTTCTTTTACATTATTCTCTGATAAGTGGTGCCTTTCGAATTAAAATATTGCATGACCCTGCACCATTTCCTTTTTTTAAGATTGCCTCTTGGGAGTTCTGTGCTAGGCGTCACGAGGAACTTATTCCCCGGAGATCAATAATACCTCAGGTATTAAGCCTTCAGTGTACAGACAGTTTCACTCACAGGTCGCTGATCTCATTCTGAATTTTTAATTTTGGTAACAAATATTTAATATATTTTGGCACCCTTGATGTTTTATGCAGGTTAGTCAGCTTGGCACGGTTGTACAAAAATACCAGGCTGCTGTTCAAAATTCAACAAGTTTGTCAACTCAGGACATGCAGAATAATTGCAACTCGTAAGGAGTTTTTGCCCTGACATACTTCATACTTTTCTTCTTTGGTTCTTTGCTAAAAACCGTTTTACATATTCTCTTACCATTAAATGGTTTATCCAACTTGATGCTGGTGTTATCTATTCTTTTATCATTAAATGGTTTTCTCTGTTAAGGATATATTATCTGTTATAGATAAGATATTTGTCTGTTATAGATAAGTCCCTCATGTACTCTATATATTGTGGCCATTGGCCATATATTGAATACAAGTGCTATTCATAACATTGTATCAGAGCCCTAGGTTTTTATTCTCCTACTCATCCTTCCGCCGCCAGAGCTGCTGCCCCGGGAGGAGCAATCTCCACTCTCGGGGCGGCCACCTCTGCCTTCATCCTCCCGCCGGTCTTGCCGCTGCTCTACTCCTCCTGCTGGTCGATCCGCTGTTTGATCTGCCAATCCGCTGCTTGATCTTCTTGGCTGGCGCCGCTGCGCCCAAGCCAGGAGGCCTCCTCCCGTCGGCAATCGGATCTCGCCGTCGGTGGCCTTCGCGCCGCTTCATCGCTCCAGCGCCCGATGGCTCTGTTCTCGTCGACTCTGCGCCGCGCGTCGTCTTCTGTGACGGCCGCCTCCAGGCTCTAGCCGTGCTCACCGGCCTCCTCAGCATGGTTGTCACGGCGGTAAGGCGTCCGCGGCGTGCCAGGACCTTTTTATCTTTTAAGAGGTTAAGGCGCGAGGCGAGGCGCCTTTTTAGACATATATGTAAGGCGAATAAAAACAACTTAATTGCAACATAATAAGACATTAAAATAGTTGACAAGTTGACACCACCAAGTCTAATACATAACATAGTTCACAAAATAATGTAGTTTGGCGCCACATGACCACAATGCCATAACATAGTTAACAAAATAACATAGTTTTGCATCTCAAACCCTCTCTCATCTAGGCATAACCGCATAATCAATAATCATCCATCAAATCGTTGTCGGTATTAGTAGTGTCATCCTCTCCTCCTCCACCCTCTTCAAGATCCGTGGGATCTTCACCATAGTCATCAACATCATCATCATCGACCACTATCTCCTCATCCCCCTCATCATCGACCTCCATCTCATCTTCCCCTTCCGTGCTTGGATCAGAATGTCCCTCTTCTAAGTTTTCTTCCTCTACTTGATGCCCCCTCTTACGCCTCGTGTAGTAGATAGGTCGACCATGAGCTCTCCTAGGAAAATTGCGACCTCGAAGATTGGCTGATGCACCAATAGCTTCATCAACATCATCCCATGTAAGGCCATCATGGCCTGCAATTGCATTGGACTGTTTGGACGATGCGGTAACCCATTCATTGTCCCAATCAAACTCCTCCAAAATCAATGGGTCATAGCCTTTGGTCCCCTCCTCACGCCTCTTTTGCAACCTAGAGGTCATCTTGCTATTGTATGAAACATAGACCAAATCATTTAACCTTTTGTGCTCCAACCTGTTTCTTTTCTTGGTATGCATCTAGAAAACATCCAAGATACACGAGGTCAATAAAAATAAGAGGTTAAACCTAATGATTCATATAATTTTCTAGTAAACTTACAAATTCAAAAGTGCTCCAATTACGCTCACAACCGGATGACGAAGCACATAGACTAACTATTCGCCTTGCAAACCTATGAAGCTCTATGCATTTGCCACCATATGCACGCCACCAATCAACTAGAAATGATAAACAAGTTGAAGTTAGCATGCTATAAACAAAAAGAAGCATGCTGAAATTTACAAACGCCTACTAGGATTCCTTGTCTCCGCGTGTTGGATTGCCATTTTATTTGCAAACACTCCTCTTTGATTCTCGTAGAGAATCACTTGGCTATCAATCTTGTCTAGAAGGATTGGATCTTCCACCATCTTTGAAAGACATTCATTCAAATCACACCTCATTTGCGCAATGGCATCTTCATTCTCACTACTCTTCTTTAGGAGAGCATAGAACTTTCCGGGGTTTAAGAAGAGAGCGGCACCATACAATGGGGTGACCATTTGGTTGTCCCAACGCCCATCCATGATGCTCAAGATGCGAGTGAGCAAAGACTTTTGTTTTGAGTGGAGAAAGATGCCATGATCTTATGTTTCGCAATAGACATCAAGCATTGGACCTCCGGCATGGCGGGCATCTCATCACCATCAACCACCCTTAGCACCTTAAGTAGTGGTAGTGAAGCTCTAATGCAATCCTCCACTTGGTGCCAAAAGGATTTGCCAAACACCACATCATATGCCTTCTTTCCCGCCTCTGTCTTGGCTAACTTGGTTGAAGTCCAATCCGTGGTTGCAAATAGGCTTTTCAATGCTTCTCTATGCTTGTTCAAACTTGACAATGTTAGAAACGCGGTAGCAAACCTAGTAGCCGCTGGTCTCATAATATCCATCCCGCCTGTCTTCTCCCTCATTGCACTAAGAAGCCTTGAATGCCTATAGATGAATGTGGTGAGATGGCGGGCTTGTGCAATAGGCTTCTTGAATTCCTTCAACTTCCCTATGTCTTCCAACATAAGGTCCAAGCAATGCGCAGCACAAGGAGTCCAAAACATAGTGGAGATCCTCTCCATTAGAAGCCTGCCTGCAGCCTTGTAGTTAGCACCATTATCAGTGATCACTTGAACAACATATTCTTTGCCAATTTTCTCAATTTCTTTCTCCAGAAGGCCGGCAAGCATTTGTGCATCATGAACAAGGAAGTTGATCAAATGGCGCCCCCTCCTATCCGTCCATCCATCTGACATGAGGCTGCAACCATATACCTTCCAAGCTTCCTCATGCTTCTCCCTCATGTTGTCGGTCTCCTTGACAACCTTCTGGAGCAATGGCTCACGCAACTCATGGTAGCTAGGAGGCTTGTACCCAGAACCGTACTGTGCAATGGCCTCCACGGCTATCTCAAACTGTCGTGAGCGTGCAACATTAAAAGGAATGCCACACTCATAGAACATCTTGGCTATCTCAAGATTAACAGCTTCTCTTTCTTCCTTAGTCTTGATAGACGACTGGATGCTTGTTTGAGAAGGTCCCTTGGAATGCCTTTTCTCTACCACCTCACGTGGTGTCAGTCGAAGCATGGCACTAATTGGCTTCTTTGGAACTGGAACCTTGAACGCTAAAGTACTTTGCCTTCTCTTGGCTGCTGTCCCCGAACTTGGTTGCGCAAATCCTTGCCACATTCATTGACTTCTTCGTTCTCATGATCATCATCTAGAAAGATAGGTCGTGCCCTCTTGTTCTTCAACAAAGCATCTCTCATCTCCTTCATGATGGCTGTGGTGGTGTTCACACATTTTTGCACATCACCAAATCCTCCCGCAAGATGCTCCTTGTATCTCTTAATCCCTCCTGTTATCCTCCTTTGACACAAAGAGCATCGCACAACATCCCGGTTGCCAATCTCGTCCCAATACCCATACTTCCAACCCGGATCGTTGCTTTTTGGCCTTCGTTTTGGATCTGTCAATGGGTCATATGCATCTGCCTGAGAGGAGTTCGTTTCGGTGGTTGCGTGCTGCTCGTCTGCCATGTCCACCTAGCCAGCAGAGTTAAAATAGCAGATCAGCAGCAGACACCAGACAGCCTGGAGATTGAGCTGGAGCCTGGAGATCAGCAGAGCAGAGCAGCATATCAGAAGCAGATCGAGCTGGAGCGGTGGAGCCTGGAGATCGAGACAAGAGTAGAGGAGAGGAGATCGACCTGGAGATGAAACAGTAGAGGAGCAGATCGTCGCCGTGACGGCCGGAGGTCCGACTCAAGGCCTGCCGCACGGCAGAGGAATGGAGGTCGCGGCTTGGCGGCTAGGGTTGGAGCTACGAGGTTTGGCGAGCAAGGCGCAGCGAGCGCACGGCGGAGAGTTTGCGTCGGCGAGCAAGGCGTCGGCCGAGTTCGCGAGCAAGGCGCACGGCGAGTGCAAGCCGTCGTCAGAGGTCGGAGGAGCGGAGCTGGAGCTCGAGGGCGCACGGGCTGGAGCTCGTCGGAGGTCGGAGGTTTGGCGAGCGAGCCGGGGCCGAGGTTTGGCAGAGCGGGAGCTGGAGCTCGAGGGCGCACGGGCTGGAGGTTAGGGTTGATTTTGCTCTGTCTTGGACTCCTTCCTCTGTACCTTCGGGCTGGAGCGGGGGCTGGAGGTCTGGACCTGGCGGCTAGGGTTGGAGCTACGGCGGGCGCCATAGGCCTCGGCGACGCCTCGGACGCCATACGCGTCCTCGACGTGGTGTCGGCCGTGGCGTCCGCTCAGGACCGCCACGACGCTAAGGCGTCGTTTAGGCGTCCTCGAACGGACGCCATGACTACCATGACAACAATTTTGTATATTTACTTGTGTAATCATAATATTTAAATCTATGCTGGTGTGAGCTGCCTTCCAAATTGAGGATACTTGGGAGTTGGTAGCCAAGTTGTGTACATATGATACCCTGTCCTATCCGGTCAGAATTGTATGTCTATTGTGGTTGATTTGGTCTTTAGCATATGACCCTCTAGCTAGCTGCATCACCCATGTGGTTACTAAGTCAACTTGAATCTAGTCCATCCAAATGTCAACCAATGGACTAAATTGGGAATTTTCATGGTAGCACTAGATGGTTTTGCACTGCTCTTAGCCACACACTCCTAAAAACGACATGTATTGATCTTAGCTAGGCAGTTGCGGAACAAGTAACTATTTGTATCATTATATGATTCACAAAATGATGACTAGAAGCTGGGCTTGGACAACAGCAACAAAAACCAATTCCTGTCCCAAACAAGCTGGGGTAGCCTAGGAATGAAATCCAATCAAAGTCAATAAAAGCCCTAAACCTTCTATCTTAGGTCATGGTTCCGGACTTGCGGTACATGGATCACTAACTTCCATAGACTTTTATCCAACTCCAACTCTTTGGATACATTCCAATCCCTCAAGTCTCTTTTAATTGTTGCTTCCTGTTATGAATAGCACTTGTATTCATTATGAGGCCAAAGGGCCAGTATATATACATGTACATGAGAGAGCAGATAACAGGATTCTATCTCTAGTAGAAAACGTATACAGATATACTAGGACTCTATCTCTAACACCCCCCTCAAACTCATGGTGGATCAACAACACTGAGTTTGGAGAGGAAAAAGTTATGATAAGCTCTAGTCTGTGTCTTCGTGAAGAAATCTGCTAACTGGAGCTCTGAAGGCATATACTGAAGAGCCACAACCTCATCCAGTACATGTGACCTCATATAAGAAGCATCAACACCAATATGCTTGGTGAGTTCATGCTTCACTGGATCTCGAGCAATGCTGATAGCCCATGTACTGTCAGATAAAAGAGGAGTCCGGTTAGAAACAGAAACACCGAAATCCTCAAGCAACCACCGTAGCCACGTAACCTCTGCTGTCAGACACTGAAGAAGATGGCTCATCAGAAGAAGAAGATGGCACATCAGAAGAGTCCTCAGCTGGCGGACGACGAGTGTAGTGGAGAGGATAGGGAGAAACAACATCTGAAGAGACCTGGGTAGGAGAGGACGCTGGTGAAGAAACCGGCGCTAAAGGAGATGCCGATCGTGAAGGAAAAGTGACAACTGGAGTGTCAGGAAAAGTCAGAAAAGACAGTGGCTCAACAAGGGGGGAAGTAGGAGAGGAAGAAGAACGAGGGTAGAAGGGACGAGACTCATCAAAAGTGACATCTCGTGAGATCCGTATCCGTCGGCCAACAGGATCCCAACAACGATATCCCTTATGCTCACCACTGTATCCCAGAAAAACACACTCAACAGACTGAGCAGTCAGCTTGGTGCGTTCACGAGGTGCAAGAAGAACATAGCACACACACACCCAAAAAGACGAAGTCCAGAATAATCAGGAGACATGCCACAAAGACACTCAACTGGAATCCCACCCTTCAGAGCAGAAGAAGGTTGGATATTGGTCAAGTAGGTAGCAGTGGAAACGGCCTCAGCCCAGAAGTGAGGTGGAACAGCGGAAGCAAGCATAAGAGCGCGAGCTGTCTCAAGAAGATGACGATGCTTGCGCTCAGCCACACCATTCTGAGCATGAGCACCAGGACAAGAAAACTGAGAAAGAGTGCCCTGTGTGGCAAGAAAAGCTCGAAGAGCTCCGGACAGATACTCTCCTGCCGAGTCAGCACGAAGAACACGAATGGGAGAATCAAACTGAGTGCGAATCATGGTGGCAAAAGTCTTATAGATGGATAAAACCTCATTACGAGAGGACATAAAATATATCGAAGTGTGGCGAGAAAAATCATCTATAAAAAGAATATAATACCGATGACCCCCTTTTGAAACAAAAGGAACCGGACCCCAAACATCAGAGTGAACAAGATCAAAAGGACGCTGTGATATGGAATCACTGGAATGGTAGGGGAGTTGTAGCTGTTTGCCAAGCTTACACAACCCATGCAATGTAAAGATGTGTCACCAGACAGAGCCTAGAAGCCCACGACGAACTAAAGAAGAAAGACGTGAACCACAAAGATGGCCCAAACGGTGATGCTACTGAGCAAAAGTCCCAGTAGAAGAAGCAACAGATGCTGAAGCGGTAGAGGAAACAGAAAGACTGGCAGAGGCAGCGGAAGGCAGATGAAGCCAGTCAAGCTCCCAAAGACGCTGAGAGTCATGGCGACGAGGGCCAGTCCCAACTATAGCCCTCGTGCGGCGATCCTGAACACAACAAGAGTCAGAATCAAGAATAACCCGACAGCCATGATCAGTAAGTTGGCCGGCGGATATGAGCTGCGTGGTCAGTTTGGGAACATAAGAAACAGCAGGAACACGAAAGGAGGATGACAAAAGATTGCCTCGTCCTGCAACAGAAAGAGAAGTACCATCTGCAGTCTGCACAGTGGTAGGAGCAACAAGAAGACTAATGGAACGTAGACTCGTGGGATCTGATGTCATATGAAAAGAAGCTCCAGAATCAAGAATCCATGGTGTGATACCTGATGAGGAAGGTGGTCTCTCACTGGAAGGCTGAGTAGCAGAACCAGCCGAACCTGTCTGTGTAGAGGCAGCCATGCGACGTAGTAGCATAAGGATCTCCTGAGTGGAGTCAGAACCAACAGAAGTCTGCTGTGGAGGAGTCTGCTGAGAGGAAACGCCTGAACCTCCATTTCTCTTAGGAGGACGGCCACTTCGACGAGCAAGATTCTTCTTCTCAGAGGCTAAAACTGGAGTAGGCGCCACCGACGGAGTAGAATGAGACGCCGCCAAGACTGAGGGAGACACCAGCAGACCCGCGTCATAAAAACGTGTCTCCTCAGACGAGTCTCCATTGAAGATAACCAGGCATCGAGGAACAGAGACAGCCCCCGAAGAAAAACCTGCAGATGAAGACATTATTTTTTTTTGAACTTCACCTCACGTGAAACACTGGACGTTTGGACCAGTCAAAGCACCTTCAATCCCTTTGTGGATGTGAAACCAGCCATTGCAACTCCACGTGAGTCACTGGACCAAATAATGGGAGTCAAATATGACTTTGGATCCGGTTGGAGTCCAGCCGGCTTAATTGCTTCGACGCGGCCGTAGGGGAAGTCCGCCCGCTTGACGGCGAAGACGAGCGCTTCGGCGACGTGCGCACGAGCCGGCGGCGGCAGCGGCAGAATCGACGCTTACCGAAGCGGCGCCGGCGGCTCGATGGAGTCAAAGCCACGGCCGAAGCGCTGGCAGAGCGCGAGAGATGGTGGCTCGACGCCGGACGGACGAGCTTCGAGCGGAGTCGGACCACGGCGGACGACGCGCTGGCGGCGCGCAGCAGACGGCGGCTCGAACGCCGGATCGGCAATGAGCTAGCATCGGCGTCAGGCCAAAGCGGAGCGCCGCTGTTTACGAAGTCAGTGATCATGGCGGCGTCAAGCGAGGCCGATGGAGAGATCGGACCGGCGCAGAGGTCGAATAACCGGAGCCAAAGGCGGTCGGAGCCAGCACGGGTGCAGGCAAGCGCTGGTGAAGACCGGCGCGGAGAACCGAGGCAGCCGGAGGCAGAGGAGCGGCGTCGTGGTTGGTCAAGGCCAGATGAAGACCAAGGAGACAACAGGGAGACACGTTGATCCAGCGGGAGGAAGGCGACGTCGCCGGCAAAGCTGGCCGCAGATGAGAAGCGGTGCTGTGTGTACGAAGCAAGAGGCAACGGCGCAAGTGCAACGCCAGGAGGAAGAGAAGAAACCCTAGATTGGCTCTGATACCATGTTATGAATAGCACTTGTATTCATTATGAGGCCAAAGGGCCAGTATATATACATGTACATGAGAGAGCAAATAACAGGATTCTATCTCTAGTAGAATACGTATACAGATATCTCTAACACTTCCCACGCCAGTCTCGGTCGACCTTTGTCTCTTTATGTTTTTGAGACAATTTAAAATTTCACTATGCACCGGTGCCTTAGAGGCCTTCGTTGGAGATTGTCCAAACCATCTCCAATAATGTTGGACAAGCTTTTCCTCAATTTCGTGCTACCCCAACCTTATCACGTATATCATCATTGTGGATCCGATCCCTCCTTGTATGACAATAGATCCACTGTAGCATCTGCATCTCTGCTACGCTCATCTTCTGTACATGTCTCTTTTCCGCCCAACATTATGCTCCATACAACATCGCAGGTCTGATTGCCGTCCTAAAGAAACTTGGCTTGGACAGAAAGGTAAATTTTAGGTGGGGTTAAAATGATTGGTGTTTTCTGCTAGGTGAGCCCAGGGACGTACTGACACAAAACTTTATTTATAATTTTACAGGAATTTTCTGTAAATGAGCTATTATGAACAGGGCACAAGCGAGTGGGTCTTTGGCCCATCTTGCTTCACAAACGGAAGTGGCCTTGTGATTGTTATCATGCTTGTCATCTTCCTTTCATAAGCCAAATCTGGGCCTAAGCCCAAACAGTTGACAGGCCTGAAGTTTTGCACAACCCTATATGTGATACTCTTAGCCCAGAGTTTTAATCCTACTACAACATCTATGGACTGTTTTTTATTCTGAGCAGCAAAAGAACTTGCTCTAATGCGCAGCATCTTGAAGCTTTGTTAGGAAAATAAATGAGCAAATTGGATAGAGGGTCCTGCACCGCACACATGATTGCACACTAGCTAGATAAGGGATTATTTGATCTGCAATGTTTTACGGAAATATCATTCATTTCTTTCCTTAAAAAACTCGCGTGGTGTATGGCCAATAAGAAAGTTACCCCATTGAGCATTCTGAATGCAGTCTTTAGTCCTAGACTCATAGGTGATGTTACATGTTTGATGTGTCAAAGGAGATCACTGGATCTGGTTGAAGAATAAAATTTGGTTTAGAAAATAGTTAAGAGTTTCAAGCACCAACCAACAAGTTTGAGCTATTAGGGAAACACTGGCAAATTATTAATGTCTAGGGCCTCTCATCTTCAAACCTGAGATGTGCATTAAATATGACAAGGTGCACCTGTTCAGTCTCGAACTCAGGACTTCTCGCTCTAATTCAACGTTTTCATGTACTACTGACCAACTCACCTAAAAGCTTACACTGTTAGGAAAGGATGGGTAATTATTTATACTTCAACGGTTGTGCATTTATTATGAAAGAAGGAAACCGCAAGCCATTGTCTAGGCCTTTGTAAATCACTAAAATACTGCCCCTTATTTTGGAGCACCTTGCCACCTTGCATTATAGTCATGATTTGTGTATCCGGCTTATCTGGATAAGCCGTAATGGATCAGATAGAAATAAATACTTAGCTGATTAATATGTTGGAGATGGGATTCTGGTTGAATATCATGGTGACTTGGGGACAGTAGAACAAGTATAGGAAAATGGAGTTGGCACAGAAAACATAGCATTATAGCTGAGTAGGAGACTTGGGAGTGCATACAGGGTGCTGGATATTATGCGCTGGTAAACCCAAGCAGAGGCTTTCACATGTATTCTGTTAGCAATCAGCAACATTATGTTATCGGGTAATTTCCTTCTAGACAACTCACAATCTGTTGACAACAAAGGCTAGTGTTATTGTATGTTCAAGGAACGGTCGAATATTTATATGCAAATGATGTTTGTATGCAATGAGTGCTCGTTTTGTTTCTTCTAATGCTATTATTTTAAGAACATTATCTTTTTGCTCCCCTGATTATAACTTCTATCTGCTGAATTAACTTATCAGGATAGAATAGTATATGCTTATCAGGGTAGCACATAACTACATTGCTACCTCTCACTTACTTTTCTCGCTGACTGCTTCTTTGAATTATTGTTGTCATGCACCAACTCCGTTAATTTTTATTTTACTTTTGATTTCATGCAAATTGTCCTTATATGCCAATCTTGTATCATTAGGTTTGTTGCATGTGCCCGCCAGTTGGCTAAAGCACTGGAGGTGCCTTTGGTAAATGATTTAGGATACACAAAACGATATGTCCGCTGCCTTCAGGTACACTCTTATCTGACACAGTTTCTATTCACCTGTTCTGGTTTTCTAAGCTTTAGACAATTTAAGTTATCATCTTATTGTGTGTAATTTTTTGCGCTTTGTACATAGTATGATTAACATTCTTTCTTGTGACACCCACCAACTTTGCCTATTTTATTGAAGCTCGTTATCTGAACTATTGGCTATTGTTTTTGTCATCCGAAACATTGATACTCCCAGATTGCTGAGGTGGTGAACTGTATGAAAGATTTGATTGACTATAGCAGGCAGACCGGATCTGGACCAATTGGTATGACACTTTAGTCTTTTTTATTGGTCAATCTCATCTGATGTGCTCTTGTACTTTTACAACACTTCCATTAGTTTTGTTTGGATTGTATATTTTATTGAACATTATTTATCAAGTCAAGTTTCTGTTCTGTACAATTTGTAGTCATGCCCCCTAAATATGGTAGGCTAGTTAATAAGGTGGGAGTCTGGGAGATCATTCAATTTGGTCAGATGACATGGTAGTTATAGTTTCATGCTGGTGTCGATCTGTCACAGATCACTGTTAAGGATATATTATCTCTTATAGTTATAGATAAGTCTCTGTTATAGATAGAGTCCTATTCCTATTCCTTTTCCTCATGTACTCTATATATTGTGGCCATTGGCCCTCATATTCAATACAAGTCATATTCATAACATGGTATCAGAGCCTTAGGTTTTTCTCCTAGCCCTAGATTTTTCTACTACTTCATCCTTCCGCCGCCAGTGCGGCTGCCCCGGGAGGAGGCGACTCCCGGGGCGGCACCCGCAGGCACTTCCAATCTACTCCAGCGCTATCGAGCTACGGTTCGCACGCGAAGAAAATTCGCAAGAATCAAAGCGGGCGAGCTCTGGCCCTTTCATCGGCGCCATCTGCTCCTCTGCGCCGGTGGTGCCCCGCCTCCACCCTCTCCGAGTCCGTCGCATCCGGCGTCCTCCGCGCCCTCTCCTCCCACCGAGGCCGAGACGTTCTGACGAAAGTCTGGACGGCACCGTTGCACACGGAGACGACCAGGTCCTTGAGCTTGGCCTCGTGCTTGGGGTCCGTGAAGCCGGAGAGCACCTGGTCGGAGGTGCGCGCGGACACGGTCCGGTCGAGGTAGACCGTGACGGCGGTGCTCACGAACACCGTCTGAGCTCGCCGCGGCCTCTTTGCCCTGGCGCCGCAGAGCGGCCACCACTCCGGCTCGTCGCGGCGCGGGGCTCGGTGAAGCGGCGTGGCAGACAAGACGAGATTCTGGCGAAGCCGAGACGAATCCGGTCGGCTGGGAGAAGAGGCGGTCCAAGATCCGATCGTCTGGGATCCCCGCGTTGTTTTTCTCCGGCCGGGCGAGCTCCTCGGTGTTGTACCTCTCTGGCGCCATCGAGTCTCGCCGCCCTTCATTGGCTGTGCCGGCCGGTCTCGCCGCCACTGCACCGGTGTCGCGCTACTGGCCGTGGCGACTCTGTCGACCCGGCCAAAGCCGCCCATCGGCCCGTCTTGGCGCTCTTACGTCGCTCGGCCAGGGCTCACGCGTGAAGGAGCCAACTCCAAGCACGAGGCTCTCCCATGAAGAACCGGACTCCAACTCTCCAAAATGCTTCACCGTGAAGGACAAGCTCACATCCGCATTAAAGTTTGTATGTGACTCCATTCACGTGTGGAGAAAAGCCTCTTACTTCAAGGTGGTCTCGTGGGGATTAGTGACAGAAGCAATTCTTTTTGCTTCGGTGGTGACTATTCAAGTCCGGTGTGTTTCCCGTCCGTGGAGAAGCTTTGGCTTTCACGTCCACTCCGGCTTCTTGGATCAGCTGTAGCTCCTAGTCTTCTACATGCCTGGCTTAGCTCCAGTTCGGTAGGCTCGGTTTTGGTCATCTTGGTTTTCGTTGGCTCGATGGCTTTCGGGCTACTGCTTTTATTTTCTTTAGTCTTTCGTTGCGTTCATCCAAGTCTTTAGCATCTTGTTTGTCTTCCGTCGTCGCTCGGCTCTTCTATCAGCTCGACTTATTCTGTCAACTCTTATACCTCGGCTCGGCTTATTTTGTCGGCCTCGTCGGTTCTTCTTTGTCGACTCGTCCCGTCGGCTCTTTTTCGTCGACTCTGCCATACATTCGACTTTTCTTCGTCGATTTGGCTTCTTCGTCGACTTTTCTCCATCGACTCGGTTCTTCTTCGTCGACTCTGCCATACATTCGATTTTTCTTCGTCGATTTGGCTTCTTCGACGACTTTTCTTCACCGACTCGGTTCTTCGTTGGCTATCTTCGTCAGCTCGATTCTTCAGGAGTTACATGCTACGACGGCTACTTCAAGACTATGATTTTGGATTTTCCCTTTTTAGTTCATCTCTTCCAAATGCAATGCTATTGCATACGCCTTGCATTTGTGGGGGGGTGTTAAGGATATATTATCTCTTATAGTTATAGATAAGTCTCTGTTATAGATAGAGTCCTATTCCTATTCCTTTTCCTCATGTATTCTATATATTGTGGCCATTGGCCCTCATATTCAATACAAGTCATATTCATAACACTCACTACCAGGGATCAAGAATCCGGTGATTTGAAACGTCCCGGACCACATCCAGGAGCAAGGAATCAGCTGATAACCGGCCGGTTTCCTTAGTTTCCTGATTGGCTTTCCCTTCCTTTTTTTCCCCTAAAGTCGTTTTGTTTATTTAATCGTCAATAAAACTTAGCATTTTGCAATTCATTTCCACTGAAAGAACATCTAATTACCGCAAAACTGGTGGTGCTACGTTGCACCTGGTTGCCGGTGGCTGGGAACCTGCCGGTTCCTTGCCTATCTTGCCTCGCTGGTCACAAAGCACAGTAGTTTGTTGGTATGCCATTCGTCACATTGTAGTTTCTAGTCCCCTATTAATGCCTGCTATTTGCTGTTGCATGCTATGTTTGCCTATTTTTAACTCCTGCTGTTATTGTTTTCTTCAGATAGCTTGCATAACTTTCCTCGGAGGACTCCATCAGGGATCAACCCTCTTCAACCACAGCAGCAACAGCCTGAAGAGCAGCAACCTATTCCCCATAGTTCTAACCAGAGTGGTCAAAATGCTGCTCCTTTGACTGGTGTGCAGGCTTCTGCTTCTGCCAATGCGGATGCGGCGTCAAATAATTCTCTCAGTTGTGCACCCTCTACATCTGCACCCTCGGCATCTGTCGTTGGGCTCCTTCAAGGTTCAATAAATTCTAGACAAGATCATCCAATGACCAGTGCTAATAGTCCGTATAACAGTGGAAATAATGCTGCAATTCCTAAGGCGAACTCCACAAGCTCACTACAGTCAAATCCGTCTGCCTCTTTCCCTTCTCCGGTGCCTACAACATCCAATAACAACATGATGCTCGCCCCTCAGAACTCAAACCAACTCAGCTCCCCAACTGCATCGTCAAGCTTATCTCCGATGCAGCCACCTGCAACCCGGCCTCAGGAGCCCGAGCCAAATGAGTCCCAAAGCTCAGTTCAGAGAATCTTGCAAGAGATGATGATGTCATCGCAAATGAACAGTGTTGGCCAGTCAGGGAGTGACGTTAAGAGACCAAATGGACTTACCTCTGGTGTTAATGGGGTTAACTGCTTTGTTGGTAATGCTGTTACAAATACCTCAGGAATGGGAGGAATGGGGTTTGGGGCCATGGGCGGGCTTATTCCAAATGCATCAGTTAGTGGACTGAGAACGGCAATGGCAAACAATGCAATGACAATGAGTGGGAGGATGGGAATGAATCACAGTGCACATGACCTATCACAATTGGGCCAACTACATCATCAGCAGCAGCAGCAGCATGACATAGGAAACCAGCTGTTGGGCGGACTTAGAGCAGCAAACAGCTTCAATAACCTTCAGTATGACTGGAAACCCTCTCAATAGAGTGACCAAAAACATTAAAGATCAATATGATGATGCCACAGCTGTCCTCAGCGCGGCTACTTGCTTATTGAGCATCAGTTAATGTGCCATAACCTCCGTTGGGTCAAAACGTTTGGGCTTTGCACTAATGTTGCCATGAAATAGAATCATAAGCGATAGCAAGCATCTGAGCTGATCACTGTATTTTGTAACAGTTTGTTTAGCCGTTTCCCTGTGTATTATGCAACTATAGCCCTCTGCTGCCTGCACTTCAGTTATCTTACAGAAAGAGTTAAAGGATTAGAGCCTGCCTGCAGTAACCACCATCGATGTTGGTGTTTGGTGTTATTTCTCACCGGAAAAGAAGTTTTCCCTCTCTTTTTTTCCTTGTCGGATGACGTCCAATCTGTAATTTATCATCGCCCGGTCGCCTTAGCAAGCATATGTGCTGATATCTTCTCTTCGCCTGAGAATTCTCTCTTTGTAGCCTTACTGTACTCTGTATAAGTTGTCATATTGACTAGTGGAAAAGTATCAGGAATGTTCAGTAGGCTTGTCGTGAGATCTGACTGGCAAAATTGGCATTCTTTATACCAGTGTTTAAATCAATTTGCTGTTTTTTCTTAAGATAAACGGTTGGCCTGCATGCCATGCTGCTCGTCAGCTTAATGCTGCTCTGGCACAAAGCTACTCGTTATGACAGTATTCTAATTTGTACCATGCATATGGACACCTACTGCTAGGTTTCTTGAGCAATTTCTGAATTTATTACTTGTGAAGTGCCAAATTTGTCAGTTGCAGGCATGTTCTGGTGCATTTGGGGTGCTAAGCCCAGACAAAAGATCAAGCATCTCCTAATGCTATGTAGTTACTTACACAGGTGCTAGTGTCTTACTGTCACCTGTTACTGCACCTTGTATAGATTAGAGCTCACCACTACTTTTGCTCACTAGAATACCAAAGTCAACAAAATTACCAAACATTCTTTCTGCAATCCTCTCAAAAAAAAAAGGTTACTGCAAATTACAAGCTAGTAGTACAAGCTGCTGCACGAACACGCACAGCACCGCAGGGTGATGGCAAGATACAAGTTGCAATCACAAGCTAGCCTTTCTTTCTCGTCGTACCAAGGTATGACGTGATGATCTGATCCAGTATTCTGAATTTTTGATCTTGTAGTAGTTGTGTTGCACGGTCTAGCCAGGTGGCTAAGAAATAAATTCGGTGAAGAAGGTGTGCAAACTTTTTTTCGTGCAACCTTGACGCTGATTGATGCCACGTAAATAATCCTGCAATCCAAAGTGACGTTGGATTGCAAAATTGTCCACGCGACGTCAAGTATGTACGGAAAAAAATTCACACACCTCCTCCACTTAATTTATTTCTGGTGGCTAGGCGTCGATGTACTTGTCGACGATGGTGCAGAGGGTGGCCTTGGGCACGGCGCCGATGACGCTCTCCTTCTTCTCGCCGTTCTTGAAAACGAGGACGGTGGGGATGCTGCGGATGCCGTAGGTGGAGGCGATGTTGGGGCAGTCGTCGGTGTTCACCTTGCAGCACCTGATCTTGCCGGCGTACTCCTTGGCCATCTCCGTGATCACCGGGTCGATCATCCGGCACGGCCCGCACCACGGCGCCCAGAAGTCCACCAGCACCGGCGACCCGCAGCCGATCACCATGCTCTCCCAGTTCTTCTCGTCCGCGACTTGCACTGCATTCAGCCACCACCGTCACCATCAACAGCGTGCAGCAAGAGCTGCAGGTGCAACTAATTCTCTCTCTCCTCTCTCTCTTTTTTTCAATTAGGTAACTACTTTGCGCTTGCTGATCAACCAATTTACAGTTCAGCACTGCACAATTGCGTGAGATTTCTGCTATACAGTGGTCCAGTTCGTTTCAGCTTCTGGATTATGGATTCTGGATTGAGAGTAGGTGCTTCTGAATTTTGATTATAGGAGAATCAGGCCGAGCTAGCTATGACTGCTAAGTTCCGGACTGAGTTACAAGAATCAGTAAGAATCTGTGAGAATCACGTTTCAGCCAAATTCTGATTCTATTCAGAAGACAGTTTCCGATTCTTAGAGAAGCTATCCAGAATCCTTCCGTTTGACAAATAATCTGTTTTTTTTAAAACAGAAGCTGTTCAGAAACTTAAACGAATGAACCTCAGGAGCAGCATGCGGGGGGTGTAGCTCTAAGTCTGTAACTACTGAATGTTCACTAAACAAGCCAAAACGAAAACACGAAATCTTCAGACACTATGTCCTCACCTTCATCCACCACATTGGCCTGACAAGCAAAGCGAGATCTCCGCTTCCCGAGGCGCCTGGCCGACAGCGCCGCCGACGTCGACGAGGAGGTCGCCGTCGCCGGCGCCAGGGAGACGACACTTCTCCTGGAAACTCCAAAGCCGCTGCTGTTACCAGGTGAAGCCTGGGGAGGATGCAGAGCCCAGGTCCTGAAGCATGTCTCCAAGGCCATCTCCGCTGCAAACTAAACCAAATTCCTACCTAGCCAGCTATCTAGCCAACGGTTCCTTCAATCCTTCTACCTTGTCAGTTTTGGTCTGGCGTGTTGTCGCAAGCTAAGATTAGAAGAAGCCAGGTTGCAAATATTGTAGTGGTGGTTGGCGAGGGCGAGGATAGGGTGTCGCCATTGGATGTCTGCAGCTCTGGGATTGTGAGGTGGTCAGAGGCATCTACCCTGCATGTGGATGATGTTCTTTTGGGCTCACTCACCCGATTTTTTTTGTACCTCCTGCGGTCTGCAGTGGTGTTGAGGTGACCTGGAGGACGCATTGTTTTGTGTGTCTCTTTCTTTATTAAAAAGATTGTGCAATTGGAAACTGATGCAGGTTAGATACAAGCTCTCATTTTTTGAAAAAAATAAATAAGTGTTGGTTAGATACAAATAGAGAGGACAAGCTCTCATTTTTTGAAAAAAATAAATAAATAATAGAGTCCATTTTGGGCTCATGTGTGGCGTGGGCGGTTGAGACGCCATTGCTCCAAACAGGAGCCAATTAAAACCACTAATTTTAATTGTAGAGAGAACTGCCTTACCATGCGTAAAAACCTGATTGAAATTATACTAACTAGGTAGAGTAAATTTAGATAGAGTACTCAGATGTCAAGAACAATATTGCAATTTTTTTTGGAACCGCGAGGTTTTATTTGCAAAAGGGCTCGGCCTGAACTTGTGGCGAATTTACGAAACTACGGATCTTTTTTTGCAAAACGGACTTAGCCAGGTCCGACATCATATTTCTAGAAACATGAGGATTTATTTGCAACAGGGCTCGGTCTATATTCGGTTGCGAAATTGCGTAACCACAATGTCTTTTTTGCAAAAGAACCGGTAAGAGAATCCGAACATAATTTTGGATTTTCGGAGGGCCTCCTCGCGAAGACGATGATGTGTCATGGGTGAGAGGCTTTGGATTCCTTCCCTTTAAAGAGAAGAACTAAATATGTTGAAGGGGTTACAGAGAGGTTCACGGTCACATAGGGCTGTAAACGGGCCGAATTCGAGCGGGCCTGGGGCTGTCAGGCTCGGGCTCGGTAAGGCTCGAGCCGAGCTCGAGTTGGGGTCCGAGCCTAGATCCAGGCTCGGTCCAAGCTCGAGTAGGTTCGAGCTCGGCTCGAGTAAGCTCGGTAAGCTGATAAGCTCGAATAAGCTCGGTAAGCTCGAGTAAATTCGGTTAATCTGGTAGGCTCGGTAACAAGCTCGAGTAAGTTCGGCTCGAGTAAGCTCGATAACAAGCTCGAGAAAGTTCGTTTCACGGAAGCTCGATCCAAACTCGAGTAGGCTCGTGAGCTATTCGAGCTCGGCTCGGTGAAGCTCGCGAGCTTGAAGGCAGGCTCGAGCTCGGTTCGTTCCAGGCTCGAGCCGAGCTCGAATCGAGCCTGGAACGAATCGAGCTCAAACAGTTTGCGAGCCTTGAGCTTTTTTTACAGCCCTACGGTCACATGAAAACCGCGGCAGGGAAGAAGCAACATGACTGGCTAGAGTGGTGGCCAGTGTTTTCGTAACCGGCTAGAGTGGTGGCCAGTGTTTTCGTAACCGGCCGCCGCGGTTACCGGAAAATCTCGGCGGGATCCGGTTTCATTCCTAATTTTGCATGACGAAATTAGGAATGAAGGTAGCTGCAAACCAAGGTTTTGAATCGCGAATTTTGCAGCAAAGTCCTAAAAAAGCTACAACGGTTATCGTTAGCTATTGTGAAAGTTATCATTGGTCGCGTTTTCAGTATTATTTTTTTTAAAAAAAACTAAATATGTTTATGATATAAGTCACGTTCAAAAAAAATCATAAAATATGGTACTTTAGAAGTTACTGATATTTTGATAATAAAAATATAAGTAAAATCCGAAATCAATAAATATTCTAATACATATCCAAAAGACTATAAATAATAACTACATCATAGTGATTTAACAAGTACTTAATCACTAAGAAATATGAATATTGGATTATTGAAAAAGGGTAAGATGAGATCTTTTACTATGCTTTCTCATAGTTCAGGTTTATAAGAGATGCATTTGAAACTTTTAGTAATGTTCGATTTCAAAATGAGCCCAATATTCATTACTACAGAAATGGTCATCTACTCATCTGGGTTGGCCCTTTTTCGTCATTTGGATCGATTTTGATGGTGATACAAAGTCTTTAGACAATAATGACGAATAGCTATCATGATTGATTTTCGTCCAATAGAGATATATCGTCATCTGGTCGTTCGATAGAAAATATGTACATAAATAAATGGTTTCGCCACTATTCGATACATATTAACCCCTACCTCGGGTTGTAAATAGGACTATCGTCTCTTGTAAATTCATTTTTAATTTAAACAGTAGTGCTCTCCCTGCTATTTCCCCCCTTTTAAAAATAATGTCAATAAAAGAAAATGTTTGGGACTCAAGGAAATCGATTCGATATGGGTCTCCTAGCCCACCAAGACCATCGGTACAAAAAGCCAACCAAGAGACTGTACCCATCATGCCTTGCACATATGTTGCATACGAAGGTAACTAGGTAAGTTGCAGCTGCTGAGTGATTGTTCATACGTCTGTGTCGAAATAGAAGTAGTATAGTTTTCCTGCAATTTTCCCCAAGCTCAATGCGTATCCAATCTTATTATCCACGCAAAAGTGTAATAATTAAAAACCTGATTGCAATTATACTAACTAGGTGGACTCTGTGCGCTCCGTTGCGCAGAGTAAATTTAGATAGAGTGTTCAGATGTCAAGAACAATATTATAATTTTTTTGGAACCGCGAGGTTTTATTTGTAAAAGTGCCCAGCCCGAAATCGTGTGCAAATTTACGGAATCACATGTCTTTTTTGCAAAATTGATTTACCCGGGTCTGACAGCATATTTCCAGAAATGCGAGGATTTATTTGCAACAAGACTCGGTCTGGATTCGATTATGAATTTGCATAACCATAATGCCTTTTTTTTTGTAAAAGAATCAGTAGAAAAACTTGAACATAATTTTGGATTTCTGGAGGGTCTCCTCGCGAAGACGACGATGATGTGCTTTGGATTCCTTCCCTTTAAAGAAAGTAGTCATGGGTGCTTATTGAAATGAGAAACTTTTTGGGGCTATGCAAAACTTGATGCAAAGTAGATGGTGCTTAGTGCAGATGTGCAGCTAAAATTAACTAAAAAATATTCATCATGCTATGCATGGAAACCGGCATCTGTAAAATTAAAGGATCGAGAAGAACTAAATATGTTGAAGGGGTTACAGAGAGGTTCACGGTCACATGAAAACTGCGGCAGGGAAGAAGCAACATGACTGGCTAGAGTGGTGGCCAGTGTTTTCGTAACCGGCCGCCGCGGTTACCGGAAAATCTCGGCGGGATCCGGTTTGATGGCATACCGGTAAACAAATTTCGGCTTAACTTGAATTTTGCATGACGAAGTTAGGAATGAAGGTAGCTGCAAACCAAAGTTTTGAATCGCGAATTTTGCAGCAAAGTCCTAAAAAAGCTACAACAGTTATCGTTATCTATTGTGAAAGTTATCATTGGTCGTGTTTTCAGTATTAATTTTTTTAAAAAAACTAAATATGTTCATGATACAAGTCACATTCAAAAAAATCATAAAATATAGTACTTTAGAAGGTACTAATATTTTTATAATAAAAATATAAGTCAAGTCTGAAATCAATAAATATTCTAATACATATCTAAAAGACTATAAATAATAACTATATCATAGTGTTTTAACAAGTACTTAATCACTAAGAAATATGAATATTGGATTATTGAAAAAGGGTAAGATGATATCTTTTACTATGCTTTCTCATAGTTCAGGTTTATAAGAGATGCATTTGAAACTTTTAGTAATGTTCGATTTCAAAATGAACCCAATATTCATTACTACAGAAATGGTCATCTGGGTTGGCCCTTTTTCGTCATCTCGGTCGGTTTTGATGGCGATACAAAAGTCCTTAGACAATGATGATGAATAGCTATCATGGTTGATTTTCGTCCAATATAGATATATCGTCATCTAGGTCGGTCCGATATTGGAACCAACCTAGAAGACCAATTATCTCTATCGGTTTCGAGCACGGAACCAATAGAGATAATCAAGAATCTCTATTGATTTTATGCTCTGAACCGATAGAGATGTCATTTTGAACCGATAGAGATCAACACATGTCTCTATCGGTTTCGAGCATGGAACTGATAGAGATAAATAACAGCACCAAGAATTCACAGATTTACATTATATTCATATTCACAGTATACTCATAGATTGATAAATTCACAGTGTATTCACATTCATAATATATTCAAATATTGACAGTATATGCACAATTGACAAGTTCACAGTATATTCACATTCATAATATACTTATATATTGACAAATTCATACTATATTCACATTCGATGTACTATTGACAGTGTAAATTTATATACTCAATGCAGAAATCAGTAGCACAATCCTTTAACGTAACTCTCAAGCAGGCCCAACGTCCTAGTAGAAGGCTCTTTGTCACAAGCAACTGCATCTAGAGTACCACAAATATTGTCCACTAATATAAGGCGTATACTCAATGTAGAAATCAGTAGCACAATGCTCCGCAACCTTTTCCTTGCATAATTTCTTAGCACAAGAGCAATATTTCGTATCATTTTTATAGTCAACTTTTGTTTGAAGTATTTTCTGTTATATTACAAGGATACAATAAACTAATTAAAATATTGGCAAGTATACATTGAAAAACAACATTATTTGATAGATCAAGACAAGGAGACCTTAGGGCTTTTCTATGTTTGGCATCATATGTGCCATAGCTTTCACAACACAGGCTTTTCGGTTTTCCTTATAGTTCCACAACTCTAGCACAATGCCCATTTGTTTGGCATCAATAACTGATTGACTTTCAGTTATATCTTTTAATCCCTACAAAAGCGACCATTTTATTGTGAAAATAAGCTGTCTTGGTTATTATCAATTACCACGTCGAATTAAATACTAGAAACCTCTATATTACATCTATAAGCTCAGCTTTGGCTTCTTCGAGCTCTGCATTATCCCTACGCTCTTTAATGATGAGTACATTGTTAAAAGATTTAATATCTTATGATTTATCATCTATATCTTTTTGTTTTTATTTAATGTCATAAATGTTTCTGTTAACTCATACTTTTCCTTCAATTATTCTATCTCCACCTCTAGTTTTCGTTTAGCATCCAATAGCTTTTTCATGTCATCTATCTTGTTTGTAGGCTCTATTTTATATATGTGTGTGCAATTTGCAGTCACTGGGACATAATGTGTATATATATTCAGCAATAATCAAATGATTATCAAACTAAATACTGAATATGATGATCAAGCTCAAAGACAATGAAATAAAAGCAATACTTTCTACTATTAATAGGAAGCAACTTTAGTTCAAGGCCATAACCGGCAGCAATACAACTGACTAATCAGATTATGAATAGTTTGGCCATGCATGTATAAACAATCATAATTAGTATATTCAACAATAATCAAACGAGTATCTAATTAACTACATACTGAGTACGATGATCAAGCTCAAATACAGTGAAATAAAATCAATATGACGGAGGGCAGCCGGTGGGTACAGGTGGTGTGGTGGCCGGATGTGATGATGGCAACGTTGATAGCCGGATCTAGTGCTCCACCATCCCGTCGACACCTTCCTTGTCACCATGATTGGGTGCGCCATGGGAGGCTGAGGGGCGATGAGGGCGAGGGGAGGTGGAGGGGTGATGCGGTCAAAGAGGAGTAAAATCCTCTTTTTATAGAATGGAGGGGACACCGAGAGGTCAAGCACGAGGTGGACACCTCGACTTATGGTATTTGAACGGATCAGGAGGAGAAGCCGAGAGGTCAAGTGCGGGAAGGCGTTTGGTATTACTATCACGATCGGTTTTAACCTCAGAAACCGATCGTGATGACAATCATCACTATTAGTTTGATGTCATAACCGATAGTGATACACATAACATCACTATCAATTCTGACCTAAGAACCGATAGTGATGACGATGTTATCACTATTGATTTTGACGTCAGACCGATAGTGATAATTTTCACCAAATTTCGTGCCCATGCCGAATCATCTATCACTATCGGTTTTTTTCTCAAAAGTTTGGAACCACCCCAAATGAAGAGATAGTATTGTATTTTTATGTAGTAGTGATTTTGGCCCGTACTACATAGGATAGTGGAGCTATTACTAACTATAGCTCTTATAGCTAATATAGCGGAACATTGACCTATAGCTTCGTATTTGAGATAAAAAAGCTCTAATACAGTTATAACTAGCATAGCTATAACTAGCTATTTAGAATATTACTGCAAAACATGATAGTCAGGTCAGCTTGGCCGCGACAATCGCTAGTCTATCGAAGCATCCCGAGTTCGAATGTCATCATTGCTGTCTGTGTTTGTTTTTTCTATAAAAGGCTACCGTAAAAAGATATTTCAGAAGGATGCAAAAAAGCTTCGTATTGAGTGGAATCAAATCTGCACATCTTGCCCCATGAAAATAACAAGCACATCTTGCCAACACTGTAAAGCATGACGAGGAGGAGCAAGAAAAGGACACACGGTGAGGTCGATCCATGTCCATATGGTGTGCACCGGTTCTTGGGGCTCAGGGATCATTTGTGCTGATAATGTTGTTGTAAAATAATGATATCATGATAAGGAGCATTGGTGCTCCTTGGACCGCCGCGACACCCACAGCTTCATCACCGCCGCCAGCTTGCCGCTGCTCAACTCCCCCATGGCCGATGATGTTCTTGTTGATGAGCTCCTCCACGATCTCGTGGTTGAAGCTCAGCTTGTGGATGCTGCGGACTGCGCGGGTGTCCACTTAAGTTAGAAGTTAATCTGCGGGTGACCACTTATCATTTATTGCGGGGCGGATTTAGCGGGCCAGCGGACGTTCCGCGTCCACTTACACCCTTAGAAATGACATTCGTATTGTCATTCGAATACAGATATGGATATATATCCCCCTTTTTTTACTACCAAGGTAGCACGTGAAAATACACGATAACATGAATAGAGATTTTATTTTAGATAATAAAAGATTATATTCCCGATCTCTGCATCATAAAATGCACATAGCCAAATATTCATTACAAGGTTCCAGGAAAAGATTGGCACAAATGCCCCTTATTATAAAAGTTTCAACAAACTATGACAATAAAAAACATAAAGTTTAACCCCCACACATAATAGAGATAGTACACCGATCCTGCTGTTTTATTTCCATAGCCATCTAACACTATTGCACATGTTATCCTAGGCCTGCCCTGTTGCATGGGGTTTGGCATGTAATTATACATGTGGGCATCCTATTTCTTGCTACTAGGATTGGAACTTCTTTCCTCTAAACTTAAATTATGTCGTAGGGTATTCCCCAAATGCAATGGGAACCCAACTCGTATTCGTTACCACATTTTTTTTATTCATTCGAAAGAAAACATGTACATAAATAAATGGTTTCGCCACTATTCCATACATATTTACCCCTACTTCGGGTTGTAAATAGGATTATCGTCTCTTGTAAATTCATTTTTAATTTACAAAGTAGTGCTCTCCCTGCTATTTCCCCCCTTTTAAAAATAATGTCAATAAAAGAAAATGTTTGGGACTCAAAGGAAATCAATTCGACATGGGCCTCCAAGCCCACCAAGACCATCGATACAAAAGGCCAACCAAGAGGCTGTACCCATCATGCCTTGCCCATTTGCAGCATACGAAGGTAAGTTGTAGCTGCTGAGTGATTGTTCATACGTCTGCGTCGAAATAGAAGCAGTATAGTTTTCCTGCAATTTTCCCCAAGCTCAATGCGTATCCAATCTTATTATCCAAGCAAAAGTGTAATAATTATGAGTAAACATCCTACCAATCCTCCATCTATATATTCCTAATAAGTACCTAACTTTGGCCTTAACCAAAAAAATAAAATAAAATTGGTGACTATAGCGCAATTAGGTAGCTCAAATACAGATAAACTTCTGTGGTTCCATCTGAAGTTACAAGTGGGTACATACCAGCACATGCCTGCTTGTAACCGATGAACTTAAAAAAAATATTACTATATCCCTTCTTTTTTATTTGATGTCTTAATCAGGGTACAAATGAAGCGGATAATTTTCAACCGACCACGGATTGAAAGTTTTTGGAGCAATGCAGAAAGGAGACATGGATATCTGGTGCTACGCGTGTCAAACTTTGACTATGAGAAATTTTTTTTTTGTGAAAAATGATATGAAATGAGTGGTATCTATTCGTATCTACTTTGATTGCATTTGTACATACAGTGTGTCATCAAACTTTTTAAAAAGTTTGATCACCAATGTGTTTAAAACTACCTGTATTGGCTATATGAAGGCTATATTATTAGATATGTTGTTCACAGTACTTTTATAATATTATAATTTTATTGGTATATATTAATACACAGTTATAAGAAGTAAATGTCAAAGCCATGTCTCGAAGACCATGTAAAGTCAAAAACACCATGTTAAAAAGAAATTAACATATATGTAAATTTTACTTCAAATGGTTTTTACTTCCAAAATCATGCAGGCATTCGCATCTCATATACCTTTTAATTTAATACCAGTGAGAAAAATTACTCCTCCTCACTTTTCCAAACAAAAAATGGCATGTATATATCGATGAGATCAGGAGCTGACAATTTTAGACGCGTATATACTAATTAACCATTAATTTGGAGCTGGCTAACCGAATGTCAAAGGGATGAATGATGATGAATCTCCTGAGCAAAATTGACAAATCATGTTGTTAGGATGCAGCCGGTGATTTGCATCACTCTCTAGAAATCCCCCCGGGGCCCACCTCGATTTATGGATGCTTCATTGCTAATCATCGAAGCATATGCCCTGTGGGGCTCACGCATGTATAGATTATAGTTATATGCCCGTGCGTTGCTACGAAAAACAAAATTGATAACGAAAAATAAAGATTAAAAAATAAAAAAAAATACTATTTCATAAGATCAAACATCTATCTTTAACGCTTCGTTTCTTGCAAAAGCTGGCTAATTAAAGCAACGCTTCGTTTCTTGCGTAGGGCAATTAAGCAGGGCAATTAAGTAGGGCAATTAATGTGACGTGGGAAGAAACTCTCACTTTATATAGTAGAGATTAAGACTTAATTAGGCAATATTTTTCGCCATCCTAATCATGTTAGTTTCAGGACGACAGCTGCTTGCAATAGTGTATCTGAAAAATCATATAAAGAAAACAAAAAGGAGATTGGTGTCCTACCTGAATCTTACATGTGTCAAGCCATATATCATAGTTAATATATATATATATGATATGAGGATGCAGATAATCATATATATCTCGTAGTTCAGAAGCATCCATCACATCCCACGTCAACTTTGCTTTCATCACAGGGTAGCGGTTGTGATTAGCTGCACACATCACCACAAATAGATAAATTAACCAGATGTGACATTTCTTAATGCGAGCCACTAGCTTTGCAACGAAGGACCTGTACGAGATGGCACACCAAAAACCAATCGGCTGCACAAAATTTATTGTGATCTCGAATCCTTTTATATATATATATATATATATATATATATATATATATATATATATATATATATATATATATGAGGGTGTTTAGGGAGCACCTGAGTGTTTTTTTGGTTTGTGAACACTCAAATTTATAGCCTTTGGATCTAAATCTATCCATGCAATTAATTTGCCATCTCTCCCCACCACTCTCCTCTTTATAGGCCCCTAAGTTGAGTGCTCATAAACCAAAAAAACACTCGAGTGTTAGTTAGCCATTCTCTCTCTCTACATGTGTGTGTATGTGATCTAATCCATGATGAGAATAAACCATACTAAATTTTGAGAATTTGGTCGCAATTCCACATCAGAAAAACTCTACGAAAGACGATGCTTCTGATCACATAAAGAGAGCAAAAAAGTGGCACTTTTGGTGAAGATTTGTGATTTTAGTAGTACGATTAAGAGACTTGTTAACCGAAAAGAGGTTTCAAATTTTTAATGGAGCGTATCAAACTAATCCACCTACAAAGAAAAACTTGAAGGATAAAATAAGACAAGGGGCTCCTTTACGATGATTGAGTCTTTTTTTTTAAAAAAAAATGAGTATATCGGCATGCTTGGAACATAGTTTTCAAGAAATTATGATTAGAACTTAAATTAACAGGGCCTTTTTGCATTGTGATCCAACTGTAGTGAGGAAAATAGTAAAATTCATAGCTCATTTTCCCAGCTGCAATATTAGTTGTAAATATTTTTGATGACTCAGAGGGAGAAAACAAAATTTTAAAACAACTACAATTTTCACGATTTTGCAATAAGTGAATTCAAATATTACCTTTTGGGTGAAAATGCATGAAAAGCGGCATGTCAGTTGTACCACAATTCCGAAAAAAAAACATGCATGTACTACAAATGAAGTTTGCCTCTGAACTTTTGTAATGCTTAAAAACAAGAATACCTACTGTTGTGCACTGGCTCCATCTGTTTGGACGTGTGCTAAGAAGAGACGCACGCGTGTGCAGGATTTACAAAATAATAAAAAATCATGGTTTTCGACCGTATCGAGCTGGTTCGAAATCTTAAACTGGTCGGTAAATCGGTTTAATTCAAAAAATTTAAAAAAATTTATGCGATGTAAACTGATTGAAAACCGAGTGATTTTCGACAAAAATCGATGAAAACCGCTCAAGAAATCGGCCGCCCAAAAAGTTCAAGTCGCTGATCGGTTTTTCGAGAAAACCGATGATTTTCATTTTTTTAATTTGTTTTGAATTTTTTGTTCAAATGTTCATTTCGAAACTCTTTGGTTTTTGGCGATTTTCGCGGTAATTCGTTACCGCCGTGATCTTGATTTTCAATTCGAAAATGATTTAGTTAACCCTGCTCGTGTGTATGATATGTGTGGGTAGTGGTGTATGTGTATATGTGTTTTTATTGTAATGGCAAAAAAAACTTGAATATTTCTTATTAAAGAATGGGAACGTGGATTTGAACCAATTGTGAGTCTTGTGACCTTGATCACCGCAGCCTTAATCGACCACTATGCTACATATGGGCGTCCCCAATTATTTTCAATACTAAAAAAAGTTACAAAGTGCAAGACGGCTCTGTAAATTGTGACACGTATTTGGAAAAGCTAATTTGTAGAATAGATAAAAATTACATTGCTAAATTACAAAAAAGTAAGTATTAAAGAACAAGATTTGAATGTTGAACTCGGAAGTACTTGCATTGTCTACATGCATGACTTGTGTTCGACTAATTTAATCTCCATGCAATTTAGATAAGTAAAGTAATGTAAGTAACCTGGGTGCTATACTATGCTATCACAACTCACTTTAGATAAGTAACACGATAATAATCTCACTGTCACAACTCTACATAGTCATATAAGCTATCACAGTAATGGCTTGGGGTATTACAAGAAGTATTTCTTTTTTCTTTTTGTAAGGCTATATATTTTTCATCTTTTTGGTCTGTGAGATCAAGAAAAAAGTTGTGTGAGGTAGTAATTTGTATTGTACCGTATAGCCAATATTACAATCGGATGAACTAATTTAAGGTCGCCCTTACATAGCCTGGCATGCGCTCACCTCCTCACGACGGACACTTGTCCTTTTTATTTTGTCTCCTGGTCATGATGCGTGGACACGAAAATCCTTTTGGTTTCCTTTGGATTTGTTTTTGAATCCAGTAGCGTTTTTTTTTTGACAAACCATCAAACAAGGTGAACAAAATATTTTGCTTTTTTGAATCAAATCTTAAAGTTTTTTAATTTAAAATTTTCAGAGTCGAAACTTTTCGATTTGATTTTTTTTGAGATGCAAATTTCTAATTTTAAATTTTTGTTTTAATTCTATTTGAGTTGAAACTTTGCGATTTGAAAAAAATTTATTGAATTTTGAATCAAAACTTCTAGAACCAAAATTTTTTGAATCAAAACCTTTTTGAACCGAAAGCTTTTGCAACGAAAGATTTATGTGTTGAAATTTTTCGATTTGAAATTTTTTGATTTGAAACTTTTCGAGTTAAAACCTTCTGATTTGATTTTTTTGATTTAAAAAATTTCGTGTCGAAATTTTTCCGAGTTAGAACTTTTTCTATTTGAGACATTTTGAGTTGAAACTTTCCCATTTAAAAAATTTTGATTTAATTTTTTTTGAGTTTTAAATTTTGAGTTGAATTTTTTTAATTAAAACTTCCTATTTAATTTTTTTAAAATTTAAATGTTCTAGTTTTAATTTTTTTGTGTCAGAGAGGGAAGAAGGGAGTAGGGGAATTGAGTGAAAAAAAGGGAATGGAGAGCCACCATGCATGATTTTTTTTCTTCTTTCAAAAGCTAGTAGCATTTTCGCGACCGAGGAAACCGCGACAACCTTGTCCACTTATGATTGTACACAAGGATCCAAATCCCGACGAGATTTCGGAAATCTCGGTAGAGATTTCGGAAATCTCGGTAGAGATTTCGGACCCCCTCGAGAACCTAAATCTCGGCCGGGTAAATTTTTTTTTTTAAATGCTACAGTGACCATCCAATTCTCTGCGAGATCTCGGTGATTTCAACCAAAATCTCGACATTGTTGATTGGATTTTGATTTTTGTGGGCTGGATTTGATTGGAATTGGGGTCAAGACCATCCACAAAAAAATTTAAATTTTTTGATATGTTTTTGACTATTTTTTGGTCATGTCAATTTGAACGAGATCTCGATAATTTCGGTCGAAATCTCGGATTTTCCGGTTAAAAAATGACTGGATTTCAAATTTAATTTTTAGATTTCGTTCAGATTTTATTTGAAATTCTAATATCTCACCGAAATTTTAAATTTTGATCACGTTTAAGATATATACAAAAACAAAATTTAAAACTGACTGCTAAAGGTGACCGTGAGCCAAGCGTGCGTGCACGTCGTATGCACAGTAAAAACATGTGTCGAATTCGAGCGTGTGTGGGCAATTTGCCACCGGACCGCCATTGGTTTTTGTGAGAGAAAAAAAGAAAACAAGTCGCTTCAGTCTTCAGCCTTTGGCTTCATGCAGACGCTGGTCTAGTGGCGCAGTGCAACGTATTCATGAATTTTAGTTATTATTACTCGTTACGATTCTTTTTAATTGACGTTTTTTTAATCATTTATGGTTTTCAAGACGTGTTATTGACCGTTACTTTTTTAAATTATATTATCGTGTACAAATAATATTATAATATTACAGAAAATATTTTTAACCACAAATCTAACGATATAGTTTTTATTTATTGGTCAAATTTTATACAGTTTGGCTTCACGTATTATAAGACATCACTTAAAAAGTACCGAGATAATACTAGTTGCCGTATTTGTTTCCTTTGCATCTGTACAGCAGTTGAAATTTATTTATTTACTGAAATTATGGTAGGAGCTCTGCATTTGCACTTACGAAGGAGAGAATACGGAATTTTTTTTAAATAAACCTTTTCTTGAATCATTTTACAAGAATAACCATGCCATATTTTTTTTTAATGAAAATATACCACAATCACCCTTTGGTAGCACGAATAGGTTCAATCGCGCTCTGGTTATGCGAATCGGGCCTTCATCGCAAAACCGAGGAGAGACAAGCTTGCCGTGCTGTCGTCCTGTGACTAGGTCTAGGCTGGCATCTCTCGTGCTTCGATTGTGTGATTGGGTTCAGTCGTGTCACTAGGCCGCAACTAATCTTGGTCATAGAATAGTGGCACAAATAATCATTTTTTACATAATATATTTTAATTATATTTAAATAAATAAATGCTTAGATAAAAAATTACAGAAATAACATATTGTCTCTGTTTTAAACAGAGACATAGTTATGTTGCTGTTTGAACTATGATAATCCGATTTGGGCTCCAATTTGTCATTTTCATGAGTAGTATTTTTGAAATAATAGTTGACAAGTTTGTTGTATGCATGTAGGGAAGTTGAGTGATGATTTTTGTTTAAAT
Organism: Rhipidocladum racemiflorum; assembly: GCA_036346355.1. Taxonomy (NCBI): domain Eukaryota; kingdom Viridiplantae; phylum Streptophyta; class Magnoliopsida; order Poales; family Poaceae; genus Rhipidocladum; species Rhipidocladum racemiflorum. The sequence goes on from CM070589.1 coordinate 11,539,696, forward strand.
AAATCATTTCTGGTCTGACATAACACTTCATAATGAAGATGTAAATTACATAGCGCATAGGGTTTGGTTAGGTGCAAATGTTTGTCTCGCTACTCATATAATACAAATTACAATATGCATGAACCACCAACCTGAACTACAACTAAGATACAAGTACACTTTTTGGAATAAAAACACTAGGGATGGAAAAGAAGTTAGGCTTGCGATTATACATCCTATGTATTAGTGTTCATCAATGCCTTTCCCTTGTTTTGGCTGCTAGCACGGGCTTTGGTCTTCCTCAAAGTATCCCTGTAACAAAAGACGCAATAATTATTTTCCATTCCAGTTTAGGCTTGCCCCATTCCAAAATAACTTCACCTTCAGCAGGGGCATCAGGGACCATTAGTGACTTTCCCTTGTCTTAACCCTCTCAGCTTTTCCCTTGTCCTCCGGGATGCAATGTTTCCAATGGGTGAAGCTCTTAGGTGCAACTGCGTAGTTCAGTGTGTCATTTTCTCTTTGTAGTTTTACATCCCTAACTCTGGCAGAGTGAACTCCTCTACCCCCCTTCTCTATCCCCTCCCCCTATTTTAAAAATTAGCTCGAGTAGAGTGTTGGTGGTGGTAGTGGAGTGCACCTTATTTTTATAGATGGTTAGTCTGTAGTGTTGGAGTAAATTTTAGTGAATGGAAGTGAACTCATGTCCACAAGAAGGAATCTTTGGGCACAGGAAAGGTTAGTGAGTTATCCAATTACTGATAAAAGCTGATGTGTGCTATCAATTCACTGAGAAAAGCTGATGTATGTTATCAATTCACTAAGAAAAGATTGTGTGTGTTGTCAATTTACTGAGAAAAGGTGGTGCGATTTGTCAAATCACCAAGAAAAGTTTATATGTGCTGTTAATTTAGTCTAAAAAAGTGCACGGCATGGTATGGTCATTTATGTCAGAAACATTGGCATGTTGCAGTAAATTCATTAAAAAAAGATGAAATATCAATGGTATGCTATAGTAAATGATGCTTTTAACCACATAGTCAGGCTATGAAGCATTAATTCATAGTAACCTGGTAAATTTTGAGTTGAATTTTTTTGAGTTAAAACTTCCTTTTTGAAAATTTCAAAGTCTAAATGTTCTAGTTTTAATTTTTTGTGTTAGGGAGGGAAGAAGGGGGTGGGGGAATTGAGTGGAAAAAAGGGAATGGGGAGACGGATAAAGAAGATAACACATAACATATTAAAAAGATAACTTTAAATTTATTAGTTTAAAATTAACCTTAAAATAGTCATACTTTTTATGGTGGAACCACCATTCATGATTTTTTTTTCTTCTTCCGAAAGCTAGTAGCATTTCCGAGGAAACCGCGACCACCTTGTCCACTGATGATTGTACACAAGGATCTAAATCCCGATGAGATTTCAAAAATCTCGGTTAAGATTTTGGGTCCCCTTGAGATCCTAAATCTCAAATAGGTAAAAAAATTTAAAATGCTACCATAACCATCCAAATCTCGGCGAGATCTCAGTGATTTCAGCCGACATCTTGACATTTTTTACCAGATTTTGATTTTTGTGGGTCGGATTTGATTGAAATTGGGGTCAAAACCATCCACAAAAAATTTCAAAATTTTTTGATATGTTTTTGACCATTTTTTGTCATGTCAATTTGAACAAAATCTCGGTGATTTCGGTAAAAATCTCAGATTTCCCGGTTGAAAAATCATCAGATTTCAAATTTGATTTTTGGATTTTATCCGAATTTTATTTAAAATTCTAAGATCTCACCGAAATGTCGAATTTTGATCATATTTAAAATATAAACTAAAAACGAAATTTAAAACCTCTGTACACGGCGATGGAGTTTCCGAAAGGTGGCCGTGAGCCAAGCGTGCGTGCACGTCGTATGCACAGTAAAAACATGTGTCGAATTCGAGCGTGTGTGGGCAATTTGCCACTGTAACACCCCGGCATTTAATATGCCCGAATGCTACCAAACACAAGCTAAACAACAACTAAATACCACATTTAACATAAAATTCCAGCAAAGGTGCATAGGCTAAAAACCGAGATTTCGGCAGCACCTCCTTTGTTTTATCATGAATTTAAGGAACAGCAACAATATAGCATTATATGGCAATAAGAGAAACATCTAAAACAGCAATAAATAAAGTCTTAACGACAATAAGAGACTAACAATTAAGCTCTTAAGGTTCCAAGTGTCAAACAAACAATAGAACTCTCATTAACCAAGCTAAGACTTAATTTTAAAGACCATCACACGCAATTTATTATCAAACTAAATGAATTGACTTGGGGAAACATTAAGGTGAAGCAACGTGTGAGCGTGTGACTATTCCCCTTCCCTCGCATGCCGTTCTCATGGTACCTAAAACAACAAGAAAAACACAAGGGTGAGTTCGAAACTTCGGCAAGCATCTTTTGCAATGGACAACAAGCATAACAACATGGCAATAACATCTTCCATCACGTATTTCATCTCATTCATGATTACTTATCAATATCATCATCATTTTGTATGCGGTTAATGCAATGCTCTCGACCTCCTGGAACCTCATACCGGTATGGGAAGTACACACACCGTCGGTGTGCACCTTTCCCTTCCATCCCGAAGATGGAGGTGCCTACCGCTTCCAAACACCACGTGGATGGAATCACGACATAGGACTTACTCAATGGCGTTCCGGACTAGTCATAACTTTCTCACCGACCTTGCCGACTAGCTATGACTTTCTCACCGCTTCGCCTCTATCTCATGACATGCATGCAACCATGCCAAATATCATATTCAATTCACATATTAACACATGGCATCATAATATGTTAAACATGCTCATCATATCATATCAATCATTAAAACATGGCAAGTGGACATATATCATGTAGGCAATTCCATCTAATTTCAACATGCAACCTACAACTTGCTATCCATCACAACACACTTGCCTCAAACACGTGCAACGGATTAGGCGGGAAGAAGAGGGCACTCCGGGGTCACACCACACCTGCACATAGGCATCACACACTCACAATCATAGCCTCCAAACAGTACACAACCCCCATCTAACCCGACATTGCCAACTACTCGCAAAACCTAAAAACAGAGGTTCTGTCCCGGCGGGACAGCAGCCTTGCAAAAGGCATAACTTGAGTTCTGGGACTCCGAATGAATTAAACGAGTACACCCTCGCGTAGCCTAGGAAATTTCCCAACTTTCTCTAGGTATAAGGAAAGTCTGATTCGGCCTCTAAAGTTGTTTAATCTACAGATTACCGAGATCTGTTCCAATTACGTCACAGATTTTTAGGCGCTCGGTAAAACAGCCATAACTTTCAAACGGCTGATCGGAATTTAACGTGCTTTACGTCCACGGAAAGATAATTAAATTATCTACAACTTCCTTGAAGTCCGTACGGTCGGATTCGAACTCTAAATTGACAAAAACTCGAACCCTAGCTCGACTGCTCAATCTGCCCGAAAACAGAAACGTGGACAAGTTTAGATCTAAACCAAATTACTTCAAACCAACGCCTCCAATTGATCTAAAAACTTCATAAACATCCTAATAACAGTACCTAGATCATCCCCAAGGATCCCCAAGATCATACCTTGCCCGAAGCACAAAACTCAATCAATCTCCGCTGATCTCCTCGCGAATCGCTCCTCGCTCCACGTTCCTCGCTCCTCGCGCCTGGCTCCTCGCTCCACGGATGGATCCACGAGGTGCAGGGGTGGGGAGGCCACCCCTAGGGCAGCAAGGGGTGGAGGGGAGGTGGTGTGGAGGTGGAGGAAGGGGAGGGGGCGACGGCTTAGGAGGGGCGGCTAGGGCTTAGGGGAGGGGAGGGAGGAGAGAGGTGAGGAGGAGGCGCATAGGGCTGGGGTTTGGGGCGCACAAAGGGGCAGAGGAGCCCCTACCAGCCCCACACCTGCCCTAGTCCAATAAGAGTCCCTCTCAATCCCTCCAAAGCCCACCAAGGCCCAAAACTCCCCCGAGAAGGCCCAAAACCCCGAAAACGGCCCGGAAAAGCTATTAACCTCCAATTCCTATGGTTTTAACCTTATTTCCACATCTCATAATGTTTATATCCTCATCATGCTCAGTAATTAAGGATACGACACTCCGTGGTGTCACAGCCACCCGACCGCCAAGTCGCTGCAATAGGGGCATCAGGGACCATTGGTGACTTTCCCTTATCTTCCCCCTCTCAGCTTTTCCCTTGTCCTCCGGGATGCAATGTTTCCAATGGGTGAAGCTCTTAGGTGCAACTGGTAGTTCAGTATGTCATTTTCTCTTTGTAGTTTTACATCCCTAACTCTGGCAGAGTGAACTCCTCTACCTCACTCTTCTATCCTCTCTCCCTATTTTAAAAATTAGCTCGAGTAGAGTGTTGGCGGTGGTAGTGGAGTGCACCCTATTTTTATAGACGGTTAGTCTGCAGTGTTACATGAGTAAATTTTAGTGAATGGAAGTGAACTCATGTCCATAAGAAGGAATCTTTGGGCACATGAAAGGTCAGTGAGTTATCAAATTACTGATAAAAGCTGATGTGTGCTCTGATGTGTGTTATCAATTCACTAAGAAAAGATTGTGTGTGTTGTCAATTTACCGAGAAAAGGTGGTGCGACTTGTCAAATCACCAAGAAAAGTTTGTATGTGCTGTTAATTTAGTCTAAAAAAGTGCATGGCATGGTATGGTCATTTATGTCAGAAACATTGGCATGTTGCAGTAAATTCATTAAAAAAAGATGAAATATCAATGGTATGCTATAGTAAATGATGCTTTTAAGCACATAGTCAGGCTATGAAGCATTAATTCATAGTAACCTGGTAAAATGTAAACCTATGCAATTCTTGGAGATGATTCATGAAGGAAATATGAAGTTACATGGCACGTGGAGTTCGATCGAGTGCATATTTTGCCAGCTATGCCTATGATACAAACGACAAGAGACACAACCCAACCAATCTCACTACAACTATGGAGCTGTTTGGTTAGGCATTTTTTAGCCCTTAACGGTTAACGGCGCTACCGGAGGACGTTACTTCGCGTTTGGTTCGCCGGCTCCGTAATCCATCGCTCCGTTAACAGATATCGCTCCCTCACAATCGTATTACCGCTCCCAGCCAGCGTTATCCGATCGCTCTCCCTCACGCGACGCAGCAGCCACCGTCTCAAGGATATCAATCTCAGTCGTTGCATATAGTGCAACAAAAATCGATCTGAGAAACGCAACCATTAGTTTTTAAAGAGATGTTTCTATGCTCTTCTTTTTAAAAGTTGCACAACTATTAAAGCATGAATAAAAGATAGATGGTGATTACTTACCCTTTGCTTGCTTCAAGATTTGTGCAACTTGTACTAGAAAGAAAAGCATAGAAGCATTACTCTAGTTTTTAAGCTTACAACAAATCTTGCAATAAACACGAAATCACCAAAAACAAAATCTTACCCGCGCTCCGACGATTGACACGCACGCACTTGTAGGAGGAGCTAGCAGTTGGTAACAGTAGAGCTCGTCGGCTGAGGAGGAGGAGGACGACGACGAAGTGATGCTTCTTCACTGGTGCTTGGATGGGATCGACGATGGCCTCGTCGCCAGCCAACATGCATCATCGATCCGTCCTTGTCGCTGGGTTGGGCTACCCGCCGCTCCTCCACTCGCTGTTCAGCGAGTGGCCATCGTGAGGGGTAGCGAGCATGGGAGATGCATGAGACCTCCGCTCGCTCTTGTAGCTGTGAAAGCTTCCATGGCTGCTTCATTGGATGGGGAGAGGGAGAAAGAGACGGAGCAGGTAAATATATAGGATAAACACAAGCAGCTAGAAATAAGTGGTGAATAGGATAAGCTTAGTTATAGTGTGGGATATCCGGGAGTAGTGGGGCCAGGGATTCAAAAATCGCAGAAAATTGATAGAGAATTGTGATTATCGGACATATCGGTGGGGTAAGATATTTGAAATCGCTCGAAAAACCGGTTAAATTAAAAAAAATTCTAAAATTCAAAAAAAATTATGCGATGTAGATATCACGATAATCAGTGAAAATCGAGAGAAAATCGGTAAAACCCTAGAGAAAATCGTTCCAAAAATCTTTTCTTGAGAAACATTGAATTGGCATGTCAAAATAACGCGATAATCGGTGATAATCGGTGAAAATCGAGAGAAAATCGTGATTTTTTTCTCTCCAAAAAATTAGATTCTAACACCATGCGATTTCTGGCGATTTTTTGGCGATTTTCGACGAAAATCGGTACCAGAGAAGAGGAGAAAATCTTAATTGAAAAGATAAGGTGGACCCTGAGTAGGGCATCCACATTTTTTTTCTGCTGTTACACTACCGGTTGTCCTCGTCATATCAATGTGGATTGCAGACTGCACCGAGAGATTTGTGGTGGAAAAAATATGGTTCGCAACGCGTTCACATAAAATCATCAGGGGATGCCTGGCCCAAGGATTCAAATTTTGGACTGAAATCCGAAATATCGGCCGATATTTCGGATTTTGGACCCCTTCGAGATTCAAAATCTCGGCTGGATCAAAAAATTCAAAATTTGTTATTTTTTGCCGGATTTTAATTTTTGTGTATTGGATTTGATTGGATTTAGGGTCAAGATTATCCACAAAAAATTTAAACAATTTTAACATGTTTTTTTTACCATTTTTTGTAGGTTCAATTTGTCGGTTAGGACTATCCGAATTTTTTAAAATTTCTCAAGATTAATTATCATCTGAAAATTTTATGGGAATATTATGGATGTGCTAGGGCCATTCACAAAAATTTTCAAAACTTTCTAAAGTAGTTTAAACTATTTTTCATTCAGGTAAATTTGTTACTCCGTCTTTAGTAGCACTATTTGAATTTTTGAACATTCCTAAAGATTGATCCGACAATGTAAACTTTAAATAAGGCTTTTATCATAACAAAATTTGTAAACTTTTTGAATATAACTCGATATTGTAAACTTTCTGCATACGTAACATCAGTTCCTTTGCTAGAATAACAAGAACACTGTAAACTTTTTGAACATTCCTAAAGAAAATACATGCAAAACTTCAACTCTATACTGTAAATTTTCTGCATACGTAGCATCAGTTCCTTTGCTAGAATAACAAGAACACTGTAAACTTTTTGAATATAACTCTACAAATCTCAAAATTAGGATCAGTTCACTCCACCTCAGAACAACAGGTTTAATAGAATATGTACTAATTGTCCACAGAGACCTCGAGTATCAAGACTTTTACAATTCAACATGTCATAATGAGGTATTATCTATATAATATATAGGAATATATAGAAAACTTTCAAAAAACTCGAAATTACCAATATTAGATTTCTAAAAACTTCATTTGTTACATTTGAAAAATAAAAAAACAAACTTTACATAAGGCTTTTATCACGACTTGACCACTGTTAGATTTTTTAAAAATTCCTCATGCATGATCATCATCTGAAATTTTTATGGAAACATTAGTGATGTGTCAGGGCCATCAAAAAAAAATTTCAAATTTTTTTGACATGTTTTGGATCATTTTTCGGTCGGTTCAATATGGACTGAGATCTCGGTGATTTCGGCCGAGATCTGGGATTTTCCGGTTAAAAAAAAAACGGATTTGAAATTTGGTTTTTGTATTTCGTCCGGATTTTATCCAAAATTTCTAAATCTCGCCGAGATTTCGGATTTCGGCAACCTCCAAGATTTAACCCAAAACAAGATTTAAAACCTTGGCCTGGCCTCCAAATTTGTTGTTTACAACCCCTCCTGCACAAAATTTCGATAGATTTACATACTAGAACTTTCAAGCCCCATTGGACCTATTCTTAAAATACTAAAATAAGACCCAACGAATCTTAATTTGTAATCTATAGGCTACATATCCATATCCATTGCAGGGGGGAAAAGGTCTATAATTGCATATAGGCAACGCCACACACCGTCACATGGCCTCGCTCTATAGGCTACAATGTTCAAAGTTCCGGCGAATTCATAATTTCAGTGGAATACAAAATTTTAAAAAAAATCAAATTACTACAGAAATTTTGTCAAAATTTCAGTCTCCCGTACCTGAGAGACCCGGATTAGAGTATCGTCAACCGATTTTTTTTTTAAATAGCAGTGATATGTTCCAAAATCTAGTGCACACATAATATGACAAAATCTAGTGATATGACACATATATTTTTTTAAATCGCTACAAAATCAATGTTTTTCCAACCGGATTTGAATCGAAATAACATATGAACTTTCGTTAGGAGGGGGGCTGGCTTTGAACCGAGAGACCCGGGTTCGAGTATCGTCGACCGATTTTTTTTAAAATAGCAGTGATATGCTCTAAAACCTAGCTAGTGCACACATATATGACAAGATTCAGCTATTGCTCAGATGGAAGAATGGCGAATTTTTTTTTTAAATAATACTTTTTTTAAAGGGAATTGCGGTTTTAATACTCGAAAAATCAAAATTGCAAAATTAATATGTAATCGCCAGACCGTACGGCGAATACCCTATTTTCGCCGTACCCTACGGCGAATACCCTATTTTCGTCGAACCGTGTGGCGACGATACACTAAATTCGCAGTTAATCTGCTACACAGGAATCAATGCTATTTTCGCCGAACGGTGTGGCGAAGACCCTATTTTCGCCATACGGTTTGGCGAAAATAGGGTATTTCGCCATATGGTTTGGCGAAAATAGCCTTAACCAAACAGGCGACGGTTAATCGACTTTAATCAGGTAATTAGGGTATTTTCGCCATACCATATGGCGAAAATAGGGTATTCGCCGTATGGTCTGGCGATTACATATTAATTTTGCAATTTTAATTTTTCGAGTATTAAAACCGCAATTCCTTTTAAAAAAGGTATTATTTAAAAAAAAAATTCAAGAATGGCTCACATGACCGGGAGGACGGGTTCCAGCGCCTTGGACCAGCTCGCCAACATCAACTTCTTGCCATAAGAGAATTACACGAATTTATATATATATAGTCTCAGAAGACGACCATTTCACGTGGTTGAACGAACGAACTGCAGACTAGGTATATGTCAACATTGGAGCGTACTTCCAATGGTAGAGTGCTTGCACTTGCAGACCTTTCTGGATGTCCTAGAATCGAATCCGCACCATGGCGCATTATTTTTTGGAAAGCTTTTTATACAGAATGGAAAAAAATAATCGTTGAGATGAGGACAACCAGCGCCTTAACTAATTGGGCAAACACAACTTCATGCCGTAAGAAGGTATGGAATTTTTTACTAGCCTCCGAAGATCATTTCACATTGTTGAAAAAGATACAGTAGTACATTGGTGAAAATTTTAACTCAGGCTTGATCAATATCTGAAAATTTTATGAGAACATTAATGATATGTCAGGACCATTCATAAAAATTTTCTAACATTGTTTGAACTATTTTTCATTTAAATTTGTCGAGATTTTGGCAAATCTCGACGAAATTTCACCAATTTTGGCTAAAATCAAGATTTTTTCGGTTAAAAAAATTCCAGATTTGAATTTAGCTTTTTGAATTTTATTCAGATTTTATCCGAAATTTTGAAATCTTGCTGAAATTTTGGATTTCGGTCTCCTTCGAGATATAGTTTGAAAACAAAATTTGAAACCATGAGAGGCCATTAGGCCTCATGACACCCAAAATACCAGATGACACTACGACACATCAAGTGAGCACACAATCATGGTAACTTTGAAAAATGTCACAGCAAAACTTACATTATCGATCCATGCCTGTGAAATTCTTGATTTCACACAGATAGGGGTGAGCATTCGGTTAATTCGGTTTTATTGGTTTAAATTTTTTTAGTTTTTGAGAAGTGTGAACTGAATAAATTCAAAAATCAAACCGATTTAATCTAACAAATTCGGTTCGGTTACTTCGGTTTTTCAATAAACTGAATTTCAAACCTATGCGATGAACAAGCATTTCAATCATTCACAGCAAACAAGTATTTCAAACCTATGTCGTGGCTAGTGGCTACTTGTATCTTGGATCAAGTGTATAATGCAGCAACCCAATCATTCACAACAAACAAGCATTTCAAACCTACGTCGTGGACACGGCGAAGGAGACAGAGCTGTCGATGCGTCTGAGGAGGAGCTGTGGAGGTGGAAGAGGAGCTGTGGTCCATGGATGCAATAGAGGAGGTGGAGGAGGAGCTGTGGTTCGCGGATGCGGGCATGCGGCAGTCCGATGGAGGACGTGGAGGAGAAGCCATGGATGTAGCGGACAAGGCGGAGCCGTGGATGCGGCAGAGGAGGAGCCGTGGATGCAGAGGAGTCGTGGTCTACGGATGCAGGCATGCGGCGGTCTGGCGGAGGAGGAACCGTGGATGCGGTGGATGAGATGGAGCCATGAATGTGACGGAGAAGGAGCTGTGGTCTGTGGATGTGTGCATACGGCGAGGAGGAGACGTGGAAGCGGTGAACGAGGTGGTGGAGGCGCCATGGATGCAGAGGAGGAGCCCGATGACTGTAGGAGGCGAGGAGCTTCGGGTAGGGTTGTGAGCTCGGGGAGAGTCGGGAGATCACGTGTGAAATCATGTGCTGAAAAATTGGCTCAGAGCTAAATTTGCAAAATGTGTGTGCATGTGTTTCTTTTCTGCGCCGGGCCAAATTCTTGAAATCAGTAAGTTTTGCATTGGCGCCGGACCATCTTTCGCTGTTGCGCCAGACCAAATTTGTGGTCCGTCGTGAACGTGCGTTTGGACCTTTTTGTGCCGGACAAAAAATTCCAAAAACAGTAAGTTTTACGTGTACGCCGGACCAAGTTTTTTGGTCCGTCGTGAGTTGCGCCGGACTGGTGATTGGTCCGGCGTGCATGGATTTTCTAGGGTTTTGAGTTCCCTTGTGTGCCGGACTGAAGTGTGCCCGGCGTGAATATTACTCAGGTTGAGTATTTTTGTATGCAATGCTCGTGTGAGTAACTGCATGGTTTGACTTTGAGTCAAGTCGTGGATTTGTGCTCGGAATCGTTTTGTGTTCACTCATGTGCAGGTGTTGCTCGAGGGCGAACATGGTCGATGACGGGACCGAAACTAGGTTCGTGGAGGAACTGAGGTTCGAGACTAGGTTCAGGGAGGAATCGAGGTCTTGGTGGTCAAGGATGTCATGCGGGACGTTCGGACTAGAGAACGATGCACACGAGGCTGGTTAGTCACGTGAGTATGGCATATTGGATGTACACGCGTGCAAGAGTTGTATTTTGCCAGGTTGGGCCAAGTTGAGTTGTGTTGAATACAGACTCCTTTCATGTTTAGAGTTGAAGTTGTATTCGGACTCTTTGTGATTGCTCTGTTTAAATAGGAGGGGTTGTCTCCTGTTTAAGCATCTAATCTTATCACATTGCGCCAGAGAGCTGAGCGCAGCTTTGTTTAGATTTTGTACTCTTTTGATGGGAGTACTTTAGACAAAAGAAATAAAGATCAATTCTTTCAGATCTTTGCTTGCTACAGTAACCATGTTGCTACAGTATTCTCTATTTTTTGTTCTTGTTGCATGCTTGTTCTGTTTCTAAATTGGTTTTTGTTTCTTGAGTTTCATCTTGATTTGATCCATCAAAAACCTTTCTAGGGTATTGATTTAGGGTTCCTCAAAGTTTAGTTGATCAATCTTTTGTCGTTTTTGTTTAATCTACAAGTTTTGGTTAGATCAATTCTCGTCATATTCTGTTACAGGGAACTTGTGAGGTTTATATCTTTTGATCCGTAAGTCCGATCGAGTTTATTCTTCTTTTGTTTGATTCGGATTGGAATCTAGTTTCTTGTGTTAAAATTTCAAATTAATCTGACAACCGAATCTCCGAGAAATCACGTTTTACCGAACACAGCTACAAAAAGCCGATATCATTATGTTCGGACTAGTCCGAACTTGACGATCCTGATCGGACTGGTCCAAACTCACTTCAGAACGGTCCGAACTTGACTACCAAGATGGACCGGTCCGAATTAGTCGATTTCGAAACGTAACTTGCAGAACTTATAACTTTTGATCCATAGATCCGATTGAGTTGATTCTTGTTGAGTTAGTTTCGAAATTCAATCTAGTTTCTGCAGCATCAATCTCACATTAATTTGACGGTTGGATTTTTGCATTTTTGCTTTTTGGTGGATCATCAATCTGTTTTTGCTTTAAATCAAAGCAATCTTTTATAATCTTTTTTGGGGTGTTTTGATAATAATCAAAAATTTGTTTTAGCTTCCGCACAATCATTCACCCTCCCTCTGATTGCTATTTTTATATATTTCGATCCCACACCACGAAAGAAATGGGGAATTGGGGATTTTGATGCAAAGAAAGGGGAAATCGGAATGCAAATAGGATATCGGTTTTACGGTCATTTTGGGTTTCGAAACGGTAAATCCGAACTGAAATCTGAAACCCGAATTAAGTCAAAATTAAAACCAAATATAAATAAAAAAAATCAAATTTTTGATTAATTCAATTCGATACGATTTTTTGATTTTGATTAAAAAATACACGCTCCTACACACAGATATAGTGTAAGCCACATATTACGAAACTCACTAACTGTATTATTATTCAAGACAGGCAAGCTACAAGTGAGCTATTGCGTCATTGCTTGTTGTTAGACAACCTCGCTATCGAATAGTCCGGGGTTGCCTAATAGATCTCAAGTGGAGAACAGAGAGAGAGGGCGAGAGACACAATATGAGGAGGAACGGGTCTGCTTTATTATTCTCAGATATGCTTCGTACAATGGGGTGACCCCCTGCCTCCTATATATAGCGATTCTGCTTAGAGATAAGGAAGAGTCCATATCGGATACGAATCCGGTTTCCTAACACTCCCCCTTGGACTCTTCACTGCGAGATGCATATGCCTCATTAAAACTCCATAAAAACCCAGTGGGAAAAATAATTGGAGAAAGAGTACATAGCACACGCTGTCGTGTTGCACTGATTGCCTCATCAAAAACCTTATGTAAGAAAACTTCAATGAAAAACTTACTTAAGGAAAAGAGTACAATCCACCCAAACTTCAATGTTAATCTTCAAGATTTACGTTGGGTACTCAAACTTCATGGTTGAGATTTATGTAGGAGTATGTGAAAAATCTCCCCCTGAAATCTGCACTTCTCTAAGCCTCATCATCCCGATTCCTCTAATACATCTTTCAAAGGAAGATGCATGGAGTGACTTAGTGAATAAATCATGCGAGATTTTCACCACGACTTAGTATGCAGTATCTTTATCTCGTTCATCTTATGCATTTCATGAGCATAAAAGAACTTGGGGTTGATATGCTTTGTAAGGTTACTCTTCACATATCCCATTTGTACTTGTGCAACACAAGCTGCATTATCTTCATAGATAATAGTGGGGGTTTGTTCCATGTTCAGACCACATGACTTCTGGATGTGGTGAACCATTCTTCGAAGCCATGCACATTCCCGAGAGGCTTCATACAATGCAATGATTTCTGAGTGGTTAGTCGACGTCGAGACAAGAGTCTGCTTAGACGACTTCCAAGAAATTGCCGTTCCACCGCAAAGGAAAACATACCCAGTTTGTGACTTGCCAGTATGCGGGTCCGATAGGTACCCAGCATCGGCGTAGCCAACTAAATTCAATTCATTGTTTCTTCTGTAAAACAAGCCGAGGTCTTTGCTTCCTTGAAGGTAACGGAAGATGTCCTTCACCCCTTTCCAATGCCTTTTGGTGGGTTACGCACTGCATCACGCTAGCAAATTCACTACGAACGCAATGTCCGCCTAGTGCTATTCGCAAGGTACATGAGCGCTCCAATTGCACTCAAGTATGGGAATTCCGCTCCCAGACTTCCTCCCCTCTTCTTTAGGCACATGCGGGTCTAGGTCTGCTTGGAGTGACCTTCCGACCATTGGGGTCTTTGCGGGGTATGCCTTTTCAAAGCCAAATCTCTCCAACACTTTCTGCGTGTAGGATGCTTGGTGTACCAAGATTCCGCCTTGGACATGTTCAAGCTGCAAGCCTAAACAGAACTTGGTTTTACCCAAGTCTTTCATTTCAAACTCAGATTTCAAGTATGTGCATGCTTCTTCAATTTCCTCATCCGTCCCAATGATGTTCAAGTCATCTACATAGACGGAGATTATACAAAATCCATTCGTGGATCGTTGTATAAATACACATGGACAATCTTCGATGTTCGTGTAGCCTTTCTTCTGAGAAAGTCACTCAAACGATTGTACCACATTCTTCCTCGATCGTTTTAGCCTATACAATGATTTCTCCAATTTCACATCAGTATAGGTTTCTGTTTGCTCTGTCTTGGTTCGGGATAGGATACCTTAGGTATTTTCATATAAATCTCCGAATCCAAGTTTCCATACAAATATGCTGTGACAACATCCATTAGCTTCATTCTCAACTTCAAGTTGACTACCATTGAGATTAAGTATCTAAAGGTAATTCCACCCATGACCGGAGAATAGGTTTCTTCATAATCAACCCTAGGACGTTGAGTGAAACCTTGAACAACAAGCCTTGCAATGGTTGTTGATCTTTTCATAGATTCTCCTATTATTACAAAATTTATGGCCATTTCGTCATGGTGTGCTTCATGCACTTCTACTTGCTCTTCATTGCTATTTCCCATTCCAGGAGCAAGTTCCTTTAGTTTTTCTCCGCCAATGTGTGCGCACACATTATTTCTGGCGGTTTCTTCCAATTGAAGATTCAAATCTGGAATTGCCTTTTAAGTGCTTCTTTCCAAAGGCTGTGTCTCAACTGGCTCCTTCTTGCTTTGGGGCATTTTTGTGATTGGCTATGGTAAGTCCTCTTGCCCATTTTTCCCCAGACGTCTCCGGTACTTTGGGTTTGAGAAGCCGATTTCTGTTCTTTTTCTTTGAGGCCTCTGAACAGGATGAGGGATACCTTCTGCTTTCTTTGGTATTTCCACCCTCTCTGGTGCATTTCTTGCTGGTACATGCGACTTAACCACGCTCTTCAGATCACAAAAATGATCAGGCAGTTCATTTGCTAAATTCGCAAATCAATTATCTTCGGACTTCTTGATTTGCTTCATTAGTGCGAGGGTCATGCGCTGGGATCCCAAAGTGGAATGCCATATTATTTCCGGCATTTTTCATCCAATGGTTGATTCTCTCCCTAATGACGGAAACGATCCTCGTCAAAGATACGATCGGCCGAATCGGTGTATGCAAGTCTCGATCATGGGTTCCAAATACACGATTATGGATGCACTCTCATAACCAACGATATCCTGCACTTGCGGAGAGGGCCCATTGCAGTCCGCTGTGGGGGTGGTATAGATACAAATACCATACATTCAATTCTTCAGGTTGACCCAATGCACTAGTTTGCATGGTTGAATGGATGTTGTAGGCCGATTGTCTATAATTGATGAGTCTTCTTTGCATACAGATTTGCGTGTCCCCAACAATTGTTGGACAAGTTACAACTCTGCAAGAGCTGATGCGGCAATAAACTTAATCCTCTTTATGAGTGCTTCACTAGTCCATTTTGTGTATGGACATGCGATGCAGAGTGCTCAATAGTTATTCCATTCTTTGTGCAATAATCATCAAATGCCTTGGAAGTAAATTTGTTGGCATTGTCCATTCGAATGGACTTCACGCGATGATCAGGAAAAACATTCTTAATTCTGATGATCTGCGAGATCAGCTTTTGCGAATGCATGATTCCTTGTTGACAAGAAACATGTATGCGACCATTTCGTGAAGCATCAATGAGCACCATAAAGGATCGAAACGGCCCTAACAATGGCTGAATCGGTCCGCAAATATCCCCTCGAATGCGTTCCAGAATGCAGGGATTTCATGTTGCACTTTCATAACAGAGGGTCTAGTTATTACTTTCCCGGTGGCACATGCATGGCACACAAAATCTTCGTGATTCGAGAAATTCTTAACATTAATGCCATGACCTTGTGAGTTGTTAACTATATTTCTCATCAATCTAAGACCAGGATGACCTAATCTACAATGCCATAAAGCAAATAATTCAGAGCTTCTAAAGACAGTCTTCAAAGAAGTATACACTACGTGTGCATTGATTTTCGTGTAGTACAACCCAGATTCATATGAGGGACATTTTTCTAGTACCATCTTTCCATATTCCGCGTGCTTCACAATGCACAAGTGTTCTTTGCCATTTTCTTCATTGGTTTCTACGTGAAACCCATTGGCGCGGATATCTTTGAAACTTAAGAGTGCGGGTTGATTCAGGGTACAAGAGGGCTTCTTCAATTACCAAAGTTGTACCCATTGGCAATATAATTGTGGCTCTTCCTGAGCCTATTATATGCGTATCGCTTCCTGCGATAGTCGTAATCCTTCCAGCGTTCTTCGTGATCGTCTGGAAGTATTTCGACTCTCTTAAGATGGTATTTGTTGTGCCACTATCAACAATGCATATTTCCTCCATTGGGCGCTACACGATTTCTAGATGAAAAGAAAAATAATTCTAATCATAAAGTGGCTAAAAAAATTGCTTGTAAAGAAAGAATACTGGAATAAAGAATAAATTGTAATTCTATTCATGAGAAAAAGTATGCTCTTCGAGAGCTTACTATTCATTATGCAATCTGATGTCTATGTGAGATAATTCTGACAATTCATGTCAGTTCTTCAAAAACTCACGTTAGATAATGCCACACCTTTGCACATTCATAAGGTTCTTCCATTAGATTACTACGTGTAATCTAATAGGAAATGGCTGCTAGATTCAATAAAATGCATAATTGAATTCTCATGAGTTTCCAGCAAACTAAAAGAAAGCAATAATATCAAGATTCATATATTCAAAGATGAATGCAAAATTCATAAGTACAAGATTCATAAGTACGGAATTCATAAATGCAAAATTCATAAGTGCGAGATTCATAAATGCAGGATTCATAAATACAGTATTCATAATTGCAAAATTCATATATACACGCATTCATAAATATTCATAAATACGGAAAAATCCCACATAAATTAAATGCGTTGTAATGCTAATTACAACTTATTTAACTCTCGTTGGTTGGGAGCGAAACAGTAACGAATATCTCCGTCAATTCGACTCTTGGCCAGTCAACCTTCCTAGGGCTCACATGAGGAGGGAGCACTTCCGTTTCCGGGTGCCAATTAAAGAACCAAGCCTCATGTGTGTTTTCCTAGACACCAATTGTCTCATGTCTGTTTATTCATTACCTAAATCAAATCCCAACCACTCAGTTTCTCATAAAATGCCGTATGAAATATTCTGGAATTTTCCTAGCATTTTTCATAATTTCTGCTAATTTCCAAGCAATTTTCAGAATTACTGTACAACAGAAAATTTTAATTTTAGCAAATATCAACATGACTAATTCATAAATTCAGAATAAACAATAATTGCACAATTCATAAATTCATAAATGCGAAAATAAATTCTTATGAATTTTCGGTATTCTAAACAGGCAATTATTGCAAAAATTCATGCAATAATTCATAAATGCAGAAAATAAGGCTAAGATACATAAAAACAGAGCCAAGCAATTTTCTGGAATTTTCTGGGAATTTTCGTAATTTTCTGGTAATTTTTTCAGTATTTTCTGCTATTTTTAATTGAATTTCAGAATTTCTAATCAAATTGGGTAAAATCCCCTCACCCCGTGCGTCACTGCCAAATTCAACTTGGCTCTCAAACCTTTCAATTCCGATCGGTTTCTCATGGACTTCATGTCCTTATTCTTTCCCTGATACGTGGACTTCATGTCCTCTTCTTCAAATCGGTTTTATGCCCATGGACTTCATGTCCAACCGGAACAGGGGGGAAGAGCCATGGCGGCGGCGAGTCTCAGTGGCTCATTGGCACGGCGTCGGATCAAGCCGGCGGCGAACGCGTAAACGCAGCGTCGGCGGCGAGCTCAAATCGCTTCATGTGTTTGGCGCTACGGCCGGCAGTTCTGGCGGCCGTCGTCTTCAAGCGAGCAGGCCGCAGTGCGCCATGACGGCTGAAGCGATCAGACGCTAAGCGGCGAGGAGCCGGCGGCGCGTCAGCCTAAGGTCGAGAACGCCGAGCGGCAAAGCTGTTTAGTGCGGTCGCGTCTTTGAGTGAAGCCGTCGGGCGCCGGTCAGCGGCCGGCATGCGAAGTGCGGCGAGCGCGGATGGCTTGCCGGTCGGTCGGCGGCCGGTGGCGAGTGCATCTTCAAGTCTGACGGCGGGTTCGGCGGCGATCTGGCGGCGGCCGGTGCCGTGGTAGCGCTGACGGCCGCATGCGGCGGTGATCTGCAGCGGGATGTCGCGATGCGGCAGCGAGCGACGTGGCGCTGCCAGCGGCGTCTACAACTTTGTGCGGCGCAAAGCTTCAACCGATCGGCCGCGGCGGAGCTATCCGAGTGGTCGATCGCCGGCTGGCAGGTTGATGGCGCGGATAGCAGGCCTTCGAGGCTGAGGCCGACGCAGCAGAACCGACGGCTTTGGCGGCCGGAGCCGCGCGTGGCACGGTAGCGTTCTTGACGCGGTAGCTGCCCCGACGTGGCACCGCCCCTGGCGCGGCAGGTGGCCTTCAACGCGGCGGCGCCAAATCGGTTTCGAGCCGTGGTTGGAGGGAGCTCACGGCAGCGCGTGGCTCTACTGCGCCGTCTTGTGATCGATCTGATCTTGGTGAGGCGGCGGCCGGATCGGCAACTTTCAGGGACGGCTTCGTGCGCTCGTGCCAGTGGATCTGGCAGCGCTTCGTGCGCATGCCAGTGATGTATATGCAAAGCAAGCAAGCAAATTCATGTCCACCCGTGTATATGCATGCATGCAAACCATGCAAGCTTGCGTGCTGTGGATCCAGTTCATATGCAAAGCAAACTTGCTTTCTGTGTGCATGGGTATGCGAAGCTATCATTTTCCCATGCATGCATGGCTCGGTGCTTTTCCATGCGAAGCTAGCGAGCAGGCGGCGGCTTCAATACGCACGTAGCGACCGCGGCCGACTTCAATACGGACGCGGCGACGCCGAGCAGCGGCGGGCCGGCGGTGCGCTTCATGTGCGGCAGTGCGGCCGGATCGTCATGCGTAGCGAAGCGCAACGCCGCTTTGTCGCGACAGCAGGCGCCGGGCAGCGGCTATGGCCGGCCGGCAGTTTCAGCTTCGAGCCGATGGGGCACTGTAGCTTCATGCTATGTGTCAGAATTCATTATGTAGCTTCATGCCACCCAATATAGATTAGATACAAAATACAAACGAGCGATTAGATTCAATCCCTCGATTCTTACCGTTCTCACCTTTCAATCTTTCTCCGGTAGAGCTTCGTGCTGATAACGTGTTAGACAACCTCGCTATCGAATAGTCCGGGGTTGCCTAATAGATCTCAAGTGGAGAACAGAGAGAGAGGGCGAGAGACACAATATGAGGAGGAACGGGTCTGCTTTATTATTCTCAGATGTACGTACAATGGGGTGACCCCCTGCCTCCTATATATAGCGATTCTGCTTAGAGATAAGGAAGAGTCCATATCGGATACGAATCCGGTTTCCTAACACTTGTGACTCGCTGGCCGTCATTGTCAGCGCTGGTAGATCAGGATGACGAACAGAGACACGGAGGTACAGCTAGCTGCCTTGCCGGAATTTTGAGCTCATTTGAGACACGCTAAATTCAATGTTTACCGTTTATTCTTTTAATTAATAAATCTAATTAGTTAGTATTTATTTATATTTTTCTTCTATATAAAATAATAAACAAAAACAGAAATGGAAAACTCCGGTAAGAAAACGAAAACGATTTTTTTTTGTTGGAAATGGAAACGGAAACGGGAGAGTCAGTTTCGACGAAAACGGAAACGAAAATTCTGTATAAGTGAAACCGAAAATTAAAAATAAAAATGGACTGAAAAAGGAAACGGGCTTGGCCTAAAAAGGAGAAGAGGGAATTTACATTTATTTTTGATAATTTTAGAAATACAAACGATTTTATAGAAAATATCAAATGTAGTTCAAAAACTCCAAACAAGTTTCCGTCGCTATCCGTTTCTAGGGTTTCTGATTTCGTTTATGTTACCATTAAAAAATATGAAAACAAAAACGAAACACCATTTCGTTTCCGTACCTTACGTTTTTATCCCTACTAACAGTGCAATGCACCGTAAAATTTGTTAAATTTTTTTATTTTTGGTAACAGGCGAATTGTAGCAGCAAAAGAACCTCCTTCGAGAAACCGGGGCATGCACGGACCAGATGCTGATGCCTGATAACGATGCTGCTCGCATGCGGAGGGCGTGCGTCATCCATGACGGCTCCAGAGGAAATCGCTTGATCTGGTGTGTTATCTACGTGCACGCTGCACTGCAGAGCACCGACCGAAAGCAAAACACGTGCAAAACGTCTCACGAAAGCAAGAGGCCCACCCCCTAGCTGAAGCTTTATCCTGATCCAGTATCACGCACAGAAAGCTCTGTGGGCTCCACTGAACAGCGACACGCACATAGTAGAATTTGGAAACTAACCTAAACGCTTAGTTTTACTTTGTTTAGGGAACAGATCGATGCTCACTGTTGGCAGTTAACCTCGACTTGCAACTACTGTGGATTGGGATCCTCTGTCTTTGTTGGTGAAAATGTACGGTGCATTTTGACTCGACAGACTAAAGAAATCTGAAGAAAAAAAATTCAAATTGCTACAGTATTCGAGATTTTAGTAAATTTTATTGAAATTTCAGATATTTTGATTGAAATTCATATTTTTAAACTAGATTTTATTAAATCTCGCATATGATCTTTCTTTTTTTAATTTCTTTAGTCTGCTAGGTCAAAATGCACCGTGCATTTTGATTAACAAAGGCAGATGATATGAATCTCCTCCGGTAGTTGCTTTCGATCGTTGTTTCGAGATCCGTGCAGTTTAGTTCCTCAACGGTGCAAAAACACTGCTCAAAAATTGAAAACTTGAATGCGGCATGAGCCAACCATCGGGTCGCCTAAACAGGGTAACATATATATTGCTCTCTAGGTAGAGGCCAAGTTTGGTTTTTCCGTCAGCTACATGTTAAATTAAAGCCGGTCTAGTTGTTACAAGTAGCAGGTACGTGAGCTAGCTTTACATAATAATACGGAGAAAAACATATCATTGGCCTTGTCTTATCGTGCTGAACCTACCAGAACCCGTCACACACGTCGAACAGTGGATCCGGCTAGCTACGCTTGGCCGAACTTTTCCCACAAAGACAAGATAAAGTTTCAATTTAAGCATTGCATATTTGCATGTGGTGGTCAGTGGCAAAGTTAAAATTGTGCTAAGTTTCGAACTAAAAACTAAATGGTTATAATTAACATTAAATATATAATTAACACTACTACAGATCCGGCCTTCCATACCGGCCCAATAGTACCGGTTATGCATGAACCGGGACTAACATTTACATCAGTCCCGGTTCAACGGTCTACAGGTCCGGGGGGATCATCAAGATCGGTTGTAACTACCAACCGGTCGATGATCTCACATCGATGCGGTTGGTTACACCAACCCGCATTTCAAAGACAGAGCCGTGGATGGTTCTTAGCACCGGTTGATGTAACCAACCGCATCGATGTTAGAAGATCGCATCGTTGGTTAAACCAACCAAGATTTAAGCAGCCTCCTCGGCTCCTGTGCTGCTTAGTACGGGTTGGTGTAACCAACCGGTACTGATATGGAGCATCAGCACCGGTTGTTGTATTTGACCGGTACTAATGCGCTTCATCTCCCGCGCCGATCAATCCCCCGCGCGCCTTTACGATGAAACTCTTAATTCGTGTTCATCCGGATTCTTGTTTTCCGATCCAGCCTCCTATAAAACCGTCAGCGACTGTAAAGGGAGACGATCGATGATCGTGAGTAAGCCCATTTTTTAACTATGGCAGCTTCTCCTTCTTCTCCCTCTGGCGCACCATCATCACCACCTCGGGAGAAGGACGAGGAGGAGCGGGAGGAGGAGGAGGATGAGGAGGAGGAGGAGGACCATGAGGAGGAGGAGGAGGAGGGTTGGGTTCGCTCGAGGAGCGCGACGTCGTCGGACGAGGATGACGATGATGAAGACGTCATCCACGACGACGACGACGACGACCGCCCCCCGCCTGACGACGACTCCGGCGACGACAGCCCTCCCGGCAGCGACGACGAGTGGTGGTATGGGTGATCGCGCCACCCACCACCCGTGCGCCGCTATGGATATTATATATATTGTAATTAATTAATATAATATGTAATGTTTTATATTATGAATTATTAATATGATATGTAATGTTTTATGTAATGAATTATTAATATAATATATAATGTTGTACCTCCTTCTTGAAGCTCCGCCGCTTTACCGTTAAATTGAAATATTAAAAAAATTATAAAACATAAAAAACGTTGAAAAAATTACGGCACAATGCATTGTCGTTCAAAACAATGGCTTGAGAAACATTCGATTGGGCAAGTGAAAATCGTGAGAAAATCGGAAGAAAAATTATGAAAGTATGATTCGAGATGAATATCTTTATAAATATTTATATTATATGCATGAAAATCATATGTGTACATTTATCTCGGTCACAAGATCAGGTTAAAGGTACCAACCGCATCTTGATAGTCACATCAAGATCGGTTTGTATTCGAACCGGTACTATCTAGTAGCTACGGTTGCGGTGGATATTAGTACCGGTTTGTGCTTTGAACCCGACTAGTGTCCAACCAATTTAAACTCTTCGCCCTCCCGCTCTCTGCCAGACCGAGTCATTTGATCGCGAGAGATGAACAGGAGTTCATCGCCAAGGAGCTCGAAGGAGGGGAGGTGCTGCCAAAAATTCGATTTTTTTTGTCATTTTACTCGCAACCAACATACCTAAGGTTAGTAATATCATTCCTCACTACACTTGGTGTTAAATGGGGCCTCTTCTTTGCTTAAATTATGAAGAAAATTTGATCTTTTCCATTAATCGCTGAAGGACTATAACTCTATACATCAAGCTCGATCAATTGAAGTAAGATACAAAAACTTATTGTGTAAGCTTATAATTTGCTTGGATTATAATATAGCTCGCATTTAAGGTTTGGATCTAGCTCAATTTTATGTTTTAGTTCCATCGATCTAGCTCAAATTAGGTTGCACGTAGTTGGGGAAATTAAAAATGGTGCATTTGAGAAAAGTTTTCATAAAATTGGTTGCACGTAGTTGGGGAAATTAAGAATAGTGCATTTGACAAAAGTTTTCAAAATTTGAGCAAAGATGTCGTTAAATTTGTTCACAATTTTGAATCTAGACTATGATTGACCAATTTTTTTTGTAGGTTGAAAAACTTGTGTAAGTTTATATTTTGCTTGCATTATTATTTAGCTCGAATTGTATGTGTGGCGAACCGGTCGATGTGAGACTATCAAGATGCTGGCTTGTGCCTTCAACCGACTATGTCGCAATATACACGTCTTCCACCTCCCACTCTCTGCCAGACCAAGATCATTTGATCTGTAGTGAGATTAAGAATGGTGCATGTATAGTTGGGGAAATTAAGAATGGTGCATGTATAGTTGGGGAAATTAAGAATGTTGCATGTTATGTGGAAAAGAAGAAATTTAAATTCATTTGCGAATTAAAAATAATATCAGCAATATAAATGGCTTTATAGAAAATATAAAATGAGTTAAATATTAGAGAAAACTTTTCAAAAATTTTGCGAAAAGTTTTCAAAAAAGTTTTAAAAATTTGAGCAAAGTCATCGTGAAACTTGTCTGCATGAATACCGGAGTAAATAATCATTTTATGGGAAAATATGTAATGAAATATAGTGCCTTTAAAAATATTTAATGAAATAAAGCCATTTTAAAAATATAGTTGTCTTGATTTGGATTTTGGGAAATGTTCAATAATTCATTATCGAAAAATGAGTTAAAAGTTACCTTGATCGAATATAATGTAGATGGACCGCGATGGATGTACATGGACCGACGCTCCTGAGTTCTTGCGTGGTTTGCAAGATTTTCTTCGTGCAGCCGATGAATACACGACGTCAGGCTACATATGTTGTCCATGCATAGACTGCAAGAATGAGAAGGAGTGGTCAAACTCCAATCACATTCACTTCCATTTGCTCGCAAGAGGTTTCATGTCAAATTATACCTGTTGGACCAAGCACGGTGAAGAAGAGATTATACAAGAAGAAGGTGAACAAGAAGAGGCGGAGAACAATATCTTAGACGCTGGCCAACCCGGCTCTAACGAAGATACATTTGGGGAGTTTGGCAATGATGACCTAGACCAGATGCTGCTTGATGGAGAGGGAGAATACATCGATGAAAGACATTACTGAAAATTTCAGCGCCTATGGGAGGACCACAAAACATTGTTGTATCCAAACTGCCAACAGGGCCATACAAAGTTGCGTACTACACTAGAATCGATGCAATGGAAGGCGACCAATGGATTGTCTCGATAAGGGATTCGACGAGTTGTTATGCCTCATGAAAAAGTTACTTCCAGAGGGGAACACACTGCCCGAAACTACGTACGATGCCAAACAAGTTATCTGCCCTTTGGGGTTGGAGGTACAGAAGATACATGCATGTCGTAACGATTGTATCCTTTATCGCAATGAGTACGAGGATTTGGATGCTTGTCCTGTGCAAAACTTCTCGGTATAAGACCAGGCATGATGACCCTGTGAGGTAGAGGGGCGTGTAAGAAGAAGAGGCCCTCGCTAAGGCGATGTGGTATTTCCTATAATACCCCGGTTGAAGCGTTTATTTGCAAACAAAGTGCATGCCTGATGATGCGCTGGCACAAAGAAGACCGTAAGGACGACGGAAGGCTAAGACACCCTGCTGATGGCTCCCAGTGGAGGAAAGTCAATAGAACATACCCGGACTTTGCTGAGGATGCAAGGAACATAAGGTTTGGGTTGAGTACAGATGGGATGAACCCGTATGGCGAGATGAGCAGCAGTCACAGTACTTGGCCTGTGACCCTATGTATCTACAACCTTCCTCCTTGGTTGTGTATGAAGCGGAAATACATTATGATGCCGTTGCTTATCGAAGGCCCGAAGCAACCTGGAAACGACATCGATGTGTACCTCAAACCGTTGGTTGAAGATCTGCTAACATTGTGGAACGATGGTGCACGTGTATGGGATGAGTACAAGAGAGAGCACTTCATTTTGCGTGCATTGCTATTCGTAACCATCAACGACTGGCCTGCACTTGGCAACCTTTCGGGCATGTCTATCAAAGGATATAAAGCCTGCATCCACTGCTTAGAGGAAACGGACAGCAAGTACCTAAAAAACTCTCGAAAGGTTGTGTACATGGGCCACCGCAGATTCCTCCATCCGAAGGACCCGTTAAGGAGGAAGGGTGAGAATTTTGATGGGACAGAAGAGAAACGTAAGAAACCCCTGCATCGCAGTGGGGCTCTTGTATTTTCTTTGGTGAAGGATCTGAAAGTAGTATTTGGAAAAGGTGCAGGTAGCAAACCTGTCCCGAGAGAACAAGGTCACACGAAGGCCATTTGGAAGAAGAAGTCAATATTTTGGGACTTACCTTACTGGAAAGACTTAGAGGTCCGTCACTCACTAGACTTCATGCATATCACAAAGAATGTCTGCGTGAACCTGCTAGGCTTCCTAGATATGTATGGCAAATCAAAAGATACACTTCAAGCACGAAAGGACCTACAACTGATGGGAATCAGGAACGACCTACCTCCGGAAATGAGAGCAGAAGGACAGCATTACCTCCACCCCGCTAGCTACACTCCGAGCAAGGAAGAGAAAAATATGATTAAGTTCTTGAACAAGTGTGAAGGTCCCATCAGGATACTCCTCGAACATAAGGAGACTCATAAACATAAAAGAGAATAAAATTGTACACACAAAATCCCATGATTGTCACGTGTTGATGACACAGTTGCTCCCGGTGGCGGTGCGAGGTATTCTGCCGGACTGGGTACGAGGGACAATCATAAAGTTGTGCTCGTTCTTCAACGCGGTGTCGCAGAAGGTCATCGAGCCAAATAAGTTATCTAATCTGCATGATGACATGGTCAATAGTCTGGTTAGCCTTGAGATGATCTTTCCTCCATCATTTTTTGATATTATGGTCCATCTCATGGTCCACATTGTTAAAGAGATAGAAATTCTCGGACCCGTGTTCCTCCACAATATGTTCCCTTTCGAGAGGTACATGGGCATCCTAAAGAAGTATGTTCGTAACTGGTCTCGCCTGTATAGGTGCATTGCGCAGGGTGTTGGCACAGAGGAGGTCATTGAGTTTTGTGTTAATTACATTGATGATCTGAATCCGATCGGCGTTCCTGTATCACGCCATGAGGGGAGGCTCCGGGGAAAAGGGACTTTAGGGAGAAAAGAATCCTATAGCGGCGATCTACTTTCATTTAAACAAGCACATTTCACAGGATTGAAACAAGCAATCAGAGTGGCTCAGATATGTATGCTCACGAGATGAGTCTACGTGCCCAATACCCAGAGAAGTCAGATAAGTGGGATCGCAGTCGAGCAAATGGATCATTTCGGCGGTTGGTTACAAAAGCAACTGCTGGGCAACCAGACAGATGATGAACAGTTGAAACTCTTGGCTCGGGGACCGTCCACGACAATCGTATCATTCCAAGGGTATGAGATAAATGGGTACACATTTTACACGATAGCCCAGGATAGCAAGAGCACCAACCAAAACAGCCGTCCGTGATAGATGCCTTGGACAAAAATAGAAAGCTGGATACCTACTATGGTTTCATACAGAGATCTGGGAGCTCGAGTACGGACCTTTAAAAGTCCCTCTGCTTTGGTGCCAATGGGTCAAACTAGCAGCCGTGGCAGATCGATGAGTACGGTATGACAACTGTGGACCTCAAGCAAGTGGCCTATAGGGACGAACCGTTCGTGCTTGCTAATGATGTGACATGTATTCTATGTGATGGACATGGACAAGAAACCGAAAAGCGAGAAGGACAAGCCTACTAAAAGGAAGAGGCGACATGACAAATCTACCAAAACATAAATCAGAATGAGAATACTAGCAAGGGCGATCAACCAAGGCGCCACGTGGTTCTTTCGTAAAAGAAGGATTGTCGGAGTTGAGGGCGTCACGGACGAAGAAGAGTATAATCGATTCGACGAGCTGCCTCCTTTCACAAAGGGCGTAGACATTAGTGCCCTGAATGATACAGAGCAATCTCCTTACGTCGCCGCGATCATAATGAAGGATCGCTTGTAAAAACAAAGTATGTTAGCAAATAAGTCCAACCTTGTTGTATAGTCCGTTGTTACAAGTTATAGTCTATCAGCGATGGATGCTTAGTTTTCTTTTTCATGTTAAATCTAGTCTCATCGTGTTCCCATGCTTTGTGATATGCATGTAACAAGGTGAAAATTTGAATTGGAATTATAAGAGTGAAAA
The DNA here is from genome assembly GCA_036346355.1 of Rhipidocladum racemiflorum. Lineage (NCBI taxonomy): Eukaryota > Viridiplantae > Streptophyta > Magnoliopsida > Poales > Poaceae > Rhipidocladum > Rhipidocladum racemiflorum. The sequence continues at coordinate 11,567,086 of CM070589.1, forward strand.
ATTACTTCATTTTATTTTTATATTTATAATTCATAAACTAATATTCTAAAGAAAATATAGATTTTCAATATTATTGTTGAATTGTAGAAACTATAAAAGGAATTTATAAATGACTATTAATCTTTTTTTTTTTTAAAAAAATCATTTTAGTGTGGAATAACCGAATAAGTATAATTTATTGCTTTTTATTAAGCAAAGAAGCAATAATTGATTTTTCTTTCATTTTATTCTAAAGAGATTTTGAATTTAATTCTAATCGATCTTAGGTTGGTGTATTTAACCAAGATCGATGTGATATAATCGATCAGGTTGGATACACCCACCGTGCGATAGCCAACCTAGGTTTTCCTTCGTGAGTCATATGTGGAACGATCGGTCCGGTTGGTGTATCTAACCAGATCGATATGTATATCAATCCCGGTTGGTTAAACCAACCGGACCGACGGGGCCCCTATAAACCTCGCTGCCGCCATTTCTTCCCCACTTTGGTGCTCCTCCCGCCTGATTTACTCCCATTTCCGATCACCGCTTCTCCGACGACGCCGCCCCGAGCTGCTCGATCAGCGCCGTGCCGCGGAGCTCGTGCTCCTCCGACGACGCCGCCTCCGGAGCTCGCCTCGATCGCGCCATTGCCCCGAGCTCGTGCTCTCCGACGACGCCGCCCCGGAGCTCGCCGATCAGCGCCACCGCCCCGAGCTCGTGCTCCGACGACGCCGCCCTCCGGAGCTCGCCTGACCACGCCGCCGTCCGAGCTCGCCCCTCCGACGACGCCACCCTCCGGAGCTCGCCCGACCACGCCGCTGCCCCGGAGCTCGCTTCTCCGACGACGCCACCCTCCCGAGCTCGCCCGATCGCGCTGCCCCGAGCTCGTGCTCCGACGACGACGCCGCCCTCCGAGCTCGCCTGATCATACCGCCGTCCGAGCTCGCCGATCGCGCCCGACGGCGCCGCCCCGGCTTCGCCGACCGCGCCGCCGTCCCGTAGCTCGCCCGACCGCGCCGCCGTCCCGTGGAGGTTGTGATCTTGTTCACGAATATTGAATGAATGCTGTGTCTCTGTGATAGGTTATGTGGAGTCAAAAATAATTCTATGTTGCCAGTATAGTAATCGCATAAACAAATAAGGTAGTTCTTTCATTTCTGCTACTTGATAGTTGTTGAGATAGAGCTTGTTGAGATAGAGCACGGATTGGATGCTATCAATTTTATAAATGAAGCACAAGCTACAATTCCGTTTTCTATTGTACATGATATTGAGTTTATTGAGAGATGCTATCAATTTTGCATGGTGCATCTGTTACGTGTTCTCCTTTATAAATGGAACACAAACTACATAATGTCATGGCTAATCCAAGCAAACTTGTCTTTTATGGTGGGGTATTCATGTTACACATACGCTTGGTTTGATACTACTTAATTGTTCATTTACCTGTAATCCCTAACTAATATTTTGTAAAACAAGAGTTAACATAGAGTAAAACAAAAATATCTAAAGAGGGAACCACTCAACTCGTGCCGCTTGCTCTTATATGGATCACATACTTCATCATACAACTAGCAATACGTACAAAGAAAAACAAGCCCTAGCTAGTTGTCATTTGGAGTACATTGACATATAAGTCAAGGATATATCTACCCTACGCACATGAGTATGGAGTTGGTCTAATCAACATTTGTTCCTCGCCGCTTCCACGCCGTTACTTTTCGATACCTTCTTCTAGCCGAAGAAACAACGATGGACGGCGAAGGATTTGATCAGAAGAATTTATGACAAATTTGATTGCGGGAGATGGTGGTTATGAGGCCGCAGAGCACGATGAGGCCACGGAGGTAACAATCAATCACGTTAATGATTATCGATTTCACTATCATGCTAAGCCAACATTTTGACCCGTTCATGATTGTACCATGCTTTCGCACCGATCAACCAAGCGTGCAATCACAACAGCGAGGTCCAACCAAGAAGCCGAAGGCAAGATATGTTGTCACCGAAGTCAACGAACGCCAACCTCGTAAAACCCTTGACGGTGATTGGGCCGTTCAATTCGGCATCTGGCGTCCACGTTAGGGACCACGTGCCCATTAGCATAGCAAAATGGGATCGGGTTCCTGAAGATACTGAAAAACATGCTTTGGAACGATGTCGAGAGAGACATTCACCTTCCCCCAAGGGACCGAAGAGAAGGTGAAGAGTTACACTCTCAAGAAGATGGCCATGGCATTCCAAACTTATAAAAAGAAGTTGAACATAGAGTATATCAAGGAGAATCGAACTCCCGACTTCAACAAGTTCCCGAAGTTGCAAGATCACTGGGAAGCGTTAAGTGAACTACAAGACTTCGGAGGAAGGTCAAAGTTTGAGTGAGAAGAACAAGCTGAATGCACAGAAGAAGAATTACCACCACCGACTCGGCCCTGGTGGTTACCGCCAAGCAATACCCAAATGGGAGAAGAGGGAGCATGACTTGCTAGCGAAGGGTGTCACACTCGCAACAATGGAATGGCCTCGACAGAGCAAAGCATTGGTTCTATGCTCACAATGGTGGCCTCGATGATAACGGCAATGCGGTGTTTGGGGAGGTCTTTGAGAGATGTGGCTGTAAGGCTTGTGCAGTCCATCGAGGAGACTTCCCAAGGTAGCTTCGTGCCAAACAGGAGAATGACGAGCTAACAAGGGCTCTACAAAACCCAGAGCACCCTGGACGTACACGAGGCGTTGGCGTCGTCCCTTGGAAGGTTGGTTTCGCCAGACGCCGAGACCTATAGGAGTCGAATGAGAAGCAAGGCTCGACATGCAGAACAACTTAGTGCGCTTGAAGAACGATGACTCAAATAGAGGAACAATTAGCCCAGAGCCAACAACGGAGACGTGCCAGAACCTCCCAGAATCCTAACATCATCACCCCACCGGCAATGAGCAAGCGCTTCCGTGGGCTGCCAGCGGACTTGGACAGTACCCGTAGATGACATCGAGCGGCCAGACACCTTGTGAGCTGCATGTCGGGCGCGAAACCTCTCCTTGAAGGCGGCGCATGGCATGGCTCACCCAGTGGAGCTGGGCAGCTCATCCATGGCCAATGATACCGCCAAACTACTCCAAGGTCTCGGTGGAGGAGGTTTGCCCAGTGGTACGAGGACCTTGAGCTCGAAATTCCGGAGGTGACGAGTACGAAGCTAGAGAGGCGGTACACACTTTCATCCTATGGCGCAAACGGCACATAATTTTTCGAGATAACATGGATGTGTCCTCTCTGCGAAGAAGCCCGACTCCTACACCACTTCCGCACACCCAAGCCCAAGAAGAAGCCCGACTCCTACACCACCTCGCCAAGCACATAAGCTCCTACGAAGCCCATCTCCTCCCAAGAAGGCGCCGACTCCTACACCACCTCCCGCGCAAGACATATGCCCTACGAGAAGCCCGTCTCCTCCCAAGAATGCGCCAACTTCTACACCACCTCCCGTGCACTTAAGACCCACAAGAAGACCGTCTCCTCCCAAGAAGGCGCCGACCAAAGGAAACAAGCCAGCTCGGCCAGCCTCCCAAGAAGACGTCCTCCACCCAATCCAAGAAGTTGCGTCCACTTTCAAGCTAGCGTGCGATATGACCGACGAGGAGACCAATAAGATTGTACAAGGTGAGGTAACTGAATTTTTAGACCCAAGTCACCAAAGAAGAAGGTTCAACTCGGCACGAAAGAATTTCACAAAGGCTTGAGGACTATTACAAATTTGAAGGATAAAAAGAAATGCCTCGCCAATCAAACTACGAAAGCGCACATTGCGAAGGAATGCCACAAGGAGTGGGCGGTGAGGAGAAGGAGAAGGAGAAGGCTAAGGCGATGCTACAATTCTTTGATGAAAGCGGCCTTGACCCAAATCAAATATTAGGCTCAGCAGAGATTGAGTATGCCCAAGTAAGATGGCCATTTACATTGGGTGGATCATTGGTCAGCGTGAGGAGTCGCTCCAATAACGACAAAGATGCGGCAATTCCATGAATGGTACTTGGAAGCGACCAAGCATGGTCTACGCTTGTTTCTTTGTCAAGTACAAGGATCAAGATTTTTATCACGGTGACGGTGAATTTTTATCGAATGGCACGTCATGTATGATCTATACCAGACATGCACGCCCTCGGCGTCCTTGGTGGGTTCTTTGGACTCGTAAGTGTCTTATTTACAAAAAAACCATCGTCGTGCCCTTGTAGAGTACGGACCTTGTAAGCTTAACTAATTTCTTCTTGTGTAGCATGGAGATACAAAGATGCCGAAGGGATCAAATTTTTGACATAGGATTCATGGACCCATTAGTTATCAACGAGACAACCGTTAGATACAGCCCAAGCGAAACACGACTAACGTATACAATGCGCTAATGGGACATCAATATAAGTCAAGGATATATCTACCCTACGCACATGAGTATGTGTTTTCGCATCGCCTTGTTCTACTCCTTTTTCATAACACTATGTTAGAACTAATTAGTTATCTATGTTGACATATGTCTGATTTTCATCGATTCTTATTATGATCGAGCTAGATCATAGTCGGATCACAATTATGGACTCGAGAAGGAAACCAGTTCAAACGTATCAAACCTTCATCGATTTGCTCGACCGGTATTAATTCTTGTTCCTTTCATTATTGTATTACTTCTATTTCCTTCCATTTGAAATAAATTCTAATCATGTACAATTGGTAATCACATGTGTAGTGCATTATGCAGTTTAGAGTGCTAAAAATAGGCGCATTCAAGGAGAAATTTGAAATTACAACAGCCTCTCAAATGCGTATATCATAATGCTAGCTTTTTGGTTAGTTAAGTTAATTTCCTTGCATTCATTTCACGCTTTCAACTTTTTCAACCGCAGATCTTGAGTCACTTACGGGCAACAATTTATGCGGTTACTATGTATGTGAATTTTGCACACCCAAACCGGAGCCGCTAACCGCATGCTAAAAGGCGATAAGGGGGTGAGTAAATATAATTACTACCTTTAACGATGTATATTACTCCTTACATCTTGTACAAATTCAAGGATTGATTTGTTAATGACTTAACGGCAGTGCCTCAATATTTGGCGAACAAGGTTCGAACTCTCGCCGGCGCGAAAAGCGAGCAATTCAAGAACAACTCGTTGGCTTCATTTACGATGAGGTCAGAATGCAAAAGGCGAGTTCCACGAACCAAATTTTAACAATGGGGCCGTTCGATAAGGACCGTGAATCATCATTCTCGACATCTACGGCTAGCAAGAGCGATGCACGTAAAAATCCCAATGAATGTAAGGAAAAGAAATACCGGAGTTGTAATTAAAGTTGTGTACATATTGTAGTACATTATATGTAATTAAATTTGTTAATGAATGTACAAGTGATTTTATTATCGTGCAAATGTGCATGATTAAATTATATGTGTTTTAATTGCTGTGATTTAACACACACATGAAGTCACCGTGATATTATATATAATAGCCAGATTGGACACACACATATTTACATATATATTATATACAACCCATCAAGATCGTTAGATAAAACAACCGCATCGATGAGGGAATCATCAGAACCGGTTGGAGACACCAACCGGTACTAATAAGGTCCACAGGGTCTCACGATGCGCTACCACGTGTGACTACCAACCGCATCGATACGCTATCAAGATCGGTGAGAACCGGATCGATGCCCGTGAGCATCAGTCCCGGATGGCCTGTACCGGTTCAAAAACCGGTACTAAAGGCTCTTTTAAACCGGCACTAAAGGCCCTTTCCGTAGTAGTGTAAATAGCTGAAATTTTCTATCTATATATAAAGGATATTTATTACTAGTAGACTTACGCCTCGAACCATGGCTTCGATTGCCCTAGGAGGCTAGGACCAGTTCCGCTCCTGGTGGTGGTGACGATGGCATGCATGCACGTTCGTTTGCTGTTTGTTTGTTTGGTTCATCGTGCCGTATAATCTTCTCATCATGATAAATGTGCCGTTAACCTTTTGATGCATGTACGTGCAATAGGAGGAAGCCACAACGCAGCACATGAGAGCGAAGAGGTGGGAACTTGGGCTGAGCATTTTTGGAACAGTCCGAGGCATGGTGATTTAGTCTGGTCTAAAACTTGGTACGGTACGGGAGTGGGCCGTGCTGTGCCGACACGACACTGTAGCACGGGCTGTGCCGAGCTTGAGATCAGGACACGATGGGCGGCACGGCCGTTTGGGTTAGCCGTCTTGGCCGTGCACGCGGCAGCGACGATGCGAGTGCACAAAACTTGATGATGGGTCAATTGCTACCAGCACACGCGAACATCGGGTTCAAATTTTCGATCGCGGGCGTGCCAGCCGATTTGATCCTGCAATCGGCAAGATGGAGATGCTTGTTAATAAATCGGCTGAGAAACCGATCTAGACTCGTGAGAATAATTGGATCTGATCGACTATGATAGATCGAGACAGGTCGTTGTGAAGGATAGATCTAATCAATTTGTGGAAGTTGATTAGAGGGGTAAAGGTCGCTTCCTCGAAAAAGACGATGCACAACAAGATTGGAGAAAAACTAAACCTGGTTTTTGGCGTAATGCAACCGTGATCAATAATCGTCGATGCGCAACTCTATTGATCAACGTGAATTACAGAGAAAAGATTACAAAACTAGATGTCTACTCCTAGTGCAGAAGAAAACAAAGGTAATGATGGATTTGTGTTGATATTTGATTCTTCTCACGTAGCCCTATCATCCCCTTTTATAACCTTTGGCTCGATCGTGTCTGTCTCGGTCTAGCCATCTGCTCGTACCGGCCTTGAACTCCCCTTGCCATCCGGGTGCGTGATTGTATCTGATTCCTGATCGTATTGGTTCTGGTCTTTCCTCCAATATACATCTTTCTATACAATCGCGACCCTCCAATCCGACCTTATGTCGCCCTTTATCTATCCGAACTAATATCGTATTTTCTAGACTTGCGCGAAAGCTATACTCGTTTCGGCCAATCCTCTAGTTGTTAAATTTTGGGTGCTAACACACGGGCACACCGCGGCACGGAGATATACGGGGGAGAGATGGGAGAGAGCTGAGAGAGATTGAGATATACTGGCGGGACCGGGCTCAGCTCGGACACTTTTATAGTCTTAAGTATGTGCAATTTATAGTCTAGATTCGATCCAACATCCACAGACCTACTGTCACAACTTCATTGTTGTTGATGGCTATATTATGTCACTTATCTATAATGGTTTTATTTCACTAGATTTCTAATGCTGTCGAGGTTATGAGTCTAATGATCTTTTTGGAGAGAAAAAGTATTGTTGGGCTTTCTACAGATAACCATATCTCGTTCTCTCCTCGGCCAATGAGCGAGAGAGAGGGGGGGAGGGAGGCAACAGGCGAGAGAGTTTGAGAGAGACGGTCAAGAGAGAGGGAGAGAGCCAAGAGAGGGAGAAACGACCGAGAGAGATTAAGAGAGATGGGCGAGAGAGAGAGAGAGAGAGAGAGAGCTATGAGAGGGAGCAACGGGCGAAAGAGAACTGAAAGAGATTGAGCATTGTATATCTCCGTATCCTTCACTCTCGTCTCAATAGTGTAAATGGGCCAAGCCTGGGTCGGTACGGTACGAAGCAGGCACAAACTGCAAATGGGCTATGCCTAGGCTCGCTAAAGGCGAGCTGGGCCGGGCCGACATAACGGGTCGTCACAGCCCGGCACCGATTAGGCACGAAGCACGATAGGCCCGTGTTGGACCAGCCCGACATGGCACGATGCCCACCTCTAGGAGAGATACTTAGCCTTTCTTGCTTATTTTGCTGCAAATTTTTTAAGCACTGGCATGCATTGTCTAGCTAGTAGTTCTAGATGGAAGTGGATTAAGGTGATCTTGCAATAATAATAACGTAATCCCTACAATAGAAAGAAAGGCAAGAGCAAATTGAAGCTGATCACGAAGTCCCTTGACTATCCGATTGCTCCGTTGGTCCGGTTATACAAGCTAGGAGAGCCTTTAGTAACAGGAGATCACCTGAAAAAAACTTTGTATGGCTATAACAGGAGATCACCTAAAAAAAACTTTGTATGGCTTACATTAGATTGCATGCTTGGTACATTAAACAAGCCAACAAGCCAGTGCAAGAATGTATAATGAGTATCATGGTCAGCTTCAAGCCTAAGCATCTGTTCAACGAATCTTTAGGGTGGGGGGGGGGGTTCTTCGTGGTCGACTTCCAGGACGTGTTTGATCTCTTCAACCTCGATGCCCCCCACACACGATCTTGAGATGCTGGACATTGTAAGTATGTGCAATCACAGGCTACATTCGTGTAATACTGATAAATATTATATATATATAACTCCTTGCTTTGTATATATAGATAAATGATACTCAAAGCGAAAAAGACAAACAATCGGTGGGTTTCCTCGACCCACATAGTCTCGAAGCAAACAATGGATGAAAATATAAAAATAGTCGAGGAATACATGGAACAGGCATTGGTGGCTCAAAAAGATAAAGATTTCATACTTTTACCCCATAACCCAGGGTAAGTGATGTACTACTTGCTATACTTTAATTTATATTATGCACGTAACTCAGTTTTTTTAATTGACCATGGCGAGATATCTGTGTAGGTTTTACTGGGTTCTAATTGTAATTCATCCAGCCATGAACTGGGTTATTTACCTTGATTCCTTACAAAGCGACAGCTACGACTTAAATCCTATCGTGAAATTACTCATCAGGTAATCGTGTTTCCTCCATAGATAACATGGTCATGTAGTTTGTTCAAGGTGTAGATTGCTCCTGGAATGGCTGAGACTAACCTTTTGCAATCACATAGGTCGTTCAAAGTGTATAAGGATGTGACGAAGCTGCAACATGATTTTAAGTTTTCGGTATCCGCTATACACAGTAATCCTATATCAAACTCCGTAATAATGACTTTGGCACTAATTAATCCTATATTTGCAATGCCACCAGTAGGGAAAGGGAAATAACAGATGTGGATTTTATGTTTGTCACATCATTCAACTCCTCATCATTACAAAAAAGACCAATTAGGCTATAGCCGCGTTGAAAGAGACCGATCTGAGCAAAATTTGATGTCAGTTTTGTATCTTCCTGCTCAGTGAAGTTATAAAAAAAAGGTGAGTTCCACTCTGCGTAATTGTAGGAGTTATGTTTTTTTCTCCTGAATTACCACTTGGGTTTATTTATAAAACTTGTGTTGTGGATTTATGAATCATAGTTGTGCATTCAATTAATTGATTAATAAAGTTGAGTTCCATTGGTTAACATATTTGAGTTCATTTCTGAAATAGATGTGCCATGCAGTAATTTGTACGTAATCGAGTTGATTGCTGAAATGGATATAATGCTTGTGATGACCTATAATTTGCTTTTTTCAGAGGGCATGGCTAGCATTTCCTGAGGCTAGCCAATAAACAGAAAGAGGGGGATCTGTAGGAAAACATCTGTGATGTTCTGATATCATAGACGATTTCAGTTTAAAACCATTTGTGATATTACTATATTATATCGCAGATGGTTCTTATTAAAAACTGCCTGCGATGTCGTGTGTCAGAGACGGTTTGAAAACCATCTGTGATATTCCATAACATCACTGACACATGGTTACAGACGTTTTGAAAAATTGTCTGTCATAACGGTTCCGAACCGTCTGTGATGATCTTTTCTGTAGTAGTGATGATTGACCATGGATGGCTACATGTATAAACCAGCGAGATCGGGTTAAGCAGATGTTGAGATGCAAGCAAGGCAATGCCAAGAATATACTAATAAATTATAATATTATGAAAGTATTTTTAGTGATAAATTTGATGATATAGTTTTCCAGCAGTCAATTTAGAAAGTTTGACACCATGAATTCTAGACGTCAAATAAAAAAAAATGGACAGAGTAAGCTTATTTTCTAGATCCAATCAAATCTAGTTACATGCCACTCGTTGTCTTACTAACATATAAGCCTAGATCCATATTGTCACTGAGACAACGTGAAATTTCATATGTTATGCATTGCCTGCTGTCTCATTGACATATATTTGGTGGTATATAGGAAATTAATCAAAAACATGAAAGTACCAAGTTGGCATGCGACTTGTTACATTTTTGTCCGATCAAACAAATGCGTCCCGACCCCATGAGCCAAAAATCAATCTATATATCAGTAAAAGGTAGCAAAGAGCACCAAACATACTGCAAATCTAGTTGGAACAATCGTAACTAGTACTCCCTCTGTTTTTTCAAATGACCTCCTTGAATAGTCAAACATTGCTAGATTTATCCTTATAAATATTTTTAATATATAACAAGATAAATATAAAAAAGTAACAATCAACATCGTATCTTAGACCCTGTTTGGCAGAACTCTAAATCCCAGCTTCACCTCAAATATGAAACTTGTAGGCTAAAATGAAGTGAATTAAGTTTTTTTGATTCTAAAATGTAAACAAGATGACCCACCTAAACACTTTTAATATATACACAGCCCTAGCTCCACAGATTTGGTGAAGCTAGGAATACCCAGTTTCATCACATTCATGAATGTGATGAAATTAGAGCTCTGCCAAACACTCCTTAGAAATGGTAAAAAGTCAAAAACATCCCCTAAGAAGAACAGAGGCAGTTCAACGTTCATGCATGGAGTGGATTTTCAACAGTTGCGAAATTGTACCGATTTTCTACAGGCAAGAACTCCTGGTACGGCCAATATCTCGGCCATCAACCGCAAACAACTCGCGAAACGCCGGCATCTTGTCTTCGGTGACTACCACCGACGCCTGCACCGAGCCCAAGGATACAAATTTCGTTTTGAGCTAAATCTCGGACATGCCCGAAATCTGAAATCTCGGCGAGATTTCGAAAATTCAAATAAAATCCGTTCGAAATATAAAATTCAAATTTCAAATCCAGTTCAAATTCTACCGGGAAATCCGAGATTTCGGCCGAAATTCCCGAGATTTCGGCCGAAATATACGAGATTTCGGTAAAATTTCAACTGACCAAAAAATGGTCAAAACACGTCAAAAAAATCTGAAATTTTTTGTGGATGATCTTCAACCTAAATCCAATCATATCCGCCCAAAACAAATAAAAATCCGGTAAAAAAAATTGAAATTTCGGCCGAAATCACCGAGATTTCGGCCGAAACGGGCGAGATTTCATTTACACTGTAGCATTTCGATTTTTTTTTTCAATTTTTTTTACCGGACCGGATTTTGAATCTCAGAGGGGTCCGAAATCCGAAATCTCGACCGAGATTTCAGATTTCGGACCGAAATTTGGAACCCTGACCGAGCCAACCTCCCTCCCGGCAACGAGGACCATCTCGCCATGCTTCCTCATGGACACGGGCTCCGTCCTCACAGGCCTACCGAAGCCGAACTCCACTGCGTTGCCAGGGAACCACGGCGAGCCGATCAAGTAGGGCGCGCAGCCAGGCGAGATGGTGGCTGCCTTGGTGAGCCACCAGTCACGGTACGTCGCCGACCGGTGCCTCCTTGATAGCCTCCCTGATGGCCAAGAAGGCACGTGCGACGGTGCGAGTCCGTCGGGCCCGGTGACCTCTGACCCGCTCAGCGTGACCACGCATGCCGCGACGCAGTTGTCGCAATAGGCATCGGGTACCGGCGGTGACATGCTGGCCCGGCAGTTGGCAATGAAGAGCACGAACACCGGGGTGCTGCCCGTGAAGCCGCATGCCCGGGCGATGGAGATCCACCCATGTGCGACCAAGGTGGCGAAGGTGGATGGCACATTGCTCACTCTATTTAGAAGATTCATGAGCTGGAGATGGCGCTGTATGGATCTGTACCAGAGCCGGTGTTGGAGCTGCACGACCCAAACCCTAAGGGGTCTGGAGGACCAGAGGAGGCGCCACCTGCACCGCAGCTAGAGCCAGAGCCAGAGGAGGACGTCGCATTGTCGACCACAATTGTGGTAGGGCATGATGATCACTTTGCACCAATGCCGTCTCACCCGCCAGTGTACCCGCCGGGGAGTTCCCGAGGAGGGTGGCTCAAGGAGTGAGCGTTCAGGATTAGTAGTTGAGACTCCTTCGACGAGTCGCGTCTAAGAATAAAGAGTCACCCTTAGAGGCGTTAGACTTCAGTGTGTTAGTTTAATTTGGATTTTCATTAATTGCTGAGTGTGCAGTATGTGTTGCGAGGCCCTTATGCATTGTAAGCAACCATACCAAGTCATTATTGTATAATTAATAAAGTTGGACTTTGAGTTACACCTTTGCCCCGCATAAGTTTTCCCCACTACTCGTCTATTCTTGTTTCCCCCTCGTCTCTAAACCTTGGGCAATCAGCAGATGGTGAACACTCGTGGAAACAATGAAAACAACAGAAGTGGCTCTCGCCCAACAGGGAACCCAGATGATGTGAACCAGGCGCCCCAGCCAGCACCCCAAGTGGACATGCAGAACTTTGGAGCTTTCTTGGCAGCGCAGACTCAACTCATGCATGCCATGATGCAGCAAATGCAGTAGGTCACTGCCCAAGCTGCTGCCAATCAGGCCGCTCAGGCAAATCAAGCGCAGCGACCCTACTCCAGACTGTCAGAGTTTATGAGGACTCATCCGCCTACATTCTCTGGGAACGCTAATCCATTGAAGGTGGATGATTGGCTAAGATCAATTGAAAGAAAGCTGCACATCACTCAATGTGTGGGGAATGAGAGGGTGCTCTATGCCTCTCATCAGTTGGAAGGAACTGCAACCGAGTGGTGGGAGAACTTCTGTCCTGCACATGAGAACCCATAGGACCTTACTTGGGAGGAATTTTTCACAGCTTTCTGTCAATACCATGTGCCAGAAGGGATAATGGACTTAAAGAAAGAGGAATTTCGAGCTTTGAAGCAAGGCAGTCAATCAGTGGTTGATTATTTGAACAAGTTCACCCAGTTGGCACGCTACGCACCTGAAGACGTAGCGACGGACAAGGCAAGACAATCCCGTTTCATGAAGAGACTAAATTCTGGACTTCAGGTGGGGTTGATTACCCACACATTCCCGGATTTTCACGAATTAGTGAACAAGGCTCTTATTCTGGAGGACAAGCGCAAAGAGATGGATGACAACAGGAAGCGCCGGATGGCACAGCAAGGAGCTCGCCCAGGAGCACAGAGTTTGAGGGTTGTCCCGAATCAGTTCTTCAGGTTCCAACCGCAGAATGCTGCGAGGACACCGTCGCCAGCACCGAGACCGGCCAGTCAGGGCTACCAGACACCAGCTCCAGCCAGGAATGCCATTGCAGGGAGTCAGCAGATCACAGTGAAGCGTTGTTTCCACTGCAACTAGCCAGGGCACTTCGCCAACTATTGCCCCAAGAAGGGAGGAGGTGTGACCCCAGTTCGTTTCAATCTGGGATCTACGCCGGCAAGGACACCTGCACCAGGAGCAAGCCGTGGAGCTGCATAGCCAGGAGCCGTAGCCCAGACTGCGATGAGGGGCAGAGTCAACCATGTCACTGCAGATGCCATTCAGAATGCTTCGGACGTCGTACTGGGTAAGTTACTGGTCAACTCAGTATCTGCAACAGTTTTGTTTGATTCTGGAGCTTCGCACTCGTTTGTTTCTCGGGTTTTGTTGCTAGAAATGATTTGGAGATTGTGAATCTTTAAATGCATGCTTATAGTTCGAACCCCTGGATCAGAACTACGATCTAAAGTAGGATGTTCTGGGGTAAGACTATTAATAGATGGGGTAGAGTTCTAAGCAAACCTCATTATATTGAGTACCCAGACCCTAGATGTTATATTTGGGATGGATTGGCTGTCCAAGCATAAAGCTGTGTTAGACTATGGACGAAGAGTAGTATCAATAGAAAGCCCGGATGGTAGAAAAGTGGAAATTCAAGCAACTACCGTTCGAGACGGACAGCTGATGGTCAACAGTGTGAAGGCAGTCAGCATTGAAGATGTACCAATTGTCAGCGAGTATTTTTGTTATGTACCAGTCAGCATTGAAGATCTACTCTAGCTGAGCGGATGGCACATGATCCCAAAACAACCCCTGGTATTTTTGTTATGTCTTAAATGTAATGCCACTCTTGTATTTTCACATCGTACTTAATGTTCTCTTTGTTAACTTGCAGTACATTGGTGGGGTGTGTTCGGTTTGGACACACCCATGCTCCAGAAGTTTCCTCGGTGTCTCGTTTCACATTGCGTTTCTTCTAGCGGATGCGAGCTCAATTGGAGCACGTTCGCTTTCATCCGTACTAAAGTTCGTAATCGTCTATCCTACAAGAAGCTCCATAAGTTATTGTATGTTAACTATACTTTGTGGCTCAAAATTTAAGCTAAAGAAAGTCAAAGGTCCACAGATGAAGACGATCCATTCTAACGTCTTATAGAGCTTACATTATGCGACAATAAAAATCCAATCCGATAGGGATGGAGAAAGGGGGTTCCAATGCTGACCCCTTACTTGATGAGGATGAAACTGAGTGTGGCAGCCCCCTCCCATCATACCTTGTGATAGACTCAGTCGAGCCTATTGCATTGCGAAAGAACACTGGGCTACAAGCATCCTCGAATAGGTAGACAAGACAGTAGGTGCCAGTCACACAGGAAAAAGGAAGCACCAAATAATGGCAATAAGGGAGCAAGAAAAAAAGGAGAGCCCCCTCCAAAGGAAAGGGGAGGCTTTCCACAGAGAAGGCACGCCATGTTGGAAGTGATGACTCAACTGATAACACTCCCGGGAATGGTCAGAGCCTGCCGTACCAAGAGTCGGATGGTAGAAGTTTCAAAATGAATAGCCATGGCAGTGAGTTTGGTGACGGTAGGAAAAAGCTACTCATAAAGTTTGTCTAGTGAGTGAGCATTTTTAGTTAATATCCAGAAACCATTGTCGACATGCTGAATTTAGAATAATGATAAAGAGATTTTTAGCTAGCACATGCTAGTAGTTAAGGGTAGAGAACTCTAATTGTTGGATGCTCTGATGTAAGCTGCCAGACTTGTGAGTGTGTATTGCTTTATAAATATAAAAGCCTCTTTTCTACTCCTGGGAGTAATTACTCCCTATGCCGTATCTCACAACGTAGGGAGTATTTCGCGCAACGGAGAGTATGTACGTGTAGTATTTAAGTATATAAGATCATCTAGGTGGTATTTACATTTTTTTTCAGAGGTGGTATGTACACTTTTTAGACATACTTCTTTTTATATGCGTATATGAAGGTATTTGCAAAATATGCTAAAAACTATGTACTCCCTTGCAATTTTTTCATGTGGATCTCATTGGAATATCTTATAATTACTATATGAGTGTATCCAAACTGATAAAGGAGTATTTCAAGTACATTTGGGTGGTATTTCAGAGATGGGAGTAATTACTCCCGGGAGTACGAAGTATTTTTCCTATATATATATATATATATATATATATATATATATATATATATATATATATATATATATATATATATATTAAGTCTCCTCATTAAAAACCCTTGGAAGTTGAGCTCTTAATGTTGGTGTTATTCTCAATTAGCCAGAATAATTTTCTATAGTACCACAGACAAATATAGAACATTTAAATTGCCAATTTTGTTGAAAATTTGGTGAGCTTTGTTAAATCTGTATCCATCTGGTCAAATGTTCTTTGAAGCCGGTCATTTCTTTGCGTATCTTTGATGCAAACCCTGTGGGTGTTCCAGTGGCGTATCTAGAGGGTGGTCCCGGTGGGCCATGGCCCACCCAAAAAACTCTCAGCTCAAGGTCTAAGATTGGAAAGAAAAAGAAAAAACTCCCCCGTAAATGGCGTCGGTTCGACTCTGCTGGCGCCACTGTCAAGTTGGACCACCCATACTCAAAATCCTAGATACGCCACTGGGGTGTTCCTACCTTCGACTCTTTGAGCCACTTCATTCCTTTGCGTATCCATTGCTTTCAATGTTTTTTACTACGGGTATATATCCAGTATAAACTTGTGAAAACTATATCTATATGTTTTTAAAAACTCTTAAAAAATTATTATACGTAGAGGAGGCTTCTACAACCTTATAAAATTTAAAGACCAAACCAATGGCATTTCAAATGTATGAAATTGACAATCAGCGATAAAAAATAGTATTAAATAGTGAAAATCACTATTTAGGCTGAAATTACCATTTTCACATCTTTCCAATGCGATTTAATTTGGCCTTCAAATTTTACAGAGTTGTTAAAGCTCACCTCTTCTTCGTATAATAATTTTTTGAGAATTTTTAAAAATATGTATATATAATTTTCACAGACTTTACATCATAAAAGAGGCTTACACTGGATCCGTACCTTTTAAGAACCTGTTTATTTATATATTTAGTTTACAGGACGGTATAAACACACTACTGAAGATTTAAAATTTAAGTGCATCATGAGTCAACCATTGGGTCGTCTAAATAGAGTGACATACTGCTGTCTGGTCAGACTCCAAGTTCCACTCCCATTGACTGCATGTTAAAAGACAAAACCGGTCTAGTTGTTTACAAGCAACAGAAGAAGAAAAAGAAGATCACTGGGTTTGTTAGGCCCCGTTTGGCAATTTAGAATCAGGCTATTTTTACTAGATTCTAAAAGAAATCTAACCAAACAGGTTAAAACTCGGAACGATTTTTCTCGGATTATTTCTTCTTTTTCCACTCTGTAACCGGATCGGCCTCAACCCCGTTCCACCCGATTCACAGAATCATATCTGAAACATTTCTACCAAAAATCTAAAACCGTTTTCGTTTCTACTAAAATCTGAAACCGTACCGAACAGGGTCTTAATTAATTGCATTGATCCTAGCAGAATCCGTCACACACGTCAAATAGTGGACCTGGCTATGCTTGGCCGAACGTTTCCCACAAAGACAAGATAAGGTTTTATTTATTAATATATATAAGATTTGCAAGTGGTGGTGATGGTGGTG
The DNA here is from genome assembly GCA_036346355.1 of Rhipidocladum racemiflorum. NCBI lineage: Eukaryota > Viridiplantae > Streptophyta > Magnoliopsida > Poales > Poaceae > Rhipidocladum > Rhipidocladum racemiflorum. The sequence goes on from CM070589.1 coordinate 11,583,998, forward strand.
GTATGCACCTTGCTTTTTGCTCTTTGTTTGTGGGGTGCAACGTGCAATATATACGTGCTTGAGATCTTATCGTCCTGATAAATGTGTTGTCAACATTTCCATGCATGCGGATGTGGATAAGGAGGAGGGCAGATCGAGCCAATACTTATCCCTTCATGCTCTTACTTTTGTTACCATTCCTCTGTCCTTTGTAAATGATGTTCTACTTTTTACTGTCTGATTTAATGCGGTCTGTAAAATTGAGATTTGGCCGTTAATTTCTTGTACAATATTATGCTCATAGCTATAAATTCATAACCGTAAGAAAGTATTTTCAAATACGAATCAAACGGTATTACCTTTGTGTCATATAATATATACTCTCTCTGGTTACACATAGTTATCGTTTCTACATAGTTGTAGTCCAACTTTTGAGAGTAGTTTGAATCTTGAAATATCGTGGTGTCCTACTTTTTTCTACAAGAGAGTAGTTTTTGAACTGTTTACTGAAATGACCCTATGGATCTAATCATTTGGCTCCTTGCGATAAAAATTACAAAAGTAGCATCCTCATTAAACGCAGAAGAGCCGGGAGACTTTTGTCCTCCACCACGCTATGGGACCCCGGGAGGAGGCCTGCCGTGGCAGGGAAAAGGGGCAAAAAACCCAGCCGCAGCGAGGGCATGGCAGGAAAGCTTGCCGTGGCAGAGATGTGGCAGGAAGCTCTAGCGCTCTCTAATCATGGCAATTTGGTGGCTTTTGCGCTTGTCGTCCTTCCATGCTATCAGATTGAGGCAAGTGATATATATCACTTATCCGGTCTTTTGCGCTCACACAGAAAACTGTTTTTATAAAACTCTTTACACAAGCACTAGTTTTGAAAAAAAAAAAAAATAGAAGGAGCCACTGCACTAAAAGTCGTAGATTTCCTGTGTCCAATCTATGTTTGGTGGAACGGATTATGTGGTATCACTTAAAAATAATGGATGCAGTAGTAATTTAAGCGTAGGCGTGCATGCATTCCTAGTGGTTCTAGATGATAGTGGAATAAGGTGATCCATCACTATAAGCCATTGTAATATATTCTTTTCGTCAAATTTTATAAGGTGTAATTTTTAACATATAAATAAAAAAAGATATTAAAAATAATTAGATTAACTTTAATTATTATCTCTAAGCACTATCTTTAATGCATGTATGTAAATAATACTATTACGCAAATGTGGATATTTATTAAGGGTATAAATGGAGCATAAACTAATTTGCACTAGAACATAAATACGCCGTGTATTTATGAACAAGACTAATAAAAAAAGTTACCCTATAAAATTGGACGGAGGAAGTAGCTACTACTAGTATACTCTATTCGTTGAGAAATATAAAGTGTATTTTGAATTTGCACAAAGATTAAAGTGACGATGAAATTGAGAGATAAAAGTACTTTAGATACCCTTTCATAACTGTCTTGGAAAGATAAGACATAATACTTTGTGTGTGGTTGATAATAAATAAATGCACATAGTTGGAAGAAAATAAATAGACATATAATAGGGAGTACCTCATTAAATCTATGTATAGATCTTATATTTTTTTCATAAAATTATTTAAACTGTAATCATTATATTTTTGAACGGAGAAAATACATGCTAATGGTTCGTGGATGATTAATTCCGGGAAGGAGAATATTCGCTACTAATGAGGGCATTGCAATGATAGATTGATGGGATGGCAAGCTTTCACCGTTCTGTAGTGATCAAGTTTCACAAATACCCTTAGCTCAGTTGGCAAACGGTATGTGATGCGTGCTCGGGTGATCTCGTAGAAAGCGATTTTTTTTTGGATTTTTTGCACTAACTTCGCTGATTTAATTGATATTTTAAATTATGTTGTAAATTTTTGACAAGGGTTCTCACAGCATGCCTAACCTACTATAAAAATTTCGGATCATGGTCAAACTTATGCAATTTTTAAAAATTCTGGCAATACTACTAATGCATTTAAAACAACTTCACTGATTTAATTAAGCTACTAAATTTGTAAATTCTTGATAATTTTTTAGAAGGGTCTTGAGAGCATGCCTACGCTATCGTAAAAATTTCATATCATAATTAAACTTTGCGATTTTTAAAAATTCTTACAATGCTATTAATGCACTTAAAGCAACTTCATTGGTATAATTGAGCTACTAAATTTATAAATTCTTTAAAATTTATGAGAAGGGTCCTGAGAGCATGCCAAAGCTACTATAAAAAATGGATCATGACAAAACTTTTATGATTTTTAAAAATTCTGACAATTTGGTTTCATTTTTTTGGAGGTATTCCCGGAAAAGATTTCTTTTCTCTGTTAGAATCTCTGCCTATCTCGGTAATTTCTTCCACTCACAGTAACACACGGCCCTCTATGCATCTAATTAATGTGATGAGTTGTATGTAGTAGTACTATCGTAAGGAGAGGGCACAAACAACAGCGGCTAGATGCATTGGGTAACTAGGAATAACAACTCACTGACGACGAGTGATGATTTATCTAGTTTTATTTCAAAATGATTTGTAAATCTAGTCTTTTTCACTGTGCTCCCGCGCTTCCCTACCGAGGGAGTGGCCTGCCACACCCTAGGAGGGCAGTAGCATGCGACTGCGGGCGCTAGCGAGCACGCATTGCCGCGGCAGCCAGGCACGCGAGCAACGCACTGCCACGATAGCCAACGCAGGAGGCGGGCGTTGGCGGGGAAGCTGGCCTGCCATGGCAGCCGGGTGCAGGAGGTGGCCGGCGACGCGGGAGGTTGCCTCCCGCAGTAGGGAAGTGCAAGGGTACGATAGAGGAGGCTAAATTTACAAATTATCTTGGTAAGAGATTTAGATTTGGAAACAAGAAGACAAATGGAGCCAGATCAGTCGTGCTTCCTCACCGACGGCTTCCACTACGTGCGATTGGTGTCCATGGCTGCGAGCAAGAATATGTGTCGCTGTACGAGTGAGTGACAGCGGAGGAGGTGGTGATGGCTAGAGTGACCGCAAGGGGGATCGATGGTGATAGCAAGGGGCCTGAAATGACGACCGAGTTGAGGCAGGGAGGAAGAAACGACGACTCAGTCGAGGCCGACAGGAATTAAGGTGGTACACATGGAGGCAGGGGGGTTGAGCGCGGAAAGGCATGCACGCAGCTAATGCGACATGGTTGACCTATTGACCTTGGGCCAGCAGTGGAAGTCATTACTTTTCAAGTTCCATGCGTCTTGTTTGTTTTGCAATTCTAGTCTACGAGAGAAGGTATTTGCAGATTTATAACTTCCTCTGTTATGGTAGAAGGTGTGGTAGGGAGCTCACGTGATCCTTCGGAGTTTTTGTGATCGGGAATAAGACTACTTTGTTGGTTGTGATTTCGGTTGTAACTAATCATATCGAAAACTAATTATAAGGGGGTTAGACCCACCACTAGCGTTTTAATCGGGAGCGCATCAACGAATTGGTATCGGTCCCGTTACCCGGCGCGAGATTAAGAGAGGAAAAAGACCGGAACTTGAGCCCGCGGCTTCTGTTCTTGAGTTTTGCTATTCTCCCAAACCCCATCCGATCTAGGGTTCGTGCATAGGCTAGAGAAGATCGTCTCCATCACTGTGAAGGATCTTCACTGTGCTCTCGTCCTCGCTTCCAGTACCGAGAGAAGCTCGGCGACTCATCTCTCACTGACGCAAAGAACACTGACGTCCAAACCAAAACTTAATGGCTTCTACCTCACCGGATCTGTGATTTCTATTCCGCATTTATTTGGTGATCATAACTTAGACTTAGTTCTTAGTTTCTATTAACATACTTATGTAATTGCATTCGGAAGAGGGCTAAATTTGTAAAAACATAGGTACAAGAGCAGAAAAATGATGATTTCCCAGGGGCAGGCCTAATGATGTGTTTGTCAAGACTAGAGTCCATTCTATCATTGGACAAACAGTGGATACTGCTTCGAACACCTATATTCGTAAAAAAAGACAAAGCATAAAGTCTGGAGGTAGAAGAAGACTAGTCCATAAACATCTCCTTCATTTTAGTTATGGATCCGCCACTATCATGGACTATTGTAGAAACCAGCGAGATCGAGTTAAGCAGATGTCCAAGTGCAAGCAAGGGCGAACTTAGGACGTAGAAGAGGGGGACTTGCAAAAACCCACTTACAAGTAGAGGAGTTTGCTAAAAACCAACATGAATATCAAATTTTATCAAAAGCCCACCCGCAAGTTCTATGTTTTTGCAAATTCCTCCTTCCAAGGGCCAATTTATTTGCCGAAGCTTGTAGAAGTCAAGATATTCTAACATGGTTGTCTCTCAATAAGGGGATTGCATCCGAGTACATTCAGACCGGAAGAATCCTCTCATGCGGCCGCAACATAGGCCAATTCCTTCTTCACTATCTCTATATTCTCTCACTCTTATATCACACTTTATTCTCCCGTGCTCATCTCGTGCACCCTACCCTACACTAGCACATCTTCCCGCTCATAATCCACAAGAAACAGTCTTACGTGATCGCCACATAAGCGCCACGAAGGGCTTCAACAGTAAAATTAGACATTAGGGGGAGGCGGAAACCTGCAACCACATAGAACTTACATGTGTTATAAGCGGGATTGTACAAAAAATCAGAACAAAAAGGAACGGTGGGAGGAATTCGCATATTCGCCGGGTTAAGATCAAGTAGATATCCGCCGCACGGCGCTCGATCCTTCCACTTGGTTTCTAACACTTTGTTCGCACGATTCCCCCGCTGCGCCGCGCTGCGAGGAAGCTTCTTCTTCTTCTTCCTGGGACCGAATTAGGCTGACAGCGACGGCCGCCGGGCGAAGGCAGCACGGCGTGCACATTTCTCATGTGATAATGATCGGGAAGGAAACGGGGTCGGTGTCGGGAGGAGGGGACGCGACGGCATGCGGTGGCGGTGGTGGCCTGCAAAGACGGTGGTGGGCGCCATCCCATTGATGGAGTCGGGCGGGCGGGCAGGCGATTCATTCCATCCAACCGGCGACGTGCACGTACGTACGAGACGGGGCGGAGACGAACCAACCGCGAAGCAAGGGCGGCCAGCCCGGTGCGTGAACCTTGCGTTCTGTGCCTTCATTGAGATTTAAGGAAAACATCGCCATGGCTGCTGCTCTTTAGGGTCTAGTAGCTGTTGTACGCTACTTAACCTTATTTATAAATATAAATCATATTTTACATTTTAATTCAAAATTAATGTGCTGTTTTCTCTGTGCTACTGATAAATATCCACCTTTATTGTACGTGCATGTATTAAATATAATACTTAAAGATAATCATTAAATATATTTTAGTCATATTCAATATCTCATTAGTCTATATACTAAGGAACAAAATGTCCTGGAGTATAGATTTATACCAAGGGAGTAATTGTTACAGTATAGTCTACCTTGCGTAACTCTGTTAACTTCTAGGAACTACCGGGATGCATGATTTTTTTATTTATTCATTATTCCCTCCGTTTCACTTTATAGATAGTAAATAAAAACTAGTGTTAGTACACGAGATAGAAAATGAAATGGAGCATTTCGATTTTGAATATGCATGGATGTATACTACTTCGCTACTTGTATATATATATATATATAAAAAAACAGACCGAGACAATCAATATCTTGATTTCCACCTTTTAGACACGTGCAATAGTACACAGACGGTCATTGTCTGTAGTACACATTTATATCATCTGTAGACAGAACTAAAGATAACTTACACAATAAATTATCTATAACAGTCTCTCATACGACTACTATATTATCCATACAATGATATACCATATATAAAATCGTCTGTAACATCATCTTTTAAATAATAGATAGTATCTTTCTCCGTCGCCCGTATTATTAAAATCTTAATATCAAATTAAAGTGAAAGGCCATAAAGTAAATTCTGTGAGACAGACGCAACTGTCAATCCTCCATCACCATTAGTACTCATTCACTACGAAAAGGCAAATATCAACATCGATAATTTAGCCACCGATACTAATTAAATTCGAAGGCGAAACGCTGGCCGCCGATAACCACTCCACTCCGTGCTACTACTCCGCTGCACGACCCTCCCGACACGCCGGGCTCTTTACCACCCCCACCCCCACTCCATCGTGGGCCCCACGTGCAGCCACACCGGAGCCGCCACCTCGCCGGCTGCCTCGGCCCCACGGGCCAGCCACACACCGACCGCGTGGGACCCACCTACGGGCCGAAGCGGACGCCTCGGCGCGTGGCCCCACCGGCTCCAGCATGGCTACGTGTACCGCTGCCGGGGAACGGATATTGCTACGCGTACACGAGTAGCGGCTGCGCCGGCTGCGGTCCATCGAGCACCGCCGCGCGTGGGGCCCGAGACGGCGACCCCCGGCGACAGTAGCCCGGCCACAAGAGTCTCCTTTCTTTCTCCTCTCGCGCTCGTCTCTCTCTCTGTCTCTTTCTCTAGCGCGCGCGCGCGTCTACGCTTCTCTCTCTATACCTCCTCCTCCTCCTCCCTTCTCTGCCTGTGACGATAGCCATTTCCATTTCGTCTCTCTCCCCCTCTCTGTCTCTGTGCGCTAGTACGCGCGGTCGCGGCGTGGAGAGGCAGGATGCCGGCGTGGTGGTGGAAGGGGAAAAGCAAGAGAAAGGGTGCGGCGGCATCGCCGCCGCCGCTGCCGGGGGACACCGGCTCAATTCCGGCGGCCGCTGTCGAGAAAGACGGGGTGAATGACAGGAAGAAGGCGAGCAGCTTCGACGAGGCGCTCCTCGCCAAGGGAGGCCGCGGGAAACAGCTGAAGCAGCAGCCACTGCTGGCGGTGGCCGGGCACCCGCTGCCGCGGCCGGCGTCCCTGCCGGCGCCACTGCCCTCGGCCTGCGCGTCCGGGTCCGCGTCCGCGTCGGCGTCGGCGTCCAGCGGGGGCAGCTCGTCGCTCGGGTCCTCGGCGGCGTCCGACGGGCCGCCGGTTCTTGGAATTTACAGGTGAGGGAGACGCCGGAGCAGTTGGTCCGGTGGTTACTTTGGGTGGGTGGTTGGTTCTTGGAGAGGCCAAAGTTTGGGTTTTTTTGCTGGTGTTCCCGTGCTGAATTCGATGTAAAGCCTTCGTTTCTGGGGCTAATTCCGCCGTTCCTGCTGCTGTTCCGCTGAATTTCGGGTGCAGATGCCGTAAAGCTTGGGGGTAATTTGCCTCTGTTTAATGGATTTGGTGGAGATTTTGAGGCTGAGTTGTGCTGTTCTTGTCCTCTGTTTGGTTGCCAAGATTTGGTTTTCGCGGCTGCTTTGCTTGGTGCTCCAAATTTTATTTGTATATTTTTTTTTCGTCTGTGGGATTTGGAGCTGCAATTTTGATGCTTCTCTGCTTTTGTTTTCACTTTTACGTCCCTAGGTATGTTCAGAATGGTGTCTACTGTTTGCCTCCTAAAAGTTGCACACTTTAATCCTGTGATTGTCTGGGGGATTAGTCTAATTGGAACCGGATTCTACTGCCCAGTTGACCGTGTCAAGCCGGCATCTTTTGGTAATAAAGTCTCCTGAAAACGAATGGATCTTCATTTATTCGTCTCCTTCGTAACACTTTGGGGAGCAATCCGGCTTCTTTGATGGGTTCAATTTTGCTGTTCACATAGATTACTCTTTTTTTTTGCTACCTCGAATCCATTCTGTTCGGCTCTCCATCTGGTAACAGATCTTTTATGTGATCAGTTCCGTAGATCAGTGTTGTTCTTTGTGGCGAGCAAATTTGTTATAAATGTTCTGCGTGTTAATCTTGTGAGGCAAATTCCAATTCCTGATTTGCTAAGCGCATCGTTTTTTTTTTTATTTTTGCTACGGATAAACGTTAAGTTGTTATTACTGAGGCCTCTTCTGTCGAGTCGAGCTTGACTTATACCATGTTTTTAACTTCGCCATTGTCGTTTGCACTGTACATCCGTCGTATATCATGAAGGGAGGGAAGGGGTTGTTGGGATAAGTACTATATTTTTCAGTAGTTTGATTGTTATGGATCAATTGTTTTTTTGTTTTTTGTTAAGAGATTCTGTAGGAGGAGAGGCGAGGGAAGGTTGGGAAGATGAATAATGCATCATTCACCACCACTTGGTTCTTTTTGAAAGGAGTAACAAAAATTAGGGTGAACTTATCCAAATATTTTTGTACCCCAACTTAGAGCCATTTTTCTTACTAATATATAAATACGAGTCGGCGGTGTTCGTCTATCATAGTTCTTATCCTCTTCAAAAAAAAGTACTGTACCAATATATAAGTCATGGACCACGACGTTCTCTCCCACTTGCAAATAAAAAGAAAACCAACTGTATCTCTCTCTTTTTACCTACACATGCTTTCCCGGATAGACTATTTCCCAGTTCTCCCTCCCCGTGACAATTCAAGAGTACAATTTTGTTTTTTGTAAATACACGGCATAATTTGATTATTTGGTTAAAAATGTGTTTCCGCTGTAATGCACTGGTATTTGAGTAGTGCTTACAAACATAGGAGACAATAGCTGCCTTTGGCAATAATTGGCGACATGTTTCTCGAATGCGGAATATTGATAGGGTTATTATTTCTGCCCCAATTATTGTTTGGATATGATAGCTCTAGGATGATGAAAGAAACCCCTTCTATTAAATTGACTTGTTCATAGATGTGCATTTCAACTGAAGATTTCATTTTCATGTCTGATTCAACAGGGTGTCAGATGCAGGCAGCATGCTTCCGGGCAGAACACTGGCTACTGATTCTCAGAAACAAAGTCATGTGATAGAAGAAGGACGCTCAAATAATCAGGCTTCAGAGCATCCCAGATTGTCTGAAACTTCGGTTTCTCCATGGAAAGAATTTCACCTTCACAATTTGGACATTTCAAGTGATCGAACTTCATACTGCCGTGGTCGGAAATCAACAGAAATTGTGTTCAGTACACAAACACCAAGCTCTCCTCCTAGCTCAAGAGGCTATAACCACTGTCCAACCTCCCCTGTGCACTCAAGAGCATTTGGGCAATGCCCAGGATCCCCTACTGCATGGCAGGATGATTCACGGAGCTCAAGCTCACCCCACCCTCTTCCTCTACCTCCAGGCTCCCCATTCTCGTCTTCCCGATCCCTTCATTCACAGTGGAAGAAAGGGAAGTTGTTAGGCAGTGGAACATTTGGGCAAGTATACCTCGGATTCAACAGGTGCTTAGTTTGATTCTAAAAGCATTTTATTTTCTTCCATTCTTCGGAAGCCAAACATTTATTTTCTGTAGTATCCTGAATTATTATCCAAAATTTATGTAATGCAGTGAAGGTGGCCAAATGTGTGCAATTAAAGAGGTCAAGGTTATATCTGATGATTCTAACTCAAAAGAGTGTCTCAGGCAGTTAAATCAGGTAATCATCTTTTGAGAATATTGGATTGATCAGCATCGATCTCGTGGAACAACATTTAGTTCCTTCATACTGACATTGCTTCTTATGGACAGGAAATGGTTCTTCTGAGTCAGCTATCGCATCCAAACATTGTGCAGTATTATGGCAGTGAACTGGTAAATATAAAGCCAACGATGATCTTCCTGATCTAGCCTTTTGAGCATGTAATTACATCTGAAGTTACCAAAACACTTGCACTCACTGAAAATCTAACATCTGAAAACTAGTCATTTCTGCAAATAGTTACATTAATAGTTAGCATATATTTCTAGTCATAAACCGCTGCAGTGAAGATTATGAATGAATTCTATTTCATTTGTTACTTCAGAATTTTGTCTGAGTATACTTCAAATTGCAATGCAGTCTAGTGAGACACTTTCGGTCTACCTTGAGTATGTTTCTGGGGGCTCTATTCATAAGTTGCTTCAAGAATATGGTCCATTCGGCGAGGCAATCCTTCGGAATTACACAGCACAAATCCTTTCTGGCCTTGCATACTTGCATGGGCGGAATACAGTGCACAGGTATGGGCAGTGACATAGTAGAGAGGTTGACCCCTTCTTTTTGTAAAACCACATGCCATTCTTAATTCTTATTGATGAAACCTTTTTTTCACAGGGATATCAAAGGGGCAAACATACTTGTAGATCCTAATGGTGACATAAAACTTGCCGATTTCGGAATGGCCAAGCATGTAAGTATTATAGTATGTTAATTATCTGACATTTCGATCATTAACTACCACCCTTATTTTCCTATGATATCCTTTCATTAAACGTTTGTTATATTTATACAGATATCTGCGTACACATCTATCAAGTCCTTCAAAGGAAGCCCCTACTGGATGGCTCCAGAGGTAAGGCTACTGAAGTTGAAATTTCTTGTGCACTCTTCTCTTGTAAGTTGAACATCAACCAATGTCTATTTTTTCTCATTAAAAAATTTCTCAGGTCATTATGAATAGCAATGGCTACAGCCTTTCAGTGGACATCTGGAGCCTTGGCTGCACCATTCTTGAGATGGCAACTGCAAGACCTCCTTGGAGTCAGTACGAAGGGGTGAGATTGTGGCTACAATTGTACGTGGTTGTGGTGCCTGTTCTTCCACTGATTGTCTACTAAGCTTTTGTAGTCGATTGCGCAGGTGGCCGCAATATTTAAAATTGGGAACAGCAAAGAAATACCTGATATCCCAGATCATCTTTCTTTCGAAGCGAAAAGCTTTCTGAAACTCTGCTTCCAGCGTGATCCTGCTGCCCGACCAACTGCTGCTCAACTAATAGATCATCCCTGGGTCAAAGACCAAGCTACACTTAGGAGCTCCAGGTCTGGCATGACAAGGGATACGTTTCCAACTCCCACCGATGGAAAAAACAGCACGGTACAGCTTCTACATGCCGTCTACGAATATGCACTGTCGATTAGTGGCTCTCTGTTATGAAATCTGCTTGTGCTCCAGTTAGTTAAGAGCTAGATGGAAGATAGGTATAAATATAAGGAAGCAGGAATACAATTGATCATTGTCTGTCATATTGGTTATCTTCCAAGTTTGAATATGGTGATCTTTTGTAATTTCTTACCATTACGTTTATACTCAGGTAAAGACGAGCATCGAGGTTTCATCATACAGAAGTTTATCGCCTCTAAGAGACCCAGACCTCGGGATGAGAAACTTACCAGGACCGACATCTGCCATTCCTTCGATATCAACTCGCAGGATCTCTACCAAGTATGTTCTGCTTCTCTGCTTCTGTTAGATTTATGGTAACTTGCATCACTTCCATTGTGTGACATGATCCGTTAATCTGTTTTCTCCAGCAACCCATCCAATGTGCGTATGAACATGTCCCTGCCCGTCTCGCCATGCTCTAGCCCGTTACGGCAGTACAGGCAGTCAAATCGGAATTGCCTGCCATCACCTCCTCATCCAGCCTATTCAGCTGGAGCAGCCAACTACAGTCCCATCAACAGTGCGCTCTACCCAACAACACGGCCAAGTAACCTCGTCACAGATCCATGGCTCGAAATCTCTAACGTGAAAGCACAAACATTTGATTCCCCGAGAAGATTGTAGAAATTCCAAACATAATGTTTTTGTATACAGGGAGAAAAAAGATGTTCCATAAGTTATGGTGTTAGAAGGACAAGGGGTCTTCTTTTTTTTTTTTTTTCCCTCACTTTCTGTATGTATCTTCCTTCCCCTCCGGATGTAGTCGCATCGCCGTTGTACAAATTCACAAAATGAGCTCTAGTGAAAGAGAATAGCATTTCAGATTGCACCTGTATCTGCTGTGTCCATGGTTGTGCTGGTGTCGCCTGATCGGGAAGGCACCCTGGGGTGGATGCCATGGGAGGTTTGCCTCGACTTGGATGGGGTGACAAATATGAGTGGCTGTCTCTGTGTTGGGAGATAGATATGTGCCTGGGAGAGGGAGAGGGAGATGGGAAGAGAAGCGATTCGCCATGCTCTAGCCCCTTACTCTTCTTTGTTTTTTTTCAACCATGATTGTGTCCCTTATGATCAAATTTCAGTACCTGTTGCGGAAGCTTGGTGATTTTACGCAAGATTTTGCGAAAATGAAAATTCAAGGCAGCTGAATATGATGCACATGGAACACATCCCCTCTGTATGCCACTGCCTTCTCTTCAACACCATAGCCCCAGAGATGCCCTTGCAGCTTCGATACTCCCTTTCTCATCCTCGCCATTGTTTTCCTTAACGACGACATCCTTTCCATTGCCATTGCCATTGCCATTGCCATTGCCAGTACCACACTCAGCATTTGCCGCCTTCCAGAAAAACCTGAAGATACCAAGAGCGCGGCTCAGCTGCTAGACGCCGCTCCTGACTGCCAATTCATCCGTGTTGACGAGGAATTTCGCGGCATGCACGGTGACATTCTTCTCTCCCTTGCCGGACAGGCACTTGCTGATGTGCAGCTCGACGTCCCGGACAGTGCCATAGAGGAAGAAGAGCAGCAGCGTGTAGAGGCACCACCTGGACGAGTGCCCCAGCCTCTTTAGGCAGCTTCCTCTGCACCAGGCAGTTCTTCCTGCACGCCTCCTTGAAGCCGATGTCCCTCTCCATGGCGATGCCGCGTATCTGGTACAGCCCCTACTTCATGGCCTCGACCTTCTGCGCATGCCCGGTTAGCCGCGGGTCGGTCTCCAGGCTCTTTGCCAGGTCCGTGCGCGTTGGCCACAAGGGACCCCGTCGCGGCGTACCACAGGCTACCACCCGCAAGCTCGACGCCCTGCAGTGACCCGGCTGCAGTGACCCGGCGAGCATGGCCGTTCCTCATATTTCAGGGCTCTAGTGCAAATCGAGAAATATAACTTTTGATTTCAGCAACATAAAAATATTTTTCTATTAATTACAAAGGCATATGTTAAGTATATAATCAAAACATTTCTTCAGTTGCAAAGATGACACATACATGATATATAATCAAAATAAACGATCTGGTTGCAAATATGACTAATATATGATATATCCCCTTAAAAAACTAATATATGATATAATCAAAACATGTGATCCAATGCAATGTAAGATGTCTAGCACAGGACATATCCTGATATCAATGATAGAAGAGAGAAAGAGAAGGGGGAGAGAATAATTGTAGAGATGGTCCCAGGTTCTATATCCCAAAAGCTAGACCATGCTAAATGAGAGTCATCATGTACCATCTACCATCTGCGAATTCAAAATAAGTAAACCCATAATTTAAAACAGTTTCTTCTCACATTTCTAGATGCAAAGTCATCGATAATGGTATCTATATTAATCTAATCTAACATAGCCTTCTCAATGTATAAAGTGGTCAGACCATTCAACCTTTCTTGAGACATTGTTGACTTTAAATAATTTTTTAATAATTTCAATTTTTAAAAGCTTCTTTCAGCTGATGCTACAATAGCTGGTATAGTAAATAGTATTCCATAAGCAACTAAAACATTTGGATAATAACCTACATCTCTAGTGAATTTAAATATTTCAATAACAGTCAAAGGCTCATCTGGCAAAATCATTTACAACACTTCATAACCATATATGTGCTGTATACTTACATAGGCCGTGGCCCCTCTCCATCGTGGGCCTAGGCGACGGCACTTGTTGCACCGGCCCAGGAATGGCCCTGCAGACGAGCCGTAGCAGCTTGGCGTATGCGGCGTGGTACCAGCGCCTTGACGGCAGGGCGTGCCCCTGATCATCGTCGGAGGCCGGGCCACCCGCGAAGTGGATACTGTCAACGCCGCCACACAGCCCGCTGCCGCCCGCCGCCGCTCGCCGCGAGCAAACGGAGCACGGCATTGGCTCGCAGCACGGGCTTCAACTTGATGCGACATTCCGTCAAACACCCTCCGTGCAACCCGGGAGCCAAGTTCGTGCGTACGCCCCCTCGAACAGGAAGCCCGTGCGAGCTCATTTCCCCGGTGACGCACCTTCGTTGTGACGTGTGGTACTATCTTCTTCTTTCATCCAGTTTTCTTCGATTTTGAAGGCTTTCTCGTAGGGCCCATTCAGGTCTGTAGCATCCTTGGGTTCAGCCTTACTACCGCATTCATGTCTCTAAAACTCAAAAAGTCTTTTTTTAATTTCCTCCTAAGTTTCTAATTAAGAATATTTTTCAACAATTTTTGAAAGTCTTTGATTCAAAAAAATTTGAACCAAAAGCTTTTTAGTCGAAACTTTTGAAACCGAAACATTTTTCAAATCGAAAGTTTCTAACCGATTTTTTTAACAGGAAGTTTTTTAATTGAAATTTTTTGAATCGAAAGTTTTTGAAATATTCCTAGTAGAAAGGTCTATTTGAATTTTTTGAATTAAAATTTTTCCTTTTAAAAGTTCATCGAGTTGCAATTTTCCAAGTCAAAATTTTTAAAGCGATTCGAATTTACTAGTTTAAAATGTTCAATTTAAAATTTCAAGTGTTGAAATTTTGCCTAGTTAAACAAATTTTAAGTTGAAATTTTCCGAGTTAAATTTTTTTGATTAGAAAAAATTTTGAGTTGAAACTTTCTGTTTACAATTTTTAAAGTTAAAATTTTCTGATTTGAATTTTTTTAGAGAGGAAGGAAGTGGGTATGAAAAACGGTAGAATAAAGTATGGAGGTGGATATAGCCCAAGTTTCAAATTTGTTTTCGGACCACTTCTTGGTAGCTGCCGAAATATGAAATTTCAATTTTAGAATTTCGGCTAAAACATAAATTTTTGAGGAACCTGAAACAAAAAATTTGATCTTTTTACGCTCCCACCGGGGTAGGACTAAAGAACAACAGAAGCGTGGAAGCAGTTTGGTGAAAGCAGATGCACCTCGGCCGTGCGCTGCCTGCATGTTAATATAGGGCGACCAAACGCGCCAATTGATTACAACGTAACAACCAGAATATCTTATCTCTAGACAGCGTAACAACCAGGGAAACAAACCTAAGGAAAACTAACTACAGCACAGATTGTTGCAAGATACAAGTTTGTCTAACATTCCCCCTCAATCACAACCGTGTTAGGTTGAGATTGTGCTTGAAGTTCTCCAATTTTTGTGGAGAAAGCGCTTTGGTGAAGCCATCTGCAATTTGATCTCCTGAAGGTATAAAATCTATTTCCAACAGTTTCCTTGAAACTCGTTCTCGTACAAAATGATAATCAATCTCAATATGTTTAGTTCGTGCATGAAAAACAGGATTTGCAGAAAGATACTTAGCTCCAATATTGTCACACCATAGTTTTGCAGCACGTGGACATTCAATGCCAAGTTCCTGTAGAAGTGTTTGAATCCACATGATCTCTGCTACTGCATTGGCTACAGCCTTGTATTCAGCCTCTGTGCTTGATCTCGATACAGTAGGTTGCTTACGTGCACTCCATGACACTAGATTAGAACCCAAAAATACAGCAAAACCTCCTCAGATCTCCGTCATCGGGACATCCAAATTTTACCGCATCTGAAAATCCACTGATCAGAAGAGAACTAGATTTACCAATCTTAAGCCCGACCTTGATCGACTGTTTTAGATATCTCAAAATTCTCTTCACAACTGCCCAATGAACTATTGTGGGAGCATGCAAGAACTGACATATTTTATTAACAGGGAAGGCAAGATCAGGCCTTGTAAGGGTTAAGTACTGAAGTGCACCAACTATGCTTCTGTATTGTGTTGCATCATTCGGCCCTAAAGGAGTTCCTTCTGATGCCGACAGTTTTTCATTGACTGCTAGAGGTGTGGTTACAGTCTTACAATCCGTCATGCCTACCCTTTTTAACAGATCAGAGGCATATTTTTCCTGAGTCAACAATATGCCATCTCGTATTTGGTTTACTTCTATTCCTAAGAAGTAGTGAAGTTTTCCCAAATCTTTAAGGGCAAACTCTTGACCAAGCTGATGTAACAAAGCTTGGGTAGCATCAGATGTTGAACTTGCAACTATTATATCATCCACATAGATCAACACAAATATAACAATACCCCCTTTATTGAAAAAGAATAGAGATGTGTCTACCTTTGAAGGATTAAACCCAAGACTCTGCAATTTAACACTTAGTCGAGAGTACCATGCTCTTGGTGCTTGTTTCAAACCATATAAAGCCTTATCCAATTTGCATACATGGTTAAGCTTGGTTTTGTCTTCATAGCCTGGGGGTTGTTTCATATAAACCTCTTCTTCTAATAGGCCATGCAAGAAAGCATTCTGAACATCTAGTTGGCGAAGACTCCATCCTCTAGAGACAGCTATAGAGAGAACTATTCTGATGGTGGCTAACTTGACGACTGGACTAAAGGTATCTTCATAGTCTATGCCGTATCTTTGTTTAAACCCTTTTGCAACTAGTCTAGCCTTATACCTGTCTAGGCTCCCATCAGCTTTGCGTTTGATTTTATAAACCCATTTGCAATCTATTATGTTTCTTCCCTTTTTGGATGGAACTAGATGCCATGTTTTATTTCTCATCAATGAATCATATTCATCATCCATTGCAAGTTTCCAATTTTTATCTCCTAGAGCTTCTTCTAAACATCGTGGTTCTCCAGATGAGGCAAAACAGCCATAGCGAACAGTACCATCAGTATATACCTTGGGTTTTCTGACGCCACTCTGAAGCCTTGTATGTGGTCGTTGTGATGTTGATGCAGGCTGCTCAGAAGAGTCTCCGGTCGTACCGGTCATGTCGTCGTTGTCCAGAGTAGGATTGTCTCCCCCGGCTGCAACAGATATGGACGGATCGTTTTGCTGGTGAGGAGTCGACGCAGACACCGGTTGGTTTAGCCCAGCGTGTCGCATGTCGAGCTCCGGTTCGATCATCCGGGAATCAGAGACTGACGTGGGAACACGTCTGAGCGTCGTACGCCCTGGGACGGACTCCGGATCGGATCTAAAACCAGCATGGGATGTCGCGTCGGGATCTGATGATGCTCCAAAAATACCTTGTGAATCAGTATTTGCTGCAGAGAAATCGTTAGTAGCAGGAGCATTAACCAGTGGGTCAACTACAGATTCATTCCCAGAGGAGACCGAATTAGTAGCAGATAAAGTTGGTGGAAGGAGAAGAATTTCAGATCTTAATTGTGCACCGGCATTAGGATGTAGCTTAGAAAAGGGAAAGACTCCTTCATCAAATACGACATCACGAGAGATGTAAATGCGACCAGTGGCGACATCAAGGCACTTGAATCCCTTATGCAAGTTACTATAGCCAAGAAAAACACATTCTTTGGAGCGAAATTGAAGTTTATGATTATTATAGGGACGCAAATGGGGCCAGCAAGCACAGCCAAAAATGCGCAGAGATGAATATTCTGGTTTAATCTTGAACAGACGCTCTAGGGGTGTAGCATAAGATATAACCTTGCTAGGGGTGCGATTGATTAGGAAAGTAGCAGCAAGAAAAGCTTCATCCCAAAATTTGAGTGGCATAGAGGCATGAGCAAGGAGAGACAGGCCAACTTCAACAATGTGTCTGTGTTTTCTTTCAGCAGACCCACTTTGCTGATGTGTATGAGGACAGGAAACATGATGAGAGATGCCTATCTTGGTAAAAAAGGAGTGAAGTTTTTCATATTCACCACCCCAATCGGTTTGCATAGTAATGATTTTGCGGTCAAAGCATCGTTCAACAAGTTTCTGAAACTCATGGAATTTCTGAAAAACTTCAGACTTGAATTTTAAAAGATAGATCCAAGTGAATTTACTGAAATCATCAATAAAACTCACATAATATTTGTATCTTCCTACAGAATCAAAAAGTGTGCCCCATACATCTGAGAAAATAAGTTCTAAAGGGTGACTAGAAACACTAGAAGACTTTGGATAAGGTAATTGATGACTTTTTGCTTGCTGACAAGCATCACACACAGACTCTTTATTAGATTCAACATGACATGGAAGATTAAAGTTATTGATAACTTTCTGAACAATGGGGGCTGCAGGGTGACCAAGACGACTATGCCACTTGTCAAAGGATGGTTTGCTAACTCCAAAAACTTGCTTTGTGGATGCTGGTGCGAGTGGCAGAGGATATAGCCCTTTGTGACATCTCCCTTTAAGAAGTGTGCTCCTCGTGTCCCGATCCTTTATCAAGAATAAACTAGGATGAAATTCTAAAAAGACATTGTTATCTGTAGCAAGACGATGAACAGAAACAAGATTCTTTGTGGCTTGTGGGACATGCAAGACACGGTTTAGGTTAAGATTACGATTCTGGGTATGAATAGTAGTTTTACCAACATGACTAATGTCCATACCTTCTCCATTTGCCGTGTGAATTTGGTCACCACCATTGTATTTATCCCTGAAGGATAGCTTCTCCAATTCTCCTGTTATGTGATCAGTAGCTCCTGTATCCGTGTACCAGTTTGTATCCACGGTATAGGAACTTGTAGTAGCAGCAGCAACATGTCTTTGATCAGGAACAAAATTCTCATCATACCTATGCCAGCACCTATCTGCGGTATGGCCGGTCTTGAAGTAGACTTGGCAAGTCGGTCGCTCTAAAGAGTTGATGTTGTTGTTGATACGTGGGCCGTGGTTTCCTTGGCGAAGATTGTTGCCGTTGAAGTTACTCCCACGACCGGCACGCTGCGCAGGAGCGTTAGCGCCCCTTCCTCCACGGCCTCCTCGTCCGGTGCGTCCCTGACCTCCGCGCCCTCGTCGATTTGCCATATTGACCGAGGAACCGGAAGAATTGTTGGCAATCAGGTCCATCCGAGTCTCAAAAGCAAGCATCTGGGAGTAAAGCTCGCTTACTGAGATTGGATCAGACCTTGCCAACATTGCCGACACAAGGGAGTTGAAGTCGTAATCTAACCCGGTGAGGATGTATTCCACCAGTTCCTCATCATCAAGTGGCCGTCCTGCTGCAGCCATCTCGTCTCCGAGGGAACGCATCTTCCCTACATATTCAGCCACAGTCATATTCCCTTTTTGGGCGGTGGACAGAGCTAGACGTGTGTTGACCGCGCGAGCTCTTGTCTGCGACGCGAACATATCCTCAATCGCGCGCCAAGCCTCTGCCGCAGTCCTTTTTGCTGCGACCTGGGCTAGAACCTCCTTTGATAGAGAGGCAAGGAGGAAGCTAAGGAGCTGTTGATCCAAAGCCAGCCAATCTTCATAGGTAGGATTGGCAGTTTTGATCACTTTATCGCCGTCCTTGCTGTCGATCTCAGCAGAAGGCATTTTAGCCTTGCCGGTGAGGTATCCTTCAAGACGAGCACCACGAATGGTGGCAAGGATCTGGGCTTTCCATATGGCGTGATTGTTTTTGGCTAGCTTCTCAGAAATAGGATGGGTGATCAAGGGACTCATGGCGAATCCAGATGATGAGGAGGAGCTGCCAGACATAGTTGTGGATTGGATCTGCTCTCTCTGGCTCTGATACCATAAAGAACAACAGAAGCGTGGAAGCAGTTTGGTGAAAGCAGATGCACCTCGGCCGTGCGCTGCCTGCATGTTAATATAGGGCGACCAAACGCGCCAATTGATTACAACGTAACAACCAGAAGATCTTATCTCTAGACAGCGTAACAACCAGGGAAACAAACCTAAGGAAAACTAACTACAACACAGATTGTTGCAAGATACAAGTTTGTCTAACAAGGACTGCTGGGGAACTGCGGTAGGACGATGTGGCGGGAGCGGCTAGGGCCGAACTTGGACGGGCGAGGCTGGGGTCGGCCGGACGGGCGCGCGGCCGTGGTGCTTGCACTGATCAGCTTCAACAAGGACGAGGGACGACGATGGCTCAAGTTTGCACTCCACATCGGGTACTACGGCCACAAGGAGGCCGTGGACGCGCTGCTCACTGTGGGTCTTGTCAAGCGCCTCCTCTACCTCAAGCGCCTCCTACTATCCTAGACAAGATGCCATAGATCCTAATGGTTATCCAACTTCGGACGTCCTCTGGTAGAAACTATCGAAGTATAAGTAAATTGTCCGTAACTCAACAGGAACATCTGTGGATGTGCCATGGAGGAAGTAGTCTTTGTTTGCAGCCGTTCTTTGCTTGAGGCTAATGGCACTGATGTGTGGCCGCTGAGAAGCATCAGTTAAAGCGTCGTCGTCGTCCTGTAGTCTTTGACCGGGAGTCCAGGACCTCACACTTCAGGGACCCCATCTTGCTGCCTCGGATCTCTATCTGTGTCAGCTCTGTTACCTGTAGAGCATGGAATCGCCGTTTGCCAAGCTGAATATCACTCCGCCATTTCCTTATTGTCAAATTAGCATATCAATAAAGCAGGAAAATAAAATTGTCAAATTAGCATATCAATACAGCAGGAAAATAAAATTGTCAAATTAGCATATCAATAAAGCAGGAAAATAAAATTGTCAAATTAGCATATCAATAAAGCAGGAAAATAAAGTGCCTTTTAAAAAAGAGACAGCGAGAAGACAGGTATGATCATATCAATGGCATCGAAATTTTACAGCAATTGAAGCAAGCTTGGAAATATGTCCCGTATCCAAAGGTGCGCGAGATCAACCGTAAAATCCCAGCACTCTCATGTCCTCTCCTCTCTCTCTTCCCTTTCCTTTTCCTCGTGTAATCTGTAAACCCTCGACATGCAATGAAATCAGCAGTTCCTCTGCAATTTTTTCAAAATAAAAAAAGGACGTCTTTTTGAGGAAGATTCAGTATTCGATTTGATCTTGGATCGCTTTGGTTGACTGCTTCGGATTGTACGTATTTCGCAACTACTTGTGGGCACATAGCTAGTGTCGGTAAGAATTACGAATGGACTGCTTGTTCATTAACTACATATTTTACTGGTGATCTTGTGATTATTTGCTTCAAATTCTAATAAGTCTTTAAATAAGAAACTTTGTTGTAATTTTCACTTCTTTTTTTTAACTTGCTGCGGCATTGCTGTGCCTCTTTGAACACATATTTAAGGTAAATTTCTATTCTAAGATATGTAGTTAATGAACAAGCAACTTTGTAGTGGTACTAGCCATTTTATTTCGACTATGTAATTATTTGCTTCAAATTCTCATCTGTCTGTAATTAGTGTAATTTTCACTTTTTTTTTGAGCTTGCTACTGCATTGCTGTGCGTCTTCGAATACTATCACATATCTAAGGGAAAATTTCTATTATAAGATATGTAGTTAGTGATCAAGCACTCTATACGCTCTAGATATCGTGACTTAGCTGTCAGTAATATGCAGCATGAAAAAATATGGATTTGCTTCTGATAGTATTCTTTGAAATGTTATAAACCTGTAATATGTTAGTATGAGTTATGATTTAATTGTCTTGTTCATTACCTATATATTTTACTGGTCTTGCTAGTATGATTTAGTGGAATCACTGTGAAATGTTCACAGACATATGTATGGAAAAATGTGTAAAAAATAATGTTAAATGTGGATTGGACTTTTGAGACAATTTGTGACTATCAATCAGTCTACTGGTTTAGATATTGATGTTGGTGCTTGGCTAGTTAATTTACTTGTTCAATATTGTTAAGTGAGCTGAATTAAACTGATATTAAAGTAGTTAATTTTGATGAGCTTGAAGTCTATTATTAATAATACTGTAGATAAAGATTGTGACAAATTAGTGAATAATCCTATCTCTAGTGATGAGAAGACTTGTTAATTCGGATCATAGATCATCGATAAAACGCGCCAGAACACATTGACGCCGATAAAAATGCTCTAAAATTCGTGCGTCAATCAAATGATTTACTTTTTTTGCATTTTAAATCAATTTCTGAATTTTTACCATAAATGACTAAAATGCCCTGGCTCTTTCCTCTCATTCCTTCTTTTCTTTCTTCCCCTCACCGGGCTGCCTCCCTCCTCCCTCTGCTTGCGCCGCCGACTCCCCCTCATTCTCGTGCTCCTCCTCCTCCTCCTCCTCGTCCTCTCTCGAGATGAATACCTGTTGAAGTATGGATGACTTCGTAACCCACCAGAGACCTGCGAGAGGCATAATTAAATCGGAAGTTTAAACATTTATTGCATGAAGAAGTGTTAAAAAGTGAAATGATCTTGTGAACAACTATGCATTAACGTACCTATGAGTACTAGTACAGTGACAATCACACATACGCTGATACACCACAATACCACATACCCACACTATATCTCAGTTAAATCCGCCTCCAACGAGCACAAATACACCACAGATACTGTGACGGACCATTTTTTTAGGGGCAGATCTGTACGCCTCGACAGCTACCTAGGATCATTAGCTATCGGGAACTAAGCAATTTCATTGCTAGACAAAGAGTTAACTCCAAATATTTTTTTATTGAATATAGGGCCTAACGGCTAGGGTTCTTACAAAAGAGGGCGTAGCAGGGCCCGAATATAATACAACCAAAACACCGCACAGGCAGGCCTGAGCAAAAGACTAAGACCTCAAAACCAGACAAGATCGCCATCTACGTATTCTTGATACGCTCCAGCTTCTTCAAACTCTGAAAGAGTCGGGGTTTGCAAGGGTGAGTACGGGAGTACTCAACAAGTCGTACGGGAATTTTACTGAATACTATATGTAGGGGTAATCAAAGGATGGCAATAGGGTTTATTTATCTGGATGCAGTTTTATAATTTTAATTAATTTTACATTTTTAAACACAAACCAATAAATAACAGTAATTTGGGGTTTTCCAAGTTCAACAACAACATTAACCAATTTATCTAAAATTCCAACACATTACTTGAGCTTGGTTACGGGTATCACCCCAATTCAAACTTAACTTCATTAACTGAAAGTACGGCGTATTCGAATACCATCATGATTAACTCTGCAGAGATGCTCAGCTTTACCAACAAGATATCTGCGGCCTTAATGCCAACGTACGAATTTCCATGCAACTTAAATGCATGTGGTCAGACCGAGATTATCACAGCATTTCGTTAATCATTCCTGTTGTTTAGTTGTTAACCGATAGGCCTGGCGCTAACTTGGACCAGGAGTTCCAATTAGCACCTACCATTTGTGAGAATTAGTGATTGACACTTTGGACTATTCATGTTCCAACCCTTCGGTATACTTCCCTACCGAGAAGGCCGATCCCTATTCTCCTTAGAGAATAGTACCACCAGAATTTATCCAATTTTAGGTTCAAGAATGATTAATTTACTGAGCTATGTCGGAGGTAGGCCCACTGACCAGTCTGACCTGTGGTTGAGCGGGAACTTAAGTTATTTACTTTGCTCAAGGGGGTTATTAACCTTACATTGCCAAAGACCAAGCCTTTAATCCACAAACCCATTCTGGTACTCACAGTACCGTCCACCAGACAAACCAAGGCATTAATCACCAGCCGGGGATCGGATTCTCATCCACTCAGGGGATTAATCCGATTCTGTCCCCCTGACTGTAGCACTTTTATAAACATCCGAATCAACGATTCGGCAGCATTTTATTTCCATTTTAAAGCATTTGAACTAACTACGGGAATAATAACTAACTTATTAGGGCAATAGTAATCATCTAGGGTTACAAGGAATTTAATATGGTTCAATATTTTTCAAGGAAGTTTCATCAGCAATTCGGCATTATCTAGGTATCATGTCATTCCAAATTAACAGTTTTCAATATTTCAACGTACAGTAAAATAATGCGATACAAAATAATTAATAGCTATAGCATGGCATGATTCGGATCAACATGATCAATGGTGTACGGCTTGCCTTGCTCGGCAGCTAGATCCACTGAGTCGTAGAGGAAGTAGTCGTTTCCAGCGTCCGTCTGGTCCAGATCCAGCTCCGGGTACTGCTCCGGCTCTTGTGGCGGCTCAACGGACGGATCTAGCACGGAAAAGGGTGAACAACCATAAAGAAACGAAAAACAACGACTGAAAACGAAAACTGAAACGAAAATCGGAAACCGGGCTGTGAGAGAACGGAGGGCAAGTTGGGAATTTTCAGAGTGTCGGATTGCAGAACGGAGGGCATTTTTGGACTCAGTGGATCAAAACGGTCAAGATAGTGTATTTGGTGGGTTCCTGGGGTGTCCGGAATTTTTTGGGAATTTTCTGGATTTTTAAACGATTTTTCGGATTTAATAATTAAATTAAAATCGAAAATTCGGAAAACGGTTAAACAGTGAATGGCCCGAAGGCCCACATGGGGGGGGATGGCCTGGCACGGCTTGGGCCGAACAGTGCTGGGCCACGCGGGTGAGGCCGGCTTGGGCCAGACCCAGCCGAACGCGGGCGCGGGGAGCTGGGAACCCTAGGGTTCCCAGGCGGCGACGGCTTGCGCCGGGGCGGCGACGTTGTGGAGCTCGACGGCGGCTAGAGACGGAGACGGGGAGGGCGAGGGAGGGAGAGGGGGTCCTCACCAGCTTGGAGCGGGAGGCGGGGCGAGGAAGGAGCGGGAGCTTGCCGGCTTTTACAGCCACTTGGCGAGGCGAGGGTGGCGACAAGGCGGCGGCGCGACTCTGGCGCGCGCATCTGTGCGCGACAGCGGCAGCGAGCGGCCTTGGCGGCTGCGGTGTGTTGGGTGGAACAAGTGCACGGGCGGCGGCACGCTGGCATGGGCGGCGGCGACGCAGTGCAGGGTGCACGGCAGCGCCGCATCAAGGCGCGGGATGGAGCCGGTCGGCCAGGTGGGCCGCGGGAGTAGGCCGAGAGAGATGGGCCGAGGCCCAAGGACGCAAGGAATTTGGCCCAAAACTGAAAAACGAAAATCAAACTCAAATTCCAAATAAAGCAAATGGAATCCAAATTCAAACTTAAATTCATTTTCAATTTTTAGGGTCATTTCAACCTACCCCCACTTAAAACAAATCTCGTCCTCGAGATTTATTTCTCCTGGGGGAAAGGTTGGGAAACTACTGCTGCAAAACCGATTTCCTTTTTCCAAGGGTTCTTCGAGTGTGTGATCCTTCCACCACACTCGACAAATTATGAAAATCTTAACCTGAGTTTCCTTTCTGTGATTTCCATGATCCTGACTGGCTTTTCAAGATGAATTGTTCCGCAGATCTAAATCCTTCAGTGGTACTTGGCCTGACAACTGGTGGAGATACTTTCTCAGTTGGGGATGTCTGAAATATGTGGTGAATTCTGGAAAATCCTGAACTGAGCTGTAACTTGTATGCTACTTCTTTGATCTTGTCAGAAATCCATTACGGTCCAACCTATCTGGGCTTAGCTTCTCCTCTTACCTGAAAACAGCGTGCTGACTTGAATGGTGTCACTTTTAGATAAATGAAGTCTCTGATCTGACAACTAATGTCCCATCTCCTGAGGTCAGCATAACTTTTCTGTTATACTTAACTAGTCCTCAAAATCTTTCTAACGACTCTCACCTGGGCTCCTGTATCATGAACGAGCTGTGGTCTAAAACTGTTTCTTTCCAGTTTTTATCCAAGGGTAATACGTCCATACTGGCTTGGCAACCGTGATTGTACGAAAACTCTGCGAATGGCAACCGGTGGCTTGAAAGGTTCCATGTAGGCTCTCAACACTCCCTTCAGATTTTGATTGATTCCTTCTGCCTGCCTATCTGTCTGAGGGTGGTGTACTGTGTCAAAGTTCAGGTCTATCATTGTAGCCTCATGTAGACTTTCCCTAAACATTGAGCTGAACTAGCTCATCAATCTGTCTAATTGGGGATTCCTTGTGGTCTGTAAATCTGAGCTGGATTCTGTCCTGCCAACTTATCTTTTCCGAAAGTTCGTCTGAGGGGTAAGAGGTGGGCGGCTCTGGTCAATCCATTAATGGTGCTCAATCTGGCATCAACCTTTGCCGAGTTTAGGTACTAAGTCCATTCCAATTTCTCTCCATCTTCAATCTAACACTGGGAGTGGTTGTAGAAATCATGTAACCGCTTTGATGGCCTATCTCATCTTCCAGACATATGTCACAACAAACCACGTGTTCGATCATTTCTTCCTTCATTACTTTTTACCAGTATTACCTTCTCAAGTCTTGGTGCATTCTCGCATTCCGTGGGGTACCGACCATTGAGATTGGTGAACTTTTGTCAAAATCAATCTTCTTATATCCTAATTTTCCGAAACCATACGCTTTTACGGGGTCGTAGTATGCTTGTCCTTTCTCTGAGGATTCTGACGGCTCAGTTTTATGCATCTCATTTCTGTACTTCTGAATTTCCTCTTCTGTCCGCTGAGCTGATTGAAGCTGTTTCAATAAACCGGACTCTCTCAAGGAAATCTTCTGACCCTTCTGACACTGTCTGGAGGGCTAACTGTCGCAACTCTGACTCTAGTTGTGGGGAGGCACTCTTTCTCGAGCTAAGCGATGGCATTCCTTTCTGCTCAAAAATTTCAGCCATCATGTTTGCTTTTCCCTGATGATTCCGAATCTCAAGGTCACAATCCTTCAGTTAATTTCAATTATTTCCCTTTGTCACATGTTCTAACTCTACTGAGTGAACACATCCTTCAGGTTTTTAAGGTCAGGGAATACCTTGCAAGGATTTTCTTCAACAAACCGTGCTTCCATTTCATAATTGTCCTTACTTTTTCGGGATCCACCTTTATCCCATTGGCAGTGATGATGTGCCTCAGGAAAGCGATCTTATCTAACCAAAGTCATTTCTTAGAGATTTTCTAAGCTTTCCCCGAACTTAGTGCAGGTGTTCCTTCACGGTCTTCTTTTGGCTTTGGGGTATATCAAAGGTTTGTTCATGAACACTAAAATGAACTGTCCATAAATTCCACATACTTGGTTCATTTGGTTCATGAAGTACGCCAGGTCATCTATGAGTCCAAACGGAGCTACTGTGAACTCACGCGGTCCATACAACATAGCAACTGCGGTCTTCTCACTATCCTGTTATCTGACTTTCAACTGACGGTATCTTGTCATCGAACCTATCTTGGAGAATATCTTGGCTCCCTTTTAACCGATTGAACAAGTCATTATTCTGAGGCAACGGTGACTTTGATTCCTCTTTCATCACCTTGGGTCACTCTAAGCTGTTACTTCCTATCCAGAATTATTTCTATGTGTCATTGTTCTCTGTGCACAATCCATTCTGACCTTATGTCTGGATAATCAATTCATCTTCAGAATGATACCCAGACTGTCCCTTTTTCAGCAACAAACTTGCTTTGGACTTAATTTCTTGGATTCCCATCTCCAAGCTATACTTGAATCTAACCATTAGTGTGACTTCTGATTCTGACGTTCGTAGCCTTTATGGCCCCTGTAGCTGATGTGGATTATTTCCATTCCAAGACTGTTCTTATTTTCTAGAATCTCACTTTATTCCATCTTTTAACGGTGATGTGTTATAGGGAGGTAATCTCATTTAACTCAAAAAATCACTGTCTTTTGTTCACCATCCACATAGTTCTCGTGCCAAAATAACTGCTTTATTCCCAATATATTGTTCAGACCATACATTTCTGATAGTAACAAGTTGGTCCTAATCTTAACCCCCTGGAATTCTATATCCAAGTTGTTATATTCAAGTCTAGCCATTAGCCTACTCCCGGATGCTTGGAATTCCTAGGGAGCGGGTAATGGGTACAGGGCAAATCACTGGTGTTTATTCTTGAGTTCAAAGTTCATCTGTAACGATATTCGTGGTTATTGTTGTTTCCTTGGACCTTTTTCTGGAGGTATCTTGGAGTGTCCTTGCTTCTGCGGCTTGAGTTTTTCCTTTGCCTTATCCTTTATTTTCTCATTTAGGTATCCCTGTCTCTGTTGCTGCGGCGGGCGAGCTACCAGCTGTCTGTTGGTGAAGGTGGGGGTCTATCACTTGTGTCTTGGCTATCTTGGTCGGTAGACTCCTCTTTGGGCAGTTGTGTCTAAAATGTCCCATCTGTCCTTAATGATAGCATTCAGCCAACTTCTTGGGACAATTGCTGGCGTAGTGGTTCCCATTACAATTATAGCATTTCACCTTTTTGGGTTGAGTGGCTGCGGGTGTTAACTGTTCTCCTTTTATTGCCGGTCTCTTATTAGGGAACCTTTGAGTGAAAGCTGGGGTCCTTTCTCCGATCTGGGTGGAAGTCTGTATCCAAGGTTGTTGAAGTTTTCTCTTTCTCTTTATCATCCTTTCTAAGTTATTCCGGGCTTCTTCTGATGTCATCCATTTGTCCATTACGGCTGACAAGTCCTTGATTGCTGAGGTGTGGAATTTCAAGCTTTTATGTAGCCCTTCTAAGAATTCTCTCATCCTTTTTTGCTTGGGTGTCCATTTCCTTGGAAGTGTAATTGGTGAAATAGTCGGATTTGTGCAGATATCCCATTAATGTACTTTCCTTTTGTCTGTCCAAATTTCTTTGGGCATGTTCTTGAGGTTTGGCAACTAGCTGTTCCAAAATTCTTTCCAATAACTGTGTATGATGCCTTTCTGCTTGGTGTTTGTTTCTTTCCATTATGGCTAGTACTTGGGCTAGGTTGACCGGTTGACATACTGACTCCTCATTACTGTCTGAACTGTCATACAGGAACTCTGATCCGAAATTTTCCATGGTCTTAATTCTGACCTTCTTTTCGGTCTGCAGCTGGTTTTGGGGCAAAGCAGAAGGTAAGTAAGATTTAGAATATGAGGTGCGGAGAGATTGAGTAGGTGAGAAGCAAGACGAAAGGAGGTAAGTCCTTGGAATTAGGCCAGAGGTATAAGGATATTAATGCGAACAAATTAACGGAGAGATAGGAAACATAGCTTTTATTAATATAGATTGTCTTACAATACCGTCATAAGGTACCCAAACAATCTATTTTAATTACAAAAGACCTATTACACCAGGGTAAGACTGACTCTACGACTAACGCCCTAAACTAAGACAGGCGACGTCACTCGTCTTCGGAGATGTTGATGACGTTGACTCCTGGGTCTTCTCCTTCAATAGGATCGTTCTGGGGTTGATGCTGCTCCAATTCTTCATGAAGGTCATCGATCTTAGTCCAAGCATTGTGCAATTGTCGGTGAAGATCATCACGTTCCCAAAGAAGACGGCTGTAGAGATGGCCTTGCCATATAACATGATCGGTGATCTCCAGAATCCTGGGATCAGTCTCGTCATCAGGGACAGACACGACCTGCTGACTAGGCCCATCTCCACGCTGCGGAACAAACTGGAAATTGCTAAAGTCGAATTCTTCCTCGTAGCGACGACGGAGATGCTTCACTGCCCTTCTGGCAGCGTCCTGGATTGCGTCACGCTCAAAGGCACGACGTCCCACAAAGCGGCGTGGAATGTCGGGGTGACTCGGCAAAGGGTGCAAGTCGACCCAGGACTCCCACTGGCACTGGATGAGACCGTGGAACAGCTCCTCTGATTAGAACACTAGACAGTCAATCTGTCCTGCTCCGAGGTGCTGTTGCATCCTCCAAAGCAATTGCGCCCATCCCCCAAGAACTGAGGGGTATGGATGCTCCAGAACCATCTGCAAGAGAGAGAGAGAGTGCGAACTTTGAAGTCAGATGAGTTTAGAAATTCAAAGTTTTAAAATCTGGTGGAGAAGATCTCTAAGAGGGGTAAGTAGCATAGGTGGAAAGAGACAGAAGTAATACTTATATTTTCAAAATTCATTTTGTTTGTAAGTCAAATTAGTTTTGTAAAGATTTTTCCTAAACCAACCTAAGGTCTTAATCTATGGTCAAGCCAAGGCTCTGATACCACTTGTGACGGACTGTTTTTTTAGGGGCAGATCTGTACGTCTCGACAGCTACCCAGGATGATTAGCTGTCGAGAACCAAGCAATTTCATTGCCAGATAAAGAGTTAACTCCAAATATTATTTTATTGAATATAAGGCCTAACGGTTAGAGTTTTTACAAAAGAGGGCGCAGCAGGGCCCGAATATAATACAACCAAAACACCGCATAGGTAGGCCTGAGCAAAAGACTAAGACCTCAAAACCAGACAAGATCGCCATCTACGTATTCTTGATACGGTCCAGCTTCTTCAAACTCTGAAAGGGTCGGGGTTTGCAAGGGTGAGTACGGGAGTACTCAACAAGTCCTACGAGAATTTTACTGAATACTATATGTAGGGGTAATCAAAGGATGGCAATAGGGTTTATTTATCTGGATGCAGTTTTATAATTTTAATTCATTTTACATTTTTAAACATAAACCAATAAATAACAGTAATTTGGGGTTTTCCAAGTTCAACAACAACATTAACCAATTTATTCAAAATTCCAACACATTACTTGAGCTTGGTTACCGGTATCACCCCAGTTCAAACTTAACTTCATTAACCGGAAGTACGGCGTATTCGAATACCATCATGATTAACTCTGCAGAGATGCTCAGCTTTACCCACAAGATATCTGCGGCCTTAATGCGAACATACGAATTTCCATGCAACTTAAATACATGTGGTCGGACCGAGATTATCACATCATTTCGTTAATCATTCCTATTGTTTAGTTGTTAACCGATAGGCCTGACGCTAACTTGGACCTGGAGTTCAAATTAGCACCTACCGTTGTGAGAATCAGTGAATGACATTTTGGACCATTCATGTCCCACCCCTTCGGTATACTTCCATGCCGGGAAGGTCGATCCCTATTCTCCTTAGAGAATAGTACCACCAGAATTTATCCAATTTTAGGTTCAGGAATGATTAATTTACTGAGCTATGTCGGAGGTAGGCCCACTGACCAGTCTGACCTGTGGTTGAGCGGGAAATTAAGTTATTTACTTTGCTCAAGGGGGTTATTAACCTTACATTACCAAAGACCAAGCCTTTAATCTACAAACCCATTCCGGTACTAACAAAGATCTACCACTGCACAAACTAAGGCATTAATCACCAGCCGGGGATCGGATTCTCATCCACTCAGGGGATTAATCCGATTCTGTCCCCCTGACTGTAGCACTTTTATAAACATCCGAATAAACGATTCGGCATCATTTTATTTCCATTTTAAAGCATTTGAACTAACTACAGGAATAATAACTAACTTATTAGGGCAATAGTAATCACCTAGGGTTACAAGGAATTTAATATGGTTCAATATTTTTCAAGGAAGTTTCATTAGCAATTCGGCATTATCTAGGTATCATGTCATTCCAAATTAACAGTTTTCAATATTTCAACGTACAGTAAAATAATGCGATATAAAATAATTAATAGCTATAGCATGGCATGATTCGGATCAACATGATCAATGATGTACGGCTTGCCTTGCTCGGCAGTTGAATCGGCTGAGTCATAGAGGAAGCAGTCGTTCCCGGCGTCCGTCTGGTCCAGATCCGGCTTTGGGTACTGCTCCGGCTCCTGCGGTGGCTCAACAGACGGATCTAGCGCAGAAAAGGGCGAACAACCATAAATAAACAAAAAACAACTGAAAATGAAAACGGAAACTGAAATGGAAATCGGAAACCGGGCCGGGAGAGAACGGAGGGCAAGTTGGGAATTTTCGGAGTGTCGGATTGCAGAACGGAGGGCATTTTTGGACTCAGTGGATCAAAACGGTCAAGATAGTGTATTTGGTTGGTTTCTGGGGTGTCCGGAAATTTTCTAGGGATTTTCTGGATTTTTAAACGATTTTTCGGATTTAATAATTAAATTAAAATCCAAAATTCGGAAAACGGTTAAACAGTGAATGGGCCATAGGCCCACACCGAGGGGGGGGGGCTTGGCGCGGCTTGGGCCTAATAAAGTCTTTGGTCACGGCCAGCCGGCTTAGGCCAGCGCGGCCATGCGAGGCTGAACCCTAGGAGTTCCCAGGCAGCAACGACGGCCAGGCGGCGGCAGGCCGAGAGGCAGAGGGCGAGGGAGGGAGAGGGGGTCCTCACCAGCTTGAAGTGGGAGGCGGGGCGAGGAAGGAGCGGGAGTTCGCGGGCTTTTATAGCCACCGGGCGAGGCGAGGGCGGTGACAAGGCTACGGCACGCGCAGCGTCTGTGCACGGCGACAAGCGGCTGGCCGGCTGCGGCCGATCAGTGGAGCAAGGTCACGGGCGGGCACGCAGCGACAAGCGGCGGCGACACGGGGCAGGGCGTATGGTCGGGCGTCGGGACCGGAGGCGGAGGGGACAGAGCCGGTCGGCCAGGTAGGCCAGGTGGGCTGCGGGAGCAGGCCGGGAGAGATGGGCCGAAGCCCAAGGACACAAGGAATTTGGCCCAAAACTGAAAAACGAAAATCAAACTCAAATTCCAAATAAAGCAAATGGAATCCAAATTCAAGCTTAAATTCATTTTGAATTTTTAGGGTCATTTCAGATACACCATATCTCGGCGATCTCGGCTTCAAATGGCGAGATCTCGACTTGTATGCTATGGCTAGACTGCGGAGCGGAGTCGTCGGGCGAGGAGCTTTTGGACGTGGTGGACTCGATCTCTCGGTCTCCACGGCCCAGCTTAGCAGATACGCTCGGTAATGCCCAAACACGCCGACTCCTCCATCCGCCAACCGCGCCGCCGTCGCCATGCTCCACCTCCGGAGGCGCTTGCTCCCGCTGCTCCGCGCCCCCTCCCATCTTACCACCGCAGCCGCACCCTCCACCTCTCTCCACCTTCGCGCTCTCGTCCTCTCCACCTCCGCCTCCGCGTCCCCCACCCCATTCTCTGTCGACGATTACCTCGTCGCCACCTGCGGCCTCACCGGCGCCCAAGCGCTCAAAGCGTCCAAGAAGCTCCCCCACCTCAAGTCCGCCTCCAACCCCGACGCCGTGCTCGCCCTCCTCTCCGGCGTCGGCCTCTCCCGCCCCGACATCGCTACCATCGTCGCCGCTGACCCGCAGCTCCTGCTTTCCAGGTTGGGCAACGTCGCTCCCCGCCTCGCCTCCCTCCGCGACCGCGTCGGCCTGTCCGATCCCCAGATCGCCCGCTTCCTCCTGGCCGGCGGCGCCAGGGCGCTCCGCTCCTGCGACATCGCCTCGAGGCTCGAGGCCTGGATCCCCTTCTTCGGCTCCTTCGACAAGCTCCTCCAGAAGGGCAAGGCTAACTACCGCATCCTCACCGCCGACCTCGAGAAGGTGGTCAAGCCCAACATCGCACTGCTTCGGGAATGCGGCTTAAGTGTTTGTGATATTGTCAAGATGTCAGTGCACTCCCGAAGGCTGCTCTCGTCCAACCCAGAGCAGTTGAAGGCGTCTGTGCTGCGCGCCGAGAAGTTGGGTGTGCCCCGCACCTCATATGCTTTCAAGTACGCGGTGGTCATGACCTGTGGTGCCACTGAAGACAGGGTTGCTGCGAGGATGGAGTTCTTGAGGAGCACTCTTGGTTGCTCCAAGGACAAGCTTGCCAGTGCAGTCTGCAGGCACCCACAGATTCTTAAACTATCCAAGGAAAAACTTCGCTGCAACATAGAGTTCTTGAGGAGCACTCTTGGTTGCTCCAAGGACAAGCTCGGTGCTGCGTTCTACAAGCAGCCACAGATTCTAGGACTATCCGAGGAGGTACTTCGCCACAAGATAGAGTTCATGGTCACTAAGCTTGGCTTGGAGCCAGACTACATCGTGGAGAGGCCCCACCTTCTCACTTACAGCCTGGAGAAGCGGCTGGTTTCACGGCATTATGTCGTAAAGGTCCTTCAGGCGAAGGGATTGATGAAGATAAGTGCTACTTTTTTCTCAATATATGGTGTTGCTGACAAGGATTTCATAGCAAAATACATTGATCGTCACAGGGACGCTGTTCCTGGGCTCGCAGATGCTTATGCTGCAGTTTGTGCTGGGAAGGTGCCCACTGAAGTCGAACATTGAAACCTTGAGACAAATGTATTGCAGATTCTTTCAGGCTTACAGCTAACACAACACCTTATGCTCTGATGCTCAATTGCTCCATTAGTTATTGTTCATTCATATCTTTTCCAAATCTTGATTTCAGCTGTAGAACTTCTAGTGATCTTATATTCTTGTTGCTCATGTTGTGAACTTGTGATCCTAGCTTCAATTGTGGATATCTCTGAAGCAACTGGACTGTCTTAGTTGCCGTACTGCTCATGTGGTGTCTCATTGCTTCTGCAACTATATTTTTTTATTCTGGTGTTTTGAGCAAACAGGGTTGACCGTATTAGCTGCCTCTTTTGTGCCTCCCTGCATTTCGTAATCTTGTTTTTCTACTTCCAACTGATGTGTACTTGTCTCTTTAGGAGTATTTATTTCGTAATTTTGTTTTTATTTTGAACTTAATGGATTACCCATATCATTTCAAGTGCTGTTTCAATTACTCATTGGTTACTTCATTAAGGCTTTGACTTTCTACTAGTGGTGGCCAAAATCACTACGGGGAATGGACTTTCCGTCTACACATGCAAATCTAATGTTGTAAACACCACCTAAAAATTCATGCTTGTTAGCAAACTGATTAGTGACACTAGAGGAGGCTAGGACCCCATAACAAAATAGCTTGTTTTATAGAAGTTTCAAATCATTCAAAATTGAGCTACTCCAAACAAGCCCTGGTGAACGATACAGATTTCTCCCTTTGGACAATTGAGAGACTAACACATGGGAGTTGGGATCACCCGTCGAGATTTATAATGTCATATTGTGATTTCTTTGTGCTTAATTGAACTGCTCCTAACGACTGTTGCACTTAATTTAGTGAAACAAATGCAGAGGATTCATTCCCTGATTTTATAATCTTCCTTTGTGGGAAAATATGTTATGCACAATTTCGCCTGACAATAAACGTAGGGCACCCATTTAGAATCCTGTCTGAAAATAAACTGGACAAAGCGCAAAAGAGTAAGACTTTCCTTTGTAGTGCTGTTATATCTAGAATGAGACTTTTTATAATCTCCAGAAGATGTTAAAATTTATAATAAAGTATTACCAATCTGTATTGAAAGTTAATATGTTCACCTTCAGATTATTGGTACCTCTTGGTATCATGCTAGGCTAACGTCCATGATAATTTGGGACAAGGTTCTGATGACCCATAGAAAAAGCTTTGAAGCTTTGCCCTCTTGATCTAAAAAAAATGCTTTGAAGTCCTATATCGAACCTTGCGAGACATTTCATTTGAGAAGGATCATGTGAGACATTTCATTTGAGAAGGATCATGTCTTCTCCTCGCCTTTTTGAGGGCCGAGCGTAGCTCAGCGGCAAGGCGCTTCGGCGCCAGGTTGTCTGCCCGCGTTTGAGGATCGACGTGGCAATCTCACGAGCCGGGTGCGATGTGGGTGTGTGTGTGCGTGTTGTGTGCGTTTGTAGCCCTGCTGTTCTCCTTCTTTAATGAATGCCATAGCTCCTAGTCATTTTTCAAAGAAGAAGAAGAAGGATCAGTTCTTCTACCGTCTTGTTTGCAGGAAAGCCTGTTGTTTTAGGCCGCAATTTTAGGCGATTTCTTCGGTAACAAATTCATAACTTTGCCAACATGTGACAGTTCTTAGGCTCATTGTCAGTATGCGATTGTTGTGCCCTGGGTAATCTCTTAGTTCTATTGTTTTTTTCAAATAATTATAACCCTATTATATCCGGGAGGTTCCCAGAACTGACTGTCCGTCATAAACGTAAGAAAATACAGCAACATTGATTACCCTCTATATTTCTCCTGCTTACGCTGTTGCGTGCTTGGTTAGAAGCGTTCAGCTATTGGGTGCTTCGTGATGGATTACTTAGGGCATATACAGTGGTATATATGGTAGCTATTTATAATATACATCTATATCATCTATAGACGGTACTAAAAGTAACTTATACAATAGACTGTCTATATAGCTGTCTGTAATGATCTCTCATATGACTAATAGACTGTCTGTACAATGGTATACACACTATAAAGCTGTCTATAAGGCCGTCTGTTAAATAGTAGACATCATATTTCTCTCTCTTCCCTCTCTCTCCTCCACATCATCTAAAATCTGATGTGGCATACTCTTATAGACAGCTGACATGTACCATTGTACATGCCCTTACAGCATGCGCAAAAGACGGCGAAAGCGACCCATCTTGGGTAGACATTCCTGACTTGTTGATTACAGCTGAAGACAACAAAACAGGTGCTATGGTGAAGCCAGTGTATAACTTCTCCGGTAACTACAAGAACCCAAGGTATCTAGGAGAGTGCCATTGTATGCCCAGATAATGGTACAGTAGACAAGATAAATAACTATGTAGTGGGTATGATTCCAGCCGCTACCAAGGAATACTTTAGCTGGGACAATATTGGGCTCTACACTAAATTCAATATGAACAATTCATTATTTTGATTCAATAGATCATATTAACTATTATTTATTTATACTTCCTTAGTAGTAGAATTGTATAAATAACCTCGTAAAGGACCACAAAGGTTCATCTCGACCTTCCGCGCAGCCGTTACGTCCAGGTCTTTTCTCCGTTTTCCCTGAAATAAATATTTTCGTCAATAGAAATATGTGTACGTTTTCTCAACTCGATCTCTAATATTTTTCGAAACATGTATTATTACTTGGTGAACGCATAGTGTGTTAAACTCGATAAAAGAAGGTTGACATCTCTAATATTTTTCGAAACATGCATTATCACCCTGTTAACACATAGAGTATTAAACTCGACAGAAGGAGGTTAGCCGGGTAATGATAAAGTGTTAACCAAATTCGTCAAAAGAAATATATGTCTAGGTTCTTTCTTCGTTTTTCCCGAAAAAAATATTTTCATCAACAGATATATGTGTACGGCTCTATCTCTAGATTTTTTCTCCCAACTCGATCTTTAATCTTTAGAGTTTTTTCCAAACTCGATTTCTAATATTTTTTGAAATATGTATTATTACTCGGTGAACGTATGGATTGTTAAACTCGACAAAACAAGGTTGGCATCTCTAATATTTTTCGGAACATGTATTATTACCCGGTTAACGCATAGTGTTAAACTCGACAAAAGAAGGTTGACGGGTAATAATAAAGTGTTAACTAAATTCGTTAAAAGAAATATGTTTGCAACTCAATCTCTCTATTTTTTTGTAACTCGATTTCTGATATTTTCCGGAATAAGAAATATATGTATACAACTGTATCTCTGTAGTTTTTTTTGCAACTCAATCTATAATATTTTTTGAAAAATGTATTATTCACCGGTGAAAATATAGAGTGTTAAAATCGCTCCGAAAAAAAATACCTTTAGGTCTTCCTACAGTTTTTTTAGAAAAAAATAGAGGAAATTTTACACTGTACGATGTGCGCCGCACATTCTGACTAGTTAGTGAGATGCATGCACTCTCATGTCCTCCTCTCTCTTCCCTTTCCTTTTCATCTTGTGTAATCTGTAAACCCTCTACATGCGATGAAATTAGTAGTTCTTCTGCTATTTTTCAAAATAAAAAGGGCGTCTTTTGAGGAGGATTCAGTATTCGATTTGATCTTGGATAGCTTTGGTTGACCACTTTGGATTGTATGTATTTCGCAACTACTTGTGGGCACATAGCTAGTGTTGGTAAGAATTATGAATGGACTGCTTGTTCATTAACTACATATTTTACTGGTGATCTTGTGATTATTTGCTTCAAATTCTAATAAGTCTTTAAATAAGAAACTTTGTTGTAATTTTCACTTTTTTTTTTTTTTTGTAACTTGCTGCTGCATTGCTGTGCCTCTTTGAACACATATTTAAGGTAAATTCCTATTCTAAGATATGTAGTTAATGAACAAGCAACTTTGTAGGGGTACTAGCCATTTTATTTCGACTGTGTAATTATTTGCTTCAAATTCTCATCTGTCTTTAATTAGTGTAATTTTCACTTTTTTTTGAGCTTGCTACTGCATTGCTGTGCGTCTTCCAATATTATCACATTTCTAAGGGAAAATTTCTATTATAAGATATGTAGTTAGTGATCAAGCACTCTATACGCTCTAGATATCGTGACTTAGCTGTCAGTAATATGCAGCATGGACAAATATGGATTTGCTTCTGATAGTATTCTTTGAAATGTTATAAACCTGTAATATGTTAGTATGAGTTATGATTTAATTGTCTTGTTCATTACCTATATATTTTACTGGTCTTGCTAGTATGATTTAGTGGAATCACTGTGAAATGTTAACAGACATATGTATGGAAAAATGTGTAAAAAATAATGTTAAATGTGGATTGGACTTTTGAGACAATTTGTGACTATCAATCAGTCTACTGGTTTAGATATTGATATTGATGCTTGTCTAGTTAATTTACTTGTTCAATATTGTTAAGTGAGCTGAATTAAATTGATATTAAAGTAGTTAATTTTGATGAGCTTGAAGTCTATTATTAATAATACTGTAGATAAAGATTGTGACAAATTAGTGAATAATCCTATCTCTAGTGATGAGAAGACTTGTTAATTTGGATCATAGATCATCGATAAAACGCGCCAGAACACATTGACGCCGATAAAAATGCTCTAAAATTCGTGCGTCAATCAAATGATTTACTTTTTTTTTTTTGCATTTTAAATCAATTTCTGAATTTTTACCATAAATGACTAAAATGCCCTGGCTCTTTCCTCTCATTCCTTCTTTTCTTTCTTCCCCATCGCCGGGCTGCCTCCCTCCTCCCTCTGCTTGCGCCGCCGACTCCCCCTCATTCTCCTCCTCCTCCTCTCTCAAGATGAATACCTGTTGAACTATGGATGACTCCGTAACCCACCAGAGACTTACGAGAGGCATAATTAAATAAGAAGTTTAAACATTTACTGCATGAAGAAGTGTTAAAAAGTGAAATGACCTTGTGAACAACTATGCATTAACGTACCTATGAGTACTAGTACAGTGACAATCACACATACACTAATACACCACAATACCACATACCCACACTATATCTCAGTTAAATCCGCCTCCAACGAGCACAAATACACCACAAATACTGTGACGGACCGTTTTTTTAGGGGCAGATCTGTACGCCTCGACAGCTACCCAGGATGATTAGCTGTCGGAACCAAGCAATTTCATTGCCAGACAAAGAGTTAACTCCAAATATTTTTTATTGAATATAGGGCCTAACGGCCAGGGTTTTTACAAAAGAGGGCGCTGCAGGGCCCGAATATAATACAACTAAAACACCGCACAGGCAGGCCTGAGCAAAAGACTAAGACCTAAAAACCAGACAAAATCGCCATCTACGTATTCTTGATACGCTCCAGCTTCTTCAAACTCTGAAAGGGTCGGGGTTTGCAAGGGTGAGTACGGGAGTACTCAACAAGTCGTATGGGAATTTTACTGAATACTATATGTAGGGGTAATCAAAGGATGGCAATAGGGTTTATTTATCTGGATGCAGTTTTATAATTTTAATTCATTTTACATTTTTTTAAACACAAACCAATAAATAACAGTAATTTGGGGTTTTCCAAGTTCAACAACAACATTAACCAATTTATCAAAAATTCCAACACATTACTTGAGCTTGGTTACGGGTATCACCACAGTTCAAACTTAACTTCATTATCCGGAAGTACGGCGTATTCGAATACCATCATGATTAACTCTGCAGAAATGCTCAGATTTACCCACAAGATATCTGCGGCCTTAATGCCAACGTACGAATTTCCATGCAACTTAAATGCATGTGGCCGGACCGAGATTATCACAGCATTTCGTTAATCATTCATGTTGTTTAGTTGTTAACCGATAGGCCTGACGCTAACTTGGACATGGAGTTCCAATTAGCATCTACCGTTGTGAGAATCAGTGAATGCCACTTTGGACCATTCATGTTTTACCCCTTCGCTATACTTCCCTGCCGGTAAGGTCGATCCATATTCTCCTTAGAGAATAGTACCACCAAATTTATCCAATTTGAGGTTCAGGAATGATTAATTTACTGAGCTATGTCGGAGGTAGGCCCACTGACCAGTCCGACCTGTGGTTGAGCGGGAACTTAAGTTATTTACTTTGCTGAAGGGGGTTATTAACCTTACATTGCCAAAGACCAAGCTTTTAATCCACAAACCCATTCCGGTACTCACAGTACCGGCCACCAGACAAACCAAGGCATTAATCACCAGCCGGGGATCGGATTCTCATCCACTCAGGGGATTAATCCGATTCTGTCCCCCTGACTGTAGCACTTTTATAAACATCCGAATCAACAATTCGGCAACATTTTATTTCCATTTTAAAGCATTTGAACTAACTACAGGAATAATAACTAACTTATTAGGGCAATAGTAATCATCTAGGATTACAAGGAATTTAATATGGTTCAATATTTTTCAAGGAAGTTTCATGAGCAATTCGGCATTATCTAGGTATCATGTCATTCCAAATTAACAATTTTGAATATTTCAACGTACAGTAAAATAATGCGATATAAAATAATTAATAGCTATAGCATGGCATGATTCGGATCAACATGATCAATGGTGTACGGCTTGCCTTGCTCGGCAGCTGGATCAGCTGAGTCATAGAGGAAGTAGTCGTTCCCAGTGTCCGTCTGGTCCAGATCCGGCTTCGAGTACTGCTCCAGCTCCTGCGGCAGCTCAACGGACGGATCTAGTGCGGAAAAGGGCGAACAACCATAAATAAACGAAAAACAACGACTGAAAATGAAAACGGAAACTGAAATGGAAATCGGAAACCGGGCCAGGAGAGAACGGAGGGCAAGTTGGGAATTTTCAGAGTGTCGGATTTAAGAATGGAGTGCATTTTTGGACTCAGTGGATCAAAACGGTCAAGATAGTGTATTTGGTGGGTTTCTGGGGTGTCCGGAATTATTCCGGAATTTTCTGGGGATTTTCTAGATTTTTAAACGATTTTTCGGATTTAATAATTAAAATAAAAATCCAAAATTCGGAAAACGGTTAAATAGTGAATGGGTCGAAGGCCCACACGAAGGGCGGGGCGGCTGCCATGGCCGAGCAGTCTTTGGCCGGGTCACATGGCAAGGCAAGCTTGGGCAGTGCTCACCGGCGCGGCGCGTGAGCTAGGAACCCTAGGGTTCCCAGCGCGACGACGCTATGGCCAAGGACGGCCAGAGCCGGAGACGGGGAGGGCGAGGGAGGGAGAGGGGGTCCTCACCAGCTTGGAGCGGGAGGCGGGGCGAAGAAGGAGCGTGAGGTCGTGGGTTTTTATAGCCACCGGGCGAGGTGAGGGCGGCGACAAGGCGGCTTGCGCGGCGGCGACGCGGCGGCGTGGCGCGCACTGTGGTCGATCGGGTGGAGCAAGGGCACGGGCGGCGAACGCGCGCGCGGCGTAACGCTGGGCAGGCGCGCGATCGGCACCGGACCGGCGGAGGGATGGAGCCAGTAGGCCAGGTGGGCCGCGGGAGCATGCCGGGGAGAGATGGGCCGAGGCCCAAGGATGCAAGGAATTTGGCCAAAAACTGAAAAACAAAAATAAAACTCAAATTCCAAATAAAGCAAATGGAATCCAAATTCAAACTTAAATTCATTTTGACTTCAAATGGCGAGATCTCGACTTGTATGCCCGAGATGTGTCGACGTGGTGGACTCGATCTCTCGGTCACCACGGCCCAGCTTAGCAGATACGAAATCACCGTCCGCTCGGTAATGCCTAAACACGCCGACTCCTCCATCCACTTCCGGAGGCGGTTTCTCCCGCTGCTCCGCGCCCCCTCCCATCTTACCACCGCAGCCGCACCCTCCACCTCTCTTCTCCACCTTCGCGCTC
Organism: Rhipidocladum racemiflorum; assembly: GCA_036346355.1. Taxonomy (NCBI): domain Eukaryota; kingdom Viridiplantae; phylum Streptophyta; class Magnoliopsida; order Poales; family Poaceae; genus Rhipidocladum; species Rhipidocladum racemiflorum. The sequence goes on from CM070589.1 coordinate 11,625,316, forward strand.
TCGTCCTCTCCACCTCCGCCTCCGCGTCCCCCACCCCATTCTCTGTCGAGGACTACCTCGTCGCCACCTGCGGCCTCACCGGCGCCCAAGCGCTCAAAGCGTCCAAGAAGCTCCCACGCCTCAAGTCCGCCTCCAACCCCGACGCCGTGCTCGCCCTCCTCTCCGGCGCCGGCCTCTCCCGCCCCGACATCTCTACCATCGTTGCCGCCGACCCGCTGCTCCTGCTTTCCAGGGTGGGCAACGTCGCCCCCCGCCTCGCCTCCCTCCGCGACCGCGTCGGTCTGTCCGATCCCCAGATCGCCCGCTTCCTCCTGGTCGGCGGCGCCAGGGCGCTCCGCTCCTGCGATGTCGCCTCGAATCTCGAGTTCTTGATCCCCTTCTTCGGCTCCTTCGACAAGCTCCTCCAGATGGTGAAGACTAACTACTGCGTCCTCACCGCCGACCTCGAGAAGGAGATCAAGCCCAACATCGCACTGCTTCGTGATTGCGGCCTAAGTGTTTGTGATATTGCCAAGATGTCAATGGCCTCCCGAGTGCTGCTCTCGTCCAATCCAGAGCGGTTGAAGGAATTTGTGCTGCGCGCCGAGAAGCTCGGTGTGCCTCGCACCTCATATTCTTTCATGGACGCGGTGGTCATGGCCTCTAGTGTCACCGAAGACAAGGTTGCTGCGAGGATGGAGTTCTTGAGGAGCACTCTTGGTTGCTCCAAGGACAAGCTCGGTGCTGTGTTCCACAAGCAGCCACAGATTCTAGGACTATCCGTGGAGGTACTTCGCCACAAGATAGAGTTCATGGTCACTAAGCTTGGCTTGGAGCCAGCTTACATCGTCGAGAGGCCCCACCTGCTCACTTACAGCCTGGAGAAGCGGATGGTTCCACGGCATTATGTCATAAAGGTCCTTCAGGCGAAGGGATTGATGAAGATAAGTCCTAGTTTTTCCTCAATATTTTGTTATGACGAGAAGGATTTCATAGCGATATACATTGACCGTCACAAGGACGCTGTTCCTGGGCTCGCAGATGCTTATGCTGGCATGCTGCAGTTTGTGCTGGGAAGGTGCCTACTAAAGTCGAACATTGAAGCCTCGGACAGATGTATTGCAGAGTCTTTCAGGCTTACAGCTAACACAACACCTTATGCCTTGATGCTCAATTGCTCCGTTAGTTCTTGTTCATTCAAATCTTTTTCAAATCTTGGTTTCAGCTGTAGAACTTCTAGTGATCTTATATTCTTCTTGCTCATGTTGTGAACTTGTGATCCTAGCTTCAATTGTGGATATCTCTGAAGCAACTGGACTGTCTTAGTTGCCGTACTGCTCATGTGGTGCCTCATTGCTTCTGCAACTATATTTTTTTATTCTGGTGTTTTGAGCAAACAGGGTTGACTGTATTAGCTGCCTCTTTTGTGCCCCCCTGCATTTCGTAATCTTGTTTTTCTACTTCCAACTGATGTGTACTTGTCTCTTTAGGAGTATTTATTTCGTAATTTTGTTTTTATTTTGAACTCAATGGATTACCCATATCATTTCAAGTTCTGTTTCAATTACTCATTGGTTACTTCATTAAGGCTTTGACTTTCTACTAGTGGTGGCCACTGGCCAAAATCACTACGGGGAATGGACTTTCCGTCTACACATGCAAATCTAATGTTGTAAACACCACCTAAAAATTCATGCTTGTTAGCAAACTGATTAGTGACACACTGACACTAGAGGAGGCTAGGACCCCATAACAAAATAGCTTGTTCTATATAAGTTTCAAATCATTCAAAATTGAGCTACTCCAAACAAGCCCTTGGTGAACGATACAGATTTCTCCCTTTGGACAATTGAGAGACTAACACATGGGAGTTGGGATCACCCGTCGAGATGTATAATGCCATATTGTGATTTCTTTGTGCTTAATTGAACTGCTCCTAAGGACTGTTGCACTTAATTTAGTGAAACAAATGCAGAGGATTCATTCCCTGATTTTATAATCTTCCTTTGTGGGAAAATATGTTATGCACAATTTCGCCTGAAAATAAACGTAGGGCACCCATTTAGAATCCTGTCTGAAAATAAACTGGACAAAGCGCAAAAGAGTAAGACTTTCCTTTGTAGCGCTGTTATATCTAGAATGAGACTTTTTATAATCTCCAGAAGATGTTAAAATTTGTAATAAAGTATCACCAACATGTATTGAAAGTTAATATGTTCACCTTTAGATTTTTGGTACCTCTTGGTGTCATGCTAGGCTAACGTCCATGATAATTTGGGACAAGGTTCTGATGACCCATAGAAAATGCTTTGAAGCTTTGCCCTCTTGATCTAAAAAAAATGCTTTGAAGTCCTATATCGAACCTTGCAAGACATTTCATTTGAGAAGTTTCATTTGAGAAGGATCATGTCTTCTCCTCGCCTTTTTGAGGGCCGAGCGTAGCTCAGCGGCAAGGCGCCAGGTTGCCTGCCCGCGTTTGAGGATCGACGTGGGCATCTCACGAGCGGGGTGCATGTGTGTGTGTTGTGTGCGTTTGTAGCCCTTCTGTTCTCCGTCTTTAATGAATGACATAGCTGTCATTTTTCAAAGAAGAAGAAGGATCAGTTCTTCTACCGTCTTGTTTGCAGGAAAGCCTGTTGTTTTAGGCCGCAATTTTAGGCGATTTCTTCCTGTAGTTGATTCTTCGGTAACAAATTCATAACTTTGCCAACATGTGACAGTTCTTAGGCTCATTGTCAGTATGCGATTGTTGTGCCCTGGGTAATCTCTTAGTTCTATTGTTTTTTTCAAATAATTATAACCCTATTATATCTGGGAGGTTCCCAGAACTGACTGTCCGTCATAAACGTAAGAAAATACAGTAACATTGATTACCCTCTATATTTCTCCTGCTTACGCTGTTGCGTGCTTGGTTAGAAGCGTTCAGCTATTGTTTTTTTCAAATAATTATAACCCTTACAGCATGCGCAAAAGACGGCGAAAGCGATCCATCTTGGGTAGACATTCCTGACTTGTTGATTACAGCTGAAGACAACAAAACAGGTGCTATGGTGAAGCCAACGTATAACTTCTCCGGTAACTACAAGAACCCAAAGTATCTAGGAGAGTGCCATTGTATGCCCAGATAATGGTACAGTAGACAAGACAAATAACTATGTAGTGGGTATGATTCCAGCCGCTACCAAGGAATACTTTAGCTGTGACAATATTGGGCTCTACACTAAATTCAATATGAACAATTCATTATTTTGATTCAATAGATCATATTAACTATTATTTATTTATACTTCCTTAGTAGTAGAATTGTATAAATAACCTCGTAAAGGACCACAAAGGTTCATCTTGACCTTCCGCGCAGCGGCTGCTGGGGCCGTGTAAAGGAAGCGGGGGAGTAGCGCGTTGTGCGAGCTCTCGGAGACGGCCATGGTTGCGGTGGTCAGCTGGGGTCTCACCTCGCCTTGGGAGGGATGGGTGTGCTTTGTGTGTAGCTGTGAGCGCGAGCTGCGTCCGTGGGCGGTGGCCGCTAGAGATGGTCAGGGTGGCCGACCCGAGAATTGTTAGTGTTAATCTTGTTGTTAGAATAATTGTACATGCATGTGTTTGTTTTGTTTTCAGTTTTCTGTTGTTTGCATGGAGTGGTCGGACGTCACTAGTTGTGTCGCATTAGTGGAGGCATTAGTGGCAGGGCTGGAAAATAAGCTCATGGCTCGTGGCTCGGCTCGGGCTCGTCCGAGCTTGGCTCGGTTTGCATAGGCTCGTGGCTCGGACCGAGCTCGAGCCGAGCCTATTTTTCAGGCTCACAGCGAGCCGGCTCGCGAGCCAAATTGGCTCGGTGGCCCAGCCCATGCAGGGAATTTAGTATGACTAATAACTTATATTTTTAGGAAAACGATGATGAAGATGATGTTGAGACAATTCCATTTCTTACAAGTATGATAGAGAGCAACTAAGCAACTACAATTATTTAGTAGTAACTAGTAAGTTAATATTATTCACTACAAATACATGAATGGACTGTTTGCAGTGACTCGGTCTAGACTGTTTGCAGAATTGCAGTGGCCTGGTCTCACAACAGTGTTGGCCCAATGGCCCATGCCGGATGGCCTATCCAAATCAGCGTGATCTTGGTTGATCATGGTCATGGGTTGATGAAATATATATTATTTGCTGATCTTTGAAGTCTTAAAATCTCAAATGTTGGCTGCTGGGATGCTAGTGGTAGAGACCTGAGTGCTGCCATGGCCTGGCTCAGCGAGTCAACGAGCCGGCGAGCGAGCCAGGACCGAGCTGAGCCGCCCTTTCGAGCTCGTTGCTTCACCGAGCCAAGCCTGACTCGGTTCGCTACCTGACCGAGCCCAGCCGAGCCGGCTCGGCTCGGCTCATTTCCAGCCTTAATTAGTGGTGGGTGCATATTCCATCTATTATGTGGGAAAGAATTGGAGCCCTCTCAAGCCATCCACCTCACCCCCATGCCATTTTGCAAAAAAAAAACCCTCTATGTTATTTAAATTATGGATAGGTCCTTGTAAATTACAAATAGATCCTTTGCGATTTTTTGTGAGTATAAAAAAAACTTTTTTAGATTACGTTTCGGTGAAAGGATTAAAGATGTCGCCTAGAGGGGGGGTGAATAGGCGAATTAAAATTTACAGCGGAATTAAACTTCCCGGAGCAAGTCAATCCGGAGTCTCCGGGTATTATGTCCGGATACTCCGGCTTATCCGGAGTGTCCGGGATTTTATCCGGATACTCCGGGTTGGGGAGCTCGGGAACGAAACTAGAACTAGTCAAGCAAGCGACTAGATACACGATTAACAACCCGAAAGACAATCTAGTAACTTAAGCAAGAGTAGATCTAGAGCAATGAAGTAAAACAAGCTAGAGCAAAAATCTACAAGAGCAAATTCACACAAGTAAACTAGAAAGCAAAAGGGAGAAGTGGAGACACTATTTTTCACCGAAGTTCGGATTCTTGAAGGGAATCCTACGTCTCCGTTGAGGTGGCTCGGTCGCACTTGAGCCGGGGTCTCTTTCAACCCGCTTTCCTCTCGTTGTTGCACAAATGCACTCGCCGGCTTCACTTCTTGTCTCTTCCCTTTCGGAGGCGAGACACGCCTTCACAAACGACCGGGGCTCACCACACGCGTTGGTAGCTCCCGGTGACTCCTAGCCGTCTAGGAGACCTTCAACCTCCAAGAGTAATAACACCACGGAAGTCGCTTGGAGGATGAACTAGTGCTCAACAACTCGAAATGAATGCACCTAGCACTTTACTTCTTCCTCTCCTCACCAAAATGGATCAACTATTAAATCAAATGGTGGGAGAAAGTAGGGGCTCTATTGAATGCTTTGAGAGTGTTAGAAATGGCTTGAATGCTGCAATGAATGAGCTCAATAGAGATCCTAGCCGTTGGGAGAGAGTGGAGGCTTTAAATAGTCATTTCAAAAACTAACCGTTACTCTCGTTTTTGTACAGGACGGAGTGTCCGGACAATTAACCCGGAGACTCCGGACAACCTGGAACTCAAAGTGGCCGAGGGGTCCAACCCGGAGACTCTGGACAAATTGTCTGGATACTCCGGATTGAATATCCGGAGAGTCCGGGTTACCTAGCTCGGTTGGAAATGAAATCTTTTGCAGACTGAATGCATGAGTGCTAATTTGAGATGCAAGTCTTGACGTTGAGCACATTGTCGGTGTTTCGTGCACCGGCAATACGAATTTGTGGTCGGATGGGGTCGCGCGCTCCCTCTCCCCGAATGGTCGACTCAAGGAGTCAGATGATGTATACTGGTTCGGGCTGAACGTCCCTACTCCAGTTCGTTCGGTGTGGGTGTATTGATCTTTGGGCGATGAACAAGAGGTATACAAGCGAGGCAGGGGGTCGGCCGACCGATCCCTCAGTGTTTTTGCTAGGGAGTTGTGGCTACCTAGAAGACCGTTTTTTCCATCGCCCCCCCTCTCGGGCCCTGCCTCTCCTTATATAGACGGAGGAGGTAGGTTACACGGGAGTTTGGGAAAACCACGAGGAAAGGGGCCTGCGTGTCTCGGAGTCTGGTTTCTGTCTTGTCCGACCGACCCCTGCCCGTCCCGAGGCAGGGTTGGTGGCTCTGTGATGAGTGGTCTTGCGTAGTGCTGTCTGGATGACGCATCGCGTGGTGCTCCTGTCAGCCTCGGCGGCTTTAATGGCGCTTGACTTTGCCTTGGCCTCGGGAGTGGGCGTATTCCTCTGCGGTGTGCCAGGCGATGGGACGGGGGCTTGACTTCTTCGGTGGCTCTTCTGACAGTCTTGGGAAGGAGCCGCCTACCCCGGTACGGATGCCAGGGGACGCCGCAAGACAAGGTACCGCTCGACACCGCATGGGCCTCGCTGCTCAGGCGGTGGAGCTTGCTGACCGCGCGCTCCAATATTAGGCGGTCGGAACCCGCCGACCGCCCGGGATCGGAGTCCCCCGACCGTCCAGGGTCGGTCCTGCACAGGTCGGGGTCCGCTCTCCGCGGCCCAAGTACCTTTTGGCAGTGCTGGGCCTTCGCCGCGGTTGGTCAGCCCGTTCGTGTTTCCGGGCTGATGGGGGTACCCATGGTACGGGTACTCGGCAAGAGTTTGAGCCCCGAGCGGGTCGGAGAGCTTGGTGCGGTTAGCCTTCGGGGTAGCCCGCCGAGGTCGGCGGCGCTAGGTCGGCGCGATCGCTTGGGGAGCCGCGCCACCAAAGAGCCTGCAAGGCGAAGACTCGGTGGTGTAGCTCTGAGCCCCCGAGCGGGTCGGAGAGCCGGTCGGGGGTTTAGCCCGGCGGTGGTAGCCGTCGGCCCGGAGGTCGGCGGCGCTTGGTCGGCGCGACTGCTTGGGAGCCGCGCCAGCCTAAAAAAGAGCCCGGGTGCGCGCGAGCGCACCCGGTGGGTGTAGCCCCCGAGCCCCCGAGCGGGTCGGAGAGCCGGTCGGGGGTTTAGCCCGGTCGGACTCTGGCAGGCTACGTCGTTCGTGGGCCCTTAGAGTCGGGTGAGCGAACGCACGTTTACCTTCGTCGGTTTGAACGTCGTGCTCGTGCGAGCTACTATCGGGCAATCCGAGTGGAACCTTGGCGATCTCCCTCGAGGGGGATCGTTTCCAAGCGGACGTAGCTCCCGGCGCGGGCGTCCGACCCGCTGCGGGGCGTTCCATAAAAACCTTTCCTTACTCATCCCGCGTCGGACTACCGGGTCGTTCGCCGACCCGGAGTGCGGCTGGCCGCCACTCATCGATGAGCTCCGCGGGAGAGTGTGAGGTATGGTCTCGGACGCGGGCCACAGTGATTGGGTCGTCCGCCGACCCATCTAGAGGCCTTCTGGGGGCTCACTGCGACCCGCCCCTTGCTCTTTTTTACGTGTTGGGGCGGCTTTCATTCCAGCTGGCCGATTCGCCTTCAGAATTCCTCAAGACGGCAGCCGGGCCTCGGGCGCGAGCCCGCAGGCCACTTGCTCTCCCGAGGCCGGGCGGCCCAGTGGGCCGTTTTCATACCTTTCTTGGCGTGGGGCGCCCTGGCCCATTGCGTGCGGCGGCGAGGTTGCGATCTTTGCGGCGTCTTGGCGCGAGGCGGCCGTCCTGTCGGAGCAGTTAATGCTCAGTGGGATTTAAATGGGCTGCGGCACGTTACCGGAGTAGTGGGCGAGGTGGCAGGCTGACGGTTGGCGACTGCGTCGGTTCGCGTGAGGAGGCGTCGGTTGGGTGCGGAGGCGCGTCTGTTCCCGCCGGGCGCCTATAAAGGAAGGAGAGGGCGGCGTGGAGGGAGCAAAGCCTTCTGCTCGCGTCCTCTGCAAAAAAAAAGGAGAGAAAACGCAAGGGAAGAAGAAAAGCTTCCTGCTTCGTCGCGCCGTCCCCCGCTCTCCTACACACACTTGGGGATGTCGTTGACCGTCGAGGGAGAGAGGGCCAGGTCGTCCCTGGCGGATGCTGAAGTGGCCAAGACTTCTGCGGTCCGCGCAGAAGAATCCGCTCGGGCGGAGGCCGCCCTCTTCCGAGAGGAATGCGAGTCGGCCCGCAGGGAGGCCGACCGGCTTCGCGGCGAGCGGGATCTTGCTCGGGGGGAGCTCGCGACGGCGAGGGAGCTTGCCGACCGCGCCGCGTCCGATCGAGAAGCGCGTGTCAAGGTCGAGGAGGAACTTCGCGCCAAAGAGGCCTCCGTGGCCGGTGAGTAGTTCAACCCCTTGGGAGCCACTGCAACGAGCGTCTTCTGACGCTGTTTTGTCCTCGCAGAGTCGCGGAAAAGCCTTAGCGACGCGCTGGAGTCGCGAAGGGTGGCGGTGGAGAAACGGGATGCGGCGGTCGAGTCACGTGACTCAGCCCTTAGGGACAAGCGGGTGGCGGAGAGGGACGCGGCCGATACGACGGCCGAGCTGACGGTCCTCCATGTGGGCATCCAGGCCGTCTGCGACCGGCTGCTCGGGCTTACTCCGGGCCCCAGCGCCATCCCCGCCATACTTGGAGGGGTCCCTGAGCACGTCGAGGCGTCGATGCGGGAAGCGGCGGTGCTTGGCGCTTCCTCGGCCCTGGTCAACACCGTCTCTTATTATGACGGCGTCGACCTTGAGGCGGTTGGGAGCGGCGTTGCTGCTGACTGAAGCGACGAAGAAGTCGACGCATTCATGGCCCGGGTCGATCCGTGCGCCCAAGAGATTGCCCGCCGAATCTCGCCGCGAGAAATCCTCCATCGGAAAGAGGGAGATGATTAGTTTCCCTATTTTTTGCTTTTTTGCAGTGCATGTAATGAACATGATTGCCCTAATCGAGTTCGACGTGTCGGGTTGTTTTAAGTTCTTTTGCCCGTCTACCTCGTGCTTCTTCTGTGATTTGGACAATCTTACGACCATAGCTACAGGGCCCGCGGGGGTGCCCTGAGAGCGTAGGTGTTGCTCCAAATCCGTCTGAAGAAATCACGGGATAGGACAAGCTACCTAGAGCGCTCGCTTCGTGGAGGAGAGGTGCCTAGGTCGGACCGCCTCCTTCGCGAAGCTTCCGTTCGGTCGGTTGGAACGCTGACCTGAGTGGGGGTGCTTCGACCGTCCCTTGCGTCTCTTGCTCGGAGGGCTTGTTTCCCCCTACAGAGTGCCACTTTGAAGCCGTAGCCGCGGAGGCGTAGGCCGTAGTACTTTGGGCCGGGAGAAATAGCCACGAGGTGGATAGCACGGTCGGTCGGAGTACGGCTTAGGTTAGCGACTCGTATGCTTTTTTAACGACGATCGGGGTCGGTCTGCCCTGATCGATCAAGCTATCTTCTGCTCGGGCAACTTCCTTTTTGCGCGAAATGCTACTCGGGAGCCGTAGCCGCTGGGGCTTAAGTTGTAGCATTCGGTTCGAGGAGGTTGCCTACGAGGGAGATTGTTTGATCGGTCGACTCGCCGACCTAAATCGAAAGGCTCCATCCGACCGCCGCTTGGCCCTTCACTCAAGTAGCCTCCCTTTTGCGCAAAGTGCTACCTCGAAGCCGTAGCCGCGGGGGCGTGGGCTGTAGCGTTTTGGGTTTGAAGAGGTTACTATGAGGGGGGTAGCGGTCGGAGTGGTTACCGGTCATCGATCTAGGTCGCTGACCCCTGAGGTCGTAAGGCAGCCCCCGAGTGGTGCGTGGGATCGAGGGTGCGCCGCCACGCACCGCTTGAGCCTGCACAATATTTTTGAAAAGGATTTATGTTTTTCTGGAGATAAGGGTGGATTAACTCGCCTTGGGGACCGTGCCGCTTCGGAGGCTGGTGTTGGGCCACGCGGCTTCCGCTCCGTTGCGTGATCTTGAGGCGCTTCGTCTTTCGCGCCTCCCGCACTGTGGGCTATAAAAGGAGAGGCGCCGGTGCGCTTGTTACTTTGCCAAGACTGCCACCAAACGAACTTTCCTCGCGTGCCATGGCGGACCGCTACACTCAGCCCCGCGAGGAAGTGGGCGCCCATCAGGCCTGGCTGCAGGAGGTGGCGGAGGTCGAGGCTGAGGCTGTTCGTGAGGACGCGTCTGGCGAGTTAGCGTCCTCGTCGTGGGCGTTCCCATCGCGGAAGTGAGGGCGCCGTGCAAAGCGGTGGTTGAGGGACGTCGCATGTCGTCCGGCTGGCGGGGCGCACACCAAGATCGTAGCGGGCGGTTCGTTCTTGGTTGGGGCGATGTTCCTCCATAAATAAATAAAGTGCTTCTTTGCTTCCTGTTTCTTTTTTCTTCCTCGAGGATTTTGCACTTGTGATTGTCCACATCCGTAGTCTTTTGGGACCGCAACGGATCCGGCGTAGGTTGGAGGCGGGACTTTATGTGTGTGTTACCGGAATGGGACGGCCCGACCAACTGTAGGTCGGTTGTCCTCGTATTCGCGGTCTTTGAGACGGGCAGAGTACTACTTCGGGACCTCTGCTTTCGGGGCGGAGGTCGCAGTACTTGCGGTAGATCAAGGACGGGAGAGAGAGAGAGAGAGAGAGAGAGAGCACTCGGTCGGTCGTCCGACAGCTGCGGCTTCCTTCGTTTGCGAACTTTTCGTATGGTACAGAGAAGGGGTAGGCTGATTACGGGTAGAACCTTCTCAACTTCTCTATGTTCCATGCGTTTGTAAGGAGATTTCCTTTAGTGTCTTTGAGACGGAAGGTGCCGGGTCGGAGGACTTCCGCGACGGTGAAAGGCCCTCCTGTATGGAGAGCTTGTGCCTGTCCTTCGCGGATTGGACTTGATGCAGCACTAAGTCGCCGACTTCGAACGAGCGGCCGCGAACCCGTCGGCTGTGGTAGCGGCGCAGCGCCTGCTGATATTTAGCCGACCGTAGGACCGCGACATCTCGAGCCTCGTCGAGTTGGTCGAGGTCATCCTGCTGTTCCTCGGTCCCCCGTGCGCTGTCTTAGTTCTGCACTCTTGGCGCACCGTACTCAAGGTCAGTCGGGAGGACAGCCTCCGCTCCGAACACCAAGAAGAAAGGTGTGAACCCGGTCGACCGGGTCGGCGTGGTTCGTAGACTCCAAAGAACGGGCGGTAGCTCGACTGCCCACCGTCCCGCGAATTTCTTCAGTCGACTGAAGATTCGCGGCTTGAGTCCTTGGAGGATCATGCCGTTGGCTCGCTCGGCCTGGCCCGTTGGCGAAGTGCGCCATCTTGCCCGATCGACTCGGATATTGAAGTCGCCGCAGAACTCGAGGAACTCCTTCCTCGTGAATCGCGTCCCATTGTCGGTGATGATGGAGTTGGGCACCCGGCGGTAGACAATATCGCGGAAGAAGCCTGCTGCCTGCGCCGATGTGATCTTTGCCAACGGCTTGGCTTCGATCCACTTTGTGAACTTGTCCACGGCGACGAGTAAGTGAGTGAAGCCCCCGGGCGCCTTCTTGAAGGGCCCGACCAGATCGAGCCCCCAAACCGCGAAGGGCCACGTGATGGGGATTGTCTGCAGGGCTTGCGCAGGAAGGTGCGTCTGCCTGGCGAAGAATTGGCATCCTTCGCAGGTGCGGACGATTTGGGTCGCATCTGCTACGGCGGTCGGCCAGTAGAAACCTTGTCGGAAGGCTTTTCCTACCAGGGACCGCGGCGCGGCATGGTACCCGCACACCCCGTCGTGGATGTCCAGCAGAAGGTGCTTCCCTTGGTCGGTCGGAACGCACTTCTGAAGGATTCCGGACGGGCTCCTTTTGTAGAGGGCACCTTCGACCAGGACGAAAGACTTAGCCCGCCGGGCGAGGCGCCGAGCCTCGGTGGTATCGGCGGGGAGCAACCCATTTGTCAATCGATCGACAAACGGTTGCCTCCAGTCGGTTTCGACGCTCAGGACGCCCAAGTCCGACCCAGGCGGGTGAGCATCTGGCCGAAGATCGGCGGGAGCGCCCGTCTTCGGGGGGTCGGTGGCGCCCTCAGCACTCGGGTCCAACCGGATTGATGGGCTGCTGAGGTCGGAAACGAAGATTCCAGGGGGAACCGGCCCTTTTCCGGAGGCGAGGTTGGCGAGGGAGTCGGCTTCACCGTTATAGCGTCGGTAGCTGTGATGGAGCTCGAAACCCTTGAACTTCTCCTCGAGCTTGCGGACCTCCAGGCAGTAGGCGGCCATCCGAGCGTCACGGGGCTCGGTGGCTTTCATCACTTGGTCGACGACCAGCTTGGAGTCGCCGTGAACGTAGAGCCGTCGTGGCGCCAGTCGGCGGTGATCCGAAGGCCATTGACGAGGGCTTCGTACTCGGCGACATTGTTGGTGGCGTCGAAGAGTAGACGGATGGCATACCGGAGCTTGTTGCCGAGTGGGGAGATGATGACGACCCCCGCGCCGGCCCCGTTCTTGGTGTAATACCCGTCGAAGTACATTGTCCAGTACTGCGGGTCCTCGACCACCGCAGGGACTTGCGCTTCGGTCCACTCGGCGACGAAGTCCGCCAAGACCTGGGACTTGATCGCCGTCCTGGGGACGTACGATATGTTGAGGCCGTTGAGCTCGAGAGCCCACTTGGCGATTCTCCCGGTAGCGTCGCAGTTGTGGACGACTTCTCCGAGCGGTGAGGAGGTTACCACGGAGATGGGGTGTCGATCGAAGTAATGGGAAAGCTTCCTCTTGGTAATGAGCACTGAGTACAGCAACTTCTGTATCTGGGGATATCGGACCTTTGTTTCGGAGAGCACCTCGCTGACGAAGTAGACCGGTCTCTGCACCTTGAAAATGCGGCCTTCCTCTACTCGCTCCACAACAAGTGCCGCACTGACGACCTGAGTCGTGGCGGCGATGTAGAGGAGTAAGGGTTCCTGTGGCTCCGGGGCGACTAGGACCGGAGGTGAGGTCAGAAAAGCCTTTAGTCGACTAAAGGCTTCCTGAGCTTCGTGGGTCCAGGAAAAGTGGTCGGACTTCTTCATCAGTTTGTAGAGTGGCATCCCGCGTTCGCCGAGGCGGGATACGAAGCGACTTAGTGCCGCGAGGCACCCCATCAGCCTCTGAACTCCCTTCAAATCGTTGATTGGCCCCATCCTCGTGATGGCGGAGATCTTATCGCGATTGGCTTCGATGCCGCGCTCAGAGACGATAAAGCCGAGCAGCTTGCCCTTGGGGACCCCGAAGACGCATTTCTCGGTGTTGAGCTTTATGCGAAACCGTCGGAGGTTCGCAAAAGTCTCCTCCAGGTCAGCGATGAGGCCATCGACCTTCCTAATCTTGACAACGATGTCATTGACGTAGGCTTCGATGTTACGGCCAATTTGGTCTGAAAAACACGCCTGCATACACCGTTGGTATGTGGCGCCTGCGTTTTTCAGACCAAAAGGCATCGTGACGTAACAATACGAGCCGTACGGGGTGATGAAGGAGGTCGCGAGCTGATCGGACTCCTTCATCGCAATTTGGTGGTAGCCTGAATAGGCGTCCAAAAAGGAAAGGGACTCGCATCCGGCGGTGGAGTCCACGACCTGGTCGATGCGAGGTAATGGGAATGGATCTTTCGGATAGGCCTTGTTGAGGCTCGTGTAGTCAACACACATTCTCCATTGCCCCGACTTTTTCTTTACAAGGACGGGATTGGCGAGCCACTCGGGGTGACGCACCTCCCTTACAAAGCCGGCGGCCAAAAGTTTGGCGATCTCTTCCCCAATGGCCTGGCGCTTTTCTTCGTCGAAAGCGCAGCGCGGCATCGGGTGCAGATCCCTGGTCGAATGTTCGAGGAATGCTCGGCGACCTCCTTTGGAACTCCGGCATATCCGAGGGTCTCCAAGCGAAGACGTCTTGGTTTGCTCGGAGGAAGTCGACGAGCGCTTTCCTATTTGGCGGTGAGGCGGCCCGATCCGCATGGTCTTGGCGGGATCTTCGGATCGACCGTGACCTCCTTCGTGTCCTCCGCGGATTTGAAGGAGCTAGTCCCCGATTTGCCGAGTCGGGCGGACTCGGGGCCTTCTCCTGAGTCGGGCGAGCTCGGCGGAAGCGACGACCGCCGAGGCCAGCTCATTACCGCTTCGCGATTGTAGGCGAAGCCGAAGGATGCGCCACGGTGATGACACCTTGCGGCCCTGGCATCTTCAGCTTGAGATAGGTGTAGTTGGGGACCGCCATGAACCGCGTAGCAAGGCCGTCCCCAGGATGGCGTGGTAGGAGCCGGGAAAGTCCACAACCTCGAAAGTGAGGCTCTCGGTGCGGAAGTTGTCCGGGCTCCCAAAGGTGACGGGCAGGCCGACCTGTCCGAGGGGGTGGGCCTGTTGGCCTGGGACAACGCCGTGGAAAGGCGCCCTGCTCGGCCGGAGGGCGGAGCGAGGGACCCCCAGGGCATCCAGGGTCTCAACATACATGATGTTGAGACTGCTGCCGCCGTCCATGAGCACCTTGGTCAGGCGCTTCGTCCCCACGATGGGGTCGACGACGAGCGGGTAGCGTCCCGGGTGCGGGATGTGGTCGGGGTGGTCGGTCCGATCGAAGGCGATCGGGCACTCCGACCACCTCAGGTAGGAAGGCACGGCGGGGGTCGCCGTGTGGACCTCTCGGTGGGCGAGTTTCAGCCGTCGCTTGTCGGCGTAGCACTCTGCCCCTCCGAAGATCATGAGGCAACCGTCGAGTTGTGGGAACTCGTCGGCTGGCTCATCGCTCTTCGCCCCGGCGTCGGGCGCCGGGTCGCGCTTCTTCCCCTTACCCCGCGAGGTCGTGGGGTTCCCGGAGAGAAACCTTTTCAGGACTTCGCAGTCCCGATACTTATGCTTGACGGGGTAGTCGTGATTCGGGCACGGACTGTCCATCAATCTTTCGAACCGGTCGGGCGTCTGCCGCGCTTGCTGCTTGGCGGGGCGGTCGGTGGCGGCGACCATTCGACCTTCGCGGCCCTGCTTCCCCTTCCGCTTCTTTTTGTCGGAACGGTCGGAGGGGGCGGCGGCCTCGGGCCCGGATGCCTTGCAGGCTATTCTTCTTTCGAAGATGGCCCCCACGGCTTCCTCGCCGGAAGCATGGTTGGTGGCGATGTCGAGAAGCTCCTTGATAGTCCGGGGCTTCGCGCAGCCCAACTTGTGGACCAGGGCCTCGCATGTGGTGCCGTAAATGAACGCCCCGACGACGTCGGCGTCGCGGATGTCGGGGAGCTCGTTGCCTTTCTTGGGAGAAGCGGCGGATGTAATCCGGAGGGTTTCCATTTGCTGCTTGCAGCTCTTCAGGTCCCAGGAGTTGCCAGGGCGTTTGTAGGTGCCCTGGAAGTTCCCGACGAAGAGATTCGTCAGGTCGGCCCAGCTGCCGATGGTGTCGGCAGACAAGTACTCGAGCCACGCTCGGGCGGAGTCTGCGAGATAGATGGGGAGATACTGAATGACGAAGAGGTCGTCAGTCGCTCCCCCGGCCCGGCAGGCGAGCCGGTAGTCTTCTAGCCAAACACTGGGGTTAGTGGCCCCCGTGTACTTGGCTATGTTGGTCGGAGCCCGGAATCTGGCCGGGAAGTCGGCGTTGCGGATGAGGCGGGTGAACGCACGCGGCCCGGGACCGTCGAATTTCGGGTCGGAATGGTTGCGTCGCCTGCTATCGGCGACCTACGAGGGCGCTGCTGCATCGGTAGCTCTCCTTCGCGCCTCGATGGTGGTGCGAAGATCATACTTGTCCCCCAGACGGTGGCGCACCGGGGTGTATGATGCCTGGGGGAGCTCGTGGAGCGGGGCCGTCTTGGCTGGGCTCCGTCGGCCCTGTGAGGGGGAGTGGCCCAGGCGGCCCGAGGTGGCGCCCGTCCGTCGGGAGCTGGAACCTTGGGCGTGCTGAACGACAGCACGTTCTACCAGTCCCCGGAGGTTCTGGTAGGTGGCCTTGGCTTGTGGCTCCGTTGGCTCAGGCAGCCCTCGGAGCAGCATTGCCGCCGCAGCAATGTTCTGGTTGGCGTGAGGGAAGAACGGAAGGTCGTTCGTCTCCTCGACCAATCGGCCGATACACTGGCCTTGCGCGCGCCGGAGGCGAGTGGTGGGTTAGGCTGACGGCGCTCCAGTTCGGCCTGGAGCTTGTCGAGCTCGGCCTTTCGGGCCTCTAGCTCCTCGCCGTTGCGAAGGTCAGCGGCGTTATGTAGGTGTTGTCGTCGTCTTCTGCCAGATTCCTCCCGCCGCTTCGTCGCGGAGGAGGGTCCCGAGGGTAGCGGGGTGGAGGACGGTTCCGCCGCACTGGTCATGTTGCACTCGCGGAGTACGCCTGCGCGGATACTCTTTGCCGAGCTAGAGCCGTGGCTGGAGGAATCCGCCAAACAGGTCGTGGAGGAAGCCGCCACAGAGCCGCCATGGCCACGAGTTGAGAGCCCGTGGAGGGTGGAACCGCCGCCGCCGCGGCTCGTAAGCGGCGTCGCCAGAGCAAAGCGATGCCGGCGACAGGCCCGCCGCCGCGGCCCATGCGGGGCCTCGAGGCGGAGGTTGCCGAGACATCGGCAACCGCATCGAGCTTATGACGGCGCCCGGTCCCGGACGGCAGCGGGAATGAGGACAAGCTCTCCCGCCGTGGTGACGATGAAATCGAGGGTGCCGAAGCGGATCCAGCCCCTCGACATCGGCGAATCGTGGTGGGAGGAGGCCATCAGGGAGGAGAATGGGAACCCGAAGATGAGGATGTCGGTGAAGACGCGCGAGAGCCCCTACCTGGCGCGCCAACTGTCGGTGTTTCGTGCACCGGCAATACGAATTTGTGGTCGGATGGGGTCGCGCGCTCCCTCTCCCCGAATGGTCGACTCAAGGAGTCAGATGATGTATACTGGTTCGGGCTGAACGTCCCTACTCCAGTTCGTTCGGTGTGGGTGTATTGATCTTTGGGCGATGAACAAGAGGTATACAAGCGAGGCAGGGGGTCGGCCGACCGATCCCTCGGTGTTTTTGCTAGGGAGTTGTGGCTACCTAGAAGACCGTTTTTTCCATCGCCCCCCCCCTCTCGGGCCCTGCCTCTCCTTATATAGACGGAGGAGGTAGGTTACACGGGAGTTTGGGAAAACCACGAGGAAAGGGGCCTGCGTGTCTCGGAGTCTGGTTTCTGTCTTGTCCGACCGACCCCTGCCCGTCCCGAGGCAGGGTTGGTGGCTCTGTGATGAGTGGTCTTGCGTAGTGCTGTCTGGATGACGCATCGCGTGGTGCTCCTGTCAGCCTCGGCGGCTTTAATTGCGCTTGACTTTGCCTTGGCCTCGGGAGTGGGCGTATTCCTCTGCGGTGTGCCAGGCGATGGGACGGGGGCTTGACTTCTTCGGTGGCTCTTCTGACAGTCTTGGGAAGGAGCCGCCTACCCCGGTACGGATGCCAGGAGACGTCGCGCACAAGGCAGCTGCCTGACACCGGCGTGGGCCCTGCTCAGGCTGGTGGAGCTTCTTGGCCGATCGCGCTCAATATTAGGCGGTCGGAACCCGCCGACCGCCGAGATCGAGTCCCCGACCGTCCAGTGGTCGGTCCTGCCTGGTCGAGTCCGCTCTCCGCGGCCCAAGTACCTTTTGGCGATCTTGGGCCTTCGTAGCGGTTGGTCGGCCGTTCGTGTTTAAAGTGATGGGGGTACCCATGAATGCAATTTTCGTCACACATGCACATCCTAAAGGCGATTTCTCGTCGTATCCTCTTAATAGTACGGCTATCCTTAAGACACAAATATAAAATGAATATTACAACTCTTGTCTTGATGCTGTCTTTTCAACTTTTGAGAGGTTGTGGGGGCATCCAATCCCATTCCAACTTGATATGATCTCGATATCTGCATTAATCTTAGTTGAAGCATTAGATCACTTTAATTGTGTCATCATTAATCACCAAAATAATTTGAGGGGCCTAGATGCACTTTCATTAGGTCCCTGGTTTGTTACTTTACAGCAAAGCCCCCCCGCTAAATACGAATCTCGAATGAGCCCTTTTCTAATTTTTCATAATAGCGATTAGGTCAAAAAATGTAACAAACAGGTCCCCGGCCGTTACGTCCAGGTCTTTTCTCCGTTTTCCCTGAAATAAATATTTTCGTCAATAGAAATATGTGTACGTTTTCCCAACTCGATCTCTAATATTTTTCGAAACATGTATTATTACTTGGTGAACGCATAGAGTGTTAAACTCGATAAAAGAAGGTTGACATCTCTAATATTTTTCGAAACATGCATTATCACCCTGTTAACACATAGAGTATTAAACTCGACAGAAGGAGGTTAGCCGGGTAATGATAAAGTGTTAACCAAATTCGTCAAAAGAAATATATGTCTAGGTTCTTTCTTCGTTTTTCCCGAAAAAAATATTTTCATCAACAGATATATGTGTACGGCTCTATCTCTAGATTTTTTCTCCCAACTCGATCTTTAATCTCTAGATTTTTTTCCAAACTCGATTTCTAATATTTTTTGAAATATGTATTATTACTCGGTGAACGTATGGATTGTTAAACTCGACAAAACAAGGTTGGCATCTCCAATATTTTTCGGAACATGTATTATTACCCGGTTAACGCATAGTGTTAAACTCGACAAAAGAAGGTTGACGGGTAATAATAAAGTGTTAACTAAATTCGTCAAAAGAAATATGTTTGCAACTCAATCTCTCTATTTTTTTGTAACTCGATTTCTGATATTTTCCGGAATAAGAAATATATGTATACATCTGTATCTCTGTAGTTTTTTTTGCAACTCGATCTATAATATTTTTTGAAAAATGTATTATTCACCGGTGAACATATATAGTGTTAAAATCGCTCCGAAAAAAATATCTTTAGGTCTTCCTACAGTTTTTTAGAAAAAAATAGAGTAAATTTTACACTGTGCGGTGTGCGCCGCACATTCTGACTAGTTAGTGAGATGCATGCACGAGTGCATGGATGTAGGAGGGCTCATTCAATGGGTGATCAAATATGTAGGAGGGCGCATTCAATGGGTGACCAAGTTTGTAGGGACCAAGTCTTCAGGAGGGCACGTTCCCTGGATGGCAGCGTACTTCTCTGATCCATTGCATCTATATAATCTTGTACATGGGATGCTCAAGGTAGAGAGTAGCTAGGAACAAAGAAGAAAGACGCTAACTCAAGTCCGTTGTAATCTTGAGTCAGTAGGTGTCTTTAAGGGTGTATTCCTTGTATTCTTGGTGAGCTAAGTACGAGAATATATAAATGTGTATGTTCATGGTGTATTTCTTGTTCTTGTTTCCACGAGTTCGTGTTTGATCCTCGGGCTAGTTCCAACAATTGATATCAGAGCGAGGTTGTGAGTTGCATGCCTAAGTGTTCGTACCGCGGCATCATGTCGATCGTGGAGCGGGCGGCAGCGGTGAATGTAACATCCCAATATTTTAAAAAATAAGAAAAATGAAAATCTAGAATTTAAAAATAAAATCAAATAGAAATTTTGATTGGAATCAAAATTTCATTTAACATTTATTAATTCCACTACATTTTCTTGAATTCAGTAAACGAATAACTTCAATTTGGAAATTTTTTTCCTAAAGAACAAATTATTAAAATAAGATTCAAAGATGATCTTAGCTTTGAATAAACATATTTTCTGAATTTCTAAAACAATTTAATGGTTTTTCTTCATTTAAAACGTGGATTGGTAAAAAGTAAAAATAAAAAGGTAAAACGGTAAATATGTGGTAAATTATCCAAAATTTGGTAAAAATATGTGGATACCTCAGGAACACGATTTTTTCAGTCAAAAATTAATGTGAACAAAATAAAGCAATGAAATGATTATTTCTCTTAATTAAGTTGGACTACAAACAGTTCAAAGAAGCATTTTTATAAATTCTTTTGCAGCTGCAACGTGGCTCAATTTGTGAACATAAAATATTCAAACCATTACCCATCTCTTATAAAATTGGTGAAAATTAAAAGTTATATTTACCATTTATTTCAATTTAATCAATCCAAAACTGGAAATCAGCAAAATAGAATAAAAGAATCATTAGAAAATAAATACTAAAGTTTTAGATTTACAATTTTTATTGAAGGTTCCTAACATCATTATAAACCTTGTATAAATGTTTCGAAAATTTATAAGTTGAATTAGTCCCTCAATAAAATCAAATACCGAAATGGAAATTTTGTACAGTCTTGATTGTCAGAATTTTAATTAAATAATTACAATGAATTATATTCTAAATTTTTACAGTAGCAATATAACTTATCCAGGACTCTCCATAAAAATCTACCAAAATTCTGGACCTGAATTGGCCACGCGATTAAATAGCTTTTCGCCGGTCTGTCTGCAAACCGTCTTAAGTGCCATCTTTTGCAAATGGGGCCCACT
This sequence comes from Rhipidocladum racemiflorum, assembly GCA_036346355.1. Classification (NCBI taxonomy): domain Eukaryota; kingdom Viridiplantae; phylum Streptophyta; class Magnoliopsida; order Poales; family Poaceae; genus Rhipidocladum; species Rhipidocladum racemiflorum. Next base: position 11,645,435 of record CM070589.1, read on the forward strand.
CGTCAGGAGGCTCTTCTTCAACCTCTTGCCACCACGCAGCAAGCAGCCAACAGAGCTCTCGGTTTTTGGTCAAAACAAGTAAATCAAAGCCACAAACTTCTAGTAAAATTCGTGGAAACAGCAAGCATCATCATTACACTGCCACGCCATACCCTGGTAGCGTCTATTCCACACAGCCACGAGCCGCAAATGATCTCCAAGTTCACACTACTGTAGCCACCGCCATTGATGCCTATTTAAGCTAGCTAAAGTGCCATTTACTCCATGCCTCGTTTCCTCACGACCCTTAGGGCTTACTCAACCTCACATGAGTCCCAATTCGGGCACCGCCATGCTTCTTGCCCCACTTCAACCATGGCAGCCGCACTATTCATTCTCAGCCCCATTTCTCACACAAAAAATCATTCTCCAATTCCTTGCATCAGAAGCTCCATCATACGTTGCCAAACAAAAACTCCAAACCAATTTTCTTGTTCCCCAACCGGATAAGCGCCTCCACGTGCCTCTTCTTGCCGCCGGCCATTTCATCGTCGCGCTGCCGTTACACACCATCCTAGCTTCGACCGGCGCCTCCCATGAGTTTGCCGAGGTCCCCTCTTTCCGTTTTGATCCTCACCCGCAGCTCCGGATGCCTACTTTGCCGCCGAGCAAAGCTTACAGAGGCTCCAATGCTAACAACCAGGGCCCGTCCTGACATTTTGGGGGCTTTTGGGGGCCCGGGACGAAAACTTATATGGAGGCCCCATCCACCTCCTCATATATATATGTCTATGTATATATATGTATGTATATATATAGTCTTATAAGCACACATCATTGAAGAAATTAATATTCGATGCACAAAAATTACTTCCATAGGATACTTTAAAGTTTATGAAATGACAAATGTAAATTGTAATCATAAGCATTTACTTGGCACTTGGCATCGTTTTAAGAAATTTCTTCTAACATTTTGTGATACAAAATCATCAATTATACTATTGCTATCAATCTCGTCCAATAACTTCTTCTCGACGCATGAAGTCACCAAATCATTTAACCTTTCTTGAGTCATTGTTGATCTCAAATAGTTCTTCAACAATTTCAATTTTGAAAAGCTTTTCGATCGATGCAACGATCCACAGGCACAGTAAATAAGATTCGATAAGCAATGGAGACATTAGGATAACAATCCACATCTATACCTCGGATTAGGGACGATCACGGCTCGTCGGCGAATTGCCCAGACAGCACCAGTGCACCACGTCCAGGCGATCACCGTTTTTTTTTCTCTCTCAACGCGTCGCCACGTCCAGGCGATCGACGGCCCGCCGCCCCTCTTGTTTTTCCCTGGATGAAGCCCCTAGCCGCCAGCCGCCAGGAAGTATTCTTTTGGTGGAAACCCTCTTTCCTCAAAAAGATTTCTAGTCGCTCACGTCCTGGCGTCCTGCACAACTAGTCCAATGCCAAATTGCCAAGCATATATATATACGTATACGTAGGCTGGCACTTTGCTTAATTACTTTGAGGTTTTAGACTACAGGCAGAGCAGAATACGTAACAAAGCATGGACCGGCACTTTGCTTAATTACTTTGGGGGCCCTTGACTTTGGGGGGCCTGGGGCGGCCGCCCACCCTGCCCCCCTTCAGGACCGGCCCTGGTAACAACCAACTTTGCTGACACAACCAAATCAATTTGAGACTAATTAGATGATTCAAAAAGGAAGAGGAGTAAACTCATAAGTTTTATGAACCTATTTAATTTAGTCTTTAATTTAATTAGGCAACTTAGATTTCTTTGTTGCCATGTCAGCTAGGCCACATGGTTATTAAATTAAATAATTGGTTGGATAGGCAAAGGGGTAAGGTGGCAAGAAAAGATTATGAGAATCCTTGAATAATTCAATTCTCAGAAGCTTCAATGAGTCCACAGGTCAGCACAGAACCAATTCAATCTTTTGCCAAAAACAGAAATATGCTTCCCTGTTTAGGAAACTTATTTTGGTAATTTAATTGCAATTTATTTCAATCCGACAAGATTCAAATCAACCTAACTTTTAAACCATAGATCCAAATCGGATGAAACCAGTTTCTAAATTTATATTAAATCATCTAGTTTTAGAATTTGCAAAAATATTTAAATTTTTACCATTGATTTAAATCAGATTTCAAATTTAAAGTATGGGTTTGAAACTAGTTACATGTAGAAGTTGTGCAAATGAAACCCAAATTGAATGAAACTTGTTTTTTTTGAATCCTTGTATAATATTCTATATAAATATCTAATTATATTTAAATTTGAAGTCAGTTTGTATTACTTTCTACTTAAATTTGTTCTCAATATGATAAAGATTCAAATAATCATGACTTATTCAAAATAAGTTCAAATAATGTGAAACTTATTCTATTATGCTAGTTAAATAGTAGAGAACATGATTTTGCAATAATACTTAGGGTACACCATGCAATTTTTAATTAATATTTACTCCTGTCCCTTTATGTCCTAATATAGATATAGTAAACTATAAATTCTTTAATTTATGAATTGAATGTTAAAATGGTCATGAGGTCATGAATATTATATTGATGCAAAAATATTTATTGATTAGTTAAGTTTGAACTAGGTTTGTAGATAAATCATACTTTCTTGTCATATGTACTCAGAATATAATCAATGCATATAGAACTTGTTTTGTATAGTCTATGATACAAGACCATGTAATACTGTAGGAATGATTAGGTCTGTCCTTAATCCATATCGTTTACTCTTGTAAATAAAATTCTAGACATGGTATCCACTTAGCCTTTTAATCAATAAGCACTTTCATCTGCTAGATGGAATATTAATTAATAATAAAAACTAGTACTTGTAAGATCATTATTAGATTACTCCTTAGAATCTAGATTGCTCTTTTATGTAAAAGTAATTCTATTATAGCATGCTTTGCAACTGAATCCTATTAAAACATAACTCTATGCATTATAAGCCCTAAAAGCCCCTAAAATAGGTAAATAACTTTGCTCAATAACTAGTACCATAGGTTAAGCTTTACTTGCATTAGTAGTTAATTGTTAAACGTCTGGTAATTACTTAAATTAAACCATGCAACTTGTACCTACCATCACCTTGTTGTTTTATGTAATAGTTTATAATAATATAAACAATTTTGGCCTCTTGAATTTGAAATTTAATATATTTAAAAATACAATCTTAGCTTCTTGAATTCGTAAAACAAAATAGAGTAAATCGTAAAGAACAAGTATGCGTATTGTTAAACCCATCTTTGCGTCTTAAGTTAATATACGTTTGCTTATACGATCACGAAACCCTAACTACAACCATGACCATTTTGTGTAATAATTGTTATTTGATTTTCCATCTGATTTCTTTTTGCCCTTATTGAAAGTGTTATTTGCTATATGCTACCTTTTCCGTTATTCGATTTGTAGAATCCGACGTTTCGGACTTCGTCATCAACAACCTCAAGATTACGTCGTTGACTTCGTCGCCAAAGACAACAAATAGCAAGGCAAGCACCCCTTGATCATATTGATCCTAATTTTTCATAATTAAACAAAATGTTAATTAAAACTTGCCTGCATATACTATGTTCCATAAAATTATTTTTGGGTACTGGTAGATATGCCTTTCATTGATGGATTTTCTTAATTGATATTGATATGAGAACCTTGACAACCTTAGCTCGAGGTTAGACACTTGATGTCAAAATGGATATATTCGATTATTATATGCATATGATTAGCCACGCTTTAGATTGGGATACGAGCGGATGGTTTCTTGTTAAGTAATGAACTTAAATACTTGACATATTGAATTAAGTATTGGATATGATGAACTTTAATCTTGAACTTGATGGAATATTGTGATTTTAATGTTTCATCTTTCCAAAAATAAAACTATTGTTTTGACGTGGGTGATCATTGGCAATAGTCGGTAGTGCAATTAATCATGCACGTAGATAGGGAGAAGTATCGCCTATGTCACTTTAAGGACCGAACGTAGTGTTGCATGATCCAAGTATAACCGCAGTACATCCACAAGTCTTTGGGATGGGGCAGTCTTGACTTATTAAATTATTTGGGGACTAGCTTTTGCACATTGGTAGCGGTAGTAGCACGGGCATTCCTGGATATATTTACACATCTTGCTTTCGCAAATGTACTGTTAGCCTATCCTTTGTAATAAGCCATGCATGTAGAATATTAGCTTTGCATTATGTGCATGACTTGGCCGAGTAACAAGTACTCACCCTTGCCACAATACAACATCGCTGAAGAAGAGTCGGCCTTGACTTTGGAGGAAGAATTCAGGAGGAGCCGACGAACTAGGGGCGAGCCCAGTCAGTTGCCTGTGGCATATTGGTTGGCGCCACGCGTTTTCTTTATATTCCACTGCTACTGTCTCTCTTAATAAGTTTCTGCCCTGCGAGGCGTACTTTTGTAACTTGACCATAAGGTCGAGCAACCGGTTATATTTCCCTTTTAATAAAGTACTTTACTAATTCGTTGAGTATGATTGTGATATTTACCAATGTTGAGACTGTGTGCAGTAGCGTGATCCTGGACTAGTGCTGAATACACAGAGGGTCCGGATTTACAAATTCGGGTACCGACATATATGTAGGGGTAATCAAAGGATGGCAATAGAGTTTATTTATCTGGATGCAGTTTTATAATTTTAATTCATTTTACATTTTTAAACACACACCAATAAATAACAGTAATTTGGGGTTTTCCTAGTTCAACAACAACATTAACCAATTTATCCAAAATTCCAACACATTACTTGAGCTTGGTTACGGGTATCACCCAGTTCAAACTTAACTTCATTAACCGGAAGTACGGCGTATTCGAATACCATCATGATTAACTCTGTAGAGATGCTTAGCTTTACCCACAAGATATATGCGGCCTTAATGCCAATGTAAGAATTTCCATGCAACTTAAATGCATGTGGCCGGACCGATATTATCACAACATTTTGTTAATCATTCCTGTTGTTTAGTTGTTAACCGATAGGCCTGACGCTAACTTGGACACAGAGTTCCAATTAGCACCTACCGTTGTGAGAATCGCTGAATGACACTTTAGACCATTCATGTTCCACCCCTTCGGTATACTTCCCTGCCGGGAAGGACGATCCCTATTCTCCATAGATAATAGTACCACCAGAATTTATCCAATTTTAGGTTCAGAAATAATTAATTTACTGAACTATGTTGGAGGTAGGCCCACTCACCAGTCCGACCTGTGGTTGAGCGGGAACTTAAGTTATTTACTTTGCTCAAGGGGGTTATTAACCTTACATTACCAAAGACCAAGCCTTTAATCCACAAACCCATTCCGGTACTCACAATACCGGCCACCAGACAAACCAAGGCATTAATCACCAGCCGGGGATCGGATTCTCATCCACTCAGGGGATTAATCCGATTATGTCCCCCTGATTGTAGCACTTTTATAAACATCCGAATCAACGATTCTAAGCATTTTTATTTCCATTTTAAAGCATTTGAACTAACTACAGGAATAATAACTAACTTATTAGTAAGCGGTGAGTAATCATCTAGGGTTACAAGGAATTTAATATGGTTCAATATTTTTCAAGGAAGTTTCATGAGCAATTCGGCATTATCTAGGTATCACATCATTCCAAATTAACAGTTTTCAATATTTCAACGTACAGTAAAATAATGCGATATAAAATAATTAATAGCTATAGCATGGCATGATTCGGATCAAAATGATCAATGGTGTACGGCTTGCCTTGCTCGGCAGCTGGATGGGCTGAGTCGTAGAGGAAGTAGTCGTTCCCGGCATCCGTCTGGTCCAGATCTAGCTCCGGGTAATGCTCAGGCTCCTGCGGCATCTCAACGGACGGATCTAGCGCGGAAAAGGGTGAACAACCATAAATAAACAAAAAACAACGACTGAAAACGAAAACGGAAACTGAAACGGAAATCGGAAACTGGGCCGGGAGAGAACGGAGGGCAATTTGGGCAAGTTGGGAATTTTCGGAGTGTCGGATTGTAGAACGGAGGGCATTTTTGGACTCAGTGGATAAAAACGGTCAAGATAGTGTATTTGGAGGGTTTCTGGGGTGTCCGGAATTTTTCGGGAATTTTCAAGGGATTTTTAAACGATTTTTCGGATTTAATCGCAGGGCGGGGCGGCTTGGCCACGGACCGAGGCGGAGGATGGAGCCGGTCGGCCAGGTAGGCCAGGTGGGCTGCGGGAGCAGGCCGGGAGAGATGGGCCGAGGCCCAAGGACTCAAGGAATTTGGCCCAAAACTGAAAAACGAAAATCAAACTCAAATTCCAAATAAAGCAAATGGAATCCAAATTCAAACATAAATTCATTTTGACTTCAAATGGCGAGATCTCGACTTGTATGCCCGAGATGTGTCGACGTGGTGGACTCGATCTCTCGGTCACCACGGCCCAGCTTAGCAGGTACGAAATCACCGTCCGCTCGGTAATGCCCAAACACGCCGACTCCTCCATCCGCCAACCGCGGCGCCGTCGCCATGCTCCACCTCCGGAGGCGCTTTCTCCCGCTGCTCCGCGCCCCATCCCATCTTACCACCGCAGCCGCACCCTCCACCTCTCTCCACCTTCGCGCTCTCGTCCTCTCCACCTCCGCCTCCGCGTCCCCCACCCCATTCTCTGTCGACGATTACCTCGTCGCCACCTGTGGCCTCACCGGCGCCCAAGCGCTCAAAGCGTCCAAGAAGCTCCCCCACCTCAAGTCCGCCTCCAACCCCGACGCCGTGCTCGCCCTCCTGTCCGGCGTCGGCCTATCCCGCCCCGACATCGCTACCATCGTCGCCGTTGACCCGCAGCTCCTGCTTTCCAGGGTGGGCAACGTCGCTCCCCGCCTCGCCTCCCTCCGCGACCGCGTCGGTTGTCCGATCCCCAGATCGCCCGCTTCCTCCTGCGAGGATGGAGTTCTTGAGGAGCACTCTTGGTTGCTCCAAGGACAAGCTTGCCAGTGCAGTCTGCAGGCACCCACTGATTCTTAAACTATCCATAGAAAAACTTCGCTGCAACATAGAGTTCTTGAGGAGCACTCTTGGTTGCTCCAAGGACAAGCTCGGTGCTGCGTTCTACAAGCAGCCACAGATTCTAGGACTATCCGAGGAGGTACTTCGCCACAAGATAGAGTTCATGGTCACTAAGGTTGGCTTGGAGCCAGAGGACATTGTGGAGAGGCCCCACCTGCTCACTTACAGCCTGGAGAAGCGGCTGGTGCCACGGCATTATGTCATAAAGGTCCTTCAGGTGAAGGGATTGATGAAGATAAGTGTTAGTTTTTTCTCAATATTTCGTGTTGCTGACAAGGATTTCATAGCAAAATACATTGATCGTCACAGGGACGCTGTTCCTGGGCTCACAGATGCTTATGCTGCAGTTTGTGCTGGGAAGTTGCCTACTAAAGTCGAACATTGAAACCTTCGGTCAGATGTATTGCTGAGTCTTTTAGGATTAAAGCTAACACAACACCTCATGCTCTGATGCTCAATTGCTCCATTAGTTATTGTTCATTCATATCTTTTTCAAATCTTGATTTCAGTTGTAGAACTTCTAGTGATCTTATATTCTTGTTGCTCATGTTGTGAACTTGTGATCCTAGCTTCAATTGTGGATATCTCTGAAGCAACTGGACTGTCTTAGTTGCCGTACTGCTCATGTGGTGCCTCATTGCTTCTGCAACTATATTTTTTTATTCTGGTGTTTTGAGCAAACAGGGTTGACCGTATTAGCTGCCTCTTTTGTGCCCCCCTGCATTTCGTAATCTTGTTTTTCTACTTCCAACTGATGTGTACTTGTCTCTAGGAGTATTTATTTCGTAATTTTGTTTTTATTTTGAACTTAATGGATTACCCATATCATTTCAAGTGCTGTTTCAATTACTCATTGGTTACTTCATTAAGGCTTTGACTTTCTACTAGTGGTGGCCAAAATCACTACGGGAATGGACTTTCCGTCTACACATGCAAATCTAATGTTGTAAACACCACCTAAAAATTCATGCTTGTTAGCAAACTGATTAGTGACACTAGAGGAGGCTAGGACCCCATAACAAAATAGCTTGTTTTATAGAAGTTTCAAATCATTCAAAATTGAGCTACTCCAAACAAGCCCTGGTGAACGATAATTGAGAGACTAACACATGGGAGTTGGGATCACCCGTCGAGATGTATAATGCCATATTGTGATTTCTTTGTGCTTAATTGAACTGCTCGTAACGACTGTTGCACTTAATTTAGTGAAACAAATGCAGAGGATTCATTCCCTGATTTTATAATCTTCCTTTGTGGGAAAATATGTTATGCACAATTTCGCCTGACAATAAACGTAGGGCACCCATTTAGAATCCTGTCTGAAAATAAACTGGACAAAGCGCAAAAGAGTAAGACTTTCCTTTGTAGTGCTGTTATATCTAGAATGAGACTTTTTATAATCTCCAGAAGATGTTAAAATTTATAATAAAGTATTACCATTCTGTATTGAAAGTTAATATGTTCACCTTCAGATTATTGGTACCTCTTGGTATCATGCTAGGCTAACGTCCATGATAATTTGGGACAAGGTTCTGATGACCCATAGAAAATGCTTTGAAGCTTTGCCCTCTTGATCTAAAAAAAAATGCTTTGAAGTCCTATACCGAACCTTGCGAGACATTTCATTTGAGAAGGATCATGTGAGACATTTCATTTGAGAAGGATCATGTCTTCTCCTCGCCTTTTTGAGGGCCGAGCGTAGCTCAGCGGCAAGGCGCTTCGGCGCCAGGTTGCCTTCCCGCGTTTGAGGATCGACGTGGGCATCTCACGAGCCGGGTGCGACACCGGTGTGTGTATGCGTGTGTGTAGTGTGCGTTTGTAGCCCTGCTGTTCTCCTTCTTTAATGAATATCATAGCTCCTGGTCATTTTTCAAAGAAGAAGAAGAAGAAGGATCAGTTCTTCTACCGTCTCGTTTGCAGGAAAGCCTGTTGTTTTAGGCCGCAATTTTAGGCGATTTCTTCCTGTAGTTGATTCTTCGGTAACAAATTCATAACTTTGCCAACATGTGACAGTTCTTAGGCTCATTGTCAGTATGCGATTGTTGTGCCCTGGGTAATCTCTTAGTTCTATTGTTTTTTTCAAATAATTATAACCCTATTATATCCGGGAGGTACCCAGAACTGACTGTCCGTCATAAACGTAAGAAAATACAGCAACATTGATTACCCTCTATATTTCTCCTGCTTACAGCATGCGCAAAAGACGGCGAAAGCGATCCATCTTGGGTAGACATTCCATCTGACTTGTTGATTACAGCTGAAGACAACAAAACAGGTGCTATTGTGAAGCAGCCAGCGTATAACTTCTCCGGTAACTACAAGAACCCAAAGTATTTAGGAGAGTGCCATTGTATGCCCAGATAATTGTAAACTAGACAAGATAAATAACTATGTAGTGGGTATGATTCCAACCGCTACCAAGGAATACTTTTAGCTGTGACAATATTGGGCTCTACACTAAATTCAATATGAACAATTCATTATTTTGACTCAATAGATCATATTAACTATTATTTATTTATATTTCCTTCGTAGTAGAATTGTATATATTTTAGGTTTGTAAACACTACAAGTCTTGCTGAGTATGTAATGTACTCACCCTTGCTATCATTGTTGTTTTTAGGCAGGAAACTTCGACAGGTACTCCGATGCAGTAAAACGGGATTATTAACAACGGTTCTAAGGCTTTACTTGTCAGTTGCCTGCGGGTTATGTGGCAAACTACAAGTCATTGATTCTTTTGCTATGTCTAGTCGACCTCGTCGGTCGTACTATATCAATACTTCCGCTGTAATAAAATATGAAACTTTTGCATGGTTCTGATCTCAAATTGTGTTTGTGCGTGCTAGCTACTGATCATGGGACTAACACAGTATGCGCATTAGAACCTTTCTTTTATGTTACACTGTAGCATAAAAGGGAGGGTCTCACAGTAAAGGAGGGATCTGTCTCCCTCCAGTACCCGATGTTGTCGAGTTCAAACTACTTCGCTTGGGCGATCAAGATGGAGGTGTTCATGGAGGATCAAGGCATTTGGGATGCCATTGAACCCACGGAAGAAGAAGCCATGGACAAGATGGCGATGGCGGCCATCATCCAGGCGATCCCTGAGCAAACTTTATTGCAGGTTGGTGGGAAGAAGACGGCGAAGGAGACATGGAATACCTTGAAGACCATGTACCTCGATGCCGATCGTGTCAAGAAAGCGCGGGTGATGTCCTTGAAGTGTGACTTCCAGGCCATGCACATGAAGGAGACCAAATCTGTGGATGAGTTCGCAGGGAAATTAATTTCCCTCGTGAATGAAATCCGTGGATTGGGTGAAACATTTGAGGATGCGGTCGTTGTTAAGAAGCTTCTTCTATCTGTTCCAGATAGGTTCATGCAGGCCGTGGCTGCAATTGAGCAGTTTGCGGATTTGGAGACCATGCCGATCGAGGAGATGATTGGGCGCATCAAAGTGTACGAGGGAAGGATTTGCAAACTCCATGGCGAGGAGGGTGACACACACTTGTTGCTCGCCAATGGCGAAGAGGGTGTGTCCAATCGTCATGGTAAGAATAAGTTCTACAAAACAAAGGTGAGGTGTTTCAACTGTAACGAGTTGGGACATTTGAAATCAGAGTGTACTAAGCCCAGAAAGAAAGGGTGGAGGGAGCTGAATCTCGCCGACGTGGATGAGGAACCAGCGCTCTTGTGGGTGTGGTCATAGTGGACAACAAGATTAAAGGGGTGATTGTTAGTGTTAATCTTGTTGTTAGAATAATTGTACATGCATGTGTTTGTTTTGTTTTCAGTTTTCTAGTGTTTGCATGGAGTTGCTGCACGTCACTAGTTGTGTCGCATTAGTGGAGTCATTAGTGGTGGGTGCATTAGTGAGATGCATGCACGAGTGCATGGATGTAGGAGGGCTCATTTAATGGGTGACCAGTTTGTAGGAGGGCTCATTCAATGGGTGACCAAGTTTGTAGGGACCAAGTCTTTAGGAGGGCACGTTCCCTGGATGGCAGCGTACTTCTCTGATCCATTGCATCTATATAATCTTGTACATGGGATGCTCAAGGTAGAGAGTAGCTAGGAACAAAGAAGAAAGACGCTAACTAAAGTCCGTTGTAATCTTGAGTTGGTAGGTGTCTTTAAGGGTGTATTCCTTGTATTCTTGGTGAGCTAAGTACGAGAATATATAAGTGTGTATGTTCTTGGTGTATTTCTTGTTCTTGTGTCCACGAGTTCGTGTTTGATCCTTGGGCTTGTTCCAACAAGAACAAGCCGTTTGGCGCCGCTCCAGTCATCTTCCCCAAGTCCGGGGTTGCCCTTGTAGCGTCGTTCTCCGCCTTTGCAACTCTTGGACCCAAGCCCTTCCGCTCGCAGCTTTACCTCGTCCTTCTTAGCCGAACGGGCCCACCGGCGGGAGCTCCCGAGCACCGCCGCGGCTGCCGATCCCATCTTCTTCGAGTCCGGTCGCGCTCCGCCACCGCCGCAGCTCCGCCTCCGTGTTCCCATTGCCTCGGTGAACTCCTTGAAATTTGGTGCGCGTCACGCCGCGTTCCAAGTTCCAACCTACAATTCCCCTCTATTGATTTCAGGTTTGCTTCATCGTGTGCAGAGATAAATCCCTTCTTCTCCATGTCTGAGCCGCCACTCAATTCCGCCGTGGCCGGTGAGTTGCCGCCTCTGTCGACCTCACCATTGCCTTCCTCTCCTCCTTGCCGATCCTGTGCTCACGTTCGTCTTGATGGGGCTCCTTCCCCTCAGGCACGGCCGCCATGGACCGAGTTGCGCCGCCACTCAAGCCTGCTTGCTCGCTTGGCTTGCTATGCCACCGCCGCCGGAGATGGGCCGCCACATCGCCTCCTTGGTCGCCGGGGTGTGGAGAGGATGGGGGAGAGAGAGCGAGCTTGCTAGGGTCGGGAGAGGATGGGAAGAGAGAGAATTGGCCGAAGAGAGAAGTGCCATGGAGCCGAAGATGGGCGAGGATGGCCATTTCTCGGATTGAAGCTCCTTGCTACTCCCGACGGCGCGGGAGTTCTCTATTGTGCCCTGCAAGCGTAGGAGCAACAAGGCGTCGCGAGGAGCTTGTGAGTGGGGCGCGAGGCGTGCATGGGCGAGGCTCATCTTGCGGTAGGGCAACATGGAAGCTATGACGTCGGCAAGCTTCCGCACTCGTCGGACACGGTAGGAGGTTTCGCGCCCTTTGGGTGCAGTAGAGGTGGCGGAGGGGGCTAGATCTGCAAAAACATATACGTGAAGGCAAGATTTGCAAACAATGAAGGCTAGGACGCTAGATAAGCAATGAACTTGAAGTGGCCAACGATTAAAATTTGTAAAGAAAAGGCAAATCTTGTATCACAAACTTTGAGGCATTTTATCTTTATCAATATGTTCAAGGGCATTCTCCCTCCATTACATCCGGGAGGTTTGAAGCATCCTGCCCCTATCCACCTGTCATCCCTCCATTTTTTGCGAAAAAGCCCCTATATTCTTCCAAATTACGGATAGGCCCATGCAAATTTACGAATGGTCCTTTGCAATTTTTTGTGAGGGAAAGAAACATTTTCCCGGATTACGTTTAGGTCCCTCGTTCGTTACTTTACGGAAAGAGGCTCCCGTTAAATACGAATCGTGAGCGAGCCCTTTTCTAAATTTTTGGGATAGCGGTGAGGTTCAAAAAAAATTACAAATAGGTCCTCGCTCCTTACGCTCAAGTCATTTCTCCGTTTTTCCCCGAAAAAATGTTTTCGGGGGTCCGTTTTTTCTCCGAAAAAAACCTTTCTTAGTTTTTCTCGAAAAAAGTTGTTTTCGTGGTCCGTTTTTTCTTGTTTTTCCCAGAAAAAATGTTTTCGTGGTCCGTTTTTTCTCTGAAAAAAAAACGCAAATTCCTTTTTCGTTCACGCGTGCGGCGTGCGCCGCACTTATTATCCTAGTTTTATCAATGACCAATAAACTTTGGGGCAAATGACCAATTTCCTGTTCACATAGAAGGGAAGAACTATACGATGTTAGGAATTTAGATGAACTGAACATGAATGTCGTTAATTAGCCTGTGTCATGATCACAAATTAATGCGGAAATTAAACATTAGAACAGACCCGGTGAGGTAGAAGCCATTAGAACTAGTCGGTTGGAGTTCTTGAGCGTCGGTGAGGAAAAGAGGAGTCGCCGAGGTCCTCTCGTTTCCAATGGAGAGGATGAGAGCACGACGATCCTCAATGTTGACGGCGAAGAAAGGTCATCGTGACTTTTACGGTGATGGTGCGGTCTTACGTTAGCCCGTCTTGCGAACCCTAGATCGGAAGGGACTTTGGGAGAGTAGCTAACTCAAGAACGTATTCGATCTGTCACACTTGAGTCCGGTCTGTCTCCCCTTCATTAATATCGTGCCGGCTAACGGAACCAACACCAAAATCAGTTTGCCACGCTCCCGATTAAAGCGCGTTCGTAATCGTGATGATTAGATCCAAAATTTTGGGAGTTTATTGCTTGGCCTGAGATGACCACTAACACACGATTGACACCCTTGCCCTCTTCTTGTCTCCAGCGTCAACGATCCAATCTTCTACTCCTTGCTTGGACGACCATCCTCTTCTCCCTCAGTCTCAGAGAGCACGGCTAAAGGCAGCAGCGAATGTGCAGGCTGCTCCAGCGATGCGCACAGGTGGTGCGAGGCGACCTGATCCATGAGACCACGGCAGAACCAGCAGTAGAAACCCATCAGAGACAGCGGGTAGCGCTCTCTCTCTCTCTCTCTCTCTCTGCCGGTGGCATGGCGACATGGTCGAACAGGACTGAAGGCAAGTGAAGCCAAATCTGCACGACGCTCGATGAAAGACAGTGGTTGTTGAAAGAATTGCGGTATTAGCAAAATGTTCATTAACTTAATTTCCAATATAAAGAGAACATAGCTACTGCCATATGTAATGTTTAACAGTATGAACAGTACCACAGTGGATTGATCATCTACCACATTTGATAAACAGTACAACAAGACATACAACTCATTCAAAGCACTAATTAAATTGAGCATTTTATAACCAAACATATACAGGTTACTCAATGAAATCATGTGTTTGGCCATATTAAATCAACTAGATAAAATCTCAAGAAGATTTGTTATGTTATTTCTCTCAGATGTCGGGTTGCTTAATCAAGAGATTAGCCTTCCTCGCCACAAGGGCAATTAGATCATAGACTAGTTGTGACAGTACTTCTAGCAAAATTTGAAATCAGTTCTCAGATTTGTCAATTCAGTTTACCTTCTGTTAGTGAATTACTAGAACAGACACATACAACTCTTAGCCATTACCAGCATTACCAGAATGATGAACAAGAAGAAAAACAAGTCACAGGCCAACGATAGGTAATACACTAGAGAAGTTACAGATCAACTGAACTAGATAAATCAATCTAACACCCAGTAAAGAAATTTGACAAGAAGAAAACAACAGATTAACCAATTTCATATTTTACTTATACTGTCACAACCTTGTCTCACAAAGCCGACTCCTCACAGAGAAATTACCCACAGTTCCAACAATTCATCCAAAGCATACAGATTGACAGTTGCAAAGGATAAATTAAACAATAGAATACTCACTGAGCCACTGGATTCAAACCAGCGAAGAAGAACAGACAAGGCACGTCAAAGACGCTGTCCCAGAAAACAATATTGCCGCTACAAAGTCGCAGTTACCGACAAGTTTTCGGAGATACAATGCCGCTGATTCTTGAGTCAAAAATATCACCAAGAATCCTAAGATGCACCAGCGGATCTGCACAAAGCCACAAGCACAGCCCTTCGGCCAAAGGGAATCAAAGACACGGTCGGCAACAGAAGCAATCACAAGCCAACTCCCAACCGCAAGCCAACCCACAGGACGGCACAAGACCGGTACACCACCGGCTTAATCCCACCGGAATCAACCCGCGCAGCCAAGTTTAGAGAAGTAAACAACGCGCAAGTCGCCGGGGAATCGCTCAAGAAGAAGAGTTCACGGGTGAAGAGCTTACTGATTTTTCTCTGCTCTTTGGAGAGGAGACCAACCGGGAATAAGAAGGGGAGGAGCCGCACCAGGGGAGGAGGCAACGAACGCCGAGAAGACCGGATGGGATCCGGCTTCCTCGCGCCCCCTGCCTTGCGCATAAGCCTGCTGACCTTGTGCTCTCAGCATAAAGCGCGGCCATTACACTCCTCGCTCTCCCTCTCTTTTTTACCATGTGCTAGGGTTGCCCCTGGCTTTGGTTGGTTTAGACCAACCGGCTGGCCGAGTGGGCCAAATGGGCCAAGACCCCATGGGCAAAAGCCCAACAATCCCCACCCTTTTGCCTCAACATGTCTAAGATCAAAACTTGTGTATCTTTGTTTAATATACTATTGTTAAACAATGGTACCAAAATGGTTTGAACCAAAGTTTAGTTAAAAGAACTACTGACTCTGCCACGGCAATGGAGGACTACGCCTTGATCCAATGCCTTGTTGTGAGAGCCTTAATTACAGTAACACATAGTACTTGGCGAGAAAAGTTGCACCTTTACTGTGGCATGACTTTCTGATCATGTCCTTGTATCTTTTCATAAGCTCACTAGAGAGTATACCCCGAACTCTCCGGATCGCGACCCCACGGTCAGCTCACATAGGTAAATTCTTCAGGAAATTCTGTTGGACAATTTCCTAGCCAAAAAGCTTTGAATTTATTAAGAGGTGTACCTCAACCTCCCATACAGAAAAGCACAGCAGCTAATGGGACCCTTTAGAGATGTGCTTACGATTTCCACACAGTTTAGTTGTCCCAGAGCCTATTTCACGGGATCGCCGCTCAACCAGGATGGGTTGCCACTGTTGAAAACCTCTAGCAGGGTATGAGGCCCATTCCCTTAGACGCTGCTTGGATAGTTGTCTTTGTGATCCTTTTGTGAAAGGATCTCGCCGGATTACTATTAGACTGGATGTATTCTCAAGATAATAACACCCGTCTCTCTAGCATGCCGAGTAGACTTAAGTCTTCTCCTTATATGCCTCGAGGACTTCATATTATCTTTTCTACTCTTAACCTTGACTAATACAGTCTGGTTATCACAGTATACTAAGACTGCTGGTATCGGCTTTTCCAGCACAGGTAGGTCAGAAAGAAGCTCTTTAAGCCATTACGCCTCTCTGCTTTCTTGAATCAAGTGCAACTAATTCAGCCTCCATAGTAGAGCGTGTAATTATAGTCACATTTTGCGAGACTTCCAAGATCTGACTCCACCGGCCAAAAGTAAACACATATCCACTTGTGGCTTTCATTTCATCCGAGTCACCGATTCAATTAGAATCACTGAATCCTTCCAAGATCGCCGGATGGCTGTGAGTAATGGATCCCGAGTCTCATGGTACCTTTTAAGATACTGAGGACTCTATGTAATGCTACCCAATGATCATCTCCGAGATTGGCCGTATAACGACTCAATGCATACAAAGATATGAGATGTCAGGTCTAGTGGCACTACATAAATACATTAGAGATCCTATTACTTGAGAATATAGGAGTTGATTAACTCCCTCACCAGTATGTTTGCACAATTTCATTAGTGGATCATAGGGTGTGGAAACTGGTTTAGAATCCATGTGCCCGAAGCGGGTTAAGATCTTTTCCACATAATGGGATTGTGTAAGAGTAATCCCATTCTCACCCTTTATAAGTTTGATGTTTAGAATTACATCAGCTTCTCCTAAGTCCTTCATATCGAAGTTTGAGGAGAGGAACTCTTTTGCCTCCTTGATTACATCCAAGTAGGTTCCAAACAGCAATATGTCATCTACGTATAGACATAGTATGACACCTCTACCCCCTTTAAACCGATAGTACACGCACTTGCTAAACCGTTTACACAAAAGCCAGCAGACGTCAACGTGCTATCAAATTTCTCATGCCACTTTGCTTGGGGGCTTGTTTGAGACCATCTGAGAGATTTAATCAAGCGACACACTTTCTTCTCATGACCTTTAATCACAAATCCATCCGACTGTACCATGTAAATCTCCTCATCCAACTCTCCATTAAGGAAAGCGGTCTTTACATCCATTTGGTGGACATGGAGATCACAAGCAGCAGCTAGAGCTAAAAGCACACGGATTGTGGGTAAACGAGCCACAGGAGAATAAGTATCAAAATAGTCCTCACCTTCTTTTTGAGTGAAACCCTTAGCCACTAAATGGGCCTTGTACTTCTCAATAGTACCATCAGGTCTCCTCTTCCTCTTGAAGATCCATTTGCAACCTACTGGTTTGCACCCAACTGGAAGATCAGTGACCTCCCAAGTTCCATTAGCGACGATGGAGTCCATCTCACTCTGATTGCCTCCCTCCAAGATTTGCATCAGAAGATGCATATGCCTCTGAAAGATTTCGTGGTTCATCATCCACGAGATAGATGGCAAAATCATCACCATAGGACTTTTCTGTCCTCTGTCTCTTACTCCTCCTAAGCTCCAAATCAGGAGTTGGCTCGGCCACTTCAGGAGGAATAGAGTAATGCTCATAAGAGCCATATGGTGTAATTATTTCATTTGTTCTCATAGGAAATATTGTTTCAAAGAATGTCGCATCGCGAGACTCCATAAGGTCATTGAGAGCAATCTCGCTCGTCTCGGATTTGACAACTAGAAACCTATAGGCTGTGCTATTATGAGCATATCCTAGAAAGACACAATCAACGGTCTTTGGACCTAATTTCCTTTTCTTCGGTAAAGGCAGGTTGACCTTTGCAAGACAACCCCAAGTCCGAAGATGGGACAAGTTAGGTTTTCTCCCCTTCCATCCTTCATAAGGTGTCTCTTCGCGATTGCGAGGAGCCACTCTATTTAAGACATAACAAGCTGTGAGAACTGCCTCTCCCCACCATTTGACCGACATACCTGAACTTTGTAACATGGAGTTAACCAAGTCACATAGAGTTCGGTTCTTTCGTTCGGCTATCCCATTTGACTGGGGAGAGTAGGGAGGTGTGGTTTCATGAATGATTCCACTTTCTGCACAGAATTGAGAGAATTCCTTGGAGATGTATTCTCCTCCACGGTCCGACCTCAAGCGTTTGATTGTTCTATCTAGTTGATTTTCTACTTCAGCCTTATAGATTTTAAAGAATTCTAGTGCTTCATCCTTTGATTTAAGCAGGTATATGTAACAATACCTAGTTGCATCATCTATGAGAGATAAGAAGTAGCGTTTGCCACCTTTGGTCAAAATGCCATTCATCTCACAAATATCAGAATGGACTAGCTCAAGTGGTGAGGTGCTTCGCCCTTCAACTGTGTGAAACGGTTTTCTGGGTTGCTTAGCTTGCACACACACCTCGCACTTAGAGCCCTTCTCATAATTATAATCTGGGATTAAGTTCATTTTGCTCAACCGCATGATAGCCTCAAAATTCACATGACACAAACGTGAATGCCAAACATCATGCACTTTATTACAAATCACATTATAAACGGAAATGTTATTAAGATCCAAGATAGAAAGGCAGAACATGCCTCCACTCTCATACCCCTTCCCAACAAATAATCCAAATTTGGTCAACACGACCTTATTAGATTCAAAGACTAATTTAAGACCCTGTCTACAAAGAAAGGATCCACTTATGAGGTTAGACTCATGGGTACACGTAGAGCACATCTCGAAGAATCGGCGTCTTGCACGAAGTGAGCTTCAAGCGGACTTGGCCAATCCACGATATAAGTGCCGATCGCCATTACCCATTAATACGGATCCACCACCTTGACCCTGGAAAGAAGAGAACAATGATCGATCAGCACAAATATGGCGAGTTGCACCTGTATCAATCCACCAATCAGTTGATGGATTATCCATAAAGGCTCTAGGTATGCGTACTGCCGTGAATGGTTGGAGCCACATGACATGTGCCTCGGCCTTGCGGCCGCTTTGCTGATCACCGAAGGTACCCTTGCCCTTACGTTCACGGCACCTGCGAGCTGTGTGCCCGACCACGCCACAAACATAACCCACTATTTCCTCCTTCTTTTTCTTCATCTTCTTTGGCTTTGCCTTGAGTGCAGGAAGAGTTCTGTTCTTGTTCTTCGCCCCAAAGAAGAGCATTCTTGTACTCCACATGATGAGCCTAAACATGAGGCGGAAGGCTTCACCTTTGAATGCAGACACGCTCTTCGACATTGATAGCGGTACATCCTTTCGACAGAGAGTCATCCGCTCCTTTATATGTCTGCGAGCGGTCACAAAGTCACGCCAAGATGACGGTAACTTAGCCAATACCACATTCACCTGAAAGCTCTCTGGCAGAAGGCAGTCATATTGGTTCAAGTCCCTCACATGGAGCTGAAGCTCATGGACTTGATCCAGAATTGATTTGCCCTCTACCATCTTATAGTTAAGATAGCTCTCAGCGATGAATGACTCATTCCCGTTGTCTCCCTCAGAGAATTTCTGATCTAGCTCATCCCAAAGTGCTTTTGCTGAGGTAAAGTGCGAATAGACATCGAAAAGCCTATTTGAGATGACGGCCAACAGTCTAGCTAAGGCTGAATGGTTCGATTCCTCCCAGCGCTTAAGCGCCGCTTCTTCCGCCATGGGAAAAACTGGGGGATCGGAGATGACCCAAAACAGTTTGAGGTCCTTTAGCCATAGCTTAGTCCTAGCCTGCCAGCGCTTAAAGCTAGCGCCATCAAACACCTCGGGCTTAACTACGTCTGAGTTCGAGGCCATTATATATTGTTTTCTGGATTGTTGAAAGAATTGCGGTATTAGCAAAATGTTCATTAACTTAATTCCCAATATAAAGAGAGCAGAGCTACTGCCATATGTAATGTTTAACAGTATGAACAGTACCACAGTGGATTGATCATCTACCACATTTGATAAACAGTACAACAAGACATACAACTCATTCAAAGCACTAATTAAATTGAGCATTTTATAACCAAACATATACAGGTTACTCAATGAAATCATGTGTTTGGCCATATTAAATCAACTAGATAAAATCTCAAGAAGATTTGTTATGTTATTTCTCTCAGATGTCGGGTTGCTTAATCAAGAGATTAGCCTTCCTCGCCACAAGGGCAATTAGATCATAGACTAGTTGTGACAGTACTTCTAGCAAAATTTGAAATCAGTTCTCAGATTTGTCAATTCAGTTTACCTTCTGTTAGTGAATTACTAGAACAGACACATACAACTCTTAGCCATTACCAAAGATTACTGAATGATGAACAAGAAGAAAAACAAGTCACAGGCCAACGATAGGTAATACACTAGAGAAGTTACAGATC
Organism: Rhipidocladum racemiflorum; assembly: GCA_036346355.1. NCBI lineage: Eukaryota > Viridiplantae > Streptophyta > Magnoliopsida > Poales > Poaceae > Rhipidocladum > Rhipidocladum racemiflorum. The sequence continues at coordinate 11,665,780 of CM070589.1, forward strand.
AACTGAACTAGATAAATCAATCTAACACCCAGTAAAGAAATTTGACAAGAAGGAAACAACAGATTAACCAATTTCAGATTTTACTTATACTGTCACAACCTTGTCTCACAAAGCCGACTCCTCACAGAGAAATTACCCACAGTTCCAACAATTCATCCAAAGCATACATATTGACAGTTGCAAAGGATAAATTGAACAACAGAATACTCACTGAGCCACTGGATTCAAACCAGCGAAGAAGAACAGACAAGGCACGTCAAAGACGTCGAGAAAACAATATTGCCGCTACAAAGTCGCAGTTACCGACAAGTTTTCGGAGATACAATGCCGCTGATTCTTGAGTCAAAAATATCACCAAGAATCCCAAGATGCACCAGCGGATCTGCACAAAGCCACAAGCACAGCCCTTCGGCCAAAGGGAATCAAAGACACGGTCGGCAACAGAAGCAATCACAAGCCAACTCCCAACCGCAAGCCAACCCACAGGACGGCACAAGACCGGTACACCACCGGCTTAATCCCACCGGAATCAACCCGCGCAGCCAAGTTTAGAGAAGTAAACAACGCGCAAGTCGCTGGGGAATCGCTCAAGAAGAAGAGTTCACGGGTGAAGAGCTTACTGATTTTTCTCTGCTCTTTGGAGAGGAGACCAACCGGGAATAAGAAGGGGAGGAGCCGCACCAGGGGAGGAGGCAACGAACGCCGAGAAGACCGGATGGGAGCCGGCTTCCTCGCGCCCCACACGCCCACGCATAGCTCGGCCGCCGCTGCACTCCCCTCGCTCTCCCTCTCTTTTTTACCATGTGCTAGGGTTGCCCCTGGCTTTGGTTGGTTTAGACCAACCGGCTGGCCGAGTGGGCCAAATGGGCCAAGACCCCATGGGCAAAAGCCCAACAGTGGTTGCTCGATTGAGGCGTCGATGCGGGGATAGGGGTAGGGGTGGAATCGAGCCGAGCCGAGCCGAGCTCGGCTCGACTCGGCCGAGCTCGTCAGTTTTCGAGCCGAGCCGAGCCCGGCTCGTTGCATACATCGAGCTCAATCTTGAGCTCGGCTCGGGCTCGCTCGAGCCTCGGCCGGCTTCATGAGCCGGCCTACAAGGGCACTGGCAAGGGCCTAAATGCTCTTCATTCTCACAAAAAAACGAAGCTCCTCCATCCATTTTCACCGTTCTCAGGCTCCAGCCTCCTCTAGGGTTCGGTTAAGAAGCAATTTCATATTTATGGGACGTCTTTTTAAGCACAGATGGTTAGACTGTTCTCACTACAAGATAACATGGATTTCCCGGCGTTTATTTTACACGGCGTTTAATCTAAACGCCCCTAATAAGGCTAAAGCCGGTGTTTTTTATCATTCGAGGCATTTAATTTCCTGGCATTTATAAATGCCGGGTTAGAGTCTACCACGGCGCTTATAAATGCCAGGGAATTCCACTCTATACCGGCGTTTATAAATGCCGGGTTAGAATCTTCCACGGCGTTTATAAACGCCGGGGAATTCCACTCTATCTGGCGTTTATAAGCCGATTACAATCTTTCCAGCGCTTATAAATGCCGGAAATTCCACTCTATACCGGCGTTTATAAGCGCGGTTCTGATCTTCCACGGCGCTTATAAGCGCCGGAATTCCACTCTATACCGGCGTTTATAAGCGCCGGTTCTGATCTTCACGGTGCTTATAAGCGCCGGAAATTCCACTCTATATCGGCGTTTATAAACGCCGGTTATAGTCTTCCACGGTGCTTATAAGCGCCAGGTATAGAGTGGAATTCGGCGTTTATAAGCGCCGTGTCAGACTCCTACCACGGCGTTTATAAGCGTGAATACCACAAGGAATTTGAAAGAATTGAAACTAATATTCCATTTGCAATAATTTCTGTCCAAATATTTCATTTTCGATGATATTTTGTCTAAAATTTCAAATTTTGTCAGAAAATTCAATTTTTGTTGATATTTTGTTTGAAAATTCAAATTTTTGAACATCGATTTTGTGACACTTATCAATTTCAGATGCTACTTTTAGATTATCTTTCCAATTAGCCTAAGAACGCCCCAATTGGAGGTGCGAGTCAAAAGTTATGTCTATTTTAAGAAATATGCTCGGATTGCGTATTTGCAAACTAAATTGGTGCCCAAAGAATATAATTGGAGATCTTATCGTATGATGATTTTGCTAATTACCTCAATAATTTGCTAATTTGAAATAATTGAAAATCGGTGTTCGGGTGTTTAACGGGGTTAAGGAGGAGGGGCGCATTATATATCGGATGTGATCATACCACCACTAAAGTACTAGATCTTATAAAAACTACGAAGTTAAGTGTGCTTGGACAAGAGTAGTAATAAGATGGGTGACCTCTTGGGAAGTCATTGTGCACCTCGATTTTAAATGCCACGAATAGAGGATCCCGGCGCTTGTAAACGCCATAAATAGAGAGAACCCCGGCACTTATAAAGTGCCATGATAGAGGAAACCCCGGCACTTATAAACGCCGGGTTAGAGTCTTCCACGGCACTTATAAACGTCGTGGATAATTAAGCGCCGCCAATTACTTTTCCTGACGCCATTTTTCTTGACGCCATGTAAACGCCATCTAAAATCTTTTTAAGGCATTTATAAGGTTTTAAAGGCATTTATAGGCGCCATTAGAAGCCCGACGTGTTGTAGTGTCTTTCAGTTTATAAAACTGCAAATATGTAATCTGGAAAAAGAATACTCCGCTTACTTTTATCTGTGCAAAAGTAATCAGTAGACCTAATACAAGACATTTGAAGTACTAAGAAGAGTAAACTCAAAAAGTAAGGTAAGACAAGCATTGCTCATTAGATGTCTAGCATTGGGTATACTAATTACTGTATTGTGAATTCATACCTTATATAACTCAATGACTGTCGAGCCTAACGAGCCGCTCACGAGCTGGCTCGGGCTCGGCTCGTTGGCCAAGCGAGCCAGGTGGTAGGCTCGGGCTTGGCTCGTTGGCCATGCGAGCCGAGCCGAGCCGCACCGAGCCGAGCCGAGCCTCGAGCCTCGAGCTAAAATTCCACCCCTAGATAGGGGTTGGTGAAGATGAGTATTGGGGCGGTTGGCGGGACAGTGAGGATTGAGGAACCACGTCGACGGCCAATTTGTTGGGAAGGGGAAATGGGTGCGAAAGAGAAATCTGGCTTTGATTATTGGCCAATGGACTCACTTGTTGGTAGGCCGGTTGAGATTACCAAGGCTCCATCTAAATTCGAGTTGGGTCTGAATCTGTACTAAGGTTTGGGTTTGGCTTGGTTTAAGTTTAACTAGACTTGAGCTCGATTTGAATAAGTTCGGTAACAAAGAATAATTTAATATAGACTATTTTTCAACAATCAAAATACTTAAAACTCGAGCTTAGTTTGAGTAAGATCGGCAAGAGTTAATATATAGTAATATTTAACAAATAATTGTAATTTATCAAGCTCGCGAATTATTCGAGCTTGGTTCGGTGAAGCTCACGAGTTTAGGATCAAGCTCGACTTCAGCTCGTTTGGTGCTCAAACCGAGCCTAAACCGAGTCGAGCTCGAGCAAAGAACACAGGAAGTGATGTATCATCATCACTGTCTTCATTTTAAGTAGTGAGGATATTTGTTATGTGTGACGTCCTGAGCTAAATTCGCAAAATGACTTAACCCACCGTGAGGCGGATTCGCGCATGCGTAACACCTTGCTTAAACTTTTGTCCATGCTCCACATTTGTCACATAGACCTTTAGATTATTGGGTCGAAGTATTACCCGCCTTCGACAACACAGTGTATGCATGACAGATATCCAGAACCACCCCTCGGCACACGTCTGTGTGTCCAGTGCCGGTGAATATGCTACGTCGTGTGTCTATTTCGGGCCCACAGGCAGTGGCGGACCCAGGAACTTTCTAGAGCCCGAGCACACTTAAAAAAGGACAATAAGTTCACAAACTATTTACTGAGCTAATAACAAGAGACCAAATCACTGAAGGAAGTTTCTATCAAGTAGTAACTGGGCTTTTATTAAAACCAAATGTTATTAACTCGGTTCGTTGTTGAATTCACGGAAGGACACTGTATTTTTCATGATCTAGACTTTTGTTACATGGGCCTGAGCCCGGGCCCGTGCCCAGGCTGGCCGGGCCCTAGGTCCGCCTATGCCCACAGGCGCCATGTGCATATGCTATGCCCCTGTCCCACACACGCCCGTGCAGCAAAAAGTTGATGCTCTGATACCATTTATAACACCTTAGCCCAACTTCGCTTAATGTCCTATCCAATCATGGGCGGACTAACTTTAGCTTCCAACATTGGTTTAAGAGCCCAGTATGCAAGATGAACATTATTCCGATCAATTTAAGTGAAGAAGAAGGCACTGTTGTTGCAAGCACTAGCATGCAAACTGGAAATATTTCCTATGACCTACTTGGGTATGTGGGTTCAATCCTGTACTCTGTCTGCAATAAACTACCCAAGGATGTAATAAATCAATAGGTAAATCGTGTAGTAAATAATCGAGAGAGGGACTAAGTAGCATGCAAATGGTTCTTCACTGGTTCTGAAGCTCTCCTAGGGTGTCTACCCTAAAATTAAGCACACAGGCCATGGCTGTGCTTATTTTGGACATTGTCTTCAAGTGTAAGCCTCCCACTGTAGGCATTCACCATGGAAGTATGGAACAGAATGACAAAAGGATCAGCTCTTTTCAACAATTTAGTCCATCTTATCCTCGATGACGGTAAGCACATCTCTTTCTGGATAAGTTGTGAAGCACTACCAATTGTGATAAACTTCTGCAGAAATTCCACATTTTTAGTTGGAGAATCAATCAGTTTGAGTGGAAAAGAAAGGAAATGACTTTCTTGGACTTTCCTCTCAAGTGTCTTCCCGGAAGCTGCAGAAAATGCAGACTGGACTGCAAGTGGACACCACCTAATGAACTTGACGAGATTCAGTCAAGCAAAACAGACCAACCAACAAGGAGTCCAAACTAGTTGGGTCTAAATGCTTTCTGGAAGATTTGATGAACAACAATCATCAGACCCAGCTTACGCAGAATAACAGCCAGTTACACATTCAGTCAAAACAGCAAGTCACACACTGATGACAATAGCAGGAAAAGGACTAGAAGTCATGTAAATACAGAGGTTGGTAGCCTCTGCAGTGGTCAACCTGAAACAACTAGCCATCTGTTCATCCTGCACAGTTTTAGGCCCAGTTTGGCAACTTAGAATCGGATCGTTTCTACTAGATTCTGGAAGAATCCCAACCAAACGGGTTAAAGCTCAGAACGATTCTCCTCGGATCGTTTCTTCTTTTTATACTTTGTGGCCGAATCAGTCTCAATCCTGTTTCACCCGATTCACGGAATCCTACCTAAAACGTTTCTACCAAAAATTTGGAACCGTTTTCGTTTCTACTAGAATCTGGAACCGTACCAAACATGCCCTTTCAATGTCCATTTGGAGCAAATTAGAATTTTCCGTCACATAGCCATCGTATAGTTTCGGATTCACTAATCTTTTTATTTGCCATGTGGCTGTTGTAACGGATCAATGACTATAAAATACCGGAGATCAATCACTACAGGTATCCTATGGACAACTTGGCTATTTGGCAAAAAGATGTTTTTTCATATCCCCAAGGCAACCGATGAGGCATAGGGCTATATTGTCGAAGATGCTATTTACTTGCAGAAAATTCATTACAAAGAGTCCGAATGGGGAGACAACTTTCTTAGATCAGGTTCAGTAATTCCAGATGTATTGTAAACTATTTGTAATATGAGTAGCTTTTGAGAGATATCTAATCAGTCAAAATGTTTTTTCAAGCGTTGGAGGAGCTATACACCAAAGCAGAAGTTCCACGCTTGCACTATGTTTCAGAATTCAGATGTGAACAACCAGTATCATAATCGTTGATAGTCTTTGGAAATATACATACTATTTTAATTCCAGATTTTATAGTAAGATAAATATTGCAAATAACTAACGATGCATAAATCAATACTAACAGTAGGCAACACATTGCACTTCAAACTATGGTTAAGAACATTATATAACAGAGTCGATCGGTGATACGAATTACTTACAATTGAGCTTGATGAAGAACCGGAAGCAATGCAAACCTGATGCAAAGTAGAACATAGATGAAGTAGCAAAGTGACAAAGTAGAACATAGATGAAGTAGCAAAGTGAGTGGTTGCATAGATGTGCGCTGCCCAAAAGCCTTATTGCCACCCCTTACAGGAGATCTCTGTGCCAATGGTTAGGAGATTCCGCTCTCCTTCCTTCCCGGCGCACACCTAGAAGAACGGCTGGCGAAGTTCGATGGCTCAACACTCCAACACAGCTCACCAATCAAGGAATTGGTGCTATTGAACCTGGACATCTCCGGGTTCTTTTAAGGATGCACATCAATTACTCTATAGTAATTGACAATGTTAACACAAATCAAGTCATCAGTAAATGTTAATCTAAACTAAATAATGGTATTTATAACAGCTCCTGACCGGTTCAAATAAAAGAAGAGAGAAATGCACAGTTAGCAAATTAGGCAAGTGATAGTCATACCAGTCAATCACAATCACGACCAAGTGATATCATTTATGGCCGGTCACTTACGACCAACTCATAACACCTTACGATCTGCTTGATTACTCATGATCAATTACTGATCATGACTAGACAACTGGTCATGACTTACCCCAACCAGTCCATGATCATGCACGAACAACTCACGAGCTAGACTAGTCTTACCCCGACTAGTCCATGATCATGCAAAACTAGCTCATGAGCTTGGCCAATCTTACCTCGACTAGTCTGGTCAGATAGTCTTTTATGACCATTCAACCTGCTTCTCATACTAGATTAAATCATGCATATTTTGGATTTCCAATGGAAATGGGCCTCATAAATGGGCCAATTTATAACATTGCCCCACCAATTCTAAAGTGACCGGTAAAAAATAAATAGAATCACCGTTCTAAAGTATTGTTAGCATACCAGTCTTTTATTGTAAGTCTCGTATGGATTGAACTTGCACCTAGAATAATAAGAGTCATGCTCTCACAACTAATGAATGTACTACGTCTTGAATTCACAACTTTTTGTTATCAGAATTCACTTGAAATCCCAACTGATACTAGGTTGACAAAGAACAACACCAAAATAGGGTGTTATATGGTCATGCTTCCTTATCTGCTCATGAGCTTTCTAGAGAATGACATGTTCTTGTGAACTACAACCTCACAGTCAGGCTCAAGTAAGTGTATTTATTATAGGTATTCTGTAGGCTAATACCATTGTCTCTCATTTGGACACTAGAAAACATTAAGACTTTCAGCCAACATTCAATACAGTTGAGACTACTTTGTCTATTACGATATGATATGGTTAATAATGTGTAATGTCTTGTTACAACATCAACTTGTTTTTTCATTGCCTAATTTATGGAACTTGTTTTTTCATTGCCTAATTTATGGGATCTCTGAGGTATGGATTACCACTGTGGTGTACCTTAAATGGACCTCATAACCATGTCCATAGACACAACAGAAATCACATTCCTTACTAGCCCCTTTGTAAAAGGGTCTGCCAGATTTTTCTCACTACGGATATAATTCATAGAAATCACTCCAGAGTATTTCAATCTTCCAATAGATTTAAGCCTATATGCTTCACATTTTTGGAGGACTTCATGTTATTCTTAGTACTTATAACCTTAGCCAACACTATTTTGTTATCATAGTATATTAGGATCACCGGTATTGATTTCTCAACCAATGACAAATCCAACAATAGCTCGCTAAGCTATTTAGCCTCAACGATGCTGTGTCTAGTGCTACATATTCAACTTTCATGGTTGATCTCATAAATGTAGTCTGCTTGCAAGACCTATATGAAACTATAGCATCAGCTAAGATAAAGACATAACAATTTGTAGTTTTGGTCTAAACCGCATCACAGATCCAATTGGAATCACTGTATCCTTGTAACATAGATGGATACCCAGCATAGTGGATTCCATAAGATGTTGGGCCTCTCAACTAGCACAACACTCTCTCAAGTGCCTCCTAGTATCATCTCCTAGGTTAGAAGTAAACTGACTTAATCGGCTTACATAAAATGACATGTCATGCATTGTTGCACTAGCTAGATATTTAAGGGACTCATTAATTTATGAATATCTCAATTAATCTTTCCCTAACCCTTGATTTTTCTTAAGGTTAACACTAGCATCATAAGGTGTTGGGGAAATTTTGTAAATGTCAAAGCCGAACCGGCTCAATATTTTCTTAGCATAATGGGATTGGTTCAAAGTGATCCCATGCTCATTCTTGATTAATGTAATATTCATAATAACATTTGCCTCTCCCAAGTTTTTCATATCAAATCATCAAGATAAGAAAGATTTGACTTCGTCAATTACGGTAGTGTTAGTCCCAAAATAAGTGTGTTATCAATATATAAACACAAAGTCACTCTTTGATCACAACCATAATGATAATATACACACTAATCTACCTCATTCACAACAAACCAGCAAATGTAAAAGTTTTATCAAACTTCTTGTGTCATTATTTAGGTTCTTGCCTTTAGGCCATACAATGATTTGAATAATTTGCACACATTATTTTCCTAGCTAGAAATCACAAAACCATCCGGTTGCTCCATGTATATTTATTCCTTCAACTCTCCATTAAGGATATATGCCTTTACATCCATTTGATGGATGTGTAAATCCTAGAAAGTAGCTAATGCAATGAGCACTCTAATGATGGTTAGTCTAACAATAGGAGAATAAGTGTCAAAATAATTATCTCCTTATTTATGAGTATAACCCTTGGGCACAAGCCTTGCTTTGTACTTATCAATAGTACCATCAGGCCTCATTTTCTTTTTGAAGGCCAGCTTACATCCAGCAGGCTTGCACCCGTAAGGACGATCAATGATATCCCAAGTCCCATTAACCATGATGGAATTCATCTCACTAGGGACCGTTTCTTTCCAATACTAAGTATCAAATAGTGCATAAGTCTCTAAAAGATTTTTTGGCACATCATCCATGAGGTATATAATAAAGTCATCACCGATGATTTTCTCAACTCTTTGTCTCTTGTATATGCGAGGAGCCTACTAGTGGTCTATCATTCATTTGTTCAAAACGAAGGCAGGTTTAGAATTATTATTATTCCATGTTTCTACAAGGAGCCTATTGGTGGTATATCGTTCATTTGTTCATAACATATGCGGGTTTAGAATTATTATTATTCTCAATTTGTTAAGTACTACCGGTAGGTCTCATAGGATGAATATCCTAAACAAATAAAGTATCTTTGGACTCCATTTTTGTGTCAACAATAATCTCAGGAGTTTTTTATTAACGCAAACGACTGTTTTGGATCCAAGCATTCTCTTTTTCTACAATGGTATATTAACTTCTGCTAAACACCCCCAAGTTCGCAGAAAATTGACATTAGGTTTTCTCCCCTTCCATCCGTCATACAAAGTAATCTCATGATTTTTAGTGATTACTCTATTTAGAATAAAAGTTGTTGTCAATAGCTTCCCCCACCATATCTTAGGTATACCAGCACTCTCCAATATGGCATTCATCAAGTTTGTTAGTGTTCGGTTTTTCCTCTGAGCTACCCATTTGATTTTGGTGAATATAGTGGTGTGATTTATGGACTACTCAATGCTTTTGATATAATTGAGAAAATTTATGAGAGATATATTCTCCTCCAAGATCAAACCTTAGTTTTTTAATTTTCTTTTCTAGTTTGTTCTCATCCTCAGTCTTATAAATTTTAATATAATTTAAAGCTTCATCTTTTTTATTTTCAGCAAATACACATAACAATAATGTATTACATCATCAATAAGAGTTAGAAAATATGTTTTGCCTCATTGTGTCAACAATCTATTCATCTCACATTAGTTAGGATGGCCAAGATCTAATTGGCGCCAAGATCTAATCACTTAAAGGGTTTTCCAGGCAATTTTGCTTGCACACAAGATTGGCACTTTGATCCTTTCACAATATCACACTTTGGAATTAATTATAATCTAAACATTCAAACAATGCTATTAAAACCAATATAATAAATAAGAATTTCTCACATATGTAGAGATGGTGACCAGCCTCTACCTTTGCATACTTATGCTTAGGGATGAAAACGGGTCGGATACAGGCGGATATTGCTCTTCCCGTATACTAACCCATATTTTATTTTGGATTCGGAATCGGATACGGGCTATTTGAATCTGGATACGAATCTGGGTTATTAGGGATACGGATACGGGATGGATATGTGACGGATTCGGGTAGGAAACAGATAAAAATATATGGATAATGCGTGCATATATAAAGTAATATATGTTGAATTAAACCGTACGAGTACATAACTATAGCAATAAGTTATGTATCAATCAAACATAATAGAAGTCATATAAAGAATATGCTACTTTAGGACCAATAGAACCATCTAATTGCCAATGAAAATGGGCTAATATTGAAAAAAAATGACAAAATGGGCTGGATGTTGTTGATATCCGAATAGGAAATATCCGATTATCCGATCTGAATATCCGAATAGGAAATATCTGAATATCCGAAAAGGAAATATCTAAATATCCGGATCCGATACTGTATCCACCGGATACTAAAGACTCCGTATCCGGATCTGGCCGGATAGCTATATTCGGGAGACAGATTGGATTTTAAGCGGATTCGGGATCGGATCGGGCGGATTTTTCCTATCCTGTTTTCACCCCTACTTATACTTATGCTCTAGTGCATCCCTGTGGGCCCCCGGATCGGCTATCCGGAGTCCTCTGTGTATTTCTGTACTAGTCCCAGATCAGTAGCTAGTACACACAGTCAAAAGTGATGAATCAACAACCATATCACGAATACAAATAACTAAATAAGAAATAATACCAACTAAAAGCAAAGACCTTATGGTCAAGGTTTACCATTATGGCACAGACAAATTTGAACAACTTGAACAAGCTGCGGAAGGCCAACGCCAATGCGTCCCATCCTTATGACCACAGTCAATCGATTGGAGAACGGAACATAGTCGATGGAAATCTTGAACAGATTCTTTCATACGAGAGAGGATTAGAATGTAGCACGTGAGTACATAAAGTACTCAGCAAGTCTGGGAAATATGCACGATGTAGGCTATCCAAAGATGGCTTAATATGGTTCTTTTGCATAAAGCCAAGTTTCATCAAATCATACTTGTTAATAATTTTCACAAAGCATATTTGAGCAATTCTTTTTAATTATTGAATTATGTAATAATGTAGTGAAGGTTCTAACCACCACTCACTAATATACAGGCTCTATCCGCCACATCTCAACAAGATCGTGGTTCAATCCATTCACATGGCTCTATCTCGCCACGATTCTCAAAATCGGGTTCCTTCCACCTACGGCTTTAGTCGCTAAGCACACCCGAGAGTTCTAACCGCTCTCGGATCCCAAAACAAACCATTGTTTAGTTCGAAACCAAAAACCAAAGTCTACCAGTATGAAAGCATTCATCAAGCTTTGCCTTTGACCGTAGGCACGGCTATTCGAATAGTTTTAACTCTGCAGAGGTGTACAACTTTACCCACAAGACATGATATTCCCTTGATGCCACGCGATTAACACACTTCCTTAGGTGTGCCTGCGAGGATATCATGACAAGGCCTTTACAATGTATATCGCCTAACCCGACTCACCCATTGAGGTTTCACCATTTATTAGGGTTATATCCACCAGATCTGAAGCCCCTCTTGCGCTGTAAGATAAACAACAACAACAACAACAACAACAATGCCTCTTTAGCGCTCACACAACCACCGAGTGGTGAGTCTAAGTCGAGTTTCTACAAATTAGTTAGCCAGTCGTACCATTATAGACATGTGGTTGTATGCGGTAATGCTTAGAATGGAGACAGTCATAAGCGTCGGTCCTTAATTGACTTGGGGCGGTACTTGCACAAAAGAACCAAGGCTTGGTTCGCTTCCACCCGACATTCCAGCCGCCCAAGTCGAAATCATTTTTCATTTTACTTTTATTTTGTAAACCATTGGCAATACTCCTTGCCTATAACTTCCAATACAAGTTTTCAAGAGATAATTGAAAGTCCCACCCATGGGTGAATATTGACCGATAAGCGAGGCTAAGCCTTTCTACCGTACTATTCTATTCCACCAATAGTTTGTTTTTGTAAAATACACATCTCAGGGGTTGATGACAATCCTTATAACCAATTCTGTAATCTCCAATAATCATTAAATTGCCCTAATGGCACAATCATGGGAATAATCCGATTCAATATCGTATCCATAAAGTATGGAGTATATCAGGGTAATATCCTAACTCTCAAAATCATATTAAACCCCAATTAGGTGTGTCTATCTCCCTTGAACTATGATTTGTATTAATGAATTGACCATCATTCTTATAGCGATCGCTCGTATCATCCACAAAGAATATTTCACAAATTCATCTCTAATCATTTCGAATACAATCCACCGATAATACGTCATAACACCCTATATTTAATCCTTCACACTATCACCCTTAAATCATCTATTTTAATCCACCAAAAATACGCCATAATACTATTCACTAAACCACCAAACATCCTGAACTATTCACAATCTCCCTAAATGATTATCACATAGCATTCTAGTTAAAATCCACCGAAACATAATTCACCACTTGTTCTATTTGACCTATACATATGACTCTCAATAACATTCATTTACTCTCCCCGACTATTATTCCTGACATCATACATCTTCCAACATCCTCCCAATCCACCAAAATACATGAACTACCATTCATAGATCAATGTTATGAGTACAAGCCCCATATCAACTCTAATATTCATCTATCTCCAATTTGCATTCCACCCCAATCCATACTCATTATATTGTTAACTACTATCACAATCCAACTCCTCAACATTTAAATGATCACCACCATAAATCAATTTCATAATAACAATCCTCACATTATCACTAATATCCATCCGTCTCCCAATTACATTGTCCCCGATTAACTCTATTCAATCTATCTGCTAAATAGTCATTTTCCCCATCAAAATGTATTTTATTAAAAATATTTATTATGGTGGATCCCTGTTCTAGGTCGACAAAGGGTCATGGATAACAAATCTCAAGGAGGTATAAACAACTGATATAACTAACCACTTAACGTTTTAACATCACCATTTTATGTAATTAGCAATGCGCTTTGTAAAACAGGTAAAACATTTATAAAGCATAGGTTCAATATCGTCAAGGAGACTTGCCTCGGTCACAGCAAGAATGTTGCACTCTTTGAAGTCCGGCGGCGGAATCGTGCGTCGCGCGTAATCGTTGACTACGCAAAGCGAGGCAATAAATAAATAAAAGAAAATAAATAAAATCCAAAAATACAAAAGTAGTACTGGCGGGTAGATCTTGATTTTAGATGAATTTAGAAACTTGAACGGAGTCAATCGGAGTTCGGACGCAAAAGATATAAGCGTTCGAAGTTGGAAAATGATGGAAAATCAAGAAAAAGAGAAAAGTTACTATTTGCTACAGTAACTCGCGATTTTTGTTGTTCCAGAACAGAACCAAACTACAGAGAGCACTCCAAAATCCAAAAACTTGGATTTTCCCCCCATTTTTGCATGGATTTGGACCAAATAAAATCATGGATTCTCTAGATAACATCCTTAGGGACTCATAGGAGGAAGGAATTGGATTGATTCTCACCGGAGACGATGAATTTCGCGATGAACGACGGTTCGGCCAAAGCAACAAAAATCCGAAATTCGTCGCCAATCCTTGAGGGATCCTAAAATTGATTGTTGGGTTAGACTCTAGACTCAATCACGGTCACAAGGAACCAATTGGAGTTGAGAAAAACCCACCGGAATGGATGCTAGGAGGATGAACTTGAAGAACACCGAAAAACGGCGACCCGGCGTTGGTTTTCTTGATCTAGCGGGCAAATGAGTTGGAGAGGCTAAAGGAGATGCATACCACCGGGACGGGGGTTCTTATAAGGAGAGGATGGAGGTGGTGGTGTGGCGTTTGGACAAGAAACGGACGAGTTAATGGCAAGTGAGTGGATTTCAGTTTTTCTTGAATGAGGCCGTTTCCGGCGAGATTGATGGCTCACCGAGGTGGGGAATGGCAAGAGCTCGCCGTTGCGGATCCAACGGAACCGACGGTTCGCGTTTTGGAGTTGTGTGGAGGAGCTAGAAGGATTGGAAGATTTGCCTAGCCATTGGAGCAAGCTCCATGCTCTCTGTTCTTCCCCCATGGCAAGAGGTTGAAGATGGCACTGTAGCAGTGACACGTGGCAAGCTCCGGTTGGCTCTCTTTTACGCGAATAAACCATCCTAGAGAAAAATAAGGAAAAATGGCCTAAAAATTCCGGAAAAATTCATAGAGCCATTTTAGAATATTTGGGACCCAATAAAATTGGTTTGGTTGAATTTGGATGATTTTTGTGGAATTAAATAATCGAGCGCGGATCGCAGCATTAAACAAAAGCCGCGCGGGATAAAATAGGAACGGAGGTCCAAAAATTCGGGGAATGATTTCTAAAATCATTTTGGAATATTTGGAACACAAATGAAGTGGTTTGGGGATTTTTGGAGCATTTTTGGACTCGCGTGAAATTTGAATGCAAGGGAAGCTGGAAAATCCGTTTTTTCTAGTGGAAGGGAATTAAATCGCGATTTTGAGTTGGAAAGGATGCCAGGTTAATATAAACACCAGAGAAACTCCAACTTTTGAATTTACTTTATTTAAATTAGGTTTTTCTCCAGAAAGCGAAAACCAGGGTGTTACAAACCTACCCCCCTTAGAAAGAATCTCGTCCCCGAGATTCGGACGGAGAAAGAAAGAGATCGGGAAATTCTGCTCGAAGATCCTCTTCTTGCTCCTGGGTAGCTTCCTTCTTTGCCTGATTGTGTAGGCCCCCGGATCGGCTATCCGGAGTCCTCTGTGTATTTCTGTACTAGTCCCAGATCAGTAGCTAGTACACACAGTCAAAAGTGATGAATCAACAACCATATCACGAATATAAATAACTAAATAAGAATAATACCAAATAAAAGCAAAGACCTTAAGGTCAAAGTTTACCATTACGGCCTGAACAGACTGAACAACTTGAACAACTGCAGCGGAAGACGAAAACGCCAATGCGACCCATCCAATTGCCCACAGGCAATCGAGTGGAGAACGCACCCTAGTCGTTGGAAATCTTGAACAGCTTCTTTCACTTCTGAGATAGGATTAGAATGTAGCACGTGAGTACATAAAGTACTCAGCAAGTCTGGGAAATTATGCATAATGTAGGCAATCCAAGGATGGCTTAATATGGTTCTTTTGCATAAAGCCAAGTTTCATCAAATCATACTTGTTAATAATTTTCACAATGCATCATTGAGCAATTCTTTTTAATAATTGAATTATGTAATATTGTAGTGAAGGTTCTAACCACCACTCACTAGTATACAGGCTCTGTCCGCCACATCCCAACAAGATCAGGGTTCAATCCAATCACATGGCTATGTCCGCCATGGTTCACAAAATCAGGTTCTTTCCACCTACCTGGCTTTAGCCGCCAGAAGCACACCCGAGAGTTCTAACCGCTCCCGGATCCCAAAACAAAACATTGTTTAGTTTGAAATCAAAACCCAAAGTCTACCAATATGAAAGCATTCAGCAAGCTTTGCCTTTGACCGTAGGCACGGCTATTCGAATAGTTTTAACTCTGCGAGAGGTGTACAACTTTACCCACAAGACATGATATTCCCTTGATGCCAAGCTATTAGCACACTTCCTTAGGTGTGCGGCGGGGATATCATGACAAGGCCTTTACAATGTATACGCCTAACTGACCCAATTGAGGTTTCACATTGTTAGGGTTCCGTCTGATCTGAAGCCCCTCTTGCGCCGTGTGAGAAAAACAACAACAACAACAACAACAACAATGCCTCCTTCCTGGCTCTCACACAACCACCGAGTGGTGAGTCTAAGTTAGGGTTCTACAAATTATTCACCAGTCGTGCCCACTTTGACATGTGGTTGTATGCGGTTATGCTTAGAATGGAGACAGTCATAAGCGTCGGTCCTTAATTGACTTGGGGCGGTGCTTGCACAAAGAACCAAGACTTGGTTCGCTTCCACCCGACATTCCATGCCGCCCAAGTCGAAATCATTTTTCATTTTATTTTTATTTTGTAAACCATTGGCAATACTCCTTGCCTATAACTTCCAATACAAGTTTTCAAGAGATAATTGAAAGTCCCACCCATAGGTGACTATTGACCGACAAATGAGGCTAAGCATTTCTACCGTACTATTCTATTCCACCAATAGTTTATTTTTATAAAATACAAATCCTCGGGTTTGATTGCAATCCTTATAATCAACTGCATATTCTCCAATAATCCCTCTATTGCCATAACGTTACAATCATAAGAATAATCTAATTTGATATAGTATCCACCAAGTAGGAAATACATCATGGTACTATCATAACTCCAAAGTCTTGTAGAACCACAATCATATTTGTATAAGAAATATTTCCCTTGAACTTTGTCCTGTATTAGTGATTTATCCACCAATCATACGGCGATCAATCTTATCATCCACTGTGAATATTTCACAAGGTCATTCGCTAAAATGCCGAGAATACTTCACAATACTATCTCTAATCATTTAGAATACAATCCACCGATATTACTTCATAACATTATATATTTAATCCATCACATTCTCGTCTTCAAATCATCAACTTTGATCCACCAGGAATAATTCATAATCTTACTCTAAGTATCCTTCGAGAAAGATTCTATAAATCAAGACTTCATTAATTCATCGACTACACTATTTCCATAACCAATGATACCACGTTTACTAAACAAATCACCCATGATCCACATTATTCACAATCCCACCTAAATGGTTATCGCGATACCATTTTTCAATAATCATCCTCTAAACCACCGAGAATATGTAACCATGTCATTTAATAAATTACCAACTATTCTGGACTATTCACAATTCTCCATAATTGATTATCACCAAATATGTTTGCTAACATCCACCGAAATATAAGTCACCACTTATTCTATTTAATCCACAAGTATGCCTCTCAATATCATTTATTTACTTTTACCGAATATTATTCTTGACATCCTACATCTTCCCATATTCTTCCAAACTATACAAATCGTAATGCGAATCGCTATCACAATCCAACTTCACCATAATTCAACCATCAACATCCATAAATCAATCTCATAACTAATAATCCCTATCAATACTAATAAGCAGCTATTCTCCATTTACATTCCATACTAGTGGTTTCATCCAAAAGGTCCTCCAAGCAATCATTTCCCGAGTCAAAGATTAATTTTCCCAAAATCATTTATATTGGTGGTTTACTATACTAGGGTGACAAAGGGTCATGGATAGCAAATCTCAAGGAGGTATAAACAACAGGTATAACTAACAACTTAACGTTTAACATCATCATTTTATGTAAATAGCAATGCAATTTGTAAAACCTGGTAAAACATTTATAAATTGCAGGATCAATATGCGTCAAGGAGACTTGCCTCGGTCACAGCGAGAAGGTCGAACTCTTTGAAGTCCGGCGGCGGGGTCGGCGGACTCAGCGGAATCGTCGACTACGCGCAAAACGAGAAAACAAATAAATAAAAGAAAATAGATAAAATCCAAAAATTACAAAATTAGTACTGGCAGGTAGATCTTGATTTTAGATGAATTTAGAAATTTGAATGGGATCAATTGGAGTTCGGACGGAAAAGATATGAGCATCCGTAGTTTGGAAAAACATGGAAAATTGGAAAACGAGGGAATATTCCCTGAAATATTCCATTTTCTATTTTTCTGAAATAATGGTTTTCCCTTGTCTCTCTTGCAAGTGGGGTCACATTGTCATAGTCTAGAGTGTTTCTTCAACCTCTGGCCATGGCTAAAAGAAAGCAGAGGAGGTGTGGAGGCCAAAGGCGGCCGCGAGATGGGAGCATAGGGGCCGTAGTGGCAAGGAAAAAGAGGAGAAGCGGCAACAAGGCCATGGCCGGCGGCGGCGAACCGGAAGGCAACCGGAGGCGGCACGACGCCCAAAGCGGCGGCGGCCGCAGCAATGGCCGGAGGAAAGCGGCGTGGGCCTGGCGAGACACCGGAGGTGCGTCGCGAGCATAGGAAGACGTCCGGCCCGTCGGCCGACTAAGGTGGCCCAGCGGCGGCGGCGGCAGTAAGCGGCCATGGCGGCGCCGCGAAGCGCGAGGCGGCGAGCAGCCGACGCAAAGCCGCAGCGAGAAACGGCAGCGGCCTTGGCCGGCGAGAGGCCGTGGCGGCGGCGTCTTGGCCGTCTTGGCGGTGGGCGGTGGCGTGCGTGGCCTTGGCGGCCAGCGCCGGCGGCGGCAAGCTTGTGGCGGGGCAGGCGGCGAGGTGGTCGCCGGTGGCAATGGCGGCGGCATGGCCGTGACGGCGGCCAGCGCAAGACGGACAAGAACAGAGAATTCCAATTTCTCCAAAATATGAAATCTTGCACAAAATTTGAACATGGTCATACCAATTGGATGAGGATCATCTAGAGTACATCTAGACGAACTTAGGAGTGCAAGGAATTGATCAATTTCTCACCGGAGACGATGAATTCGGCGACGAACAGTTCGGCCAAAGCGATGAAAACCCGAAATTCCTCGTCAATTCTCAATGGACCCTAAAATCGATTGAATGGTTAGAGTCTAGACTCTCATATGATCACAAAGAAACAAACGGAATGAGGATTGACCCACGGAGAGGGAGAAACGAGAATGAACACGAAGAACGCGAAA
This sequence comes from Rhipidocladum racemiflorum, assembly GCA_036346355.1. Taxonomy (NCBI): domain Eukaryota; kingdom Viridiplantae; phylum Streptophyta; class Magnoliopsida; order Poales; family Poaceae; genus Rhipidocladum; species Rhipidocladum racemiflorum. The sequence continues at coordinate 11,684,655 of CM070589.1, forward strand.
ATGGTGACTCGGCGCCGGTTTCTTCGATCTCCCGGGCTAAAGGGTTGGAGAGGCAAAAGAGGGAGATGTGCACTGGAAAGAGGACTCCCACACGAAGCAAATGGAGGTGGAAGTGCGTGAATCGGAGTTGAAACGGCCGAATAAAGAGCAATCAAAGCAATTTCAGTTTCTTGCGAACTGCGCGTATCCCGGCGAGATTTGAGATTAAAGACCACCGGGGATGGAAAGAGGAGGCCGTTGTGATTCCAACGGATCTGGCCGTTCGCAATTTGGGTGATTAATGAGGAAGTTATGGAGATTTGAATCCATGGAGGAGAGAAGGGAGATGTTCTGTTATTTCCCTGGGAAAATGATCGATCGGGAAGATGAACAGTACTACGTGCTACTGTAGCACGACGCTACAGTACCCCCATGCTACAGTACCCACCACGTGGCAAGCTCCGGTTGGTCCTCTTTTACGCAAATGAACCGCCCTAGAGAAAAATAAGGAAAAATGGCCTAAAAATTCCGGAAAAATTCCTAGAGCCATTTTAGAATATTTGGGACCCAATAAAATTGGTTCCGCTGAATTTGGATGATTTTTGTGGAATTGAATATTCGGGCGCGGATCGCAGGCATTAAACAAAAGCCGCGCGAGATAAAATAGGAACGGATGTCCAAAAATCCGGGGAATGATTCCTAAAATCATTTCGGAATATTTGGAGCATTTTGGAAGTGGTTTGGAGATTTTTGGAGTATTTTTGGATTCGGGTGAATTTTGGTCTGCAGATGCTTTGAAAAATCCGATTTTTCGCCCGGGAGGGAATTAATTCCCGATTTCGAAGGGGAATGGATGCCAGGTTATCTTAAACACCAATGAAACTCCAACTTTTGAATTTAAATAATTTAAATTAGATTTTCTCCGGAAAGCGAAAACTAGGGCGTTACAAACCTACCCCCCTTAGAAAGAATCTCGTCCCCGAGATTCAGACGGAGAAAGAAAAAGATCAGGAAACTCTGCTCTGAGATCTTCTTCTTGCTCTCAGGTAACTCTCTTCTCAGGTATTGTTCTCTGAATCCTCACGTAACACAGTCACACAACTTCGAGTTCGGCGTTTAGCTTCAACCAAAATTCTGACTGGGTACTCCGGACCTGACAGGTCTCCTTCTAGTTCCATATCTTTAAACTGCCTCTGATGCTCAGGCACTGCGCTACACTTGATCCCTGACGACATTTATTAGCATAGCTCGTTTATCTTGGACGGGCAATCTTGATTTACATGGATCTGCCTCGACTTGCTCTTCTGGTTCTTTCGAGAATATCAGGTCTATTGATTTGTCCATTATCGGTCTCTTGCCCATACAAGGGTATTCCGCCTTTTCTTGCATACCGAGCTTCAAAGGCGCCGTCTTCAGCTTCGTCGGAGACTGTTGTTATTCTGATCCCACGAACCTTGACATGTCAGCACACACGCTCTCAACACATCATTCAAGATCTGATTGATTCTTTCCGTCTGCCATCGGTCGGGGGATGGTAAGCAACACGGGAAGTCCAATTGCATCTCAACCCGTTATACCACTTCTGCCAAAGCTTCGAGGGGAACTGAGAACCTCGATCTGACACGTTCTCCTTGGGCGCACACTAAAAATGCACTGTTTTAGCCACGCAAAGTTCCACAAGTTTAGCACCAACTAGAGGTTATCCTCCACGGAACAAAGCGTGCAACTTTTATCGATCTGTCCACACTACCCCCCTTAGAAAAAAAAATCATATCCTGACTTAGTTCCAAGGGGTTCAATGGTGAAATTCATTCTTATTTCTTCCCATGCTTCGGACGAGAACTATGGCTCTTCGGCCATCCTTTACTTATCTCATAATGGGTGCCCAAATACCAATACGTTTCCAAAACTAATCAACCGAAATCCACATCCACAACTATACTCTTTTCAAACTTTTATTGATAGCAATATTGTTGCTTGCCTCTTACAGATTGATCATTACACAAACTCTGTTTTTTTTTATTCTTTAAAAGAGGCATGGTACTTCTGAAGGTACCATCTACTAACATTTATTGCTAACATCAAGTTCCAGTTGCTTCATCCTCAACTTCAGGGATCATCGGCAGCCCTGACATCCGATACCGCAGAACCTGTGACAGCAGTTCCCGATTGCGCCTACCACCTGCGGCTGGGGTTATAGTCTGAAGGAGAACAACCTCTGGAATGTTGGGATTGGAAGTAGATGCCTGATGTCCTTGCATCACTGGTTGCACTTCTGATCCTGGGGACTTGATTAAGGCTACTTCCGGCGCTTGGTTGAGTTGAACTGGGTTCACACGAAGCCGAGAACTACTAGCTACATGCTGCTCTTGACTTACCATCTTCCTTTTGCGAGAATCCGGTTGATAACAGTTGTCTTCCAGGGAGACTGCTTTGCCTTTGCCAGCTGGAGGAATCTTCGATACTTGGTGCAGCTTAGAAGGTACTTCAATCCTGACTTCTGATGCTGGAACTACTTGTGGTGATAAGACGTTTTGTTTTCCCAAGGGACATTGTTTCACATAATGCCCTTCCCTGCCACAGAGGTTGCAAACCCGGTACTGAATCTCCTTTCTGCGAGGGCACTTTCGGAATTGGTGTCCAATCCTGTTGCAGTGACTACAGTGGGTATCTTCTTTGGCCTTGCCCTGTTGGGGACAACTATAAGCAACATGTCCTTTTTCACCACATCGATAGCAAATGACATATCTCCACGGGTGGAGGCTTACAGGAGGGGTATTGTCAACATCAACATCTCCACATACTGCTGGAGGGTTGGTCCCTAGTAACTCATCAGAAGGGTACTGCGGAGGAGTTGTAGGTGAAATGACCATCGGGGCTTGGTTGCTCAGTTGTTGTATCATCAATTGCATGAGTTGAGTCTGAGTCACCATGAACTGATTCATATTCTGAAGAAATGCTGTTATCACCTCGGATGGTTGCTGGTTGAGCTCGGTAGCAGCCCTGACGTTGATAACCGGAACTTCACTGGGGTTGCCGTTGACGTTGACCGAAGGATTGGAACTGGATGCATCAGCTTCTTTGTTGGGGTTAGCACTGCAATTCTTCTTCATCTGACGGCAGAACACGGCTTCCAGGTGAGAGGGAACCGCACAGACGAGCGAGAAAGGGGAGGTTCTAACAGCACCAGAAACAAACTACCCCCGGCAAAGGACAACACCACACACGAAAATCAAAACATTTTTAACACCAAGCAAATCAACTCGTCTACTCGATCAAACTACGCACTCTAACAGAACAAGGCGCCTCAACCACGGAACGAAACTTGGCCACTTATCCTATAGGGTTAACCGAAGATCAACCTTGCTTCTTCTGTCCTCGACGATCAACGGTTGGATCCTCACTCAGAAGATGCACACTTCAAGTAACAACTTTTCCGACTAGCTCTTCTTTAGTCTTCAAGTTTTGAGAACAAAAGCGGGAACTCGATTACCTTAATACGTAAGGTTTAAGGGAGGGATAGTCAATTTTCATTCCCAAAAAGGTGAAGAAGCAATTGATTCGAGGAAAATAGGAATAGAAACGAGAGAGAAAAGACGAGGCGGCACTTTATTTGATTTTTCTTTTAGAAAATAAGTTTTGAAGCTTCCTAAAATGACCATTCTAACTAAGGGCACGTCCTACGATCGATATGGCTCGATACCACCTTTGTAGGCCCAGGATCGGCTATCAGGAGTCCTTCGTGTATTTACGTACTAGTCCCGGATCGCAGCTAGTACACACGGTCAAAAGTGATGAATCAACAACCATATCACGAATATAAATAACTAAATAAGAATAATACCAAATAAAAGCAAAGACCTTAAGGTCAAAGTTTACCATTACGGCCTGAGCAATTTGAACAACTTGAACAAGCTGCGGAAGGCAGCGCCAATGCGACCCATCCAATTGCCCACAGGCAATCGAGTGGAGAACGCACCTAGTCGTTGGAAATCTTGAACAGCTTCTTTCACTTCTGAGATAGGATTAGAATGTAGCACGTGAGTACATAAAGTACTCAGCAAGTCTGGGAAATTATGCATAATGTAGGCAATCCAAGGATGGCTTAACATGGTTCTTTTGCATAAAGCCAAGTTTCATCAAATCATACTTGTTAATAATTTTCACAATGCATCATTGAGCAATTCTTTTTAATAATTGAATTATGTAATATTGTAGTGAAGGTTCTAACCACCACTCACTAGTATCTGAGGCTCATCATCCGCCACATCCCAACAAGATCAGGGTTCAATCCAATCACATGGCTATGTCCGCCATGGTTCACAAAATCAGGTTCTTTCCACCTACCTGGCTTTAGCCGCCAGAAGCACACCCGAGAGTTCTAACCGCTCCCGGATCCCAAAACAAAACATTGTTTAGTTTGAAATCAAAACCCAAAGTCTACCAATATGAAAGCATTCAGCAAGCTTTGCCTTTGACCGTAGGCACGGCTATTCGAATAGTTTTAACTCTGCAGAGGTGTACAACTTTACCCACAAGACATGATATTCCCTTGATGCCAAGCTATTAGCACACTTCCTTAGGTGTGCCGGCAGGGATATCATGACAAGGCCTTTACAATGTATACGCCTAACCTGACCCACCCGCTGAGGTTTCACCGCTGTTAGGGTTCCGTCCGCCCAGTACAGAAGCCCCCTCTTGCGCCGTGTGAGAAAAACAACAACAACAACAACAACAACAATGCCTCCTTCCGGCTCTCACACAACCACCGAGTGGTGAGTCTAAGTTAGGGTTCTACAAATTATTCAGCCAGGTCGTGCCCACTTTGACATGTGGTTGTACGGTTATGCTTAGAATGGAGACAGTCATAAGCGTCGGTCCTTAATTGACTTGGGGCGGTGCTTGCACAAAAGAACCAAGACTTGGTTCGCTTCCACCCGACATTCCATGCCGCCAAGTCGAAATCATTTTTCATTTTATTTTTATTTTGTAAACCATTGGCAATACTCCTTGCCTATAACTTCAATACAAGTTTTCAAGAGATAATTGAAAGTCCCACCCATAGGTGAGTATTGACCGACAGCGAGGCTAAGCATTTCTACCGTACTATTCTATTCCACCAATAGTTTATTTTTATAAAATACAAATCCTCGGGTTTGATTGCAATCCTTATAATCAACTGCATATTCTCCAATAATCCCTCTATTGCCATAACGTTACAATCATAAGAATAATCTAATTTGATATAGTATCCACCAAGTAGGAAATACATCATGGTACTATCATAACTCCAAAGTCTTGTAGAACCACAATCATATTTTGTATAAGAAATATTTCCCTTGAACTTTGTCCTGTATTAGTGATTTATCCACCAATCATACGGCGATCAATCTTATCATCCACTTGTGAATATTTCACAAGGTCATCTGCTAAAATGCCGAGAATACTTCACAATACTATCTCTAATCATTTAGAATACAATCCACCGATATTACTTCATAACATTATATATTTAATCCATCACATTCTCGTCTTCAAATCATCAACTTTGATCCACCATGAATAATTCATAATCTTACTCTAAGTATCCTTCGAGAAAGATTCTATAAATCCAAGACTTCATTAATTCATCGACTACAGCTATTTCCATAACCAATGATACCACGTTTACTAAACAAATCACCCATGATCCACATTATTCACAATCCCACCTAAATGGTTATCGCGATACCATTTTTCAATAATCATCCTCTAAACCACCGAGAATATGTAACCATGTCATTTAATAAATTACCAACTATTCTGGACTATTCACAATTCTCCATAATTGATTATCACCAAATATGTTTGCTAACATCCACCGAAATATAAGTCACCACTTATTCTATTTAATCCACAAGTATGCCTCTCAATATCATTTATTTACTTTTACCGAATATTATTCTTGACATCCTACATCTTCCCATATTCTTCCAAACTATACAAATCGTAATGCGAATCGCTATCACAATCCAACTTCACCATAATTCAACCATCAACATCCATAAATCAATCTCATAACTAATAATCCCTATCAATACTAATAAGCAGCTATTCTCCATTTACATTCCATACTAGTGGTTTCATCCAAAAGGTCCTCCAAGCAATCATTTCCCGAGTCAAAGATTAATTTTCCCAAAATCATTTATATTGGTGGTTTACTATACTAGGGTGACAAAGGGTCATGGATAGCAAATCTCAAGGAGGTATAAACAACAGTATAACTAACAACTTAACGTTTAACATCATCATTTTATGTAAATAGCAATGCAATTTGTAAAACCTGGTAAAACATTTATAAATTGCAGGATCAATATGCGTCAAGGAGACTTGCCTCGGTCACAGCGAGAAGGTCGAACTCTTTGAAGTCCGGCGGGGTCGGCGGACTCAGCGGAATCGTCGACTACGCGCCAAAAGCGAGAAAACAAATAAATAAAAGAAAATAGATAAAATCCAAAAATTACAAAATTAGTACCGGCGGGTAGATCTTGATTTTAGATGAATTTAGAAATTTGAATGGGATCAATTGGAGTTCGGACGGAAAAGATATGAGCATCCGTAGTTTGGAAAAACATGGAAAATTGGAAAACGAGGGAATATTCCCTGAAATATTCCATTTTCTATTTTTCTGAAATAATGGTTTTCCCTTGTCTCTCTTGCAAGTGGGGTCACATTGTCATAGTCTAGAGTGTTTCTTCAACCTCTGGCCATGGCTAAAAGAAAGCAGAGGAGGTGTGGAGGCCAAAGGCGCCGGCGAGATGGGGCATGGAGCCGGCCGTGGCAAGGGAAAAAGAGGAGAGCGGCGACTGCAAGGCCATGGCGGCGGCGCCGAACCGGAGGCAACCGGAGAAGGCGGCACGACGGCCCAAAGCGGCCAGCGGCGTACCAACGGCCGGCCGGAGAAGCGGCGTGGGCCTGGCGAGACACGGAGGTGCGTCTTGAGCATAGGGAAGACGTCGGCCCGGTCGGCCGAGCTAAAGTGGCCCGAGGCGGCCCGGCGGCAGCGGCCGTGGCGGCCATGGCGCGCCAGCGAAGCGCGGGCGCAGCGACGGCAGCCGGCAGCCGACGAGCGGCAGCTGGCGGCGAAACGGCAGCGGCCTTGGCCGGCGAGGCCCGTGGCGGCGGCGCGTCTGGCGATGCGGCGGTGGCGGTGCGTGATGCGTGGCGGCGGCGGCGTGGCGGCGCCAAAGATGGCGGCAGGCGGCGGCCAGGTGGTCGCCAGCAATGGGCAAGGCGGCGGCCGTGGCCGGCACACGCGCGCAGGACAAGAACGAAGAATTCCAATTTCTCCAAAATATGAAATCTTGCACAAAATTTGAACATGGTCATACCAATTGGATGAGGGATCATCTAGAGTACATCTAGACGAACTTAGGAGTGCAAGGAATTGATCAATTTCTCACCGGAGACGATGAATTCGGCGAACAGTTTCGGCCAAAGCGATGAAAACCGAAATTCCTCGTCAATTCTCAATGGACCCTAAAATCGATTGAATGGTTAGAGTCTAGACTCTCATATGATCACAAAGAAACAAACGGAATGAGGATTGACCCACCGGAGAGGGAGAAAGCGAGAATGAACCACGAAGAACGCGAAAATGGTGACTCGGCGCGGTTTCTTGATCTCCCGGGCTAAAGGGTTGGAGAGGCAAAAGAGGAGATGTGCACTGGAAAGAGGACTCCCACACGAAGCAAATGGAGGTGGAAGTGCGTGAATCGGAGTTGAAACGGCCGAATAAAGAGCAATCAAAGCAATTTCAGTTTCTTGCGAACTGCGCGTATCCCGGCGAGATTTGAGATTAAAGACCACCGGGGATGGAAAGAGGAGGCCGTTGTGATTCCAACGGATCTGGCCGTTCGCAATTTGGGTGATTAATGAGGAAGTTATGGAGATTTGAATCCATGGAGGAGAGAAGGGAGATGTTCTGTTATTTCCCTGGGAAAATGATCGATCGGGAAGATGAACAGTACTACGTGCTACTGTAGCACGACGCTACAGTACCCCCATGCTACAGTACCCACCACGTGGCAAGCTCCGGTTGGTCCTCTTTTACGCAAATGAACCGCCCTAGAGAAAAATAAGGAAAAATGGCCTAAAAATTCCGGAAAAATTCCTAGAGCCATTTTAGAATATTTGGGACCCAATAAAATTGGTTCCGCTGAATTTGGATGATTTTTGTGGAATTGAATATTCGGGCGCGGATCGCAGGCATTAAACAAAAGCCGCGCGAGATAAAATAGGAACGGATGTCCAAAAATCCGGGGAATGATTCCTAAAATCATTTCGGAATATTTGGAGCATTTTGGAAGTGGTTTGGAGATTTTTGGAGTATTTTTGGATTCGGGTGAATTTTCGGGTACCGGCGGTACTGAAAAATCCGATTTTTCGCCCGGGAGGGAATTAATTCCCGATTTCGAAGGGGAATGGATGCCAGGTTATCTTAAACACCAATGAAACTCCAACTTTTGAATTTAAATAATTTAAATTAGATTTTCTCCGGAAAGCGAAAACTAGGGCGTTACAGATTGCTCCACTGACCCTTGCAGAACTTGACCACCCGACTTCTGGTTTGACGCTCGGCTTCATCCGCAATCCTGGCGGGATACTCCAGACATGACATGTCTCTTTCTGATTTCATATCTTTAAACCCCCTGTGCATGTGTTCTCAGCGACAATGGTTCGAAGATCCCGTTTTCCTTCCTTCCTGGTGCATGCCGAGATGAAAGACTGACGAAGTTCAGCGACTCAACATTCCAACACAGCTCACCATAGGAGGAAGAAAATGTGGGGAAATAATGGAGAAATTTGGGTTATTTAACCTGGATGTCTCCATTTTCTTTTAAGGGTGTATAGTAATTGATGCCATTAACACAAATTAAATCACTAGTAACTATTAATTTAAACCACAAATTAAGTCATTGCTAGCTGTTAATTTAAACCATATAATGGTATTTACAACAGATCCTAACCGGTTAAAACTAAAGGAGAGAGAAATGCATGGTTAGCAAAATGGGCAACTGATAGTCATTCACGACCAATAAATGACAATCATGACCAGATGACAGTCATTCATGATCAGCTTATATAACACCTTAGGATCAGTTTGGTTACTCACGACCAGCTACTGGTTATTACGACCGGTTTAACTCCGACTAGTCCATGATTCCCATATTAAACTAAACTATACATGCTTTGGAATTTCAACCGAAATAGGTCTCATACCAATTTCCAACAGTCTCTTCATTCACAGGCATGCACCCACAGTACTAGTGACGTCAATAACAGGTTGACTTAGCAGACCTGTCCTGGACAAACTGATATAATAATGAAGGCTTCTGGCGACCATTGATTTATATTTCCAGTTTTGGAACACATGCAATTCAGAAGGGGTTTCATATGTGGGTAGCATGCATGGGAAGATTTCATATAGTTGGAAGCCTGAAATTTGAAGTCGACATACTCTGCAGCTAATATCTACAGGTTTCAGAATGCATCCATGCTGGGTGGATCAATCTGGAATCCAGGTTACACCATACATCTATCCATTGTGCAAATCAGGGTGATTTGAACTTTGAAGAACATGGCAGCCAGCATCTTCTGAAAAATATTCACGCATATTGGGCTGGGCTAATGTGTAAGCTCCTGCAGATGCAGATATGGGCTATAATGGAGTCCTGGTAATCCGGCAGCTCTAACAAAGAAATCAGCCAGGCAAGCAAAACTAGCTAGCACAAAATTTCTTTGGAAGATAAAAAGAATCGATCTGCTCTAGATAAGAGAAGGTAAGCTTCAAGCCTCCAACTTACTGCTAGTTAACAACAGCGTATACTATTTGTAAACTCTTGCTCTTCTTGACGAGACATTGCTAATCGGTCCAGCTTAGCTGTTTCGAGACGGAAGAACACAAGCATGCAATGCAAGCACATGCATTTGCTTTGCAAAATGCATGGATGGAAGCACGGTCTAATGATCTCTGACATAGGTTGTTGCCCCGGACAGCTCCTGACATGACATACCGAGAGATACATACAAGCCGGGAGGGTGGCAGAGGTGTGTATATATATATATATTTCTGACCAAAATCAACAATGGTTTCTTGTTGCTTTCATGCATGTACTGGCATATTATATTCTTGCTCCTGGTTGGTTAATTTCCATAGCAACGTTTACCTCTTGCGCGTGGCTCTATCTTGAAGATGGAAAAATGGTAGGGTAGCCCGCGTCCACTTTCATCCCTAGTTCCACGAGCGCTGCTCAGGCAGATTAGCAAAAGTTTGTTTATTTCGGGGTGGTGTGACTCACTCTCATGTTGGCTTGTTTCGACTAATTAAGACCATGCATGCATGGTTAATTAATGGCATAACTAGGTTAATTAATGGCATAGTTATGAGAAATATGGTTCGTCTAAATTATGGTATGGGATTTGGATTCATAATTCATCACTTTTTTTAATTTTTATTGTGAACACGAATTTCATATCTTAAATCGGTTCAAGTTCAATAAATTTGGTTTAGTTTACAATAAATCCTATAACTATAATTAATGGTTTTGGAGAAGCGTTGAGTGAAGTGAAGCTTTGCAACCAACCGGGACATTTTGTTTTGTTTGTATCGTTGCAGTTGCTTGCTTAACTGCATTGCTTTGGTGAGAGCAAGCCGAATATACGTACGTATATGTACGCAGCGGTATACGTATCCAATACGAACCGCAGAATTCAGTGCAAGCACGCAAACTCTCAAGGTTATGTACTCCCTCCGGTCTGGTAATATCTGTCGTTTTGGACATCGACACGGTCTTCAAAACACAATTTTGATCGCTAATTTTTATTATAATATATTTATAAAACCCAATAAAATTATAATATTATGAAATTACTTCTCGAGACAAGTCTACACATATAATTTTTATGTATCCAAATTAAATATTTAAAAATATATTGTTAGTCAAAGTTTCGGAAGTTTGACCATCACTATGTCCAAAATGACAGGTATTACCAAACCGGAGGGAGTAACTTTTTTTTAAAAGTACAAGTTAGACGCACATTTAACATACACCACACTCGTATCATCAAAATTTATAGATGCATATACGTTCTCTAGACACGTTTGGATTTTATCGATCGTAGGCATCTGTGAAGCCTACATTTTTAGTACAGAATATTAACAATGAGTTTCATATGTATACAATACTAGTCTCATGATCAGTGACTAGTACGTATATTTACAAGGTTGAAAACACATCCATACACAATGTATTACATATATATAATATATATAATAGTGGAATCATTTATAAAATATAACCTGTAAGGTTGAACATAATACAGAGGAAAAATCAAAAGTTTTGTAGTGTTGCATAACTCAAAGGCAACTGACAAAGTATAAACCCTAAAAGCTCATCATGATATTCCACTGAATCCTGCTTATTTGTCATGGGTTTCATCGAGATAGTCTATTTCATAACCTAAAAATAACAATAATAGCAAGTTGAGTACATTACTGTTTGCGCAAAAAATGTGTAGTATGGTTTCCTGCCTCAAACACACAAGACAAACGCCGGGTTTGAGAGCGTGCCAGTCAATTTGACTTGAAATTGACAAGGTAGCAAAAACGTGAATCTGAGCAGCCGATAGCGATGACTATCGGCTTGACACCGATTGGCTAAGGGCCGATAAGGAGATAACCAGACTCGCCGATTAAGGCTAATCCAAGGAGTAAAGGCGGTCGACTTTGAAAGGCGATACGCAACAAGCAAAGTAGATCGAACCTGGAATCAAGTCGACAAGAACAACAAATTGGCGATGCGCAACTCTTTATTGATCTCGACGGCTTACAGAGGAATGATTGCTATGAAACTAGAAAAGCGTAAAATAAAGTGTATTGGTTGGTTGATGTGTTGATTGATGATCTTTTCCACCTCTTGGTCCGTCCTCTTTTATATTGCTTGAGCCGATCCGAGTCCTTTTTGGATACGACAATGGAACCCGTATCGGTTCTTGATTCGACCCCCTCACACCTTTGGCAACTGAATCCACGTTAGTCACGGGATAGAATCAAATTTTCACCGCATAGCTCCTTCCATTCCAAATTGAACCGATATTATCTACACATGCCAAAGTTTGGTGCAAACAATTACGTACACATAAGACTTTTACAAAACATATAATATATGTAGGTGACGAGTACTCATACCATGGGTACCCCTAGCGGCCCGAGAGGACGAATGGGCTGCCCTAAGCCCAGCTTCGGCCGGAGGCCTCGCTGAGCCACAAAGGACACTCGTCCCTGACCAAACCAGCCAGGAGGTAACCCGACCCCCATGGGTCGGACATCCCACGAAGCTCCAACCCCCGTCGCGGGTCGGACGCCCCGCGGGCTCCGACCGAACCAAGGCGATCTCCGCCAAGGGTCAAGTTCTAGGCCCTCGCTAGTAGTTGGCCACCCGCCCTACGGGCATGACGACTTAGAACGGTCGTGCGAGGGCAGGTGGCTCCTTCCCAAGGTGGCAAGGAGGTTGCCAAATCCAAGCACCAGTCTCGTCGTCCTGACAGACGCAGCAGGGGATGCGCTCCCTCCCGAGGCAACGCCAGAGCCAAAGCGCTGCGTCAGCACCTGGCGAACGTACAGAGTGTAGGTACGTCACGGCCTGGCGAGACAGAAAACCATGCCTTTTGATGTGTCTACCGACCCAGCGCAGGACGAGCAGGCACCGGTCATTCGCTGAAGACCAGGACTCCCAGGCGCAGGACACCCCATCCTCTCTTCCTTTTTCGGATTCCCATGTAACCTGCCCCCTCCGACCATATAAAGGGAGGTAGGACCCTCAGGGAAGGGGGACGATTTTTCCTTTTTCTCTTCAGAAAAAAAACTCTCACATTCCCACTGGCACGAGGCGCTCAAGGCCAGTCTTCAGCCCTCGCTTGCAACACCGTGTAATCGCTTGCACTCGAAAGCAATACAGATCCACCACACGAACTGGAGTAGGGACATTCAGCCCAAACCAGTATACATCTTGGGCTCCCTGAGTTAGGCCATTCAAGGAAAGGGAACACGCGATCCCTAAGACTAAAAATTGTACTGCCGGTGCACGAAACACCGACAGTTGGCGCGCCAGGTAGGGGATCTCGCACATCATCACCGTCATCTCCGTATTCCCGCTCGCTTCCTTGATGGCCTCCTTCACCAACGATGGCATATTTGCGTTGAGGGGCTGGATACGTTTCGGCACCCTCAACTTCATTGCCACTTCGGCGGGGGAGCTTGTTCTTATCCCAAACGCCTCAGAGTTCCGGGCATCCGCCAGGAGCCTGGACCCCATCGCCGACGCCATCAGCAACCTCCGGCTCGAGGGCCCCAAGCGGACCCCGACGCCGGAGCCTATCGACGGCTGAACCATTCTTGACGACAGCGCGCCCAAGCGGGTGGCGATGTCACCCCCCGCGGGCTCGCAGCTTGTGGCTATGACCGACTACTCGCCGGCCTCCATCCACGACTTGCTGGAGGACTCCTCAGGCCACGACTCCAGCTCCGACATGGAGCACATTGCAGACGGATCGTACTTTCGCAAATGCAACATGGCGGGAGTGACCGACCCATTCGCAACCCCCGCAAGTCCAGGAACTCTCCCCTAATGCACCTGGGCGCAGGAAACGGAGCACCAGCGCGAAGGCACTGAGCCCCTCCAGGCTCGCCACGCTGAGCTCCAACGACAGCGCGAAGAGCTGGAGGCTCGCAGGGCCGAGCTTGACAAACTCTAGGGCGACCTGGAGCAGCGTCAGCCCGAGACCCCGCTTGCGTCTGCCGCCGCCTGCACACGTGCACGTCAGGTGTATACCAACTGGCTGAGGGGTCCGACGGCCTGCCTTTCTTTCCCCACGTGAGCCAAAACGTCGCCGCAGCTGCGATGCTGCTCCGCGGTATCCCTGAGCCCGAAGACCCAGAGGCCAAGGCCACGTACCAAAACCTCCGGGGACTGGTGGAACGTGCTGCCATCCAGCACGTGCAGGGTTCCGGCTACCACCACTCGGGCACCTCCTCGAGCCGTCCGAGCCACGCCACCGCACGAGATCGGCGGAGCCTGACTGGGACAACGCCGCAACTCGAGCGGCCCCAGGCTTCACGCACTTCGTTGCGCCATCACCTGGGCAGCAACCACGACATCCGCGCCACTCTCGAAGCACGGAGAAGAGCGATGGGCGAAGCGGCCCAATCCCGGGTCGCGGACAGCGATCGACGTAACGACCGCAGCCCAAGCCCCGACGACCCGGGGCCGCGGGCGTTCGGTCGCGTGATCCGCAACGTGGACTTCCCGGCACGGTTCCGGGCGCCGGTCAACATAGCCAAGTACACAGGGGCAATGAATCCCAGCGTCTAGCTAGAAGACTACCAGCTCGCATGCAGGACGGGTGGAGCTACTGATGATCTCTTCATCATCCAGTACCTCCCCATCTACCTCGCTGATTCGGCTCGAGTACTTGCCCGCGAACACTGTCAGGAGCTGGGCCGACTTGACGAACCTTTTCATCAATAATTTCCAGGGCACGTACAAGCGCCCCGGAAACTCCTGGGACCTGAAGAGCTGCAAGCAGCAGCTAGGGGAGACTCTCCGGGACTACATCCGGTGTTTCTCCCAACAGTTCAACGAGCTCCCCGACATCCGCGACGCTGACGTCGTTGGGGCTTTCATCTACGGCACAACTTGCGAGGCCTTGGTGCATAAGCTGGGCTGCATCAAGCCCAGAACCACCAAGGAGCTCTTGGACATCGCCACCAACCACGCCTCGGGAGAAGAGGCCGTGGGGGCCATCTTCGAGAAGGGGAAGGCCAAACGAGAGCCCGACGCCGAGGCCCGTGCCCCCTCCTACCGCTCCGACAAATGGAACCGGCGAGGGAAACAAGGCCGCGAAGACCGCCTGGTCACGGCCGCCGACCGCCCTACCAAGCAGCAGGCGCGGCAGGCGCCCGACCATTTTGAGAAGCTGATGGATAGCCCGTGTCCGAACCACGGGTACCCCATCAAGCATAAATACCGATACTGCGAAGTCCTGAAGCGCTTCATCTCCGGGAACCCCACGTCATCACGGGGCAAGGGGAAGAAGCGTGATTCGGCACCGAAAGTCGAGGAAAAAGGGGCGGATACTGAGTTCCCAGAACCCAACGACTGCCTCATGATCTTCGGCGGACCGACGTGCTACGCCGACAAGCGGCGGCTCAAGCTCGCCTTCCGCGAGGTCCACACGGTGACTCCCACCGTGCCAAAATACCTCCGGTGGTCGGAGACCCCGATCACATTTGATTGGATCGATCACCCAGACAACGTTCTGCAGCCAGGGAGATATCCGCTGGTCATCGACCCCATCGTGGGGCCGGAGCGCCTGACCAAGGTGCTCATGGACGGCGGCAGCGGTCTCAACATCCTGTATGTTGAGACGCTCGGCGCCATGGGGGTCCCTCGCTCGAGTCTCTGACCGAGCAAGGCGCCCTTCCACGGCGTCTTCTCGGGCCAACAGGCCCATCCGCTCGGGCAGGTTGACCTGCCCGTCACATTCGGGGGCCCGGACAACTTCCGCACCGAAACCCTCACCTTTGAGGTTATGGACTTTCCCGGCTCCTACCATGCCATTCTGGGGAGGCCATGTTACGCCAAGTTCATGGCGGTCCCCAACTACACCTACCTCAAGTTGAAGATGTCAGGGCCACAGGGGGTAATCACCGTGGCCTCATCTTTCCAGCTTGCCTACAACTGTGAGCAAAGCAGTTGTGAGTTGGCGTCGGCGGTCATCTCATCCGCCGAACTCGCCAACCTCCAGGGGAAGGTCTCCGAGTCCGCCCCCGACTCCGGCAAGTTGGGGCCGAGTTCCTTCCAATCCGCCGAGGATACGAAGGAGATCGCGGTCGATCCTGAGGATCCCGCTAAGACCGTGCGGGTCGGAGCCACGCTCCCCGCTAAATAGGAAAGCGCACTCGTTGACTTTCTCCGCGCCAATCGAGACGTCTTCGCATGGAGGCCCTCCGACATGCCAAGAATCCCAAGGGAAGTCGTCGAGCACTCCTTGAACGTCTGACCAGGCTTGAGGCCGATCGCCCAACGCCTGCGCCGCTTCGACGAGGAGAAGCGCAAGGCCATAGGGGAGGAGATAGCCAAACTTTTGACCGCAGGGTTCGTAGAAGAGGTACGCCACCCCGAGTGGCTGGCCAACCCTATCCTTGTAAAAAAGAAAACCGGGCAATGGAGAATGTGTGTTGACTACACGAGCCTAAACAAGGCGTGTCCCAAAGACACGTTCCCATTGCCTCGCATCGACCAGGTCATCGATTCCACCGCAGGGTGCGAATCCCTATCCTTTCTGGATGCCTACTCGGGCTACCACCAGATAGTGATGAAAGAATCCAACCAGCTCGCGACTTCGTTCATCACTCCTTTTGGCTCGTTCTGTTACGTAACGATGCTGTTTGGTCTAAAAACGTGTGTGCTACATACCAGCGATGTATGCAAACGTGCTTTAGCGACCGAATAGGCCGTAACGTCGAGGCGTACGTCGACGACATCGTCGTCAAGACTAGGAAGGCCGACGACCTCGTCGCCGACCTAGAGGAGACTTTTGCCAACCACCGGCGATTTCGTATAAAGCTCAACCCCGAGAAATGCGTTCTCGGGGTCCCCAAGGGAAAGCTACTCGGCTTCATCGTTTATGAGCGTGGCATCGAAGCCAATCGGGAAAAGATCTCCGCGATCATGAACATGGGCCCTATCGGCAACCTAAAAGGAGCCCAGAGGCTGACAGGATGCCGCGCGGCTTTGAGCCACTTCGTGTCCCGCCTCGGTGAGCGCGGGATGCCGCTCTACAAGCTGCTCAAGAAGTTTGATCAGTTCAGCTGGACGCAGAAGGCACAGGAAGCCCTCAGTCGATTGAAGGCATTCCTAACCTCGCCCTCGGTGCTGGTCGCCCCAGCACCAGGGGAACCGCTCCTCCTCTACATTGCCGCTACGACCCAGGTCGTCAGCACGGCGCTTGTCGTGGAGCGAGCAGAAGAAGGCCATGTACTTAAGGTACAACGACCGGTCTACTTCATTAGTGAAGTACTCTCCGAGCCAAAGGCTCAGTACCCGCAGGTGCAGAAATTGCTCTACGCGGTTGGTCTATTACTTCAACCGGCACCCCGTTGCTGTGGTGACCTCCTCGCCACTCGGTGAAATCGTCCACAACCGCAACGTCTCAGGAAGGATAGCCAAGTGGGCACTCGAGCTCAATCGCCATGACATATCGTACGTTCCCAGGACGGCTATCAAGTCACAGGTTTTGGCCAATTTCGTTGCCGAGTGGACCGAAGCTCAGGCGCCACCGGCGCTTGAAGACCCCGAGTACTGGACGATGTACTTCGACGGGTCCTACACCAAGAATGGAGCGGGCGCTGGAGTCGTCATTGTTTCCCTGCTCAGAAACAAGCTCCAGTACGTCATCCGACTGCTCTTCGATGCGACCAACAACGTTGCCGAGTACGAAGCCCTCGTCAACGGTCTCCGGATCGCTGCTGACCTCGGTGCACGCTGACTCTATGTGCACAGCGACTCCAAGCTTGTCGTCGACCAGGTCATGAAGGCCACGAAACCCCATGACACCCGAATGGCAGCCTACTGTCGTGAGGTACGCAAGCTCGAAGAAAGGTTCAAGGGTTTCGAGCTTCACCACAGCTACAGATGCTACAACGTTGATGCCGACTTCCTGGCTAACCTCGCCTCCAGCAAAGGGCCTATCCCACCCGGGATCTTCGTCTGCGACCTTTGCAAACCCTCCATCCGTTTGGACTCGGCTTGGTAGACGCCAGGCCCGGCCATTTGGGCGGCAGCTCCGGCCGTAGGCGGTCGAAGGCGAGATCATTGGTCGACCGCAATGTGCTCACAGCCGACTCCGATTGGAGGAAGACCTTCATTGAACGGTTGACTGATGGGTCGCTCCATGCCGACCTAACCGAGGCCCGTCGCCTCGCTCGACGGGCAAAGTCCTTCGTCCTGGTCGAACAAGACCTCTACAAAAGGAGCCCCTCCGGAATCCTCCAGAAGTGCATTCTATCTGACAAAGGGGAGGGAGCTGTTGCTCGACATCCACGGCAGGACCTGTGGCCACCACGCCACGCCACGGTCCCTCGTAGGGAAAGCCTTCCTACAAGGCTTCTATTGGCCGACCGCCGTGGCCGACGCCGAGCAAATCGTCCGCACCTGCGAAGGATGCCAATTCTTCGCCCGGCAGACGCATCTTCCAGCACAGGCCTTGCAGACAATCCCCATCACGTGGCCGTTCGCGGTCTGAGGACTCGATCTGGTCGGGCCCTTCAAAAAGGCCCCCGGGGGATTTACCCACTTATTTATCGCGGTGGACAAGTTCACCAAGTGGATAGAGGCCAAGCCTGTCGCCTCCATCACCTCGGTGCAAGCGGCCAACTTCTTCCGCTACATCGTTTATCGGTTCAGAGTCCCAAACTCCATCATCACCGATAACGGGACGCAATTCACGGGGAAAAAATTCCTCGAGTTCTGCGACGACTTCAACATCCGCGTCGATTGGGCAGTTGTGGCCCATCCGCGGGCCAATGGCCAGGCCGAGCGGGCAAACGGCATGATCCTCCAAGGGCTCAAGCCACAAATCTTCAGCTGTGAAATCATGTGCTGAAAAATTGGCTTTGAAATGAAAAATTAAACTTAGAATTGGATTTGCAAAATGTGCTTGTGCATGTGTTTGATAATTTGACAAGAAACAGTAAGTTTCACTTTTGCGCCGGACCTAGCTCTCAAGAAACAGTAAGTTCCCCATCTGCGACGGACAATGTCTTTGGGTCCGTCGTGGACGTGTTTTGAACTCTTTGAGCCAAACTCTTTTTTCCTCAAAACCCGATCGATTTAAGCATGTCACGACGGATAATGTTTTTTGTCCGTCGTGGACTTGCTTTTGAGCGCTTGAATCTAACTCTTTCTCCAAGATTTGAGAAACCTTTGCATGTACAGCGGACAGTTTTTCTTGGTCCGTTGTGAACTTGTTTTGAGCTCATGACCGTAGTCATTTTTGCATGTACAACGGACCGATTTTCTTTGTCCGTTGTGATCGTGTTTTTGTCCGTTTGGTTTTCTTCTTGGAACCGAAACTTTCACTTGTACAACGGACCCGATTTTGTCTGTCCGTTGTGAATGGTTTTTGAGTGATTTATCATGTATGCGCCGGACCATATTTCCTTGTCCGTCGTGAATGCGTTTTCTTTGAATTAGGGTTTTGAAGCGAGAATTGAAATAATTTGAATTTGAGATTATGAAATTTGTGATGATTTCATGATGCTTCTTTTGAAGTGGACTTTATGCAATGCTCATGTGAGTAGTTGCATGGATTGACATTGAGTCAAGTCGTGGACTTGTGCTCGGATTTGTTTTGTGGTTTGTTCATGTGCGTGTATTGCTCGAAGACGAATGTGGTCGATGACGGACCGGAACTAGGTTCATGAAGGAACTGAGGTTCGGGACTAGGTTCAGGAGGAACTGAGGTCTTGGTGGTCAAGGATGTCATGCGGGGCGTTCGGGCTAAGAGAATGGTGCACATGAAGAATGGTTAGTCACGTGAGAATGGCGGGAGGTCATTCGGCGTGCAAAGTGTTAGTCACGTGAGTATGGCAGGTGGCCATACGGCGTGCAAAGTGTTAGTCACGTGAGTATGGTAGGGTTGCCATACAGCGTGCAGTAAGAGTTGTACTCGGCCTGGTTGGGCCAAGTAGAGTTGAGTTGGATCACAGATTCCTTCTAGGGAATAGGAATCGTATTCGAACTCCTTGTGGGTTGGTGCTTTAAATAGGTGGGGGTCTCTGTTGAAAGGCACCAAGTAGAGCTGAGCGCATCAAGCTTTGAGCTTGGTTTTAGGGTTTGTACTCTTTTGATGAGAGTATTTTAGACAAGAAATAAAGATCAATTCTTCCAAGATTTTTGCGTGCTTCTGATAACCACGTCGCTACAGTATTTTCTGTTTTGGTTCTTGTTTGCATGCTTGTTCTAGTTCTAGATTGGTTTTTGTTCTTCAAGTTTTATCTTGATTTGATCCATCAAAAACCTCTCTAGGTATTGATCTAGTGTTTCTCAAAGTCTAGTTGATCAATCTTTTGTCGTTCTTGTTTAATCTTGAAGTTTTGATTAGATTGATTCTCGTCAAGTTCTGGATCAGCAAGCTTGCGAAGCTCATAACTTTGATCCGTAAGTCCGATCGAGCTGATTCTTTTGGGTTCGATTCGTATTGGAATCTAGTTTCTTGTGTCCAAATTTCAGATCGTTTCGACGGTTGGATCTCCGGGAATTCTCGTTTTACCAAACCTCTGTCATTCTGTTTTTGTCGAAAACAGAGGCAATTATTTGGTTCTGTTTTGGGGTGAACTTTTAATAGGTCAAGAATTTGGTTTTAGCTTCCGCACAATCATTCACCCCCTCTGATTGCTATATTCGTATGCTTCGATCCTACAAGTGGTATCGAGCAAGGTTTTTCTAATCTATCTTAATCGGTGATTAGATCAATGGATCATTATTCGACAAAACCTTGTGTGTTCAATGGTGTTGATTTTCAGTTTTGGAAGGCCAAGATGGAGGCGTTCATCCAAGCTCGAGGATTCGCAATTTGGGAGAAGGTCTACAAACCATATGAAGTCCCTGCAAGCGACAACGTCAACGACACCAATCGCGCACATGTTGAAGCAAATAGTAAGGCGCGCAACTTGATCATCCAAGGCTTGGGGCGTAGCGACTTCGATCGTGTGATTCATCTTCGATCTGCATATGAGGTATGGAAATCTCTTTGTGATTACCATGAGGGTTCTAACACTATTAAAGAGGTTCGTCAAGATCTTTACAAAAAAAGAATACATGCGATTTGAGATGAAACCGGTGAGTCGGTAGATGACTTCTTTGCGTTTTAATAAGATTCTTAGCAATTTGCGTCTTTGTTGGAGTTAGCTTTGATGATCTTTGCTAATGCTAGACAATTGCTTAGTGCTTTGGACATGTCGGTGTGGGAGATGAAAGTAACATCTATACAAGAATCTACTACCATGAGTACACTTACTTTAGATGTTCTTTATTCTAAGTTGAAAACTCATGAATTAGATGTTTTGCTAGAAAGAATGATCATAAATCAATTGCTTTGACATCTCAATCTAGCATATCTCATAATGGTGTCGCTTCAAGTTTTGCTCTATCTTTCTTGTCTTCACTAACCAATGAGCAGATTGAGCAATTCCCGAAAGAAGACTTGTCACTACTCTCTTCTCGCTTTAACAAAGCTTTGCAAAATGTGATAAAAGAAAGAGAGGTGGTGGTGATCCTCCAAGATGCTATGAGTGTGGTGATCTCGACCATATTCGTCCAAACTGTCCAAAACTTGCAAGTAAAGCATCAAGGGAGGAGAAGGACAACGACAGAAGAAAAGAGAAGAAGAAGTTCTCTCCAAGTGATAGAAAGAAGAAGAACTTCATCAACCGCAAAGTTGTCCATCGAGTTCTTTCCGCTCTTGAACAAGTCAATTTGAAGCGATGTGGATTCGGAGAGCGGCGAGGATGATGCAACTCCAAGCAAGCATGAGTTGGCGGGGTTGTGTCTCATGGCCAAAAGCGGCGACGACTTCACCGAGAAGCGATCATGACAGCGACTTCAATGAGGTAGATCCTTCTTCACGATGAATTAGCTATTCTTTGTTGCTCGTCTTGGTAAATTGCTTGATAAGCGTGACAAGAAAATTAAGAAACATGATTTTGTTGTTGAATCATTGAATGCTGAAATTGCTAGACTTAAAACTTTGATTCTGATGATGATGCTTGCAAATCATGTGACTTAATTTGGAATGAGCTTACTTAAGCTTAGGAAAGAACATGCTTCCTTGATTGAGAAAATTAATGCTTGAAAGTGAGAAAAATGAGAAACATATTAAACATGCTAGCTGTTTCAGCGATGATTTGCATGGTTTAACTTCTTGTTCTAAATGCTCAACTCTTGAATTAAAATTAAAAGATGCAAATGCTAGGGTTTCTCAATTGGTGATGATCTGCTTACACATGAGGTTCTTTCATGCTCAACTTGTCGTAAGCAAAAGGAAAAGTGAATGTTCCTTGCAATAATTGTTTAACTCTTTCTCGAAAAGTTAATTACTTGGACAAATCATTAGAGCGTTTCACTAAAGGAAAGAAGAACCTAAACATGATTTTGGATCAATCAAAGTCGGCACTCATAACAAGGTTTAGGTTTTGATTCTTATGCTCATCATAAATCACATGCTCCCACTTTGTTGTTAAAACACTTGACGGAGGAAAATTTGAAATTGTCAATGAGCCTAAGAAAATTGTCTTTAAGTCTGCTGGAGTGTTATCTTCTACTATGATGAATGCAAATGTTGCTTCTACTTCTAAAGCCAAACATCTGTTAAATACACTTGCACTCATTGTGGTAGAGATGGACATTTAGTAGATTTTTGCTTTAGACTAGCCAAACAACAAAAGAAAGAAAGAGCTAAGGCTAGGTCTAATTTGAGAAGGCACGCTTTGCTTCTCACTACGTGCCTAGGGTGATGCAAGCACCTTTTGTTGCTAGAAACACTGAACAGGCAAATTTGATTTTGTGCATAAGGCGCTTGTGTTGTGCCTACCGTTGTCCGTCGTGTGTCTCGATCTTGGATTCCTAAACATCTTATTTCTAACCCCAGATCTGAGACCTCGACACTTTCTCTGCTTCTATGTAGGCTTCTCACGAGGAGGAGAACATGTGGCTAGTGAATTTGGATGCTCACTTCATATGTTCGTTGATAAGATTTGGTTCTCCTTCACTCGTGCATCTCATCTTTGAAAGTGTTGCCTTTGGAGATGCTTCTTCCACTTCTGTTTTTCGCAAAGGCACTAGTTCAAATGATGCGGTACAAGTGCATATGTTCAGGGAGAGTGTCTTTGTTCATAAAGATGATGATAATCTTTGTTGAGGACGAGATAATTAGAGGTTTACATGAGAGACTCTTCCCACGTGCTTGTGTGTGCTTGTTTTCAAGCTTCCCACGTCGTCACATCGACAAGCTATCAAAAGGATTTTCAGGTATCTTCATAGAACTCAAGATTTTGGCATTTGGCTTTCTGCTTCCTCATGGATTAGTTTAAGAGCTTTTACGATGTTGACTTTGGAGGATGTTGATTTGATTTGGTTCGTGCCACCTCTTGAGTAATCCCTTTTCTTGAGCATATTGATATTGGATTTCACTTTCTTAAAGATCACGTTGAAAAAGAAAAATTGTGCTTCACCATGTGGATCTGAACATCAATTGGCGGACATTTTCACAAAACATTTGTCTTCTTCTCGTTTGCTTTTATTCGGGAGAACTTGGAATTGTTCATCCAATGGGATTGTTTTGAGGGAGTTTCTTTGCCAAGTTCTTTCACTTAATGAGCTCACTTTATCATATTTCTTTATATGTTATGTAATTGAGCTAATATATGATAATCTAATTATCTCACTTGAACTAAAAATGACATTGCGGAATTCCTGGATGATTACCTATAGCTAAATACTCTGTGATATCTTACTCTTCTAGGCTTGATATTGAATCCTCTTGACAAATTTGGGCTATGAAGCAAGTGTGGTTTCAACTTTACTCTTTCATAAGACCTTTTAATCACTTTTGCATGTTTATAATCAAAGAAAAATGAAAAGAAAAGGGAATCAATAAAAAAGGTTGTTAAAAGCAAAAAACCTCAAGTTATGTGCTTCAGGCTTGCTTCCCTAAAAGATAAGATGTATGCTTCAAGCATGCCATTCCCTCAAAAGACAAGATGTATGCTTCAAGCATGCCACTCCTAGAAAATAAAAGAAGTATGCTTCAAGCATGCCACATGCAACTTATTGTTTAAAGATTAAATTGGTCTACTAGATTGGAGTTGAAACTACTTGCTCGCCCTAAGTTGTTAGTTGCTTCAATTTTTAAAGTCTTGCTTTTTCTGCTAAGATCTTGCTTAGTACTTGGCTATAGTTGACTAAATTGAGGTTGAGATGCATGTCATTCCCTAACTTGTTAAAATCATCAAGATCATGTATTTTTCATATTATGTGATATATAAGGTTATATGATCGAATGAGCTCATCTTTTCCTATCTTGGCACTCCCTTGTTTCTCTTTGTGAAATCATTGTTTCAGGAAAAATTTTGAACCTGTTCTCTCTTTTACTCTTGATGAATCCATTGTCAAAGGGGGAGAAATTTGGAAATCTTTGAAAAGTTTAAAGAAAAAGGGAGAGTTGTTAAATTTGAGAATTTTGGGAGAAGTTTGGAGAATTTTTGAAATTTTTGGGCACATTGCACATTCACACACATTTTCCTTCTCAGGGGGAGATTTTGTTTTGCATTTTGGTCAAAGGGGGAATTCTGTGTTTTCTCTTTTTGGTCCTTGATTCTTTGGATTTCAAAATCTTTTGTAAAGTGAATGCCAAATGATTCAATTCTAAGTGGTGTTGCCAATGTTTTCATCAAGGGGGAGATTGTGAAATCATGTGCTGAAAAATTGGCTTTGAAATGAAAAATTAAACTTAGAATTGGATTTGCAAAATGTGCTTGTGCATGTGTTTGATAATTTGACAAGAAGCAGTAAGTTTCACTTTTGCGCGGACCTAGCTCTCAAGAAGCATTAAGTTCCCCATCTGCGACGGACAATGTCTTTGGGTCCGTCGTGGGCGTGTTTTGAACTCTTTGAGCCAAACTCTTTTTCCTCAAAACCCGATCAGTTTAAAGCATGCGACGGATAATGTTTTTGTCCGTCGTGGACTTGCTTTTGAGCGCTTGAATCTAACTCTTTCTCCAAGATTTGAAACCTTTGCATGTACAACGGACAGTTTTTCTTGATCCGTTGTGAACTTGTTTTGAGCTCATGACCGAAGTCATTTTTGCATGTACAACGGACCGATTTTCTTTGTCCGTTGTGAGCGTGTTTTGTCCGTTTGGTTTTCTTCTTGGAACCGAAACTTTCACTTGTACAACGGACCGATTTTTTGTCCGTTGTGAATGGTTTTGAGTGATTTATCATGTGTACGCGGACCATATTTCCTTGTCCCTAAAGTCGTGAATGCGTTTTCTTTGAATTAGGGTTTTGAGCGAGAATTGAAATAATTTGAATTTGAGATTATGAAATTTGTGATGATTTCATGATGCTTCTTTTGAAGTGGACTTTATGCAATGCTCATGTGAGTAGTTGCATGGATTGACATTGAGTCAAGTCGTGGACTTGTGCTCGGATTTGTTTGTGGTTTGTTCATGTGCGGTATTGCTCGAAGACGAATGTGGTCGATGACGGGACCGGAACTAGGTTCATGGAGGAACTGAGGTTCGGGACTAGGTTCAGGAGGAACTGAGGTCTTGGTGGTCAAGGATGTCATGCGGGGCGTTCGGGCTAAGAGAATGGTGCACATGAAGAATGGTTAGTCACGTGAGAATGGCAGGAGGTCATTCGCGTGCAAAGTGTTAGTCACGTGAGTATGGCGGGTGGCCATACGGCGTGCAAAGTGTTAGTCACGTGAGTATGGTAGGGTTGCCATACGGCGTGCAAGAGTTGTACTCGGCCTGGTTGGGCCAAGTAGAGTTGAGTTGAATCACAGTTCCTTCTAGGGAATAGGAATCGTATTTAGAACTCCTTGTGTCTTGGTGCTTTTTATAGGTGGGTGGTCTACTGTTGAAATGCATCAAGTATAGCTGAGATCATCAAGCTTTGAGATTGTTTTTAGGGTTTGTACTCTTTTGATGATATTATTTTAGACAAGAAATAAAGATAAATTCTTCCAAGATTTTTGCGTGCTCTGATAACCACGTCGCTCTGGTATTTTCTGTTTTGGTTCTTGTTTGCATGCTTGTTCTAGTTCTAGATTGGTTTTGTTCTTCAAGTTTTATCTTGATTTGATCCATCAAAAACCTCTCTAGGGTATTGATCTAGTGTTTCTCAAAGTCTAGTTGATCAATCTTTTGTCGTTCTTGTTTAATCTTGAAGTTTTGATTAGATTGATTCTCGTCAAGTTCTGGATCAGCAAGCTTGCGAAGCTCATAACTTTTGATCCGTAAGTCCGATCGAGCTGATTCTTTTTGGGTTCGATTCGTATTGGAATCTAGTTTCTTGTGTCCAAATTTCAGATCGTTTCGACGGTTGGATCTCCGGGAATTCTCGTTTTACCAAACCTCTGTCATTCTGTTTTTGTCGAAAACGAGGCAATTATTTGGTTCTGTTTTGGGGTGAACTTTTAATAGGTCAAGAATTTGGTTTTAGCTTCCGCACAATCATTCACCCCCCCCTCTGATTGCTATATTCGTATACTTCGATCCTACATCAGCCGACTGAAGAAATTCGCGGGATGATGGGTGGCCAAGCTACCCTCCGTTCTCTGGAGCCTACGGACCACACCAACCCGGTCGACCGGATTTACACCTTTCTTCATGTTGTTCGGTGCCGAAGCTGTCTTACCGACCAACCTGGAGTATGGCGCCCTGAGATTGCAAGCCTTTGACGAGGCTGGGGGGCTCAACTCGCAGCAAGACGCCGTCGACCAGCTCGACGAAGCACGCGACGTGACCATCTTGCTATCGGCCAAGTACCAGCAAACACTACGACGTTACCATAGTCATATGTCCATGGCCGCTCCTTCAACGTTGGCGACCTGGTCTTATGCTAGGTTCAATCCAGCAAAGATAGGCACAAGCTTTCCCTACGTGGGAAGGCCCCTTCACCATCGTGGAGGTCCTCCGACCCGGCACCTTTCAGCTTAAGGGTGCCGATGGCAACGTCGTCCCCAACGCGTGGAACATAGAAAAGTTAAGGCGATTCTATCCCTAAAACTCTCTCTTATCCTCGCACCCCTTTTTGCCCCTTGTCAGGGTTCAAGTGTCGCGTGGCGACCTCGGCCTAGTTGCCACGCACCACTCGGGGGCTACTGGCTCATACACTCACACGGGTCGGTGACCCGACTGGCCATTCAGGTCGGTGACCCGACTGGCCATTCGGTTCTCCCCAGCGGTAACCCTCTCGACCCAGTGCTACGGCCTCGCCCAATCTGATTGCTAAGTAGTGCTTCGCGGAAGAAGGAAGTGCCCGTGCAGAGCAATCCGTAGCCGATCGGGAACACTCCCGTGGCCGGTTGGGGACACTCGTCTCCGCGGAGTGGCGTTTTGAGCCCAAGTTTTAGTCATTTGAGCGCTCCTCGCACAAGCGTGAGCACACCCGCCTACGCTCGAGCAACCCCCGTGGTTCCCAAGGCTATGGTTGTCAAGTGTTCACCACAGCAAGAAAGCGCAAAACAGACAAAAACTTTGTGGTGAACTTGAAATTCATTACACTACGAAAAGCGAAACATCTAACATTTTTTCTCCTACTCTCGGTGGAGGACACTATGTAGCGGGATCCGGTCGGTGATCACCCGGGCGTACGGCTCGACTTGGATCTCGAACCTGTCAATCTCCTCATCGGTTCAATTCCGGCGATCCAGCTCTTCGACGGTGGCGAGGTTGATGCCGTCGTAGTAGGAGAGGCGCGACAAGCGCCGAGGAAATCTTGAGTACGACGCCTTCACCCGCAGAGCTCTCAAGCGTGCTCGGGCACGCGAGCTAGCACGGTGGCGAATGAACTCGAACCTGCCACGAGCCCGAGCACCCAGTCGCAGACGCCTCGGCCAGCCTCTCTAAGGGTCGCCAGCTCGGATCGCTCCTCCTCCGCCAGTTGCCGCGCCGTCAAGGCCACGTCCTTCGCCGCGACTGCTGACTCACGCGCCTCTTCCGCCAGTTTTCGCGCTCCCACGGCATCGCCAAAATTCCTCTACAGCTCTGCAGAGTGAAACAATGTCGGAGAAATGATCCCGCCAGGCCACGATCGCAAGATCGACCAAGGGGTTGGGTCACTTACCGGCCGTGGAAGCCATCAGGGCACAGAGCTCCTCCTTGGCCTTGGCCCGGGCCTCTCGGTCGCCCGCAGCATCTTCGACAAGCTTCCTCGTCGAGGCCAACTCCTCCCGAGCGGTGTCCCGCTCGGTGCATAGCCGCTCGACGTCCTCTTGGGCCGAGTCGCGCTCACCTCGAAGGCAGGTCGCCTCCGACCGAGCGGTCCCTTCAGCGGCGATGACGGCATCCCTGGCGCTATTGGCCTCTGCCAGAAGAGACTTGAGATCGGTTGCCTCTGCCCTCAAGGTTTGGTTGGCCAACCGCGCATCGACCAAGAGCTGCTCCCAAGCCAAAGCCTCCTGGGAGTCATACAACTCGGGGCGCAACCGATCGCGCTCCTCCTCGGCCAGACCATCCTCCGTCAGGTATGCAGACGGTGGAGGAACCCAGACTTGTCCTCCGATCAGACACGCAAGTCCTGCGAAACATGGACACCTTATTAGCCTACCGCAAACTAGCCAGAATACTGCAAGAGCGGGGTTTTGTTCGGCCTACCGCGCCGATCGGGTGGATCCTCCCAGTGATGGCGTCCAGTGCCCGGCCGGAGGACTCGAGGACCAGGGCCAGATCCTCTCGAATCCGTCCCACCTCAACCTCGGCAAGCCGCGTGCCCTCCTGAAGAGCCTCCCACTCCCCGCTTTCCGCCATATCGTCCTGGACAAGGAGCGGCCTCCAGACAATCGGCGCCCGGCCAGATCAACGTGGGCAGAGGTGGCCGAGAGGACTCCCCTGGGACCACCCCGGCAGCCTGCGCTTGTGGAAGCTCGCGTGGTGCCTCCGACGCTTGGGCCGCCCCTGCTGGCGGGACACCGAGCGGCGACGGTGGGATCACTTCGGCCTCCCGGATCACATGAGCTGGT
The DNA here is from genome assembly GCA_036346355.1 of Rhipidocladum racemiflorum. Taxonomy (NCBI): domain Eukaryota; kingdom Viridiplantae; phylum Streptophyta; class Magnoliopsida; order Poales; family Poaceae; genus Rhipidocladum; species Rhipidocladum racemiflorum. The sequence goes on from CM070589.1 coordinate 11,713,485, forward strand.
GGATCCCCCGGAGGTGGCAGCGGGAGCTGCTCACCTTCTTGACCCTTCTTGAGTCCTCGACTCGGCGAGGCCAGCCAGAGAGTTCTTAGTGCCCCAGCTCACGCCCGGTGGCGCCTCGACCCCTGTTGGCTCCGCTGGTGGCTCCGACACCGCCTGCGGCACCTCAATACTTGCCGGCGGCGGCAGCTCCGTCAGTCACTCTGGATCTAATGGTGGACCCTCGGTCCCCACCTGGCCTGCGAGAGGCGCGCTAGCCCTCAGGGCCACTACGAGTGGCTATTCTGCTTTGCCATGGCCACCCCATGTAGGTCAAGCACCCAAGCGGTTGGTCGGGAATTGTTCGAGCGACTCTAAAAAATAATATAACCCGGGAGCAAGGAGGACACTTACCGCGACGAGCGGGTGCACGGCAACCACACTTTCTTCGATGGCCCAGCTTGCGGAGGCGAGTCGGCCCTCCGCTTCCCCAGGGACACCTCAACCGGAGGCGACTCCGCCTGGGACACAATGGCGGCGCCACTCGCACCGGCACCCTCGCCCGGGCCACCGCCAGCCGGCAGCCCGGGGTCAAAAGCACCGTGCGGGTCGCCCCCACTGTCCCTAATGCTCTCGCTCGAGGTTGACCCCGAACCGGCCGACTCAACGGCAGTCGTATCGGTGACCTCCTCGCCACACGCGGCCCTCACCGCGCGCTCCTGCCTTTTCCCCTCCCTCCTCTTCCTCCTCCTTTCCTCCTTCCGTATCCTGCGGTCGGAGACGCGCTGAGCGGACCCCGCGAGGGCCGCGGCCCTCAACTCCTTCTCCCCCGGCAGCAATGCTCGGGAGACCATCAGTAAGCCCTTGGAAGCGAGGCGCCGATCGGACCAAGTGCTAGGGGCAGAAGGGGAGAAAGAAGAAAGAAGGAAGGATGTGTAACACCCCGGCATCTAGTATGCCCTGGATGTCACCAATCATGGAGGAAACAGCAACTAAATACTACAATTAAAGTCAAATTACAGCAAGGATGCAATTGCTAAAACCAAAAATTTAATGACATCTCCTTTGTTTTTCCATGGTTTGGAGCAACAGCAAGAATATAACAAGATATATCATAATGAAAGACATCTAAAACAGCAATATCAAGTAACATAGCAACAATTTAAGTCCAAAATAATGCATTCAACCACTTCACGAACTAAACGAATCAAATAATATGGCCAAGCACACAAATAATGCATACTCCAAGTTTTCAGCGCATTGACTTATTATCACAACTACGAATGGCAAAATTGAAGATGTCTAAATAAGTGAAACTTCGTGAAGATGTGCCACTAAGCCCCTTTCCCGCATGCCGGTTTCATGGTACCTAAACACGTCATAAAACACAAGCGTGAGTTCATCACTCAGCAAAGTGTATTGAAATGGAACAAGAGAACAGATTAACAAAACCATGATCTTTACATCTCATAATCAACATCATAAGCATCTCATATTCACATTGTAAACATCTCATTAACATCATTATGTATGCAATGCAATGCACATGTCTCCTCGAAGCACATACCGGTATTGCCGAGTGCACACCCGTCGGTGTGCACCCACTTTCCCCTTCTATCCCGTAGATGGAGGGTGCCTACTCTTACGGACTCGCTCCCATACACAACCGTGGATGGGACTACGGGGTAGGTCTTTCGTGTTCACTACGTGTGAACACAGAGGCCCGCATCAGAATGGGACACCTCTTCCATTATGAATGCACATATGACATAAACATGTATAAACTTGCATAAACATTTAATACAACAATTCCATAATCCATATTTAACCATGTTCATAATATCATAAGCAAATATCAAGCATGGCAAGTTAACACATCATGTAGCCATATGGCACCTATGCAAGTCTAAAACTCATACAACACCCAATCCCATCCCAATACACTTGCCTTCAACCGTGCACGACGGAGTGGCGAGAGGTTGAGGGCACTCCCGGTGTCACACCACCTACACATAGGTACAACACACTCAAATCGTGCCCACAAAATAGGACAAGAACGATCATCTACCCGACTTATAAACTACTCCTAAAACCCGAAAACAGAGAATCTATCCCGACGGGACAGCGGGCTTCCAACTAGCATAACTTAAGTTCTAAAACTCCAAATCAAGCAAACGAGTACATTTTCTCAAATCTTAGGAAATTTCCTAACTTTTTCTAAGTATTCGTGAATACTGGATCAGCCTCTAAAATTATCTAATCTACAAATCAACACGATCTGTCCCAATCACATCACAGATTTCAATACGTTCGGTAAAATAGCCATAACTTTTAAACGGCTGGACAGAATTTAACGTTCTTGGTGTACAATTAAAGGTAATTCAATTACCTACAACTTTCTCAACATACGGTCGACCAGGAAATGCTTCTAAAATTGCAAAAACTCAAACCTTTGGTCGGACGTCCAATCTGCCCGAAACAGAACACAACAACCATTCTAGTTTTCATCAATTCTAACTAGTTGCAGCACCAACTTTTGATCTAATAGCACCAAAACCTCCACTAGCACAACACCTAATCCATCCCAAAAGTTTTCCATCACCATACCTTATCCCGATGAACGACGAACCGACGAAAACTCCTCTCCCGGCCATGAACTCCCTCCAATCTTCGGATCCTCTCGGTCGCTGTAACACCCCAAAATTTTGCTTTTCTTAAATTCATGTGTGATTTGGCACTTTGGTGAATTTTTGGAATTTTCTGGAATTTATTTGGATTTATTTGGAATTTATTTGAATTTATTCCATTTTGAAATAATTAAAGAATTTAATTTTGCAAATAAAATTTTGTTGGAAATATTTTATTTGAGTCCAAAATGTTCCAAAATATTTTCCAGAATTTTTCTGGAATTTTTCTGAGTCTTTTGCTATTTTTAATGAATTAAATGAATTAATCGGGAATTATTTTAAATATTAAATCATTTGGAAATCCAACTCGGGTCAAATCTTGTTCATCCGACCGAAGTCGGAACCGAAGTCGGACTCGAACCCGACCGAGCCAGTTGACTCGGCCAACCCACTCCTAAACCTAATCAATCCCAACCGTTGGATCAAGATCCAACGGTGAGATCCGCCCGTCTGCGGAGTTCGCCGTAGCAAGGGCGGATCCGATCGCGCCGCGTGCGATCGTGGCGGGTCGTTGATCGCGCCACGCGTGGGCGCCACGATTTCGTCGTCTTCGCCCAGAAGTCCGAGCGGACTTCGCTGCGCGCCCATGGCCGTAGCGAACTAGGTTTCCGTCTAGAGCACGAACGCCGAGGCTATTTAAAGCGTGAGACGTCCCGAGGTTGCCCTCATCCTTGCGCACCCGTTCCCGAGCCATCTCGCCGGAGCCGCCACCGTTGAGCCATGTCGCTCGCGGGAGTTGTCTCTTCCCTCCGCTTTGCGGTTTGCCGCGGTTTCGCCGTCGTCCGTCGTCTTCGCCAAGAAGGAGGCGGATCCGAGTCCGCGACGAGACGCACCGAAGGAGGCTTCATCTCGCCGAGCACGCCCCAAGCTAACGCCCGTCGGGCTCGTCGTCGTCCCCGTCTCGGTCAAGCCGCCCTTGCGCCAGTGAAACCATCGCCGTCCGCGAGCTTCGGAGGGCCGTCGGATCGAATCGGACCGGTTGAGGTGAGCTCACGTGTTCCCAAACCCGATTAGATGCGGATCGTTGGATCAAGATCCAGCGGTTCTAATTGCCACGTCTTTGTAGCGGTGCGAATATAGGATTAGATCTGGACCGTCCGATCTAGATCGAGCGGCCACGAGCAACGAGTAGTTTCAACGTGTTAACCCTGGATCTAATCCGCGCCGTTGATTTTCAAACCAACGGCTGAGATTGCGCCACGTGTCGGGAAGATGGACCGCCGCGGCCAACGCCGCCCACGCTGGCGCAGTGTAGACGCCGACGCCGGGGCTCTGCGTGTCGGAGGGGCCGCATGTCGATGGCTGACCCGCCAGCAGCGCCGACGTCACCCATGACGTCACAATGGGTCCCACCTGTCCAAAGATCTGGTGGTTGAGCCCTCGCCGACGCCGATGACGCGTCACGAGAGGGCCCACATGTCGGCGACACGTGAAGTCGTGGGCCGAGTCCACAGTAGACCCAAGCCGGCGTGGACCAAGACCATGGATCGGCTGGCGTCGGCAGGCCAATCGAAGGCTGCCACGTGTCCATCTTGGCGCAATAATTAATTTCCAAAAAAGAAAATGATTTATTAATTCGAAATATTGATTCAAATTTAGATTCAAACTTCAAACGCTTATAACTTTTGCGTTTCAACTCCGATTGAAGCGATTCAAATTTCTAAATTTGTATAAAATTGAGATCTACCTAAATATGAATTTTATTTAATTTTTGGACTAAAGTTTTTCTCTGTAAAATTATTTAATTGATTATTTAAACTTTAAATAATCATAACTTTTATGCTTTAACTCCAAATTTGATTTATTCCAGTTTCTAAAAATCCAGAAAATTATGTTCTCTCTGTTTATGGATTTTATTTGGAGTTTTGGGATCTTTTTGCATAGTGTTCATTTGTGTATTTGCTATTTGCACGCTTTTACGAGTAGACGTTGAAGTCTAAGGATTCGAGGGAGAAGTGTTGACTCAGATCCAACTCAAGACCAAGAGCAAGTACTTTTTGAAGGCAAGTTGTGCTTTGACCATATTGATCCCATTTGAAATCTATTTTGATTTAAACTATTGCATGCTAGTTTAATTAGAAAGATACTTTGTTTAAACACAGGGTTAGATAAATACCAATTTGATATATGACACCTTGATTACTTAAGTATGTGCCATGACCTTTTGTCACCCTAGTTGTGGTTTACTAGTTGGACATTACTAAATTGCCAACATGGGTTTAGATCGTTGTAGTATCTTTGCTTAGACTGCACTACGTGCTCATGACATGATTTTGGACAATCAAACGCTAATATGGACTTAATGATATATTGAACCTGTTTTGGAAAAGTATCATGTGATGTTGGCTGACGTGGTGCATGGTAATCAAGCGGGGTTTGATAAGCAGATTTCGACCGGGGCATGTGGCAAGAGTAATCAGTGGGCCGGTTGTGGCATTGGGAGTGATGATTTGGTTTTGGGTAGTCTTGCCCTGGTCACTCTAAGGACTTAACCTTGCAAGCCTTTGAACTGGGTCATACTTGCAACCACATGGCTGGAATGGGACGGCCCTAGTTGACTAAGTCGCTAAGGACTCACTTGTGGAGCCTCGGTGTCGATTACACCTTTTGTGTGATTGTGCGGGGGGCGTATCGTGGTCGTGGCCAGGTACCCATCTAACGGTGTGTTGGTCCCATACTTCGCCTTGGCTAAGGAAGGGATGGTGTAGAGCACGTCTTAGGAGAGGACCACCAGTGTTGTTTGAGGCTTCCGAAAGGCTTTATTCTGAGAACTCGCCTTTGTGGTGTTTGACTCAGTATCTTGTGGGTAAAGTGCATAACCTCTCAGAGTGTAGAATCTATTTGAATAGCCAGAGTCCACTTGATCGACAATGCTCGGGAATTACAATCAAGGGGTAGACTTTACGAAAATAACTTGGTTTTGAAAAGATGGGTTGGTTTAACAAGGAAGATGATGGAAATATGGTTTAGGATGGGAAAAATGTTTATTAAACTTCTTGAAAAGTTATTTATGCTTTACTTATTTCTCGCTTTGAATCTACTTATATTACTTGTCAAAAGTCATTTCTTGCAAATATACCTGAGCTATTCCTTTGTACTAAGCCATGCATATAGTATATTAGCTTGCATTCTCAGGTGCATGACTTGCTGAGTACCAAGTACTCACTCTTGCCTCAACACAATATCAGTTGAAGAGGAGATTACGCCCCGGACTTTGGAGGAGGAACTCCAAGAAGACCCGTCTACTTAGGGATGCGAGCCCGATCGGTTACTGTGGTATCTTGGATGGCGCCACGAAGTTTATTTGATTTTCCGTCGCTATTTCTCTTTTAATAAGTTTCGCCTTGCAAGGCATATATTTGTAACTTGGCCATAAGGTCGAGTAACCCTTTGATTATTTAAATAAAGTACTTTGATAGTATCGTATGGTATGATTGTGATATATACCGATGTTAAGACTGTGTGCACTAAGCTGCGTTCTGGACTAGTGCTGAATACACAGAGGGTCCGGATTTGCAAATTCGGGGTCCCGACAGAGGTGGTATCAGAGCCATACTTGACCGTAGGCTCAACCCTAAGCTAGAATGGTCGTAGTGAGGATAAAACCTATTTTCTAAAAGCTAAAAAGTTGTCAAGATAAGAAATGACCTCTCGACTTATCCCCTTCTCTCTTTTCTTGTCTCTTCTTTGGAATTTTCCCTTACCTTGTCACAATTTAAAAATTCCGAGTTCTTACGTAAAGCACTCTTGTGACAGATGGAGGAAGAGTTCAACTACGTTGATCTAGGAGTTGGTCACGCCGCGGAACTTTGGCACATGCTACAAACTCTCGGAGATTTTGAGAAGCCCCAATACCAAGTGGAAGTGATCAGACAAGCTGGTGATTGATCAAGGCTTGTGACGTGAGGATTGAGGTACTGTCAGAAGAGGGGCCCAGGCAATGCTTCGATACACCGCATCGCTAGAAGATCTACAATGCGGATGGGTATCCAAGAAGTTTCACGACGAGCAATGCGGCACATTACCAGGATCCACGCCAGAGAGTTGGAAAGCACGGTGTTCCGTTATCATCCGCAAGAGCGATAACCTTCTTGACCCGAAGGCGATTCAGGATGAGAATGCCACGGTTACACGGTTAGCACGATTAAATGCCGTCGCCCAGGAAGATGTACTAGATAATACAAGCAAGGAGCTCTGAAGGCCCGCAAGGAGATCACGGCGAGAGAAGAAACAGATGGCGGGAAGCTCAAGAGTATGTGGCACACCTTCTCTACGAAGGATTGACGAGTTGGAGATGACTTTGTACGGACCGCACCTGCAGCCAAGATTTGAGCTACACGAGCCAGATCCAGGAGTCGGATCTCGATGAGGACACTGCTTCTTCGACTACCACAGATGACATAGTCATTTGGACATGGCGATCAAGTTACGCCTATGCCACAAAGACCGTGCAGGCCGTGGAGGTTTTCTCGATGAGTGAGCTTAGGTTCTATAGTGAGACTCCTTCGGCCGAGTCATAGAATAAAGAGTCACCCTTTAGGCGTTAGACTCGAGTTAGTTCGATTTGGATTTGCTTTGTTTCTTTGAGTGTGCGGTATGTGTTGCAAGGCCCTTAGGCATTGTAAGCAGCCATACCAAGTTATTAATAATAAAGTTGGACCTTAAAGTTACCCCTTTTGCCCGCATAAGTTCCATATTACTTGTCTATTCTTGTTTCCCTCTCATCTCTAAACCTAGAGCAAATCGACCAGGATGGTGAACACCCGTGGAAACTTTGGAAGCAATGGGAGTGGATCTCGCCGATGGAAAACCCCAATGATGGAGCACCAAGACCGCCATCGGATGTGCAGAATTTTGGAGCATTTCTTGCTGCTCAGACTCAGTTGATGCATGCTATGATGCAACAAATGCAGCACGTCCTTTGCTTTCAGGCCCGCTTTGCTAATCAAGTTAATCGGGGACCACGCCGTAATACAAGGTCGTCGAGTTCATGAGGACTCACCCACCCACTTTCTCTGGAAATGCCAATCCATTGGAGGCCGATGATTGGTTAAGATCAATCGAGAGGAAGCTACATATAGCTCAATGCATAGGGAATGAGAAGGTACTTTACGCTTCTCATCGGTTGGAAGGAACGGCCAGAATGGTGGGAGAACTTCTGTGCCACGCAGAGAACCCTCAAGATATCACTTGGGAAGAGTTCACGGTACATTCCGGACAAAGATCACGTGCCTGAAGGAATTATGGACCTTAAGAAGGAGGAGTTCAGAGCATCAAGCAAGGTAATCAGCCGGTGGCCGACTACCTGAACAAGTTCATTACTAGCACGCTACGCACTCTGAGGACGTAGCGACAGATAAATCCAGGCATACCTCGCTTTTATGAAGGGACTTAACTCGAGGATTGCAAGTAGGGTTGATCACCCACACCTTTCCGGATTTCCAAGAGTTGGTGAATAAGGCACTTATTCTTGAGGACAAGCGCAAGGAACTGGATGAGAACAGAAGCGCAGGATGCAACAAAGAAGGATCACGTCGAGGAACGCATAGCAGCGCTGAGAGTTGCACCAAATCAATTCTTCGATTCCAACCACGAATGCAACGAGGACACCATCCCCAGCACCAAGACCTGCCAATCGTAACTACCAAACCCCAGCCCCCGCTAGAAACGCTACCTCCAGGCAAATAAGAGGAACAAAGTGAGACGCTACAACCGCAACGAGCCGTGACACTTTGCCAACAGCTTGTCCGAAGAAGACAGCAGAGCGACTCCCGGGGCCGCTTCAATCTAGGAACCACCCAGCTAGGACGCCAAGCACGAGAGCCACACCCAGACCGTGGTGAGAGGCCGAGTCAACCATGTCACCGCAGATGCACCGCAAAATGCTACGACGTCGTCTTGGGTAAGTTACTTGTTAACTCAAGACTGCACCTGCTTTGTTTGACTCTGGAGCTTCGCGTGCGTTTGTTTCGCAAGGCTTTGCTGCTAGAAATGACTTGAGAATTGCAAGACTTAAGTGCATGCTTTTAGTTCAAACCCACTGATTCCGAACTCCGAGCGGAAGTAGGATGTTCCGGTGAGAATACTAATAGATGGAATAGAGTTCCTAGCAAACCTTATAATTTTGGAGACCAGGACCTTAGATGTTATATTGGGAATGGATTGGTTATCCAAGCACAAGGCCGTATTGGATTGCGGACGAAGGACTATCTCAGTTGAGAGCCCGTGTGGGAAGAAAGTGGAATTTCAAGCCCACTGCAGCTTAGAGATGGACGATTGATGGTTAACAAAGTACCAAGGCGATCAGCATAGAGGATGTTCCAAAGAGTGAATGAGTACCCGATGTTTTCCCCGAGGATCTACCTGGTATGCCGCACGAGGACATAGAGTTTGTGATAGAGCTTGTAATGGTACAAGACCGATAGCAAAGAGACCCTATCGGATGTCTACCGAGGAGTTGGTAGAGATGAAGAAACAGTGGAAGAGTTAATGGATAAAGGATTTATCGAGACCAAGTTAGTCGCCGTGGGAGCACCGGTTTTGTTTGTCAAGAAGAAGGACGGGAGTTTCGGGATGTGCATTGACTACCGTGCACTCAACGAAGTCACCGTGAAGAATAAGTATCCGCTACCCAGATTGATGATTTGTTTGATCAGTTAAGAGGAGCCGGAGTTTTCTCCAAGATTGATCTGAGATCGGGATACCATCGCTTGAAGATCCGATCGAGAAGATATTCAAGACTGCATTCTCGTCAAGATATGGACATTACGAGTTCTGATTATGCCCTTTGTGGCCTTGAATGCGCCCGGCTTATTTCATGAATATGATGAATAAGGTGTTCATGGAATATTTGGACAAGTTTGTCGTCGTGTTCATAGACGATATCCTAATCTACTCAAGACAGAGGATGAACATGCCGAACACTTAAGGCGAAGTTTTGGAAAAGTGAGGAACAAAGAACTTTTCGCCAAGTTCAGCAAGTGTGACTTTTGGAAGGACAAAGTGGAGTTTCTTGGACATGTAATGACCGCAGAAGGAGTCGCCAGTAGATCCAAGCAAAGTAGAAGGCGTGTTACATTGGGAGCCGCCGAAGACTCGTGACCCAGTTCGGAGTTTCCTTGGAATGGCAGGATACTACCGCTTTCATTGAAGGCTTTTCGACAATTGCGAAGCCTCTTACGCAATTGTGAAGAAGGAAAAGAAGTTTGTATGGGCGCTTGAGAATGTGAGAAAGGATTTCGGGAGAGCTGAAGAAGCGATTGACATCAGCACCGATGTTAGTTCTACTGGGACGTTGCTCAAAGCTTTGATATTAATTGTGACGCATCGCGCCAAGGACTTGGATGTGTCTTGTCTGAGAATGGAAAGGTCGCCGCTTATGCATCAAGGCGATTGAGGCCGCATGAGGAAAATTATCCGACACATGACCTGGAGTTAGGCTGCCGTAGTACATGCCTTGAAGATATGGCGCCACTATCGATTGGAAACAGATGTGAAGTGTATCACGGATCATAAGAGCCTTAAGTACATATTCACCCAGTCGGATCTGAATATGAGGCAAAGGAGATGGCTAGAGTTAATCAAGGACTACAATGTTGGAATCCATTACCATCCGGGAAGGCCAACGTAGTTGCCGATGCTCTGGTCGGAAGAGCCATACCGCGAGTATGTTGCTAGCCATAAGTCGATGAGTTATGTGAGGAGTTTGAAAATGAAGATTGAGGTTGTACTCTAGCGGATTCTTGGCCGCATTAGAAGTAAAACCGACCTCGGAGGATCAGGTCGAGAAGGACAAAAGGATGATGACAAGATCCGCAGGATTAAGTCCATCAAGGAGGAAGGCAAAGGCAGAGGACTTCAAGTTGGATGAGCAAGGCACGTTGTGGATGAAGGATCGCATTTGTGTGCCTAACAAAAAGGAGTTAAAGCAATCGATTTTGGAAGAAGCCCATGACTCCAAGTACTCAATTCACCCTGAAGCGCCAAGATGTATCAGATCTCAAGGAGAGATTCGTGGCCGAGTATGAAACGTGAAGTTGCCGAGCATGTTGCATTGTGCGGCGATGCCGTAGAGTCAAGGCAATGCATCGAGAGACCCGGTAAGGATTGCTACGTTACGTGAAAATACCTGAGTGGAAGTGGGAGGAAATCGGAATGGATTTCATTACCGGTTCTGCAAGACTCAAGGGGTTATGACTCCATATGGGTTATAGTGGATCGCTTGACTAAAGTAGCCCATTTTATCCCCGTGAAGACCACTTACTCTGAGATAAATTAGCGAATTGTATATGATCGTGATTGTCTGATTGAACGGATTACCAAAGAGCATTGTATCGGACAGATGTAACCAATATACCTCAAGGTTTTGGAATAAGTTTCATTAAGCCATGGGGACCCGTTTGAACTTCAGTACGGCTTATCATCCACAGACGGATGGTCAGTCCGAAAGTTTCAACCAGATTCTGGAAGTTATGCTTAGAGCTTGTGCATTGGCTTATGCTACCTCTTGGGATAAGAGTTTGCCGTATGCTGAGTTCGATTACAACAATAGTTATCAGGCTAGTTCTACGATGTCACCTTTTGAGGCCTTTGTATGGTCGACCATGCTCGGACGCCATTGAATTGGAATGAGACCGGCGAGCGCCGTGTCTTTGGGCCTGATATTCTTCAAGAGGTCAAGAAGCGGTCGCTATGATTAGGGAAAGGTTGAAGATAGCCCAATCTCGACAAAAGAGTTATGTCGACAATCGTCGCCGAGACTTGAGTTTTGGAACCGTAAGATTTTGTTTACCTCAGAGTTACGCCTCTCGGGGAGTTAAGAGGTTCCATGCCAAAGGGAAACTCGCACCTGCTATGTTGGACCATTTAAGATTTTGAGCCGCAGAGGCGAAGTTGCTTATCACCGGAGTTGCCACGCGATGTTGGCGAGGAGTACATGATGTATTCCATGTGTCCCAGCTTAAAGAAGTGTCTCCGAGTTCCCGAGGAATGCAGACACCGCTTAGAGTCAATTGAGTTGCAAGAGGATTTGACTTATAAGGAACATCCTATGAGGATTCTAGACACAATGGACCGAGAAACTAGAAACAAGTCAACCCGCTTTCCGTAGAGTTCGAGTGGAGCAACCATGAGGAAAGCGGGGCGACTTGGGAGCCTTGAAGAGGATTTGAAGAAAGAGTTTCAAACCTATTCTTTAGTGAGCCCTGAATCTCGTGGGACGAGATTCTATTAAGGGGGAGGTTTGTAACACCTCAAAATTTTGCTTTTCTTAAATTCATGTGTGATTTGGCACTTTGGTGAATTTTTGGAATTTTCTCGAATTTATTTGGATTTATTTGGAATTTATTTGAATTTATTCCATTTTGAAATAATTAAAGAATTTAATTTTGCAAATAAAATTTTGTTGGAAATATTTTATTTGAGTCCAAAATGTTCCAAAATATTTTCCAGAATTTTTCTCGAATTTTTCTCGAGTCTTTTGCTATTTTTAATGAATTAAATGAATTATCGGGAATTATTTTAAATATTAAATCGCTGAAATCCAACTCGGGTCAAGTATCGTTTCATCCGACCGAAGTCGGAACCAGTCGGACTCGAACCCGACCGAGCCAGTTGACTCGATCGAACCCACTCCTAAACCTAATCAATCCCAACCGTTGGATCAAGATCCAACGGCCGAGATCCGCCTGCATCGCCTTCGAGTCAGAATCGGGCGGATCCGATCAGCGCCCGGCGATCGTGGCGTTAATCGTGCCACGTGGACGGCCACGATTTCGTCGTCTTCGCCGAGTCCGAGCCGGACTTCGCCGCCGCGCTCACGCCCGTAGCGAACTAGGTTTCCGTCTAGGGCACGGACGCCGAGGCTATTTAAAGCGTGAGACGCCCCCGAGGTTGCCCTCATCCTTGCGCACCTGCCTCTCGAGCCATCTCGCCGGAGCCGCCACCGTTGAGCCGCAATCGCTCGCCGGAGTTGTCTCTTCCTCCGCCGCGGTTTGCGCCGGTTTCGCCGTCGTCCGCCGTCTTCCGCCGAGAAGGAGGCCAGATCCGAGTCCCGCGACGAGACGCACCGAAGGGAGGCTTCATCTCGCCGAAAGCACGCCCCAAACGCCGTCGGGCTGCTGCTCGTTGCCGTCCCCTGCCTCGGTCAAGCCGGGCCGCCAGTGAAGCCATCGCCGTCACGCGAGCTCGGAGGACCGCCGGATCCAGATCGGACGGTTGAGGTGAGCTCACGTGTTCCCAAACCCGATTAGATTCGGATCGCTGGATCAAGATCCAACGGTTCACAATTGCCACGCGTCGTAGCAAAGGCGAATATAGGATTAGATCTCGACCGGCCCGATCTAGATCGAACGCCCACGAGCAACGAGTAGTTTCAACGCGTGTTAACCCCTGGATCTAATCCGCGCCGCTGATTTTCAAACCAACGGCGAGATTGGCGCCACGTGTCGGGAAGATGGACCGCCGCGGTCAACGCCAGCTCCACGCGCTGGCAGGCAGGACGCCGACGCCGCGAGGCCGCGTGTCGAGGGGCCGCATGTCGCTGGCTGACCCGCCAGGCGCCGACGCCACCCATGACGTCACAATGGGTCCCACCAGCCGACCGTGGTCGAGCCTCGCCGACGTCGGGACGCCGATGACGCTACCCGAGAGGGCCCACATGTCGGGCCGACACGTGAGAGTCGTGGACCGAGTCCACTGTGAGACCCAAGCCGGCGTGGACCAAGACCATGGACCGGCTGACGCCGCGAGGCCAATCAGAGGCTGCCACGTGTCCATGCCGACGCAATAATTAATTTCCAAAAGAAAATGATTTATTAATTCGAAATATTGATTCAAATTTAGATTCAAACTTCAAACGCTTATAACTTTTGCGTTTCAACTCCGATTTGAGCGATTCAAATTTCTAAATTTGTATAAAATTGAGATCTACCTAAATATGAATTTTATTTAATTTTTGGACTAAAGTTTTTCTCTGTAAAATTATTTAATTGATTATTTAAACTTTAAATAATCATAACTTTTGCGTTTTAACTCCAAATTTGACGATTCCAGTTTCTAAAAATCCAGAAAATTATGTTCTCTCTGTTTATGGATTTTATTTGGAGTTTTGGGATCTTTTTGCATAGTGTTCATTTGTGTATTTGCTATTTGCTCGTTGATTCGAAGACGACAAGCTGTTTTCAAAGGAAAAAGATGCTAGGACAGCAACTAGTTTCAAGTTCATCTGACAACTAGTTTTTCATTTTTGAGTTGGATCCTGAGTCAACACTTCTCCCTCGAATCCTTCCGGCACTTCAACGTCTACTCGTAAAGCGTGCAACTACTTTTTGAAGGCAAGTTGTGCTTTGACCATATTGATCCCATTTCGAAATCTATTTTGATTTAAACTATTGCATGCTAGTTTAATTAGAAAGATACTTTGTTTAAACCTGGGGGTTAGATAAATACCAATTTGATATATGACACCTTGATTACTTAAGTATGTGCCATGACCTTTTGTCACCCTAGTTGTGGTTTACTAGTTGGACATTACTAAATTGCCAACATGGGTTTAGATCGTTGTAGTATGCTGCTTAGACCTGCTACGTGCTCATGACATGATTTTGGACAATCAAACGCTAATATGGACTTAATGATATATTGAACCTGTTTTGGAAAAGTATCATGTGATGTTGACGGACGTGGTGCATGGTAATCAAGCGGGGTTTGATAAACAGATTTCGATCGGGGCATGTGGCAAGAGTAATCAGTGGGCCAGTTGTGGCATTGGGAGTGATGATTTGGTTTTTCTGTAGTCTTGCCCTGGTCACTCTAAGGACTTAACCTTGCAAGCCTTTGAACTGGGTCATACTTGCAACCACATGGCTGGAATGGGACGGCCCTAGTTGACTAAGTCGCTAAGGACTCACTTGTGGAGCCTCAGGGTGTCGCTACACCTTTTGTGTGATTGTGCGGGGAGCGTATCGTGGTCGTGGGCCGTGTACCCATCTAACGGTGTGTTGGTCCCATACTTCGCCTTGGCTAAGGGAAGGGATGGTGTAGAGCACGTCTGGAGAGGACCACCTGTGTTGTTTGAGGCTTCCGAAAGGCTTTGTTACGGAACTCGCCTTTGTGGTGTTTGACTCGTATCTTGTGGGTAAAGTGCATAACCTCTGCAGAGTGTAGAATCTATTTGAATAGCCGAGTCCACTGTGATCGACAATGCTCGGGAATTACAGTCAAGGGGTAGACTTTCAAAATAACTTGGTTTTGAAAAGATGGGTTGGTTTTAACAAGGAAGATGATGGAAATATGGTTTAGGATGGGAAAAATGTTTATTAAACTTCTTGAAAAGTTATTTATGCTTTACTTATTTCTCTTTCGAATCTACTTATATTACTTGTCAAAGCTCATTTACTCGCAAATATACCCTGAGCTATTCCTTTGTACTAAGCCATGCATATAGTATATTAGCTTGCATTCTCAGGCATGACTTGTCGAGTACCAAGTACTCACTCTTGCCTCAACACAATATCAGTTGAAGAGGAGATTACGCCAGCCTTTGGAGGAGGAACTCCAAGAAGACCCGTCTACTTAGGGATGCGAGCCCACGGTCTGGTTACTGTGGTATACTGGATGGCGCCATGAAGTTTATTTGATTTTCATTTGCTTTGCTATTTCTCTTTTAATAAGTTTCGCCTTGCAAGGCATATATTTGTAACTTGGCCATAAGGTCGAGTAACCCTTTGATTATTTAAATAAAGTACTTTGATAGTATCGTATGGTATGATTGTGATATATACCGATGTTAAGACTGTGTGCACTAGCGCGTTCCTGGACTAGTGCTGAATACACAGAGGGTCCGGATTTGCAAATTCGGGGTCCCGACAGTCGCAATCCTTCGCAACGTGGAGATCAACGGAGGGGAATGAAGTGGCAGCAATGGACGGGGAGGGGCCAAGCTAGGGCCGGCTAGGGGGTGGTGGGGAAGGCGCAAGGGGGAGGAAGGAGGTGCGCACGGCTGGAGGGGTGGTGGGGGTGGCGGCTAGGGTAGAGAGGAGGGGGGGTGGAGGCGCAAGTGGGGGAGGGCGCGCAAGGGGCAGCAGCCATGCTGCCCTAAACCCTCCTTCACTTGGGCCAAAGGCCCCCACCTCAGGCCCACGAAGGTCCCCCAAGCCCAAGTTGGGTCCCCCAAGGCCCAAACTCCCCCGGAAAGGCCCAAACTCACGGTAAGGCCCAAAAACATGATACAAAAATCGTACCTTAATGCCGACATCAAAAATGACTTATACCATCATTCCGTAGTGTCACAGGATCATTCGGGTTACCAGGTCCGGAGGATGGTGAGCCGAGAATGGCTCGGGGAAGCCGCCCGCTGCCTCAGTGGAACTCCCGCTCGTAACGGCAGACGCCCGAGCCTCAACCTCCAACGTGGGGAGCTCCAACTCCGCCATCCTCATGCGGTCGGACGCCCCCTCGTACCGGAACATGGGGCGCGCCCTATCCATGAGTGGTTGCACACGCATTCTCATGAACGCGCGCACAACAACATCACCAGTGAGGCCGCACTCCCTCTGGACCTTGATCCGGTAGATGATTGCAGCCACCTTGTTCTTCTCCTTCCGGTCGGCACACCAAGTCCACTCAGGCCCCGCCTGGGGAAGCCGGTCGGTGAAGGCCGGGGCGCTGCCTCCCACATTCCGGACATAAAACCACTCGGAGTGCCACCCCCGGTTCGAAGACGGCAACTTCACCTCGATGTAGTCCGCTCCGCGGCCGCCACGCAACTGGAAGGCCACGCCGCCGACGGGCACCGAGGCATCCATCCCCTTGTCCTTCCTCGGCCTCGCCTGGAAAAAGTGCCTCCAGAGCGCTCAGTGGGGCTCGATTCCCAAGAATGCCTCGCATAGCGTGATGAAGACCGCTATGTGGAGCACGCCATTGGGTTTGAGATGATGCACCTCCTCCTTGTAGTGGTGCAGCAGCCCGTGGACGGAGGGGTGGAGCGGGAGCCCGAACCCGCACTCGTAAAACGAGGTAGGCACGACGACCTCGTCGTCACTTGGCGCAGGGATCGCGGTCCCGATCGGTACCCTCCACCTCGAAGACCCCCGGGGTGAGAGGAACCCCTTCCTCTCCGGCCAAGCGCACGGCTGGACTGGGCAATGCACTCCGACCACAACATCTCCGAGAATGACAACAATGAAAAAGCGGGGAAAGAAGAAGGTGAGGAACGCTCCTCTCTGGCTCCTTTGCTCTCCTTTTTGTCTCTCGTCGCAGGCAAAAGCAAAAGAGGCAGGGAAAGCAAAGACAAGTACTCGCCTCAGCGCCCTCCACGCCAACTTTATAGGGGCCAAACAGGCACTAGCTGAATAGGCGTTAGTCGAACGAACACCACCTCGGGCGAACCATCGCGTGTCCTATCCCTCCGATCACAACCCCTCCACTCAGGGCCACCGGTAGGGCGCCACGTTTTAATTTTTCCACTACGCATTAAATCCCAACAGACAACGGGAGGCACAACAACACCGCTTTAGCGGCGTCGCCGACGACGCCTCGCCTCCGCTCTGCGCCAGTCGATCGCCCGCCACGTATGTCGGGCCCACTAGGCCGCTGCGGCCCCAAGGTGGCGAAAGAGCCCAATACCGCGCCTGGGCCCGACCTAGCGCCAGGTTCCAAAGGCCTGATCCACCAAGTGGATTTAAAGCCGCCCCAGCGGAAAATTGAGCAAGGAGCGAGGACAAGGCGAGCCCCCAGCGGGCCTCTAGTTGGGTTGACTGACAACCTAATCGCCTTAACTCGTGTCCAAGACCATACTTCACACTCTCCCGCGGAACCCATCGATGGGTGGCAACCAGCTGTGCTCTGGGTCGGCGAACGGCCCGGAGTCTGAAATGGGATCGAGTAAAGAAAGGTTTCTCATGGGTCGCCCCACAGTGGGCCAGACACCCTCGACGGGATTGTTCGCTAGGAAAAGATCCCCCTTGGGAGGGATCTCCAGGTCCCACTCAGATTACCCGTTATTAGCTCCACGAGCACGGTGTTCAAACCAACCCAGTAAACACGCGTTCGCTCACCCCCTCCAGGTCCCACACCTGCGGACGGGCCGTACATGTGGGACAGACAGTGGCCATTCCTCCCACAGATAATCTCATCAAAATGAGAACTTGGGACGGACGCCCTTCGCCTAGCTCCGGCGTAAGACCGGCCTCATAAGGCGACGTCGAGCTACGACATAAAACCAGCGCTCGGGCACCAGAACCTTGCAAAAGGCATCTGGGCGACCTCGCCGACCAAGGCAGCGTTGAGCTACGACGTAAAACTAGCACTCGGACACAGGAACTTTGCAAAAGGTATCTGGGCGCCCGCGCCGACCAAGGCGGCGTCGAGCTATGACGTAAAACTAGCACTCGGACACCAGAACCTTGCTAAAGGCATCTGGGTGTCCGCGCCGACCAAGGCAACCCCCCGACCAGCTCGGGGGCTACTCCCACCAGGTGCGTTCACGCGCACCCAGTCGGAGCGTCCGACTGAGTACGCTCGTGCCCACTCGGCCAGATCTTGCCATGGCTACACCCACCGGGTGCGCTCCCGAACCAGTTCACGTACCCGCATGGGTCGGTATCTGATCGGCTATTCGGTTCTCCACAGCGGTAACCCTCTCGACCCAGGTACTATGGCCTACGCCCCAGCGGCTACGGTTGCTAACTAGTGCTCTTCAGAAAAAGGAAGTGCCCGTGCGAAGCTTAATTCCGGCCGGGCCGAACACTCCTATAGCCAGCCAGGGACACTCGTCTCCCACGGAGTGAGTGTTTTGAGCCTAAGTTCTTGCTCTTTTTTATGCTCCCCCAAAGGTGTTGAGCGCACCAAACTTTCGCCTGAGCAACCCCAGCGGTTCCTAAGGCACCGGCGAATCGGGCCGACTGGCCACTGACTCCATGGTTGGTCCGACCAATACATAGTTGGTCGGGGACTTGTTTCTTGGCAGCTAGGTCTCTGCTCTCTTTGCGTTTTTCTCGAAAATACTAACATTCCGACCTACGCTTGGGTGACCCCAGCGGTTCCAAAGGGCGATGGTCATCCAACAAGCTCACCACAAAGTAAAAATGCAAAGGATAAAATCAGGAGGGGGCGGTTCGCCCCCCGACCAACCAAAATATATTACATCATAAATTGTTCAAAAACTAAAGTGCAGGAGAGAAAGGAAGAAAACAAAAGGTTAGGAGCAGCTGCCCGAGAGCTTCCTAGAAGAAGTCGTCATCATCAGAGCTGTCGCTGCTCTCGATGTTCATGCCCTGGGCCTCCACGTGCAGCCACCCCACCACCGTCTCCGCCGCCGCCCGCACTCCTGCCCGCGCCTGGTCCACGTCGCCTTCGATCCCAGTGACGGTCGCCGACGGGTCGAAGGAGGCGTTACGACTGGCGCAGCAGGCCATCATGTACTCAGCCACCAGGATGGCGACCTCCCGCCCCTCGCGAGTAGAACGCTCGCTCAAGGCACGGGGCAGGCCGGCCAAGGCCTCGGCCGCCCGGGTGAGGTGGAAGGCGTATTGCGCCGCAGTGCGCTCCAGGGGGTTACCCAACCTCACCCCCAACGGCTCCAGGCTCTTGTCCATACTTTCGTAGGCCGGGCAGAGCATGGAGACGAGGTCCACGCACGTCTTGGCGAGCTCCTCCTCGGCGGCTTCGGCCTGAGCCCACTGGACCGACGCCTCCGCCTCCTGGGCGGCAGTCACTGCGACTTGGGTGCTCAGGGAGGCCTGCAGCCTCGACAGCGCCCCCGTCAGGCCGGCCGCTCAGGCCCTCGTCGCAAAGGGACCACCCTGGGCGGGTGGTGGAACGTGGGGAGCAGCTCCAGCAGCGTCTGCTCGTCCCACCAAGGCAGCCGGTGGAGGCGCCGCGGGCGGCAAGCCCAAACCCGAGCTAGGGGCACTAAGAGAAGAAAGAAGAATGAACTAGCATTAGCGAGAAGAAAACCAAACCCGCCTCGAAGCTAAGCAACAAGAACTAACGCTGAAGGAGGGTCCCAAATGTGGAAGGCACGCGGGGGCAGAATAATCCCGCCCCTCGCCGTAGCCATGGAGGACCCGGCATCGGTGCGGGGCCTCCTGGGGTCCGAGCCCCGCGGGTCTCCGGTCACCGTCCGTTTGCCGGCCCTCTAATTGCTAGTAGAGTCGTCACCCCCGCTCGCCATCTACACTTCAAAATGTTTAGAAGCGGGAAGGGAGGCTAAGAAACAGGGAGGCGGGGAAGCAAACACAAATGGCCAAGCGTAGGCCGTTCTCACGCCCCCCACGCCTTATTTGTGGAAATGGGACAACGCGGTTCGAGCAGGCGCCACCTCGAGTGGGAAGCCTCACGCGTTGTCGCTCTGACTGCCCCACGCCTTGGTAAGGTGCGACGATCCCTTTTCGCTTCCACCCACTACGCATTAAATTGCGGCGGGATGGCAGGGGGCGAAAGGACATCGCTTCGAACGAGGCACCGCATGACCCCTCGGCTTCGGCTCCTAGGCTGGGCCAACCGCACCGCAACCGGTAAGAAAGACTTGATGGGCCGCTACGGCCTTAAGGTAACAGAAGGCCCAATGGCTCGCACCTGGGACCCAGACCAACGCTGCGGGCTCCAAGGCCCAACCCACCAAGTGGGTTTAGCGCCGCCCCAGCGGAAAACTGAGCAAGGGGCGAGGACGGGGCGATCCCCCAGTGGGCCACTATAGTTGGGTCGGCTAACGACCCAATCGCCTCGACTCGTGCCCGAGACCACACTTTAAGCTCTCCCGCAGAACCATCGATAGGTGGCAGCCAGTTGCGCTCCAGGTCGGCGGACGACCCGGAGTATGATACGGGATCGAGTAAAGAAAGGTCTCTCAAGGGTCGCCCCCAGCGGGCTGGACGCCCTCGACGGGATAGTCCGCTAGGAAAGCTCCCCCTTTGGAAGGATCTCCAGGGCCCACTCGGATTACCCGTTATTTATCTCCATGAGCGCGATGTCCAAGTCGACATGGTGAACATGCACTAGCTCACCTCCCGCAGGTCCCACACCTGCGGGCGGGGCGCAACATGTGGGACGGGCAACGACGATTTTCCCCAAAGACGACCTCACCAGATGAGGACTTGGGAGGGACGCCCTTCTCCTAGCTTGGGCACCAAGACTCAGTCCTGTACACCGCCTAAGGTAACCCCCCGACCGCCTCCTTGACCCACTCGGGGGCTACACCCACCGGGTGCGCTCGCGCGCACTCGGACGGAACGACCGAATGAGTATGCTTACGCGCACTCAATTGGGTTTTGCCAAATCAGGGAACCCCCGACCGGCTCCCCGACCCGCTCGGGGGCTCGGGGGCTACTGACGAGTACTCATACTATGGGTACCCCCAGCGGCCCGAGAGGACGAATGGGCTGCCCTAAGCCCAGCTTTGGCCGGAGGCCTCGCTGGGCCACAAAGGACACTCATCCCCAACCAAACCAGCCAGGAGGTAACCAGACCCCCACGGGTCGGACATCCCACGAAGCTCTGACCCCCGTCGTGGGTCGGACGCCCTACGAGCTTCGACCGAACCAAGGCGATCTCCGCCAAGGGTCAAGTTCTAGGCCCTCGCTAGTAGTTGGCCACCCGCCCTACGGGCATGACGGCTCAGAACGGTCGTGTGAGGGCAGGTGGCACCTTCCCAAGGTGGCAGTGAGGTTACCAAAGTCAAGCACCAATCTCGTCATCCTGACAGGCGCAGCAGGGGATGCGCTCCCTCCCGAGGCAACGCCAGAGCCAAAGTGATGCGTCAGCTCCTAGCGAACGTACAGAGAGTAGGTACGTCACGGCCTGGCGAGACAAAAAACCATGCCTTTTGATTTGTCTATCGACTCCAAATAAGCAGGACGAAAGGTGCACCGGTTATTCATCAAGACCAGGACTCCCAGGTGCAGGACACCCCATCCTCTCTTCCTTTTTCGGATTCCCATGTAACCTACCCCCTCCGACCATATAAAGGGAGGCAGGACCCTCAGGGAAGGGGGACGATTTTTCCTTTTTCTCTTCAGAAGAACAACTCTCACATTCCCACTGGCACGAGGCGCTCAAGGCCAGTCTTCAGCCCTCGCTTGCAACACCGTGTAATTGTTTGCACTCGAAAGCAAAACAGATCCACCACATGAACCTGGAGTAGGACATTCGGCCCGAACCAAGATACATCTTGGGCTCCCGAGTCGTGCCATTCGAGGAAAGGGAACTCGCGACTCCTAAGACTAAATCAGATCGCGGCAGTGCACGAAACAACCGATGAGATCAGATCAAAGGAAATGCTACCACAATTATTTTGCATAAAGCTAATTTGAATTGTAAATACTGAATAATATATTGAAAGAGAATTTTAGTAAAAGCAATTTGACAGATATATAGGTGATGAGGGAGAGGGAGAGGGAGTGAGTGAGCTAGAGAGGGCGTGAGAGAGGGAGTGAGGGAGAAGAGAGGGTCGGCTGGGGCTGAGGAGTGAGGGAGAAGCCTCAATAAAAAGGCTGAGGTGGCCAGGGTAACGGGCGCATGAGCGCCAATCACCCTCGCTCGAACCCTCGGCGTGCATCGCCTAGAGCCGGGCAGATCGCCGCCCAGCCGAAAAAGCCCTAAAACCTACTAAAGCTACGAAATTTGGGATTTCTTCCTAAACTTTTAGGATGGGTTCTAGGATAGCTAGAGAGAGTTTAGAGCTACGGTTGCTAGAAAATTCTAGCTGCAACACGAATTAGGATTTTTGGGCAAAAACTATAATGAAACGGCTCAAGAATTAAATCCAAACACAATTAACTCCGAATCGAAATCCAAATGGCTCTCAAGGCAATAAATAACATTTAAAAGGATGGTTACAAACTCAGGATGTTACATATGTGACGGATTCAGGTTGGAAATGGATAAAGATATATGGATAATTTACGCATATAGAGTAATATATATTGAATTAAAACTATACAAGTACATGACTATATTAACAAATTATATATCAATCAAACTCAATAGACGTTGTAGAAAGAATATGCTACTTAAGGATCAATATGTAACCAACTAATTTTTAATATAAATGGGCTGCCATGGAAAACATGATGAAAATGGGTTGGACCTTGCTGATATCCAAATAGGAAAAATCCGGATATCCGAATAGGAAAAATCCGAATATCTAGCTCTCTTCCTATATTTACCGTATATTGGATGCTCCGAATCTAATCCGAATCCGATTCAAGTATCCGATCCGGTTCTAGATTCGACTGGATAGTCAAACCCGATGCTGAATCCAGTCCCGACCGGATCTGATTCCGGATCGAACGGAAGATATACGACCCATTTTTAATCCTACCCACTACTACAGAACTAGGCATCACAAGCGGACTATTACAAGCGGTTAAGAGGCGAACCGCTTCTGGTTTTCGCACCAGAAGCGGTTCGTGAGCAACGGTGGGGAGAGGGTTTTTACAAGCGGTTGGTAACACCAACCGCTTGTGTTGAACAACTATCACAAGCGGTTCGTATCCTAAACCGCTTCTGAATTATCACAACCGGTTTGACACCCCAACCGCTTGTAGAGTTATATATTTAGAATCGGTTGGTATATCAAACCGCTTCTGGAAGCGGTCCATTTAAACTCTTCGTCCTCCCGCCCCGAGCTCGATCGCAGACATGAACAGGGAAGGGCCTAGCACTGTTCTTGGGGGGAGGTGCTGTCCAAATTTTTGAAGGTCATGATTTAGCTTCAAATTAAGTGAATCAAGGTTAGTAACACCATGCTACCATCCTTCTCACCAAGATATTGTTGTTTCTTTTGCATTTAATGTGGAGAAAAATTAATTTTGATTGTTGAAGGTTTTTATTGCTAGCTCACTCCATAAGTTTAATTTTAGGCAAGATCATGATGAACTATGGTAGTTGTTTTCTCTAAAAGTGTTCTTAGGTTTAGAATCTTTAATGTAACACTCCTTCTGTTCCATCTCACTCTATAACTTTAATTTTAGGTAGGACCATGTTGAATTGTAGGAGTTGTTTTACAAAAGTTGTTAGCTTTACAATCTTTAATATGACACTCCTCCCTTCAATGTAACAATAGTAGATCTAGGTTTGGATGGAAATTATTAATGTTTTATGAAATAAAATAGGAAAAAATTAAAGGGACAAAATGATTAGTTAAATTAAGTTCAAAAGGTAGAAGGATAAGGAAAAATTTGAAAACCACTCCCTCCATCGCAAAATATATGGCATATAAATTCTTGCCACGGTATTAATTAAAAGTAGCGCATTAACTATTAATTTCTTTTCGATTATGTCTTGTACAACTATAAAACTAACAACATGTTTGAGTAGTTTTAATTACAAATGTAACTATATAACATGCATATATAAAATAGGTATATTAATTATTACCTTTGATAATAGCCAAAACATGGAAGCAATGGCTTTTCTAAATACTTGTCAAAGTACTTTGGAATGGAATTTTCCTACAATGTTATTTATGAAAAATAAAAGTGATATTATAAATAACACTTTAGTGAAAGATCTTTGAAGGTATCTGAAAATTAGATCTTTGTGTAGATGAACCGGCAATGGATGTACAATTCGGACCGTCGCCTCCAGAGAGTTCATTGATGGCGTGAAGGCATTTCTTGATGTCAAGTTGCATTCTTGCCTCGAGACAGCTTCATATGTTGTCCGTATGTGAGATTGCAAGAATGAGAAGGAGCACTCCCAACGCTTTCAGGTTATGACCCATTTGATCACGAGAGGTTTCATGCCAAACTACACCTATTGACCAAGCATGGCGAAGTACAAGGGAGCAGCCAGAAGACGATGAAGAAGACGGTGAAGAAGAAGAGGTATTCAACAAGATGCCGACGCAACGCAATATTGTTCTCGTGGAAGATACAAATGGGCGATCTTGGTGATGATGAGCTAGACCAGATGTCGCGTGATGGAGAGGGGGACTACACAGATGAAAGACAATTCGAGAAGTTTTAGCGCATGGTAGACGACCACAAGACACCTTTGTACCCAGACTGTGGGAGGGGCCACACGAAGCTCGCATTTACATCGAACTTAATGCAATGGAAGGCCGTAAATTGTGTGTCGATAAGGGATTGAATGAATTGTTATCACTCATAAAGAATCTGCCTTCCCGAGGAAGATAACACGCTCGAATCTACATATGAAGCCAAGCAAGTCATCTGGCCCTTTGGGATTAGAAGTACGTAAGATACACGCATGTCGTAACGATTGTATCCTATATCGTAATGAGTATGTGGATTTGGATGCTTGTCCAGCAGTGCAAAGAATCACGTTACAAGACGGCGTGAAGACCCAGGTGAAATAGATGGGGAGTGTAAGAAGAAGAGACCTCCCGCTAAGGCGGTGTGGTATTTCCTCGTGATCCTCGACAAAGCCGCCTTTTGCTAACAAAACGCATGCCAAGATGGTGCGTTGGCACAAAGAAGAACGTAAGGATGACGGGTTTCTTAGGCACCCGCCGATGGGTCCCAGTGGAGGAAAGTCGATCGAACATTCCTGCACTTTGCAAATGAGGTGAGAAACATAAGGTTTGGGTTGAGTACCGATGGTATGAATCCTTTTGGCGACTGAGCAAGAGCTATAGCACTTGGCCTGTTACACTATGTATGTATAATATTCCTCCTTGGTTGTGCATGAAGCGAAAATATATCATGATGCCATTGTTGATCCAAGGGCCGAAGCAACCTGGAAATGACATCGATGTCTATCTCAAAACCATTGACGGAAGATCTTGTAAATTTGTGGGAGGATGGTGTACTGTATGGGATGAGTACAAGAAGGAGTATTTCACCCTACATGCAATCGTTGTTCGTAACGATCAATGACTGCCCGCGCCGGCAACTCTGTCTGGGAATACTACCAAAGGATATAAAGCATGCTTGCAATGCTTAGATGAAACCGATACTTGTACCGAAAAACTCTCGAAAAGTTGTGTACATGGGCCATCGAGGTTTCTTGTAAAGAGGCACCCATTGCGGAAAAAAGGAAGGTATTTTGATGGGAAAGGCACCATCGTGATAAGCCTGAGCATCGTAGTGGGGCACGTGTGTTTGCCATGGTAAAAGATCTTAAAATAGTGTTTGGAAAGGGTCCTAGAAGCAATCGTGTCCCGAACGAGGAAGGTCGTGCACCCATCCGAAGAAGAGATCAATATTTTGGGACTTGCCATATTGGGAAGTTTTGGAGATCCGTCCCTCACTTGACTTCATGCACATCACGAAGAATGTTTGCTTGAACCTACTAGGATACTTGGATATGTACGGCAAATCGAAGATACACTACAAGCTCGGAAGGACCTACAAGTTTTGGAACCGAGGATCGTCTACATCCGTAAAAGAGAGAGAAAGGACATTACCTAAATCCCGCGAGTTACACTCTAAGCAAAGAAGAGAAAAAAAACATGATTGAGTGCTTGAATAGTGTGAAGGTCCCTTCAGGATACTCGTCAAATGTGAAGAGACTCATAAACATGAAAGAGAATAAAATCGTACACCTGAAAGCTCATGACTCTCTTGTATTGATGACACAGTTGCTCCCAGTGGCTGTGAGAGGTAGTTTGCCCTGAGTGGGTCGGGTGACAATAATAAAGCTGTGTACCTTTTTCAACGCGGTTTCGCAGAAGGTCATCGATCCACATAAGCTAAGTAAGCTACAAGATGACGTGGTACAGAGTGTGGTCAGCCTTGAGATGATCTTTCCTCCTGCATTCTTTGATATTATGATTCCTCTCACTGGTCACATTGTGATAGAGATAGGTATTCTCGGGCCTGTGTTATTGCACAACCTGTTTCCTGTCGAGAGCTACATGAAACTCCTAACGCGGTATGTCCAGTAACTGCTCACGTCCGAAGGATGCATTGCGGAGGGTTATGGGACCGAGGAGGTGGTTGAGTTTTGTTTGGATTACATTGAGGATCTACATCCCATTGGTGTCCCTATATCACGCCATGAGGGGAGACTACGAGGAAAAGGGACACTAGGACGGAAAACAATTGCATGCAATGATCTCCTAACCTTTAAGCAAGCACATTTCACTGTTCTAAAACAATCAACCCTAGTGGCCCCGTCGCCCTTCAAAGATAAGAGTATTCTACGCCGCGAATTCGCAGGAGGTCGAGGATTGGATCACAAAGTGAGGCACATGGATACTTTCGGCGCTTGGTTACAAAACTACATCCTTTTCAACGGGTCGTAAAATGAACAGTTGCAGCGCTTTGGCCTTGATGCCATCTAGTGAAATCGTCACATTTCAGGGCTACGAGATAAATGGTTACACCTTCTACACAAAATGGCAGGATACCAAGAGCACCAACCAGAACAGCGGTGTCCGTATAGATGCCACTGACAACAAAGGCAATGTGGACACATATTATGGTTACATAGAAGAGATATGGGAGCTCGACTATGGACCATTGAAGGTCCCTCTGTTTAAGTGCCAGTGGGTCAAACTGACTTCAAGCGGCGTGAAGATCGACAAATACGGCATGACAACCGTCGACCCGACAGAAGTTGGCTATAGGCGCGAACCATTCGTCCTTGCCAACGATGTGAGACAAGTCTTCTACATAATGGACATGTCAAGCAAACCAAAGAAGCACATGGAGAAGCAAAAGGATTGCAGTAGTAAGCCAAAGCGACACGTGGTTCTCCATGGCAAAATGAAGGATTGTTGGTGTTGAGGACGCCACGCAGGCGAGGAAGAATATAATCAGTTCGCCGAGCTCCCTCCCTTTGCGGTAGATGTCGACATAAATGTCCTAAATGTAATAGAAATCGATGCTCCTTACGTACATCACGATCACGCAGAAGGAACACTTGTAAAGACAAAGTGATCATTAATTTTTGAATGGCCTTATAAATTTTGAATGGCCTTACTAATTTTTATTGCACTTACTAATTTTTAAATGCATTAAACCAGGGCGGATTACAGAAAGCCTATTAAAAGTCTACTTAAAAATTATTGAAAAATCATTGAAAACAGATATTTGATCTAAGATCACCGCCCACTGCCATGGGCCTGGCTAGCTCCGCCTCGCATTAAACAATGTTTGAAAGAAATAATTAATTTTTGAATGTATTAAACAATTCTTGAATGGGTTAAATAATTTTTGAATGCATTAATAAAAGAGAAAATAAAAGAAGTAGCAAGATTTCTACAAGCGGTTCATATTACCAACCGCTTGTAGAGGGTCATCTCTACAAGCGGTTCAGATACCAACCGCTTGTAAAGGTCCATTAAATAAAGAAGAATTACAGGGCGCTGAAGGGACTCAACCCGCGGTCGCAGTGTTAGGTCCACGCCGAGCGCCACTCGCTAGCCGGGGAGAAGATATTTGTCGAGTATGGACGGCATCAAATCTTTTGAGTCGTAGCATCTACAAGCGGTTCGTATTACTAACCGCTTGTAGAGGGCCCCGCTCGCCGCGGTCTTAACTATCTACAAGCGGTTCGTATTACCAACCGCTTGTAGAGGGGCATTTGTACAAGCGGTTGATATTAAGAACCGTGTGTAGAGGTGCTTCTACAAGCGGTTGGTATTACGACCCGCTTGTAAAGGTGCACTTATAAATTCCCTTTACCCGCTCGTCGCAGATTCAACTCAAAAATTTTCTAAGTCACCGCGCCATTGCAGCCGAAGTCACATCGCCACCTTCAGGCCATCGCAGCCTAAGCTCGCCGACGACACCTCCGCCATTGTCGTGGTCTCATGACGCCGCCATCGCCTCCTCCACCACCTGAAGGGCCTAGGGTAGCCTTCTCCAATGCAAACACCCCTCTTTTTCTCGCTGCCCACAACGTGTTCGACAAAATGCCCACAATAAAAATGCTTTGATATACATCCATATGCTTAAACAATTTGCTTTGATATACATCCACAAGTTTGGAATTACTGAGGGACTGATGTAACTGTGTATAAGACTTGGGTTGTGAAGTTTTTTTTTTGAAAGGCATCTAGGTTGTGATGTTATCTCGTTGCTTTTATCTTACTGCTAGTATTAATGTATTTGGGAATGACTAACCTTACTGTTTGTCAATTATTTGTATGTGAATAAAAGCCTACTGATTGTTGATGTCTAGATGCTTTTGTAATCATCGTATATGTGTGTATATATATTCCTTAATTATTACTTTAATGACAGGACACATGCATGAAATCAAGTTAGTGTTTAAGCATTTTTTTATATGAAGTAATATAGCAATATGCACCTCTAATAAAATTTAATGATTCGCGATTATCTAAATATCCATGAATGTGCTTTACTTTAGTTAGGGCGATGATTCGACTATTTTCTTACATGAATGTGCTTTGATATGCTTCGATATGCTTAAACAATTTTTCATAAGTTCCCAAACATTCTTAGCAATCACACAATCAAAGAACAAATGAATAATGGATTCGTTTTCCATACAAAAACTACAACAAACACCTTATCGCATATAAAGATTTAGCCGAATAGTTTCCACTACTCTCGTACTGCCAAATTAGAGCGTCATCCTCCTCCACAAATCTAATGTTTTTCACGATCTCCAACAATTCAAACCACCTTATCATTAAACTTTCGGAGAAAGACCTCTTAAAAGTACATTTGCAATTGACACCATCCCAAACATCAGCAATAACAATACCCTTATTGATATCTCTCAGATTAGGAATACCAAGACCACCGTATTTCTTATCCATACAAACAAGGTTCCAGTTAGCTAGATGAAGTTTGCTATGCCCTTCAAAATTGTTCCACAAACATTTGGCCATATGAGAGTTAATCAAATCAAGGGCCCATATCATTAGGATTAAACGACCACTGTAAGAAAGCAATTTACCCCTCCGAGACCATATCATTATCCCTAAAAAAAGTTTCACTTAAGTTGATATTAGGTTTCTCCTCAAAACCAAATAAATCCTTATAGTAGTCACAAGCTATCTTAATCATGCTTTCAGTGTCATGAATAATACCTTCAGGGCCTTCCAGAGCGGAGATAAAATTTTTCCTTCTTCTTTGATTAGCCACCGCATGAAAGTATTTAGTATTTTTATCTTAATCATACATATTTTTTCCATAATTAGATAGATGGCGACACCAGGGCGTGATGCTCCTGATGTCGACATGGAAGAACAGTTCTTGCTAGATGTGATCGCTGCCGGTGATGCCAACATTGTCGACGACGCAGCCGGTGGATCCGGTGACCCGAACATTGTCGACGAAGCAGCCGATGGATCCGGTGACCCGAACATTGTCGACGAAGCAGCCGATGGATCCGGTGATGCAGCGGACGATGAGGGAAGCGAGGTAATGCCACGACAAACACTTTAATCATATTTAACCAATTAATATAAATGGCTCTGACATGAAAAATTCACATCTCTGTCCATTTTTAGCTCGGTACATTGAGCACCCAAACCAAGCGAGGTGCTAACAAGAAGCCTCGCTCACGAAGTTTGTTTTCACCAACATCGACAATGACGGGAAGCCAATTGCCCCTCTTTCTGCAGTAGGCCCGTTTAACAACGCATGTGGTTTCCACGTTAGGGATCATGTCCCAATTAGCATCAAGAAATGGTCTGAAGTTCCGCAAGCAACCAAGGAACTCCTTTGGAAAGATATCAAGGAGAACTTCAAATTTCCAGAAGGATACGAGAACAAGGCTAAGAGATACACTTTGAAGAAAATGGCAACCCAATTTTAATCGTGGAAAGTTCACTTGAACAACAAGTATGTCGAGAAGGAGAAAGGCCAGATTTCAACAAACATCCCAAGTCGGGCGGATCACCGGGATGCATTTGAAGAATACAAATTGTCGAGGAAGGACAGCCGCGAGCCTTCGTAACAAGATCAACGCTGAAGAAGAAATACCACCACCATCTTGGCAATCGTGGTTATGTTCAAGCTTATACCTAAATGGGAGAAGCGGGAGGAAGAACTAATGGCCAAGAATATCACGCCTCATATAGTTGATAGGGAATTCCGCCAGCGGACTTGGTTCATGGCTCACGGAGGGGCCCTTGCAGAGGACGGTAGCTTGTTGATGGAACCGGGAGCGGAGGATGTTGGAAATAGAATTGTTCAAGCTGCCGACATGTCTCGCTTCATGTTCCTTAGTAAAAGATAGGAGAACGACGAGCTCACACATGCACTTCAAAACCCCGAGCACCCGTGACGGACAAGAGGAATGGGATCGTCTGCGCCATGGAAGTACGGTTTCTCCAAAGATGCCGATACGCATGTGAGCCGGTCAAGAAGCAAAAGAAGAGAGGAATACAAATACAACTTACCGCAAAGGGAGCTCAGAGCAACTCAGAAAGCATAGGAGAGATTGTTGACCAAAAGTCGCGGCACTCGGTAAACTTCAGGGAGCCAAGATAACCAATACCGCTTAGCCCGCCCCACCTCCGCGACGGAGTAGCCGCTGGCCCAACGCCGCCCCACTCCAAGATCACATGGTACCGGTGCCCGACCAAGGACAAGACGCAGTGGACATCATCAAAGTTCGCCGAGAGTGTGAGCTACACGTCCAGTGCATAACCTCTCCACCAAGGTGGCATATGGCGTGGCGTGCATCTGGTGAGTCGGGCCAGCTTTTCCATTCCAAAGAGATACCGCCAGGTTACTCGAAGGTCACCGTGGAGGAGGTGTCGAGCGGCTATGAAGATCTTCTACTCGAGATTGATGGAGGGGACGACATCACCAAGCTTGACAGCCCTCCACGGAATCATCCTCCGCGAAAAAGGTACATCATATTTCCAAAGACCATGGAGATGACCTCTCCAACAATAGAAATCGAATAATTGGATGCGACCTCTCCGCAACAACAAAACCCGCCTCCTCCTACATCAACTCAACCGCCTGCCCAAGGAAGCCCGGCTCCACCTCCTGCGCAAGGAAGCCCGACTCCACCTCCTCGCCCAAGGAAGCCTCGGCTCCACCTCCCGCCCAAGAAAGCCCGGCTCCACAATCTCCTCCAAGGAAGAAACTCCAAGTCTGAAGGGGCAAGATCGCGATGCTACCTGCACTAAGAAGGCCCGATCGTCAACTCGATCACCAAGGAACTTCCGAAAAGGGCATACGACATGACGGCCGAGGAGACACAAGAAACAGTTCGAAGGAAATTGAGACACACTTCGCATCAAATATGCCACCTCCCAAGGCGCAAATTGATCCGAAGCTGCAACCCACTTTGAGACATGCCGTGCAAAGACCTCTCCCACTCGACTAACTATGAACGCACAATAGCGAAGTCTGCATTGAAAGGGAAACGGGCTAAGAAGGCGGTGGCAGCTAACAAGAAAGCCCAAGATCACCAACTAGACGAATTCTTGAGAGGGTCGGGCTATCTTTAGCTGCAGCTATGGGAGCGTCGAGATAATCTTCCAATGGCAGAGGTCGTGGCCATATAAGCCGGGCCATGACTTGGTTGCACCGAAAAGATAAATGATCTCGCCAACCAAGATGCGGCAATTTCATCAATGGTACATGGAACAGTCCGCTCAAGGAAGAACAATGTTCCCCATTCAAATAAAAGAGATAGATTTCTGTGGGGATCAACTCATATGGTTGGAATTCGAGGACTTGTACCAATTTTACCATCGAGACGCCGTCAACGTGTCTCTAATGAGCTGCTGGTGTCTGTAAGTACTTCCATCTAATCATTGAGTTTACCATATATATTTGTTAATTTCGCCTAGTTCAAGCCGGAAAATGTAATAACTCATCCCCTTTGTATGTAGAATGGAGATACAACGATGTAGAATGGAGACTATCTTCGACATCGGCTTCATCGATCCATTAATTGTCAACGAGACTATATGTAAAGCCAACCCAAAAGAAGTCAAGAATACATTCAAAGCTCTTTCTGCACAAGATTACAAATCGCACATACTTTTGCCCTTCAACTTCATGTACGTATATATACATGTCATCACACAACCTCTCATTTATCCTTCTTCAAGACATTCATAATATGACTAATTACATATATGTTGCAATACATATATATATATAATAGGTTTCACCGATCCTACTTATTATCAATGTCTAAAGTGCGAATATCATTGTGAAAGACTCAAGAAGAAAAACAAATCAAGATTTTCAGATTATCATTGATATACAAAACAGGAAAAATTTAGAAGCCAACCTACATATAATTAAGTACTTCGAATACTCATAATTACTATTCATATAATAACGCATGACAGGGCATTCGCCACGCTCCGAACGAAGCATAAAGGAAAGAGTTCTAGGAATGAATTCACAAAGGCAACTGAGCACTCGAAATGCGCACTACAAAATATCAATTAAAGAATATATATGGCGTACAAATCTATCTTCTCAATAATTAATTGCATTCTTTTCAAACAAATCACTCCTGTGTTCTACAAAGAATTGGCCTAAACAACTTATGTGGCTATTATGTGTGCCTCTACATGCAAAATCTTACCCATGGCGATATGCGAAGACTGGACAAAGAGGTGCGTGTGTTAAAAACAATTTTCTTAATACACTTATACTTCACGTATTCAAAGATTTATTTCTTTCTTTCTTTTCGTGAGTCCGGCATTAATGAGACAGTGTGATCCCTTCGCATCGGGTAGAAGCGGTCAAGAACAACTTATTGGCTTCGTTGTCGATGAGATTATAACCCCCAGAGGCGAAGTTCTATGCAAAAGGATGGAGAGATTGTCCTTCAATACGGACAGTGAACTTACGGGATCTTCGCCTATGGACGCAAAAAGTGATGCACGCAAGAAATGATCTCAAGATCACCACCGTTGTACTCTTCGAAAGTTGGAAAACGGTTGCTTGTGCTCATCATTGTAGGTATTGTAAAACTTGTGTGTATATATGCATTTACTTTGTAAATACATTATAAGTTTACTATTTGTGCAAACAAACTAATGTTTTTCTCAATTATAATATATATATAATTATGCTGAAATAAACTTGTAGTTGTATTTAATTTAATTGCCAAATTTCATATTGAAAAGCATAAATATGAAATGGTTACAACGTCTTCACAAGCGGTTTGTAACAACAACCGCTTGTGGAGAGAGCACACGTGGCATCTCTCGCCACCACAGGTGGAGGGGCTCTACAAGCGGTTGGTAACACCAACCGCTTGTGATTTGCCTCCACGTGGCTGCTCCACTGCGCTCCCAGACGCCTTCCGAACCGCTTGTGGTGCGGCACCACAAGCGGTTCGTGGAACCGCGAGTGATACCCACTAGGTATCACTCTCGGTTGCGTACAAGCGGTTCCATAACCGCTTGTGAAAGCGCTTACGAACCGCTTGTGTTGCACTATTCCCTGGTAGTGACCTGTGCCGGGCCAGCCCGACAAAGCATATATAACGCCCACCTCTATAATAGTGTTCCTATGCAAATGCAAGTCTGGTTTGACTTGGTCAGTTTCAGTTTAGTTACTATATACCTACTAATTACCACACAGTGTTTAATTAAGAATTGTTTACCTCAAACAGTAAGAATTTATAGGTGGTGAGGAATTATTGCTCGTTCCTCAGGAGCTAGCAAACAGTTCACGTAATATTAAAAACGATGACACTAGCTAGCAACGACTTACTGTCTAACCATAGGATTAACTACTCCCACTAAAAGTAAAGTAAACTTAGGGCCAGTTTATTTTTTTGCTTTGGAGATTCTCTAAAAGCCGATTTTAGATTGTGGTTGTAGTGAAATTGATTATTCAAAAGCTGAAATCTAACATCACATATGAAGTGGATTGTTGATTCTAATGTATATGGATGAGTTGGACTATGATATATAATCGATTTCTAGAATCGAACAGTTTGTCTTTTATTTAGCTTTTGGTGCTAGAATCCATGCATAATCAAAAGTAAAAACAAAAACCTTTAGGTGTGAGATTACGTCGAAGCTATATGTAGCTAGCTAGCTTGTGATCGAAACTAATTAAGGACCGGTTATATCCGCTTAGGTTAAAATGTCAAATTAGAGTGAATAAGTTTGTTTGCAGAAAATTTTGTGCTGCTAGCTCATGTACATGTCACCGAACCATCAGTATGGGTCATGGTATAATATGCATGGTAGGTTATCTGTGATATATCCCTATGATAATAATGGGTAAAAGTAATTCCTTTTTGCCCATAAAACGAACGGTGTTTTCATGCTTTCCGGAAGAGAAAATTGCATAGGCCCTCTTGATTCAATGTAACACGAGCACACGGAGAAAATATGTAATTCTTTCTCTCATTTTTTTTAACAATCAATCAATAGATTTTTCAACACGCACGTGCACTGCAGCTGACACAATCTGGTCAGCCATGACCAAATACAATAAAGGATCAAATGAGACAGTTTCATGATTCGATAGATTAAAATCATCCATCCAGTGGACTCAATTGCTAATTAAGAAAGGTGAGCTAGGCCAATCCTACATGCATGCCCACATATTCACACTGATGGGAAGATTAATCTCTAATTAACCATGCAATCAAACGATGCATCATATACATAGATACATATATATATCGTCCCAAACATTTCTTAATCCTTAAACATCCCATTCTCTGAAGTAGTTGGGGAACTCAGTAGTTCATACGTTAGCTAGCTTGTTAAGGATGAATACGAAAGCATGTAGTTTGATGAGTTCGTTTTCTTGTTATTCCCATCTCTTCTGGGATTGGTTGCAACTTGCAAGTCCCTGTCAATGCTGGAAAATTTGTCATTGCTTTTGAACATTAATCGATTAATTGGACCATGTCTTCTTTAATTCTTATGCGCCTACATCATCAATCGACCATGCATACGTGTTTCTTCTTACTATTTAAGCTTTCTGCTGAGTCAATACACCATTTAGCAATCACAATTGTACACGAATGTTATTGTCAATCTACTAAATTAAGCAGAAAGTCTTGATATGATCAGAATGATAAGTTGTCTATTCATTTATTTGACTGTAGCGTGGACAAAAATTCAGTTAAGGTAGAAGTAGCATGGCCAGCTAATCAAGTGGGAAATATTGCTTGTATATAAAAATCGCTCTAGACGTATATACTATTCCAATTAAATATATTGCGATTTGTAAATTAAGTTTGGTAGTTTTTTTTTTTGTTAATTCACAAGGATTATCCATGTCATCGCGTCTGCAAACGACATATGTGTAGAAACATTCCAGAAGAAACTAATTATTAGGCTAATTAGTTTGAAAAGACTGATACGAAGTGACTAATACTTAACGAATTATATATAGGATGCTAAGCTCTACATATCTTGTCATAATTTGTCAAAGCTCTCGATCTTTTACCAGCCAGAAACTTGTGCAGCACTACATTGATCCTGAGGCAACTAGTCTACTTTTTTTCTTCAAATCCACAACACCTTTTGATATCGGTAACAATCTTTCCGTAAACCGAATCACCTCCAAAGCAGAAAGCTAAAGCTATAGTCAGATTGACAAACCAACCTCAATTAGGTACGTACTAAATTATGGTTCATGTAATACCAGCCGTTGCAAGTGCTTTGTCATGCATGTTTTCTTGAACGGATTTAGCGACCTGAAATCATATACAAGTCATTGTTAATAGGCGTTGTTCGATTTTCAACATCGGCATCTCACGGGTGAAACTACTTTGACTATAAAATTGAGACGCTGTGTCTGTGACTATTTTCCATATGTATACTAAGGAATGCAATTGGTCGCATCCACGAAATGTAAGCAGGTGTCATTGTCAAACTTGTAGATAAGCTAAACTGATAGCCAATGAAATGGTTAAAAATCAGTTGGTGATTTACACTTGGAAATTTAAAAATTTTAGTCGTCTAGAAACTACTTTTTACTCAATAGAAAAGGAAAGATTTTATGTTCTTAATTAGATGTGCAGCCAGGATGCAGTGCATGTTTTGGTTAGTGCATGGTTGGATTTTTTTTTAAATAATATTTTTTTAAAACTAAATTGCGTTTTTAATATACGGAATAAAAAATTTGCAAAAATAATATGCCGTCGCCAAACGGTATGGCGAACACCCTATTTTCGCCGTACCGTGTGGCGAATACCCTATTTTCGCCACACGGTTCGGCGACAATACCCTAACCGCCGCAATTAAGCTGCTACACGGGTATCAAGGCTATTTTCGCCAAATGGTATGGCGAAGATAATATTTTCGCCGAACCGTGTGGCGAAAACCCTATTTTCGCCATACCATTTGGCGAAATTAGGTTGTCGCCGAACCGTTTGGCGAAATTGGCTCGGTAAAAAAAGGGCCCCGAGATCGATCGATCGATCTCTGCTGCGCCCAAAAAAAAAAAGAACAGAGCGCTCGCCCGCCGCCGCCGGTAGAAAAGAGGAGAAGGAGAGGAAGGAGAGGGAGAAGGAGAGGGAGAGGAAGGAGAGGGAGAGGGAGAGGGAGAGGAGAGGAGAAGAAGAAGGAGAAGGAGAAGGAGAAGGAGAAGAAGAAAAAGAAGAAGAAGAAAGAGGAGGTAACATCGCAACTTTGTTTAATTTCATATTTTTCAATGAAGAGAGTGATTTAGAGTAATGTAATTTAGATTAGCGATCTAGAGTAGCGCAATTTAGAGTAGCGATCTAGAGTAGCGCAATTTAGATTAGCGATCTAGAGTAGCGCAATTTAGATTAGCGATTCTAGTTGTCTAATGTAGAGTAGTGATATTAGTTAGACCTGATTAATTCCGATTAATCGTTATGCCCAGTTTTTTGACCGTAAGGAAAAAAATGGAATATTTAGGGCTTCGATCACTAGCTAATCGGCTAATCGGCCGATTTTTCTGAACATTGCATATTAGTAGCAAATAGGCATGTTATACGTGCGCTATATTATTATAATATTATAGTATCAATATCCCGATAGGTAATTATCGTTGTTCAATTTACGGTACAGATTTTACATTTTAGTAGGGATGCATAAATTTATTTTGTCTATGTCGCCGCAGTTGATGTCGGAACCAAGTGAAATTCGTGGTATATTATGGCGATGGTGAAGTAAAAAATGGGCGTAATGGAGTGGATTTAAGTCGCTTAAGCGGTCACCATGGCCGAGCACTTGTCCCCCGATACTGTTAGCATTCGTGATATAAAACTTTGGTTGACCCAATTTTTTTCCCTGGATCCAAGTGTTTATTCTGTTAGCATCCAAATCGTATACACGCGTAGCAAGGGTGACCCGGCTGTGTGGGAGTTGAAGACAGTAGATCGAACACAGTTGTGGCAGAAATGGTTAAGATGGTGCAAGGGATCTAGCCTTGATTGTGTGATGCTGGTGCAAGCTTGCCCTAGGGAAGAGGTGAGTACTACTGGTGTGAGCGAGAGCAGCACATCGGCTACAGCTGAACAAGTTCAGCCAGCGGTGTCGGTTGAGGCAGCAGCAGCGGGGGATGATCACATGGATGCAGCAAGCGCAGAAGGTCGGGCTGATGAAGGGGAGGATATCGATCAACTTGTGGATCAATTGGATTTGGTGGACCGCATGGCGACAGAAGAGGAAGCCGAAATGTTGGACCCAGTCGATACCATCGGCGAAGATGATGACCGGGAGGAAGATGATGAAATGCATGGTAGGACTCGCCGCCGGAGGTACCCATCCTCGATGAATGGAACAGCAGAACAAAGCCGGTATGGAAGCTTTGTGGGGCCATGACTGCATTGTGAGTATGGTAATCGGTGCCATTCGGTTGAATCAAATGTTCGAACAATTCTGAATTGAAGTTGTCAGTGAGCTTGTGGGCACTATCGCTGCAAAGAGAGTTTCGGGTTGTCCTGTATAGCCCAGATAAATACACAGTGAAGTGCGTAATCGATGGTTGTGAATTTAAAGTACATGCATACAAGCCGAAGTGTGAGACATATTGATTGCATCAAGAGTGGAGGAGCACACATGCGGACTAGAAAATGTTCTTGTCAAACACCGTGAATTTGAATGCGGCTGTAATAGCTAGCGTGATGTTTAATGAAATCATTGAGAAGCGGGATATCGAAAGTGTTCAGATATTCGTAAAGCAATGTTCACGAACATTTAAGTATCGATAAGCTACTCCATGGCCTGGCGCATGGGCGTAAAGCATTAGAGAAGAGGTTTGGCACATACGAGGCATCGTATTGCAACCTACCTCGTGTGCTTGAAGTAATCAAGCAAACCAATCCTGGCACATAGACCGCTTTCAAAAGAAAGCGGTCTGCAAATGGGATCTGTACATTTCTGGCGTGCTTTCTTTTCATTGGGGCCTTGCATTGCGTCATTCGTGCATCGTCGCCCATTGCTTTGTGTTGATGGCACATTTTTGACTGAAAATACAAGGGGCAGATTCTAACAGCCATTGCAATTGATGCGAACAACCACATACTTCCATTGGCCTTTGCTTTTGTTGAGGGTGAGAATCGGGATAGTCGGGCCGTGGTTTTTCGCATATCCAAGGTGGGGGTAGTCGGTGATCGGCCCAAAGATGTGCATCATTCATGATCGTCACAAAGGTATCCTCTCGGCAATCAAGACTCTACAGGAGGACCGAGATGAACCATTTTCGTGGCCTGACCTGCAGAACAGGTGGTGCATGAGACATTTGGGTGCCAATTTCTTCAAGCAGTTCAAAAGCAAGAAACTGATGAATCTGTTTAAGAGGTCATGCAAGCGTAATCGAGCACGTAAGTTCAACGCGCTATTTGCCGAAGTTGGATAAGCACACCAAAGGCGCATATCGAAGAGATGAAGAAGCAACCACCTACGCCGAATCTAATGTCCACCCAAAAGGCTAACACCCTTGGGGAGCTCGATCCTCCTAATATGAGGAGACGAACGCCAAGGAACATTAAGTGTTTCTCAGATCGATAGAGGCTGAGCCTCTAGAGAAGTGGGCATTGCTCCATGACACCGGAGGCGCCAGGTTAGTATGGTACATTAAAATATCAAAACAACGCTAAACAATTTGGCCTGTTGTTCTAAACTGTTTTGCGTTGAACAGGTTTGGCGTGATGACAACGAACATAGCCGAGGTTTACAATTGGGTCATCCGAGGCCTCCGTCCGCTTCCGCCAGGCCATCCTTGAAGGCATGTTGCACGGCATCGTTAGCTACTACCAAAAAAGGCATGCGGAAGCGGTACTTCATGCCTCCACATTGCAAACGTTGTATTGTTCGCGGATGATGACCTACATGGAGGAACGAACCATGAAAGCTCAAAGATATGGTGCGTAGCTACTGGTCACCGAATACCGCCGAGGTGACTCTTCGGTGCAAAAGGGGATTGGGAACCGACACAATGCGTTATTACGCACGAGGTTAATCTAGGCCAAGGGGCATCCGGATGGTGTGAATGCAGCTGCAATAAGCCAAGACTTCTCCATATTCCTTGCTCACACGTGATGGCCGCCAGGGCAAATTGGGATGAACACGCCGCAATACATGTCCCCTTTCTACTTGAAGGATCATGTTGTCCATATCTGGTCGGGTGAGTTTCGTGGGTTTTCGTGCACATGGTGATTTCACCGCGACAATGAGATGAGGGCATCTGCTTGTCGGATCCAACCTTGCGGAGGTGTGCGGAAGGGCGCCTGTCGCCCACGCACTAGGCGCATTCGCAACCACATGGATGAATCTGAAGTGGGTGGCCCTCTTAGGAGGTGTTCTGAAAGGGCGAGTATGGCCACAAGGCAAACCAAAGGCACGAGGGGTG
The DNA here is from genome assembly GCA_036346355.1 of Rhipidocladum racemiflorum. Classification (NCBI taxonomy): domain Eukaryota; kingdom Viridiplantae; phylum Streptophyta; class Magnoliopsida; order Poales; family Poaceae; genus Rhipidocladum; species Rhipidocladum racemiflorum. The sequence goes on from CM070589.1 coordinate 11,753,815, forward strand.
TAGGTTCTGAAAGTGGTGGTGGCTATGTATCGAAATATGTTATTATATGCACGTTGGATGTCTTTTATTTTAATATTGACGCGATTGGGTGTCTTTTATTCATATATATTGTGTCTCTCACATGTTGTGTACTTTTATTTATGTTCACCCCTTATGTCTTTTATACATATATGTATTGTAATATTGACGTGATTGGTTGTCTTTTATTCATATATGTTGTGTCTTTTATTCAGATATGTTGTGTTTGTCACATGTTGTGTACCTTTATTTATGTTCAACCCTCATGTCTTTTATTATTATATGTTGTGTACTTTTATTCACATATGTCGTGCTTGCCGTAAGTTGTGTAGTATGATTTATGTTGAAACATTTCTATGTGCAGGGATGGAGCAGGTCGACTCACTCCTGGACCCTGTCTTGGATGCGCGGCACCGTGCGCACGCGTCCACACCGACAGAGGGAATGACAAGTTGCCCTTATCATGCGGATTCGTGTGCCTAACAAGGCATGGTGCGTTGACGCCGCTTCCACACCAGGTTAGTTGCGATTTGTACATGTTCCATTGTTCGTATAATTAGTGTTCATTACATTCAATTCATTCAACTCGCGGGTTCCTCGTTAGGCTTGCACGCGTGCCGGCTGCTTCCGCTAGTCCGCATGGTGGAGGGTTCAATCGCCGACCCGTCGAGCACGACTTCAGGCACGTGGTGACGACCGAGCGGCCGCGGCGTTTCCGTCGACCACTCGCTGTTAGCGTGTTTGGTCGACCACTGGAGGCCGGATACGCACACTTTTCACATGCCTTTCGGGGAGATGACGGTGACTCTGCAGGACGTCGCCTTGCTCACTTGATTGCCGATCGCCGGGGTACCGATCGGCCCGTAGGTGGCTCTTTGGGTGGGGACGGACTTATCGCTGCGCCACGGGTCGCGGAGGTCGACCCAGAGATACTGGTAGGCGGGAAGCACGGGCCATCGAGGAGGTGGTTGGCACAATTCGAGGTTAGTGATTGTACATATTACTATGTTACTCCAGCTTTGCATAGCATTAACGTGATATCACACTATTTCAATTGTTGCGAGTGCACCGATGGCGGCGAGCCCACGGACTACCAGGTTGCTAGGCACCTCGAGGCCTATCTCGCTTTGGTTGTTCGGTGGGTGATGTTCACGCCGAGTCACGGCGACTGTGGACGCGTTGGATAGCCTACGACGGGCTATTGCGGACTCGTGAGCCTGACGATGTACCGCGGTATCCTGGGGTTCGGCGGTTCTTGCTTCCACGCATCGCGCCCTTTGCGACGCTGCGGCGTGAAGAAAGGCAGGAACTCCAATCTGACCGGGATGCCGCTTCTTCTTCAGCTTTGGTCATTCGAGCGCTTCTCCGTGGGTCGACCCCTTGTCGACCCTCGGCACTACACCGCCGACATGTACGGCGGTGATGCGCTGGACCGACCGATGATGGGCTTGCTCTGGACCAGGCGACGGGTACATGTTCTTACTCATTAATGGAATTGTAATTTCAATGCCATGTGCTTACAGTTATTTCTACTCTATTGCAGCCACAGTGGGCAGGTGTCCAGGTACGTGCGGCGTACCTCACCTTCACAGAGGCCTTCGACCACCTGAGGGACGGGAATGTCGTCTGGGACCCCTACAGCGACGAGCGTGTAGGAGAGAGAGCTGCGGGGGGGCTGTCCATGCTCTGCGACAGGGACCAGCCTTACTGGAAGACGAGGAGGAAGCTCATCTTCGACGTCTTCGTAGAGGACTACGCGCCGCACCGAGTCCTCAGGCAGTTCGGACTACGCTAGGTGGACCCTGTTCCTTTGGGGGAACGCGTGCCAGCGAAAGTGCACACGTGAGTTACTCGCCACTACAGGAATGCTAAGTGCGTACGACATATTTGTAGTAATGAGGTCTTTTGTGTAGGTACTCCACCCAGGGACCCAAGAAGGCCATGGTGACCTTGCTGCAGAGGATGGCGCCGTGGCTTGCACTGTGGGAGGGGGCGCTGGAGGACGTTGTCGAGGAGGTCGCGCCCTACGACCCCTCCTCCTACCAGGAGTACTTGTCCTGATACGTGCCCCGGACCCGTACTCGTCTCCTACGCGAGGAGCAGCCGACCCAGGTGTTTGCTGCTAGCATCACAGACTTGTACTCGAGCCACGCAGGACTGGCACTGCACCAGATGGTAAGTCTCGTTGTATTTTTACTCATTAATGCAATTGTAATTTCAATGCTATGTCGTTATGTTTAATGTTTGTTTGTACGTGATAAGTGGACGAGGCGAGGGGCTTGCAGCAGCATGCCGCTGACTTTCTGTCTAGGCTGCAGCAGGGGACCACTTTCACAGCGCAGCAGCTATCAGAGGCCATGGGGCATGTGGAGCTGCACTCCCGACGGATCGTGGAGCTTGGTGCTGTTTGGCAGTGCCCGGCCCTGATCAAGGTGGCACCTCGTCTAAGCCGCCACCCGGGCTCAGCTCCTGGACACCACCTTCTTGACCACCGCTACAGCCAGGGTCCAGCTTCCACACCCAGGTGCCTCCAGCTCCAGGCACTACCGAGGATCCAGCTAGCGACGCCTCCACGCGGGCCTACCATGGTCCCCACACCCGGTAAGCCGATAAACATTCAGTTGATCTCGTTTCGAATCTAATCTTCTCACTATAATTAAATGTTAATGTCTCAGATCGTAGGCCTCCTAGGACATGCCTCTACTGACACCCGATCGAGCCAGCGTCACGACTCGACCATCGGACTGATCGATTCTTCGCAGGGGCTCCGTTCACGCAGCCTCCTCCAGCCACGCAGCACACGCCGCCTCCTCCATACCCGTTGTCTCCCCGCCTGCGTGTCCCGCCGGTTCGGTACACCCCTTCGGACTACAGCCAGGCGGGACCGTCGCGGGTGCTTCGCCCACGACCTCTCGACGATGCACCCCTTCTCGCTGGCAAAGGAGAGCTAGGGGTCGTGGCCAGTGGTCGTGGTCCACCACCGGGGTGATCAGCTTAGGATGTGCGTTATTTTTGGGTACTTTGTCCTATTATGCTTTACCTTCTATTTTGTGTACTTTCTCATATACGTGGTCTATTATATATTTCTGTCATCTTTAGTCATATCAACCGCGTGTCATTATTGCTTTTTCAGCTTTTGTCATATCAACTTTTCCAGCCTTTGTCATTTCAACAGTATAATGTCGCCAAAAGCCGGCTATGGCGTAGATTCCCTGTTTAAAGTCATGGGCATAGCCACGCTCATGTCATCATGAGCTGCGAAGCATCCGATGCTCGCGGATTTGAAATACTCAAGTCCGCGAGACTCTCCTTTGGTTGCCCTTCGCCAGCCTTCTTTATAAACCCACCGAGGAGGGATATGTGCATCACACACCGTAACTTCCATAAACTTTAGTCTGCTTTTTCCCACACACACAGAGAGGCCACGATGTCGTTTCTACCGTCGCTTCTTCAAGAAGCTAAGGCTAACCCCCCAATACCCTGATGAGAGTAGCGTTGACGCCCCGCTTCACGGAGTTGCCACGCCCAAATGTGATCGCAACCTGGTGGCGAAGGTTACGCAGCTTCACGACGGAGATACGGCCTCCCGCGCCACTTCATCATTGTGCAGCGGCTTCGGGGTAAACCAAATGTTGTCCATACCCTAATTACGGTAACAGTACCATTTCATGCATCGTTATTTATTTTTTTAGGACGAGGACCGTTGTTGCTTTTTCCAATGGATCGACAGGCCGGAACGACGTGACTACGAATTTCTCTACAACTGCCACGACGCCTACCCCACTTCGCCAGAGAACTTCACACGGTGGGAGAGGCCGCCGGGATATGTCCCCTACCTAGATCGACCGGAGTTAAGGGCCGGTGGGCAAGGGACGAACCAATCGGTCAGTTTCACGTGCCTCATGTTTCAGCTACAATGTACCCATTCTAAATCAATTCATCGCATACAGGACTTCAAAAAGAAGTTTGCAAAATGGCTCAAGTCAAGGCAAAAAAATCCTCCTCAGGGGCCAACGCAAAGCCAGGAACTGTGCGACCACAGCCTCCAGGCAGTGGTTGATACCGGCGACGAGGATCTAGCGGACAGAAGATTCTACCGGTGCCCTTTGTCCAAGGATGCATGGTGCTGGTACTTCAACTGGGTGGACCCGGAGACGTACCACCCACATCTCAAACTTCCCGTATTTGATAACTGGGGAGAGCAACCCTCGCCGTGGTGCTACTACCTCCCAGAAAAGCCGGACCCCGAGTACGCAAACGGTATTCTCCAACCACCACAGCGGGCATACTGCATTGACTGCAGGGCACGTTTTCGGTTGTACAACAAGAAGCCCAACACACACCTCCTGGACCATATCGTGGAGTGCAAGCCAAAACAGAGGAGGCATCTCGGCAAGTCTCCGGAAGGGCAAGAGGGTTCGTCCTCTCGAATGGTACAGGATAAGGGGAAGCAATGCCGAGGTCCGCAAAGACGCAACAAATCCTTGACGCATTACAAAGGCCATCCAAAGAACCCGGTGGTATAAACATAGGGGGCGCCGGAAATCGGGAAGGCATGCCCATATGGGAGGGCAGGACTCCACAGAATGCACACAAACAAGTTACTTCTTACACCCCAGAGACGTATGGCATAGGCTACCCATTCGGCGACAATTTGGGAGCATCACAAGACGGCCATGGAGCTCTTTCATAAGAGAGATTGAGCGGTGTCCGAGAACAAATCGCACAAGATTGACAGGTGATGTAATATGTAGAAAATGTATGGCATCATTCCCACTCTACGAACATAGGCGGAACGATCACTTGTTCCACCATTACAATCAGTGTTATTGGCACTTCTCCTAGCAATGCCGTCACTGTTTAATATCCGTTGTATCTGCCGTACTAAGGTTGAGTTTGCGTACTAAGATTGCTGGCTGCATCTACATGCTTTTGTTATTGTCCTTTCTCATATTATGTCTTACCATTTAATTCTATCAGCGTAAACAACGGCGTAGATGAAAAATTTTCCCATAATATGGTACTCCATATATCAAAGAGCAAATCTGCGGTATTCATGCCGAAAAATACATTCGAACGAGACATTTGACAGGCTGCCGAAAAGGCTTAAAAGTTATTGTTGACAATAGTACTTAGGGTTATTGTGGCGGTATATTTTTGTAGTGAACAGAGGCGTAGATGAAAAATTTTCCCATAATATGGTACTCCATATATCAAAAAGCAAATCTGCGGTATTCATGCCGAAAAATACATTCGAACGAGCCATTTGACAGGCTGCCGAAAAGGCTTAAAAGTTATTGTTGACAATAGTACTTAGGATTATTGTGGCGGTATATTTTTGTAGTGAACAAAGGCGTAGATGAAAATTTTTCCCATAATATGGTACTCCATATATCAAAGAGCAAATCTGCGGTATTCGTGCCGAAAAATACATTCGAACGAGACATTTGACAGGCTGCCGAAAAGGCTTAAAAGTTATTGTTGACAATAGTACTTAGGGTTATTGTGGCGGTATATTTTTGTAGTGAACAGAGGCGTAGATGAAATATTTTCCCATAATATGGTACTCCATATATCAAAGAGCAAATCTGCGGTATTCGTGCCGAAAAATACATTCGAACGAGCCATTTGACAGGCTGCCGAAAAGGCTTAAAAGTTATTGTTGACAATAGTACTTAGGGTTATTGTGGCGGTATATTTTTGTAGTGAACAAAGGCGTAGATGAAAAATTTTCCCATAATATGGTACTCCATATATCAAAGAGCAAATCTGCGGTATTCGTGCCGAAAAATACATTCGAACGAGCCATTTGACAGGCTGCCGAAAAGGCTTAAAAGTTATTGTTGACAATAGTACTTAGGGTTATTGTATGTATATTTTTGTAGTGAACAGAGGCGTAGATGAAAAATTTTCCCATAATATGGTACTCCATATATCAAAGAGCAAATCTGCGGTATTCGTGTTTAAAATACATTCGAACGAGCCATTTGACAAAGTCTTAAAAGGCTTAAAAGTTATTGTTGACAATAGTACTTAGGGTTATTGTGGGGGTATATTTTTGTAGTGAACAAAGGCGTAGATGAAAATTTTCCCATAATATGGTACTCCATATATCAAAGAGCAAATCTCATGTATTCGTGTTTAAAAATACATTCGAACGAGACATTTGACAGGCTGCCGAAAAGGCTTAAAAGTTATTGTTGACAATAGTACTTAGGGTTATTGTGGCGGTATATTTTTGTAGTGAACAGAGGCGTAGATGAAATATTTTCCCATAATATGGTACTCCATATATCAAAGAGCAAATCTTGTATTCGTGTAAAAATACATTCGAACGAGCCATTTGACAGGCTGCTGAAAAGGCTTAAAAGTTATTGTTGACAATAGTACTTAGGGTTATTGTGGTGGTATATTTTTGTAGTGAACAAAGGTGTAGATGAAAAATTTTCCCATAATATGGTACTCCATATATCAAAGAGCAAATCTGCGGTATTCGTGCCGAAAAATACATTCGAACGAGCCATTTGACAGGCTGCCGAAAAGGCTTAAAAGTTATTGTTGACAATAGTACTTAGGGTTATTGTGGCGGTATATTTTTGTAGTGAACAAAGGCGTAGATGAAATATTTTTCCATAATATGGTACGATACCTACATATTTTTGCATAAATGGAACATCCAACACTATATGCATATGGTATAATTATTTTATTCCATATTTTGTATATTTTCGCCATACGGCTTGGCGACTACCTATTTTCGCCATACGGATTGGCGAACTATATATTTTCGCCGTATAGCATGGCGACTACCTATTTTCGCCGAACGGTGTGGCGAATACCCTATTTTCGCCACAACGTACGGCGAAAATACCCTAACCCATGGTTCTGAACAATTAATAGCGCAATTAGCCTATTTTCGCCGAACCGTGTGGCGAAAATAGGGTATTCGCCACACGGTACGGCGAAAATAGGGTGTTCGCCATACCGTTTGGCGACGGCATATTATTTTTGCAAATTTTTTATTCCGTATATTAAAAACGCAATTTGATTTAAAAAAAGTATTATTTTAAAAAAAAAATCGTGCATGGTTGTATCAAATTTCCACTATTTGTTGATTTTCTGGTGTAGATTAATTTTGTCCATTGTTGTTGGGGCCTACTTTTTTTTCGAAACAAACTTGTGATCGTGGTTCGCTTCCTAAGCTAAGCAGCATCTTGTTTTTATTTGCATAAACATGTGCATGCCTCACTAAAACTAAACAGGAGCCAAGAATTATGAGGCGCCTATATATGTTTCGGGGAGTATAGTGAGCAGTTTCCGTCACATCAATCACTTATACAGACTTGTAGTCTTGTCACTACTACAGAACCGGTCATCACAAGCGGTTCGTAACCGCTTTCAGAAGCGGTTTTAGAACCGCTGGTAAGCAACCGGGAGTGATACCCCGAAGGGTATCACAAGCGGTTCGGCCAACCGCTTGTGGTGAGACACCACAAGCGGTTCGAAAGGTGTCCAGGAAGGCTCGTGGGGCTGCCACGTGGGATATCTTCACAAGCGGTTTGTGTTATAAACCGCTTGTAAAGACTATATCTCCACAAGCGGTTTGTTTTATAAACCGCTTGTGAAGACTGCATCGCCAGAAGCGGTTCGTATTAAAAACCGCGTGGAGGTGTTTCTCCACAGGCGGTTGGAGATAATAACCGCTTGTGGAGAGGCATTGTTTACTTATATTCAATATATAATATGTTTTTGAGAAGGGTATCAATATGGATTTTGACATTAAAAATAAATAGAAATATATGGTTTTTGTATAGAAAGAAATATATATTAGTCATGTGTACTCATTCAGATAATCACAGATCATTTACACATAAGTATGAACTTAATAGAGTAAAAGATGGACAAGTTTGATGGACACAGTACATGAAATAATGAGCACTTTTACAAGTTTGATTTACACATAAGCAACTTTTACAAGTTTCAAATAATAAAATTGTGAATCTCGAGCTCATTCAATTCTTGCGTGCATCGCTGTTTACGTCCTTGGTCGACGTTGATGTCAGTTCACCTGTCCTTATAGAAGGACCATCTCTCCAACCCGCTGTGTGGAACTCGCCGTTAGGGGATACAACCTCGTCGAAAATGAAGCCAATGAGTTGTTCTTGGAGTGCTTCAACCCGGTGCGGCGGGATCACATCTTGCACATCGATGTTGGGCTGACAAAGCGCGAAATTAATAAATCTCTGAGCATGTAATTAAAGTGTAAGTATTAATTGACATGTGCACTCACCTCGTTGTCGCTTATGGGCACATCGCCGTGGGTAATATTTTGCATGTAGTGGCACACATAGTAGCCACATAAGTTGTTTCCAGCTGTCTGTTTTAATACTCGAGTGCTTATTTGGACAAAGGAATTCATTCTCTAAAGCTCCTTGTTGCCTCTTGCGAAACCTTGCGAATGCCCCTGTGTGACGCGTTATTATGAATAGCAATTATCGAGTTCGAATTAGCAAGGTATTTCAATATAATAAGGAACTATTGTATATATATTTGCTATATACCGCTTAGGACGCCAATGATATATTGATATTGTTCCACCGTCCCCTTTTGAGTCTTGAACAACGATCTTGCTACTATCAAGCTTGATGACCAAAAGGATCCAGTGAAACCTGTTCATATATTGCGACATATATATAACTAGCTAGCAGTATTATCAATGCCTTGGAAAAGATAAGTTTATTAATGCGTTTCCGAGAACACGTAAATATACGCATATGAAGTTGAAGGGCGTATATGTATGGTTTGTAGTGTTGTCCCATGAATGCATCTAGAACGTAATCCTCAAGAGCCTTAGCGCCAGTATCGAAAGACGATCTCATTGACAATTTCCGGGTCGAGGAAGCCCACGTTGAATATGTTCTGTTTTCTACATCGTTGTATCTCCATTCTACGTAGAAATGGATAAGTTATTAGAGCTGCACTTCTATGGTACAAGGAAGTAAATGGTAAAGTTATGAGCTTGATACTTACAGGCACCAGCAGCTCATGAGAGACACGTTCAAAGAGTCGCTATGGTATAAATTGTATATGTCTTCGAATTCGAGCCATATGGTGTTGTCCCCGATAGAAATGTTCTTGTCGACCGGAGAGGGAACATTTTTCTTTGTTGAGCGAGACTCTGTCATGTACCATTCATGAAATTGTCGATCTTGGTTGGCAGTGTCCTTTATCTTATTAGGGTCAATTAGCTCCCGGCCAAGCTTATATTGCCATTTGACTTCTGCCATTGGGAGATCACCTACGGACGTGAGTCCTGCCTCCTTCATAAATCTCTCAAGGTTCTCCTGATCTTGCCGCAGCTGATCTTGATCTCTCTTCGCTTTGCCGCCGCCGACCCGTTTACTCTTCCGTAGCCTTTTATTGTAATGCGTTCATAGTTGGACGGCACAGGAGTGGCATTGCACGACAGGTCAAGAAGTGTTCCATCACTTTTGGATCAACTTGTACGCTTGGGTCACCGACTTCTTTGGTGCGAAGTGTGCAGCCACTTCTTCGGTGACGATCGCGTAATTCTCCTCGTCGGTCCTATCATATGCCCTCTTTGGAGGTTCCTTTACCCTTTTTGACCGGCTGGACTGTGCCTTCGTGGGAGCAGGTGGAGTAGTATGGCTCTTGAGCTTCTTCCTCGGAGGAGATGGTGGAGGTGTCGGTTGTCGTTGTGGAGGAGGCGTCTGTTCTCGTTGTGGAGGAGGCGTCTGTTGTTGTGGAGGAGGAGGAGTCGGTTGTCGTTGTGGAGGAGGCGACGCTGAAGGAGGCGTCGGTTGTCGAGGAGGCGTGGGTTGTCGTTGTGGAGGAGACGAGCTTCCTACAGCCGGCGGCTCCGGAGATGACACCTCCACGCCATCTGGAAATATGATCAACCTTTTTCGCCAGAGGATGATATTGTGGAGGGCCTGTCCAAGCTTGGTAACGTCGTCGCCTCCAGCAATATCGAGTACTAGTTCTTCAAATCCGCTCGGCACCTCCTCCACTGCGACCTTCGAGTAACCCATGGGTATTGTGTTGCAGTGGAAGGTCTGGCCCGGTGACACCGGCAATGCCATGCCGTAAGCCACCCTGATGGAGAGGTTGCGCGCATCGATGTGTAGCTCACACTGGCGGCGAACCCTTATGTCATCAACGGGATAATGGGCTTGCAAGTCTTCGCCCCTTGAGGGGCTCCGGTGACGCCAGCCTGCCCGCCGCTACCGACGGGCTGATCATGGCGTCGGTGATTGATTGGACTCTTGATCCCGAAAGGTTACCGAGAGCTACTCGCACTTGTTGCGCAACTTGTTGCGCCACTAGATCTCCAATGCTAGCACTGGTTGCTCTAAGCTCCTGCTCCAATTGAGCCATTTTATTTGCTTCTCTTGTTTTGGTTCTCTGGCGGCTCCTGTAAAGCGTATCCTTCACAAAACCGCATTTCCATGGTGTCTTGCCAAAACCTCGTGGTCCGTCCCGGTGCTCGGGGTTTGGAGGGCATGTGTTAGCTCGTCGTTCTCCCTGTCTACCACAAAAGAGCCTCGACCGAGATCGCCGACGGCTTGTACAATTCTCTGGCCAACATCTTGTACATTTGGTAGCATCACCAAACTGCCATCATCTGCAAGGCTCCCCCGTGACCCATGAACCAATTGCGCAGGCGCTCTTCCCACAAAGCAGTAACCGGTGTGACTTCCTTGGCCAATAATTCTTCTTCTTTCTTGTCCCATTTCGGTCTGACCTTGAGGTAACCACCAGGTGCTGAGATGGTGGTGGTACTTCTTCTTACGTGCATTGGTCTTATTCTTCAGACTTGCGGCTGGCCTTCACCGACATCTTGTACTCCTCGAATGCTTCCCGGTGATCGGCCGAGATAAGGAAATTGGTTGAAGTCAGGTCTTTCTCCCTTCGCACGCACTTTTTGCTTAGAGCCGACTTCCATGACTGAAATGAGAGTGCCATCTTCTTCAACGTATAAGTCTTGGCCTTGTCTCCAAACCCTTGAGGAAATGTGAAATTTTCCTGAATATCTTGCCAGAGGAGGTCCTTGGTAGCTTGAGGAACTTCAGCCCATTTCTTGATGCTAATTGGGACGTGATCTCTTACGTGGTAACCACAGCGTTGTTGAACGGCCCAACTATGAAGGAGGGGCAATCGGCTTCCCATCGTTGTCAATTTCGGTAAACACATGCTTTGTGGACGGCTTCTTGTTAGGTCCCGATTCTTGGATTGGTTGCTCGATGTAACAGCTTTAAATAAACAAACATATATATAACATGTCGTGGTGTATTCTAATAATGAATTGCGATTAATTAACATGCCCACAGGAATTATTTTCTTCTCGACCATACCTCGGTGTTAACGGTGTCCACATTCTCGCGGAACCTGTTACCGCCACAATGCGCAGGATAACCTTCATAGTCGGCGATGGAGTCTAACAGGAACTGTTCTTCCTCGTCGAAATTAGGGTCACCACGTGTTGGTTGTGCCATCTATAAATGTTGAAATAATGTAAACTTAAATTCGAAAACATCTATAACAACATATATATAAATAAACATATACCAACATGAGGAGGAAAGGGGACGTCGGTGAAAGAACTGATCTCACAGGAGTTGTTGTGGAGGTAGGGGTGGAAATGAGTCAAGTTCACATTTTTTCGGTCATTTTTAAAATTAACATAGTTTAAATTAATATCATTTTATTTTTGGAATTGAGCTAACGAGCCGAGCCGATCTAGCGCAAAATTCAATTTCAATATATATATGGTATTGAGCTAACGAGCCGATCCACCGCAAAATGTGCTTTATTTTTGGAATTGAGCTAACGAGCCAAGCCGATCCATACACCATCACCAACAACATACACACATATATATATATATATATATACAATGTCTCTCAATATATATACACAATACCAAATACCATACACCATCACCAACAACATACACACACACACACATATATATATATATATGCAATGTCTCTCAATATATATACACAATACCAAATACCAACAATACCAACAATACCATACACCATCACCAACAACATACACACACACACACACACACACATATATATATATATATATATATATATATATATATATATATATATATACAATGTCTCTCAATATATATACACAATTAATACCAAATACCAACATACCAAATACCATACACCATCACCAACAACATACACACACATACCAACATACCAAATACCATACATACCAAATACAATGTCTCTCAATATATATATGAACATACATACCAAATACCATACATACCAAATACCAACATACCAAATACAATGTCTCTCAATATATATATGAACATACATACCAAATACCATACATACCAATTAATACCAACATACCAAATACAATGTCTCTCACCAAATACCATACATACCAACATACCAACATACCAACATACCAAATACCAACAATACCAACATACCAACATACCAACATACCAACATACCAACATACCAACAATACCAACATACCAACATACCAAATACCAACAATACCAACATACCAACATACCAACATACATATATGAGCATAATTAACAACATACATAGCAACATATCAATAATACATATATGAAAATGCCTTGTGGACATTTCATCGAACACCTTATGGGCGCATCAGAGGAGGAGGTGGGGGTACACACAGCTATACCTACCTCCTCCGGGTGGGGTGGCGCAGGCGGCCGGGCGCTGGCGGAGGCGTCCGCGCGTGGCGAGGCGGCGGAGTCGCGGTGCACAGAGCAGGCGAGCACGGCGTGAGCTGCAGGGCGCGCGGGACTTAGGAAAATTTGGAGGTTTGACGAAGGGGAGAGAGCGCGAGCGTGTATAAAGGCAGCCACCTCTACAAGCGGTTCTTAATACAAACCGCTTCTAAACTGTTCTACAAGCGGTTCGTAATACAAACCGCTTGTAAAGAGAGATCTCTACAAGCGGTTCTAATTAATAACCGCTTGTAAAGAGAGATCTCTACAAGCGGTTCTAATTAATAACCGCTTGTAAAGAGAGATCTCTACAAGCGGTTCTAATTAATAACCGCTTGTAGAAGCTCTCTCTACAAGCGGTTATTAATTGGAACCGCTTGTAGAGATATCTCTACAAGCGGTTATTAATACAAACCGCTTGTAGAAGCCATCTCAGCGGTTATTATTGGAACCGATACATACTACTTAAAAGAGTGTGTTGCCTATTACGGTTAACAAGAACTCTCCTCTCCCCCCTGGCTAGCGCGGGCGCTTGAGTGCGGGCTCGAGGTCGCCCGTTCGAGCCCCACTCGCTCCCCGACGGCCATGCTTTTTTTTTTCTTTTAAACCTTTTTTTTTTGTACTTTCTTTACCTTTCATTTTTCTTACTTTCTTTACCTTTTTTTTTTACTTTCTTTACCTTTCTTTTTTTACTTTCTTTACCTTTATTTTTTGTTGATATTCTTCATTTATATTCTTTTTTTTTAGTTTCTTTACCTTTCTTTTTTTTTACTTTCTTTATTCTTTATTCCATAAGGTTTATTTCTTTATTGTTTTTGTTTATATTCTTCATTTGTTAAACCTTTCTCTTTTTTTTACTTTCTTTACCTTTCCTTTTTTTATTTCTTTATTTCTTTATTGTTTTTGTTTATATTCTTCATTTGTTAAACCTTTCTATTTTTTTACTTTCTTTACCTTTCTTTTTGTTTACTTCTTGAGGTTTATATTTTTATTTATTTATTGTTTATTCCACAAGGGGACTTCGACCGGCCAGGCAAATACCTGCGTGACGCCTGCTTCATGAGGTTTATTTCAAATAAACACGTCTGATATAAGACACGCCTAAAAATGATCACAAAGTTCAAATAAATAAGTTCATACAAGAATACTACATTTTAAGTAGTACTATACTATGTCTTTACAAGTCTTCCTTCGTTATGATCGTGGACGTATGTAAGCATCCAGGTCTGTGTCATTCAGGAGGCTTATGTCAACATCCACCGCAAAGGAGGGAGCTCGTCAGAATCGACTATAGTCTTCCTCATCTGTGACGCCCTCAACTCCAACAATCCTTCGCTTGCCTTGGAGAACCACGTGTCGCTTTGGCTTATTGTTATTATTATCTTTCTGCTTCTTAGGCTTGCTTGACATGTCTATTACATAGAAGACCTGTCTCACATCATTTGCAAGGACGAATCGGTTCACGCCTATAGCCGACTTGCGTGAGGTCAACGGTTGTCATGCCGTATTTGTCGACCTTTACGCCGCTGAAGTCAGTTTGACCCATTGGCACTTAAATAGAGGGACCTTTAAAGGTCCATAGTCAAGCTCCCATATCTCTTCTATGAAACCATAATATGTGTCCACCTTTCCTTTGTTGTCTTCGGCATCTATACGGACACCGCTGCTCGATTGGTGCTCTTGTCATCCTGGGATCCGTGTAAAATGTGTAACCATTTATCTCGTACCCCTTGAATGTCACGATTTCACTAGAAGGTCCCGTGCCAATAGTTGCAATTGTTCATTGTCCTGACCCTTTGAAAAGGATATAGTTTTGTAACCAAGCGCCGAAAGAATCCATGTGCTTCAAAGTGTTATCCAATCCTCGGACCTCCCAGGAATTCACGGTGTAGAATACTCTTGTGCTCAACAACATACGGGCCACCACAGCTTGATTGTTTCAAAACCGTGAAATGTGCTTGCTTAAATGTAAGAAGATCATTGCATGCAATTGCTTTCCTTCCCTCGTCCCTTTTCCTCGTAGCCTGCCCTCATGGCGTGATATAGGACGCCGATCGGATTTAGATCATTAATGTAATCCACACAAAATTCAATCACCTCCTCTGTCCCATAACCTCGGCAATGCATCCTTCCTGACGAGAACGGTTACGAACATACTTCTTTAGCACACTCATGTACCTCTCGAAGGGAACATGTTGTGCAGATACACGGTCCGAGAATACCTATCTCTTTGACAAGGTGAACAGTGAGATGAACCATAATATCAAAGAACGCAGGAGGAAATATCATCTCAAGACAAACCACACTTTGTACCACGTCATCCTGCAGCCTTACTTAGTTTATCCTGGTCGATGACCTTATGCCAAATCGCATTGAAAAAGAACACAGCTTTGTGATTATCTCCGTACTCCACTCGAAGTATACCTCTTATAGCCATCGAGCAATTGTGTCATCAACACAAGACACTATGGGATTTCAGGTGTACGATTTTATTCTCTTTCGTGTTTATGGGTCTCTTTACATTTGATGAGTATCCTGAAGGGACCTTCACACTATTCAGCACTCTATCATGCTTTTTTCTCTTCTTTGCTTAGAGTGTAGCTCGCAGGATGTAGGTAATGTTGTCCTTTTTCTCTCTTTTCCTGATGTAGGTCGCTCCTCGGCCTAAGAGTTTAAGGTCCTTCCGACCTTGCAGTGTATCTTTTGATTGGCCATACATATCTATGTAGCCTAGCAGGTTCAAGCAAACATTCTTCGTGATGTGCATGAAGTCAAGTGAGTGACGAACCTCCAAGACTTCCCAATAAGGCAAGTCCCAAAATACCGACTTCTTCTTCCACATTGGCGCTGACCATCCTCATTACGCATGTGTTTGCTTCCGTGACCCTTTCCGAATACTACTTTCAGATTCTTTACCATAGCAAGTACATGTGGCCCAAAGACGATCTTTGAGGCCTAGCACGAAGGTCTACTTGCCCGTTAAATTTCCTGCACTTCTTCCGCCATGGGTGACTCGTAGGAAGAAACCTACGGTGGCCCATGTAGACAACCTTTCGAGAGTTTTTCAGGTATATGCTGTCCGTTTCATCTAAGCATTGGACACAAGCTCTATATCCTTTGATAGTTTGGCCAGACAGTTACCGAGCAGGCGATCGTTGATTGTTACAAATAACAATGCACGTAAGGTGAAATACTCCCTTTTGTACTCATCCCATACCCGCACCATCCTCCCACAACGTCACAAGATCTGCAACCAATGGTTTCAGGTAGACATCGATGTCATTTCCAGGTTGCTTGGGGCCTTGGATCAACAACGGCATCATGATGTACTTTCGCTTCATGCACGACCATGGAGGAATGTTATACATACATAGTGTAACAAAGCCAGGTGCTATGGTTGCTGCTCAACTCTCCGAAAGGATTCATCCCATCGGTACTTAACCCAAACCTTATGTTTCTCACCTCTTGTGCGAAGTCCGGCACGTCCGATCGACTTTCCTCCACTTGTGATCCATCTGCAGGTGTCTAAGCATACCGTCATCTTTACGCTCTTCTTTGTGCCAACGCATCATCTGGGCATGCGCTTTGTTAGCAAACATACGCTTCAATCGGGGAATCACCGGGAAATATCACAACACTTTAGCCGAGGTCTCTTCTTCTTACGCTCCCCATCTATTTCACCTGGATCATCTCTCTTCACCTTATACCGTGATTCTTTGCACACCGACAAACATCCAAATTGGCATACGCATTGCGATACAGGATGCAATCGTTACGGCATGCGTGTATCTTCAGACTTTCAGTCCCAAAGGATGCACGACTTCCTTTGCTTCATATGTAGATTCAGCAGAGTATTATCTTCCTGAAGCAACTTCTTTATGAGTGTCAACAACTCATCGAATCCCTTATCTCGACACACTATTTGTGGCCTTCCATTGCATAAGTTCAAGTGTGGTACGCAACTTCTTGTGGTCCTGCCCACAATTTGGGTATAAAGGAGTTCTCGTGGTCCTCTAACATGCGCTGGAATTTCTCGAACTGTCTTTCATCTGTGTAGTCTCCCTCACTCCCACGCAGCATCTGGTCCACTCATCATCACCAAAGTCACGAAAGTGTACCTCCCACGGAATAGCATTGCGTGGCGTCCGAGATATTTTTGAATCCCTCTTCTTCTTCCTCGTCTTCTTCCTCGTCTTCGCCATGGTTGGTCCAACGTTCATAGTTTGGCATGAAACCTCTCATCATCAAATGGTTCATAACCTGCCATCGCTGTGAGTGCTCCTTCTCGTTCTTGCAATCTACGCACGGACAACATATGAAGCTGCCTGGAGGCAGGAATGCAATGGCCGCATCGAGAAAAGCCTGCACGCCATCAATGAACTCTCTCGATCGACGGTCCGCATTGTACATCCATTGCCGGTTCATCTACAATAAAGTAATAATTTCATATATTTTTTTCTTCTCCAAGAAAAACAACCCCACCTACACCTTCATGCAATTAAAGATCTACCTTTCTAAAAAATTTTTATCCCTTTCTACCTTTCTAATTATTTTTATCCTTATTTTATTTTATACACTACTAATTACTTCATTGCAATGTCATATTTTGAACTAGATCACCATACATCTTCATACCATAACAACAACAAGCATACAAAATAAATTTTGGGAACAACTTCATACCATACACATTTCAACATGTTCTACCTAGCAAAGCAACACATTTCAACATGAATAAATCATGATTTCTCCACATCCAATGCATAAAAAACAGCAATATGTAGGTGAGAAAGATGCTAACATGCTCTTACTGACCTTAAAACACTTAATTTGAAGCTAAATCACCAGCAATTTCAAAACAAAAAATTTGGACAGCACCTCCCTAAGAACATTGCTCGGCCCTTCTCTCGCTCATCGATCGTTGGCTCGTGGAGGAAGAAGAAGTTTAAAGTGTCGGGCGGGAGGGATTCTAGAAGCGGTTTCATATACAAACCGCTTCTGAAGGTTGAGTTCTAGAAGCGGTTTGTATGTCAAACCGCTTCTGACTTTGTAGAAGCGGTTTGACAAACAAACCGCTACTAAAACTAAGACTTCAGAAGCGGTTTTATACACGAACCGCTTCTAAATATAAATCTCTACAAGCGGTTGAGGTCTCAAACCGCTTGTGATAATTCATAAGCGGTTTGGAAAACGAACCGCTTGTGATGCTTGTCAACACAAGCGGTTCGTATGACCAACCGCTTCTAGTGACCCCCTCCCGCCCGTTGCTCAGGAACCGCTTCTGGTGCGTGGACCAGAACCGGTTCGCACCTAACCGCTTGTAATATACCGCTTGTGATGCCCAGTTCTGTAGTAGTGTGTAGATAATGTTGAACAACTGAAGACATATTCAGATCTATGTGCAAGTTAGAAGCGTGTTTGAGATTGCTGTTTATGAGTGTTTTATTGTGTTGTATGGCAATGCACTTATATAAAATTAGTCAATTGATTGTTCCATTGTTAGGGCAATCTGGTTCATGCCGTTGCATATTTTGCATGCAATAGCCTGTGCCACAGGAAAAAACAAGCATAATTGCAACTTAGCAATGCCTCAAAACTATTTACTCCCTTCAGTTTGATAATATCTGTCGTTTTGGACATCGGCACGGTCTTCAAAACACAACTTTGACCGCTAATTTTTATTATAATATATTTATAAAACCCAATAAAATTATAATATTATGAAAGTACTTCTCGAGACATGTCTACACATATAATTTTCATGTATCCAATTTAAATATTTAAAAATATATCATTAGTCAAAGTTTCGGAAGTTTGACCATCACTATGTCCAAAACGACAGGTATTATCAAACTGGAGGGAGTAATTTAGTTAAAACTAGATGCGGTTGCATGGCGTCACGCCGCGCCGTGCAGACACGTGATGGCGTGCAAAGACGATTATCTTGTCGAAGAAAAGAACCGTAGAAAAAACAAATTCAAGAAGTTTGGAGGGTCTTTCTATAAAAAAAACGTATCTAGATGTAATTTTTGAGAGACTTCGCGAAAAAAATGATTTGGATTTAGAATTCTCGGGGCCTTTGAGGGGAAAAACAATTTGCGCAAAAAGAAAACAAATTTTGGAAGTTTTGGGGGCTCTTAGCTTAAAAATGTACCTATATGTAATTTCTGAGGGCCCTTGTGCAAAAAAAAAGGAATTGAGCTAAAAAATGAGTTTGCAGAAGTTTGCAGGGTTTCCCTAAAAAACCATACTTAGATGTAATTTTCGAGGGTCTTTTCAACAAAAAAAAATGAATATAGAAGTTTTGAGGGCTTTTTTGTAATAAAATGCACCTATATGTATATGGATGTAATTTACGAATCCTCGAGGGACCTTTGCATAAGGAAAACACAAAAAAAATTCGAAAAAAAAATCAATTTCGTTGTTTTCGGGGACTTCAATGTAATTTTGAAGTATAGATGTAATTTACGAATCCCTAGGGGACATTTGTGCAAGGAAAACAAGAGGAAAAAATCAATATGCGTTTTTTCGGGGCTTGGATACAATGTTCCCTAAAAAATAAATTTATGGTTTTTCAGGGACTTGGATGTAACTTTAGAGTTTCTGGAGGAGCTTTCCGCAAAAAAATATGTCACACACGCACGTGGACGCCACGCGTCGAGTCGAAAAAATCGCACGAATGCGTGCAGGCGAGCGTGTGACCTCCCGTTCGTGTTATTGAGGGCTACCGCTGCGCTATGTTGCCTTAGTGGACGACGGACGGGGATAAATTATTTGGACCGTATCAACGGTGGGTTCAAGCAGGCGACGTGGCCGCTTTCGGAAGAACGCGTCGTCCGAAATCAACGTGGCCACACGGAGAACGTCGGAAATCTTTCATCTTTAATATACAGAGTATTGAAAATGTAGTCCTGATTCACAAAGTGTGCCTCCGACACTACTACAGATATGATCTTCAGTACCGGTTGACAACGGCTATCAGTATTTGATTTATAAACGTATTTGATTTATAATGCGTCCCCCTTCCCTTAACCTCACAGAGCACCCGAACACTGATTAGTATTCTCCTACTCCGAACTAATTCATCAAATTTACCATGACTTGGATGAATGAAAATTAACTTAAATTTCTTACATCCAAATCATAGTGAATTTAAAGACTTAGCTAAATTTAACTTCAATTTCTTATATGCAAGTCATGGCAAATTTAGAGATTCAAATAAGGTTGTTGAGTACCGGTTGGTGTAACCAACCGCATCGATAATGAAACATCGATGCAGGTTGGTGTAACCAACCGTACTAAGCTTCTTCTGTCGAGGGTAGAGCATCGCATCGTTGGTGTCACGAACTGATACTAATATGAGGGTATCAGTACGGATTCGTGTTACGAACCGGTACTGAAAGCCCACTACGGCCCTGTAGCCAATGAATCGGGATCGATGTAATCGCTACCCTTGTTCATGAGTAACCGGTACTGATGGGCCGGTATGGAAGGCTAGTTTTCTAGTAGTGCGAATTGGATGGTGTAGTTTTTGTGCGGTAGTTGATCGAGCTGTCATTTGATCAGACGCTATTTACTTCCTTAGAAAAGTAGCACTTGTAGAAATGAAGTTGGTCACCACTCACCATAGCCAATAGGTTCGACGATACATTTCCTTGTTTTGCATAGTCACAGCCTTACAGGTGTACATACATCGAGACCAATAGTAGACCAGCACATCTCTGCAGGCTACAAGCTCATCACAACTAGCTAGCTAGTATCAAATCAACTGTTCTCACATCAGCATGAGTTACTACATATCTCCCATACACAATGAATTGTGAGCAACATGTATGCGTTAATGCATCCCATTTTTGCAACACCATCCCATGCTCCAAGATTGCAAATTTGGGGCTTTTGATCAGGATGCAGCCAACCACCTTTCGTGTATGCTAGCTCATTAGCCATTATTAGGATTGCTGTTTTTGTGGATGGTTGTAATGGTACAGCTAGAACGGTTTGCCTCTTGGGTGGACTCAGATGTTGACCATAACAACTTTTTTTTTTTGCAATGGAAATGTTTTTTTCATTAAAATTATGTTAAATGTAAATATAATAAAATTGATTCATAAAATGAGAAATGAGATGGCAATACTATGAAACAGATCTGAAAGATAAAAAATATGGAATTAAAGACACGAAAGGAAAATTCATAGGCGATAATCGCATAGAATTCCCTAGGATTTCTTTTTTAAAAAAAAAAACTGAGAAAGGTGTGTCCAACCAACTTGGGATCAAATCTTCTTCCTATAAAACTCTGTATTTTTAGATGACCTACAAAACTATTTAAGAATTATAAAAACAATAATACGCGTTTGGCCACCCAAACATTTTATGTTTTTATCTAAGCCAAGAAAATTGGATGCCTTGAAATGGTTGTTCCTTTTATATTAGCAAATGTTACCCATCAGTGTACCATTAACCACTATTGATCACATAATTCACACAGCCATTTAGTTTTATCCTTACTCATGAGACCCTTCCATAAACGAACAAGAATGCAAACAACACGCAAATCATGACACACGTTTAGATAACAACGATTGTTAACAATATCGATGATGTCATCGTTGGAGAGTATTGCTAGGGAAGTTGCAGAATAAGAAGTAAAATATAGAAGTAACACAGGGATAGGTTTGTGTTGGACGAGAGCTGTGAGAGTAGTAGTCTTCGGAGCATAGCCAACAGGCAGGTTGGTGAGAGAGACAGATGATATTGGTAGCTAGCTAGCTCCCCTACAAGAGAGATATATATTGAGATAATTATAGACACATTATTACATTAATCAGGGTGTGTAAGCATGCATCTATCCCTTGCTCCCAGCCATCCTGTCGTGTAAAACTAAACTAAAGGGACCTCTCATCCAAACCCTAGGCCAACATGTGTACATATATATGTAGGTTAACACCATGGACTTCTCTCTCTCATTCTCCCTCTACATATACACCGTTGGACTCGGTCCTTACAGCTAGCTAATAGGTCAATAATACACATTTCCTCTTCACTCATCAAAGTAATTCGATCTGAAGCTTTGCTGGCCAGGCCTCCGATCATCGCTCGCCGGTAAAATCAACGATGGCATGGTCGTCGGCGACGAATGCATCGGATGGCGCGAGGTCGTCGTCGTGCCCGAGGGGCACTGGCGGCCGGGGGAGGACGAGAAGCTGCGACAGCTAGTCGAGAAGTACGGCCCGCAGAACTGGAACTCCATTGCCGAGAAGCTGGATGGCAGATCAGGTTGGCTGGGTTCTTTAATTAATGGCGATTTGGTTTTGGTGCTATGAATACTGCTCCCGTTCTTCTCCTGCCTTGCTATTTTGAAGGAGAGATCGATGATCGAAGCCGTGGTTGTACTTGTTGTTGCATGAGTTGATTGGCTCGTGTCAGAGAGAATCGATGATATGCATACTTGATTTCGGTTAATCATGGTTCAGGTTGGTGTAGTAGTTCTACGATCATGTTGGAGTGTTGCATCAATAATTAATTTCCTTCTTTCCAGGGAGATGAAAATTGGCTTGCCTATATAGCATGTGCATGCATGAATGTTAATTAGTTTTGGGGCAAAATTTAGATCATGCGTATACTTTAATCCAAGCAGTACTTCAATTAAGCCATGCACGCAATACGTTCTTTGTAATCATCTTGTATGATCTAGCTTTAATTTTTCTTAGTTGAAGCATATCTTGAGATCGAAGAATAAAAAATATGTCTGGTGAGTGTCGTGAGTTTTCTTCCATACTATTAAAAAAGGTTAGCGTCAAATTTTTTTAAATATATGTAATGTAGTTAAATCGAAAATAAAGGCTAGCAGTGTACGTATTATCGATCTAATTAAGTTCTTTTTCTAATCTGAGTCAATTATGTTCAGAACTTCAGATAATCTGAAAATTAATGTTGACAAATTTTCAAAAATTTGAACCATTTTGCGGTGTCTTCTCTCTCAGTCATTCAAACATATTCATCGATCTTTGCGGTGTCTTCTCTCTCAGTTTTAATTTGTTGTTCTCAAATTATTTATTCCCTTGAAATATTTGTTCAACAAAATTATGGCTCATGCGCACTTCTGTAAAAGTTTGTGAACAAATTAATATAACCACGCATATATACTTGCACAACTTTTGACTACTTAGCTAGCATGCATCTTTATTCTTAATCTCCTCTTAATTTCAAACTGAAATTAAGTACCCAAAAAAGTACTTAGTATATATTCTTCTTTTCCAGAACATAACTGCGCATGCGTAAATATGCATCAACACGCACGGACGGTTGGTTCATAGGAAGCATCCGTGCATACATACATGTGTCAAGAGTCGATCACCTACACCCACTGAAATTTATTTTCACTCTCTTCTCATGCCATGCAAGTTAATACAACTAGCTAGATAGATTCATATGCAAGCATTTTTCTTAGGGATTTGATAAACATCATTCGGATGTTTTTATTGTTGAAATCACCCAAATCTAGGATCATCGGATTATTGTTGAGATTCGGGAGTATCGATTATATCCGATCATATGATTTGTTCTAATAGTCCGGTGATATCCAGGTGAGGTATCCAACGGTTCAAAATTTGAATGTTAGCTAAAACAAAAACACAAGGGGCACAAGACAAACACATATGACTCACATATAGTACACTCACATACATACACGTGCGCGTTTCTTACACACGCTAAGAAAGCAAGTTTTATTAAAAGCGCACATATGTACCTGTTTTTAATTATTAAAGTGAGGTACTCTCGTCGACTTCTACGACTCCCATGCCAATTCACCAAGAGTCGGTCCTCTATGCAAGCACCTTTCTGTGCACTCTCTTTTTAATCCTCTCTTAATTAAGTGTCACGTAATCAACTAATCATATCCTAATTAGTCCTACAGTACAAACAATTACACTGAATTTACTGTACTGTTAATTAATTTCTTATTTAGAATTGATTTGCGGAATTAATTGTGTATATGCATGCGTGTAAGGCAAGAGCTGCCGTCTCCGGTGGTTCAACCAGCTGGACCCCCGGATCAACAAGCGGCCGTTCACGGAGGAGGAGGAGGAGCGGCTGCTGGCGGCCCACCGCGTCCACGGCAACAAGTGGGCGCTCATCTCCCGCCACTTCGCCGGCCGCACCGACAACGCCGTCAAGAACCACTGGCACGTCGTCAGGGCCCGCCGCAGTCGCGAGCGCTCCAGGCTTCTCGCCAAGGCGGCGTCGCTGCCGGCCTACGGCTGCGGCCAGCTCGAGTTCGGCGGCGCGTCGGCGACGTCGACGGGCTCGCTTTGCTTCGGCTTCTCCAAGGCTAGCAGCGGTGGCGGCCTGCTCGGCTTATCGGCGGCGGCGGCTCCTACGACTCCATTGTTCAAGAGCTATGGCAATGCTACT
Source organism: Rhipidocladum racemiflorum (assembly GCA_036346355.1). Taxonomy (NCBI): domain Eukaryota; kingdom Viridiplantae; phylum Streptophyta; class Magnoliopsida; order Poales; family Poaceae; genus Rhipidocladum; species Rhipidocladum racemiflorum. The sequence goes on from CM070589.1 coordinate 11,778,014, forward strand.
AGTAGCAGCAAGGTGAGCTTGGTGGGCACGAGTTTCGAGGCAGCCAAGTACAGCTACGGCGGCAAGCAACCGATCATGGCGCCTGCTCTCTCCATCACCTTCTCTTCTTCTTCTTCTTCAAGAGAAGCACTGGCATTGGATGGCCATCACCGGAAGGATTACCACGGCGGTGATCATGATCAGCCATTACAGAGAAAGCAGGACGTGCCGTTCATCGACTTCCTCGGCGTCGGCGTGTCGTCGTGAACCAAGAATGGAAGGAAGCCGCAATATCAAATCGGTCGGTCAATCGATTGATCGGTGTTGTTAGAGCAACACGTTGCATCGTTAATCGGTAACTAATTAGTAGGTTAGGATGTATGCATGCTAGCTAGTTAATTAGTCTACCTAGGTGATCAGGCGCATGCATGCATGGTTAATGGAAGGGAGGATGAGCGCGTTATAACTTTGTGATGATCATGTGTTGATCGATCAAATAATACTACTACAGAAAAGTTTATATTGGACACTTCATTACGTGCATTTGTTTTGAAAAGCTATCTGTGATGAGGAACATCACTGATGATTCTATATCGAAACTGAGATTCTATATCGAAACCGTCAGTGACATCATCACAGACAATTCTAACTACCAACCGTCTGTGATATATAGCAACATCACAGACGATTTTAATATAAAACCGTCTATAATGACTTCACAAGCGGTTCTAAACTAAAATCATCTGTGATATATGCCTATTATAGAGGATTCTAACCATGAACCATCTGTGATATCAATTGAGACCACTACATAAACATACCGATAGAGCATTAATTGCGCCGACCTTGCCTCCCAGCGCGTTTCGCCTCTCCCAAACCCTAGCCCCTTGGCGACCTCCTCCCGGACAAACTCCTCCCCGGTGACCTCCTCCCCGGCTACCTCCTCCCCGGCGACCTCCTCCCATGTGACCGCTTCACCTCCGTCTTGAATCTGAGTATATTAAAGGTGTTGTTGCCCTGTGACCGCTTCGCCTCCTCCCCTGGTATTTGCTGCATTTTCGCTGCGTTCCTTGGTTATTTGTTGTTGTTTATGATGGGGATTATGGTTTGATGTCCTTTTGATATAAAACTAAGGGGTGCAGACTCAAATGTGTGAGAATTAGGGTCTTAAGGCCTGCATTCAGTACCTTCATTTGATATGAGGTCATTGCTTGTGATTTTGGTACCCCCAGAAGCCCTTTTGCTCTCTTTGAGAAACTCCTCTGATGCTTGTAGTGCGAATGTTGCCATCTCATGTGATTTCTCGGTGTTTCCCTCATCAAGAATCAAACCATGGAAACAATACGCAGCAGCCTAGTAAGAAAAAAATAGACCAATAACATTAGTTTAAATATCTATAGAAGGAAAAATAAAGATGTATACATATTAGAAATCTGTTTCTGTGTAGAGGAGAATGTGTATGATCTGTTCAAGGCTTCAATTTAAATGCCTTATTGATGGTTGCATTCAAATTTTTTTTTTCAATTAAATACATCTGACAAATTAAAAAAGCTCTGGGATGCTATCCTTATTTCCTTAACCTCTTGAACAAAAAGTCATAGATTCAAGGTTACTATGAATTCACAATGCAGAAAATGCAGGTTGCTCGCTAGTTAAAAGCATCATATTTCTTCAAAGGTGCAACCTTCTCTCTATTTACGGGCATGTCTGAGATAACAGAAAAGATTTATGAGATGCAACAAGAACTAAAAGACATAGATGATCACTTACAAGATATTGAATCCCTTAACACGGCATTCATCACTAAGGACTGCAGGGCGAATGTAGAGTAGGAAGAAGCCAAAGCTGAGCTTACAGAGGTAATATAAAGCCAAAGTTAAGCTACTATTTAATTCGTTATGGTTACTAATAATATACCACACGATCGCTTTTGTAGGGATTAAAATATACTAGAGATCAATCGGTTATTGGTGTCAAACAAATGGGCACGGACTAGAGTTGTGGAACTTCAGAGAGAACCAAAAAGCCTCATTGCGAAAGATTTGGCACATATGATGGCAGATATAAAAATGCCCTAAAGTCTTCTTGTCTTGAACTATGAAATAATGTGGTATTGTTGTATCATATTTTGTCAATGTATTGTCACCTGATTTTATCATTAATATTTTCTCATCTTGAATGCAATAATTTAATAGTATCATACTTGCTAAGTAACTCCTTGCATCTGTGAAAGCAAATGTTGATGGATTCTAAGGCAAAATCTAATTCCATCCACAATTCGTCCTGAGAGTTGCTATGTTCTGATTTATCTTTTCACTTCATCCTCTCATCCCCAAATGAGAATACCATATGTAATCTATTTTCACTCTGGTTTTGTATAGAAATAGGATTATTTCGATGGTTCTCTATTTCATGAAATATAGAGTTAATTAAGTCATCGTATACCCGATGGCTTAACCAACTCTATATTTGACGGAATAGAGAACCATAGAAATAATCATATTCCTACATAATACCAGAGTGGAAATAGGCTACCTATGGTATTCTCATTCGGGGTAGAGGATGGAGTGGGTGGATAAATAAGAGGGTGACAACTTTTAGGATGAACTGTGGATGGATTGGAATTTGCCTTGGAATTCATCAACATTTGCTCTCACAGGTGCTTGGAGGTATATATATATATATATAGCTATCACAAATGGTTCTAGTCTAAAACTATATGTGATAATATACTATTAGAGATAATTCTAGACTATAACCATTTTTGGTGTTAATTAATTTTGACAGACGGTTCAAAAACCGGCTGTGATGTGCCATTGTTATCACTACACATATTTACAGACGGTTCACAAAATCGTCTGTGATGAGGTTTTAGAACCCGTCACTACTACAAAACCGGGCATCACAACCGCTTCTAAAGCTTTAGAAGGGGTTAGTGTCACGAACCGCTTCTAAAGACCCCCTTCAGAAGGGGTTCGTGTCACGAACCGCTTGTAGAAACCCAGTTTTAGAAATAATAAAAGGAATGCGTGCCCTATTCTATCAGAGAGCACGCGTGGGTGGGTTGACTAGATGGATGAGGCGGGTTACGAGGATGGAGTGCTGGTCGTGGGTTCGAATCCCATTCCTACGATATTATTACCATATTTTACCGTTTGGTGTTGCACCACCACAAGCGGTTCCTAGAACCGCTTGTGATACCCCTCGGGGTATCACTCACGGTTGCTTAGAAGCGGTTGTAAAACCGCTTCTGGAGGTGGTTTTCAACCGCTTGTGAAGCGCGATTCTGTGGTAGTGCGTCTGTGATGACCATTTATGTAGTAGTGTAAGGCTTGTACATGACACATGTGTGGTTCGGTACTTTTGGTTAATTTGTTAAGAGTTAGTCAATGATTACCTGCTCATTCAATTCAATCGAGAGCTCCTTGTTACATCTGTTGTGAAAAAAAATGGTGATCAGAATCAGATCGCCCGAAGAAAAACGTTATGGTGGTCAAGTCCAGTGTTGTGAGCTCCTTCTGTCTCCATCCTAACCGACTGGTGATCAGATTTGTCATAAAAACATGATGATAATTAGATCGATGCAATGTCCACGCATAGCTCGTGGATATGGATTACACAGGAAACTATTAGTTCAGACCAAATTAACACTGTTAGTCTGCTCCAAACCCAGTTCGATCCATGGAATGTTTAATTATTCAGGCCGGACATGGCAAAGCCATGTACAGGGCCTATCGATCGATTGCTAGCTTCAGAATTAATGTACGTACGAGCTTTTAAAGGCATTGCACGTCATGAACGAAATTCTCTGTACGATATGTTCATGCATGCATGCATGCTTTACCCAGGCTACGTGTGTGATATTAATTAATTAAATTAACTTTGGAGAGGGAAAATAATATTTATCAGTATTTGTTCCCAAAAGGAAAGGGTATGAGGTCTTGTCATGCGATGCAACTCCATGAACAACCCCCCCAAAATTAAGTTTTTCCATCCAACCTCCGGTCTAACTTGTGTATTAATTGCCTTTTGTTTGCTTCTAGTTCTAGCTACCTATGCGAGTAAAAGTACAAGTGACCAAGCTGTTGTGCAGACAGGAGTTCAAATCTGAAAGAGAACTCTCATTCAATTCTTTTGACATTTATATATTCAGGTTGTTGCAACCCCTTTGCCATTTCTAACACAGATAGTAACTGCATGGCTTTGGTTCATGCAAGCAAAGGGAAAGCAAGATTAGGCAACTAACTGGGTGAAATGTTTTATATCTCAGGCAGAATGTTTAAAGATCGATGTTGGTTAAAACATTGTTCATCAGATGTGCATTTGGTGGGAAAAATGGCATCTGCTTGGACATTTTTGGTTTGGTGTCTAATTAGCTTCGATCTCTGGGTAGCTAGCCTAGCTGCCTTTCTTGCAGGGTAATTAACGAGAGTGCTGTCTTGCTGTAGCTAACGATGGTGCAAGTCTCAGGGTATGTACAATAGGGCATCTCAGCAAGTTCTTAGTCTATATACATCAAATTTGGTTTATAGAAAAGAGTGAGAAAAGAGATGGCAGAAGAGAGCCGGTCCTTATTTAGCTAGTAGCCGCTTTTGCACGGAGCATAGCTAGATTATTTATGTATAAGAGAGAAGAAAATTATTGCACAACATCTAGAGACAGCTTTTAGATATAGTTATTGTACAAGCTGGTTTTTAATTTACTATTAATCTGTAGTGGGCTTTGTTGTTGCACTTGCTCTCATGGAATAAGAATTAACTCCATTAATTATATACTAATTAAGGAAATGTGCTATTGTTGATCAGCGAGGTAGCAGGGGTAAAAACCTTCTTTCTGGAAAAAAAAAACAGTTGATGGATTGTGTTGTTCGAAGGTAAAATTATTTAACCTTTGTTAAGAAAGAAAATTAAGTTAAATTAACCATATGTAACGAGGAAAACAAAATTCAATATAAGTTGGCTCCTAAGTCCTACCGGCCATTACAATTGTTAAAAGCGACCACTACAACTATATATAAGTAGCAACGGTAGTTCATCATGGAAGAAAAAAAAGACTTTCGAGTGGAAACAAACGAACAAACTTTCAACAGACTAAATTAGTATGGATGCAGAGGCAATGTATCCCTAGGCGGTGCAAACAGATCGAACTAATGCACACAAAAAAAAAAAAAAAAAAAAAAAAAATCGGTCTTTTCATATTCTAGCTCATAATTTTTCTTCCAATACAGATACGAACGCGGGTACCTCAAATACAAATACAGAAGTTGTAACACCTTAAGAAAATGCAGAATTAGAATAAAGTCACTTGTTATGCTTTTCAGAGTACTCTAGGATTTTATGCCGAGTTTATTTGAATAAGCATTTAAATTCCTTAATTAAACTCATTTTCACCCTAAATTGGACCATTCAAAAGGAACTCATAAAAGTCTCATACAACTCAGCATAGGAAATAATTTTCTAAAATACTAGGATATATGGCATGAATAAATATAATTTTTTTTACAATTTTTTCCCAGCATGTAAATGCTCTAAAAACTCAATCAAACCTTAAAAACAGCTAATTCCATGAATTTTCATTTGAAATCTACGGATCCAAACTGAGTGAAACCAAGTGCATTTGAGACTACAATCTCTGGTCTATCTGCGCAAAAATTTCTAAAAGGTTTCAGGTCATCTAAAGCACAAAAAACTAGATGGATCACCACCGTCACGCCATGCCGTGTCACTGCTCATACGCAAAGCCACCGCCCAGCTGTCCACAACCTTCACGCTGCTCCCTCTTTCCCTGCTCGGTGAGCTCTTCCATCGATTCCCTTTGTTGTGACCTTCCTCTCTTTCCCCTAAGTCCTCTACGCGCTTTGGTTGCAGCTCTCGCCGCCCAAGTCGCCGCCGCCACGGGCATTTCTTCTCCGCCTCCGGCTGCACGTCGCTAGCCCAGTCCACGCCATCTCCGTCGCCCTGAGGTGATCTATTCAACTCATCTCCACCCCCTGATACTTATTCCCTGCTTAATTGAGACTAAGCAATCCCCCTCTTCCTTCCTGGTAGCTCCCTCTGCCGTATTCCGCTCGTCCACGCTGCCAGCTCGCCATAGCTTCTCTTTGGCACCACCAAGTAGTTCCCCAGGTCTATTACCTCCCCGTCTCACTCACCAAACCGCCGACCGGCACCCCTCCAACACTGCTTCGCCACCGGCAAGCCTGAGAGCCGAGCTCCCCTGTCTCGCCATCAACTGGTGGGCCCAGGCGGTCAGTGACCCACTGCATGGGGGCCGCCTTGTCAGCTGGCACGGCTGATTACAAAAATCCGCGGAAGGAAATGCGCTTTCTGAGTTGGAAAGCATATTTTGCTATTTTTTAGGAGTTTTCAAAACCGAACCGATTCAAATGCATTCAACTTTTGCTAGAAAAATCTAAATTTAGTGAGACAAATTTCTAAATTTGTTTAAAATCATGAAGAATCTTAATATATAAAATATTTTCGTTTTGATCACTATACAGAAAATGAGCTCAAGATTAAGTTTTAGGCCGAAAGTACCCACTATACAAAATTTTCACAAATCAACTCAAAACCTGGTGGGATAAATTTTATCACAATCCTGAGGTCATAATATCTCCAAATATGTATAAATATTTGAATTTGGACTTACTTTGTAGCAAATGCTAAAATAATCAAATTTCAATACATGCAAAAATTCAAATAGTTATAACTTGTGTAATTTGAATCCAAATTTAGTGAGATCTATTTATAGGTCTTTTAAAGGTGATACTCTTACTGTGTATACAAAAATAACTAGGGTTGTTACTCTGTTTGTACAAGTCTTGGCCTTAGGAGTACTCAAGTAAAGTTGAAAATGTAAAATATGAACAAATCATGCAACTAAACTTTAAAGCCTTCAAAAATGAAATCTAACCTAATGGAAAAATCATGAAATGCAACCCTATCACAGTAGCATGAATCTTAGGTTAAAATACTTCAACACTTTCATTAGATTTGAACCCATAAATTATGCTTTATATACGTACACAACTATATAATAGCGTGGTAATACGCATTAAGTAAATCCAAATAACTTTAGCCTCGAATTAGTTATTATTCATGTTTATCTTAATCATAATTTTAGCTTCTTGAATTCAAGAAATAAAAAATGACATATACATAAAGATCAAGCTGTCGTGCCTTAAAATGCACCCTAGACTGTCGACAACGATCCCACTACCGATCCCGATTTCATACCCACCGACGAGCAACAAGGCAAGCACCCTCCTTTAATCATTTTGATCCCATATTTTACAGTGTATTTTGTTTTTTGCAAAACTATTATGCATGCGTGTAATTTCTGTAAAGTTGCTATATTGTGGGAATTGGTAGTTGTATTTCTAAATTTTCGGATTGCCTTAATCATATTGACATGAGATCCTTGTTGAACTCTAGGCTAGATTTAAACATTCCATGAATTGTTAAATGGGTATAATCGCGTAATAACCGCATTGCATAGACATGCTATAGAAGTTGAATAGATAGGTAATTAGGTTGATCAGATTTCAAAATACATTGGACAAAAGGTTGATGATATCTTGGTAAAAATAAAAGTAAAACTTATGATTTGGACACGTGCAAGATATATTTATAACTAGTTATGCAAGGGATGGACTTGCACGTAGATATGGAGAGATCTCGCCTGAGTCAACCTAAGGACCGAACTTGATGCTATCACCAGGGTCAATTTGTGCAACCACATGAGCTAGTATGGGATAGTCTTAACTTAGTAAAGCGGCGGGGGTTTAGCCTTACATTTTGGTAGGCCGAAGTGGTAAGGGCAAACCGAGGTAGAGTTTCGCTCGTAGGTACTCCCTTCACCGAGGTGCTGGGACTAAAGCATTCTAATACAACAGTGTTTGCCTTGCTATGGAGTAAAGGAAATGATGGGGCATGAACCATCGTTAGTATTATGTGTACAGGTATGGATTTTCATAGGGTGCGATGAAGCATAAATCATCGTTAGTACTGTGTGTACATGCCGGATTTCCACCGCCATAGCAAGGGTTAGACATCATCGGAACTAGTGCAAGGCTAGGCTCTAGCCAGTTGAACAGTTTTGTCACAAGCTAGCAAAACGGGTACAGTGAGTATTGAGTGGCATGGTTGACATGATTACCAGAATGTGTCATATGGGTAAAGTATACAATCTATGCAGAGATTTAAATTTAATTAATTAGCTGTGCTTAAGGTTAATTAAGAGCAACTTGGGGAAATGATGTTAAGTATAGTTTTGGTTTTGCAAAGGTTTTGGAAAAGGTGCTGTAACGGTTTGATGATGAACTTAAGTTGTGTAGGGTTGTGATCTCTCGCTATTCGTGGACATGGAGGGTTGTGAATTGACGAAAATAAATCTCTAATTACTGTTATTACTTTCATATTAAATGCTCTTTACAATTTCATTATCGTTTGATGAACTATTCACTTGCAAATAAAATCTGCCCTATGTTGAAATTAAAACCTAGAGTAGAAGCTTATTCCTTTAAAATAACCATGCACTATATATTTATTTCCATACATTAAAATCTTGCGAGCACATACGTGTACTCATCGTTTTCTCTATGTAAAATGTTTAGACAAAGGTAATAAAGAGGTTCCCGATGACACTTACTTCGCTCCGAGGACAGATGATTTCTTGGACGGATGAAGTGGAATTTTCCCCAGTCAATTGCCTCTGGATTTGGATGGGCATACCGCTGTCCCACGTTTGGTTTATGCTATATTTCCACTGCAACTTTACTCTTGTGTGTTATATTTGGCCGATCGAGCATGGACTTGTAATAGTTAAATAGATGTAATAGTTCTAGTCTAACTTTTTTGTCAAGTACATGTGTGTGTGAGTAATGAGTCATCTCGAATGCAGGATGTGTTGGCGCTAGGCTTCGATCTTGGGAACTAGTGCTAGACACACATCCTAGTACTTGGAATTGTCCTCAACAGTCCGCACACATGGACTCGAGTAGCCGTTGTCCGTTGCCTACTACGACACACATCTCTTGGTGGGTATGGGCAGTACCAAGGTTCTGACGCGATTGGCATGTTTTACGTCCGGATGGATTGGTTTCAATCCCGATATGGTTCTTCAGAAAAGAATCGGAATTCTCTTGGATACAAGTGTGTACGATGATAATCAGATAATTCATATTTATTCGGGTGAGAATCATTTGATTAACATCCGTGCATGAGACTAGTTGAGAACAGTGAACATACACTCAAGTACAGTATTAGTGTCACTTCTAGTCCAACGCATGAGTGAGGTCCGATTCCCATTTTCGGATGCCCACGGAAGGGATACAGATTGAATTCAAACCAGCCACGGATTGTAATATTACTTTTGTTGTTAAGTAAGCAAGGAAAGGAAGAAAGAAAAGAAAAAGAGCCGGACTGTGTCAGACTTGGCGAGCGAGTCGTGGCCAAGGTCGGCTCGATTCGGTCTTTTGTGCAGAAGAGAGAGAGAGAGAGAGAGAGAGAGAGAGAGGAGGAGGAGGAGGAGGAGGGGGCAGCACCCAAAAACCCTGCTGCTGCGCTACCATTGCCCATCGCATGTCTTGCCAAATTGTTTCTGAATGTGTTTGCGGAAGTTGGAGGCTTCATGTGTTGATCTTGGATATAGATTTATCGGGCTCTTAACTGCTTCTATCCCCTATGAGTTATGTCTGCATCTAGTAGTTGATTTCACTTGCAGTGATCATGTGCAAATGACAACCTGTCAGAACGACAAGCCAGCCCCAAAAGCAAAGCCGGCAAGTTCACAGTGAAAACGAAGAACAGAATCTGGACACAGCAATCAGATTAAACAAGCCAACGCACGAGCCTGTGCATAATAATCTGCACAGTAGGGTACTGAACAGCAGCAGCCACAGACCAGAGCAGCAGAAGCAAGCAGCAGTAGCCACCACAGTACAACCACTGGGATCTTTACTAACACCAGCAACCGCAGCTGGTGCGGCGGACCTAGCAGCCGGCGGTGAGGCCGCGGTCTCACTGAAGGACGAGGCAGCCTTCCGGAATGCGCGGAGGGGCGGCCAGGGCAGAGGACGACGCGTACGAAACCTCCTCATTGGCTTCCCCGTCTTCGTCAGAACCAGCGAGTCCGGTGGCCTCAAAGATGCAGGCCTTCACCTCCTCGAACCGTTCCTCCGGCAGGGAGACCTCGGCGAGAAGCCTCCAGGCTGAAGCCTCCGATGCCTCCTCGAAGTCCTTCCTCCGCTTCAGAACAATGTGGCCACTGATCTCCCACACCGCGGGGTTCACCTGCGTGTCCAGCAGCTCCTGGCTCACTTTACCGAGGGCCTGCTTCTCGGCATAGCACTGCGCATTTGCAACAGGAAACGTTAGGAAAGATCATTGCTCAGTACATATGGCAGCGGTCTAGATTCAGTGTATGGTATTTCACCATATGGAAAACACAAAAACTAGACGAATTTCTCAGGCTTTTATTGTTGCTGGATAAAGTGTGGAGCTATGGATGCTGATACCGGCTATGTTCATGGTCCAGGGTGTGAAAGAAGTCTGCAATTTCGCAGCAGCGGAGATATATATACCTGAGGAAAGAGGAAGATCCTCCGACCGGAATCAGAGATGAGGACATTGTAAGGGACATTGTTGTCCTGAAGCCAAATGCAAGCGTTGGAAACCACATCAACCAGATCCTTCAGTGTGTTCCCTCCCTCAAACACCACCCCTCTCACAGGGAAATTCATCAACTTTGACACATGGATTCCATTCTTCAGCACACCCTTGGCAAGGGGATCTTCTTGGTAGCTGCCTTTTCAACAGGAAAAGGTACAGAAAAGTAGTACGCCTGCAGAGAAAGAAGACAATTCTTTGTGTCATCACCACAACTATTGATGTGTTCACAGCATACAAGATATATACGTCTTTGCACCAAATCTTGGTTAGTTATTCAGACCAAAAGGACCATCTTTTGGTAATGCTAATTTTTTTTCCTCATGAAATTCCTTCCTTTTCCTCTCCAAACCTGAAATAATTTCCTACTGCTGCAACATCTGTGTGTACATCTTCAGACTGTAAATTTACTGACCTCCCTATAAGTATAAACCAGTAGAGTATAGATTTTTCGCCTTCACAGCATTCGTTACAGCAATGGCCAATGGAAATATCTTCCGACTGAATGATGAAAATTACCTGGAAGTGGAGGTGGTTGATCGTGGCGAAGGCACCCAAGCTGTTGTAACCAAGCCTAAAGTACGGGCTCGCAGCCTCGGCCGCCATGCGCAGCGCAAGCAGGAAGCTTTCAGGGTCGATTCGCTGAGGCAGGCGGTCAAGCACACGAGGGATGAGAAGCACATGACCGTACTTGATAGGGCTCACCTGCAATCCGTCGGAAGTACTAGTGTTGGAATTCAGATTCATAGCCTTGAATCGAAGTGAAATGCCTGGCTAAAAGAAATGTACATTGATTGCAACAACAGTGGGAGCTTGGTCACTCTCGGCGGTTGGGGCATTTGCAAGGAAATAGCTGTCGTCGCCGCCACCATTCTCAAACCGGAACAGCACCTCCTCCTGGCCAACCTTGGTGAAGTTGAACTTGGCAGAGTCAAATGGCTGGAGCACACGGTCGACATGGAACTCGGTCAGGCGCTTCTTGAGGTGCCGGCCTTCGTTGAGCTGTGCAACAAACCCAAGCTCACCAGGGATCACCTTGGTCTCACAGGCTGTGACGTCGTACCGGAATAAGCCTCGGGCCATCCTGTCCTCCCACTGTAACGACAAAAGTCAAATTAGTAAAAACTCAATAATCAAACAAAACTAGAGAAGGGACGAAACAAAAGTTCCACTATAATTGCTTTCTTTTGTTAAACATTTTTTTTTTTTGCAAATTTTCCGTGACATAATTTTATTAGCTTCCGAGCAACGGCACAAACAGAAGTGTAGATTTCAAAAGTGAGTCCTAAATACAGCCCTCAATCATGGCGAATGTTCTTTTTGCTTGTTTTCTTACCAAGAGTTGGCATAATTATAAGCAAGCATACTGGATTACAAGGCTTTGACAGAGACGAAAATGAAAACACTGAATTCAAAGTTCATGCTACTACATTGTTTACCCACAAACTCAAATTGTTACACCAACCTCAGCCCTACTAAAAGGATTGGTAATCAAGCTAAAAATCCTTAGTTGTCATAAAATAATAGCAAAAGCCAAATGCTACCAAATTGAGGTATTTAACCATCTATGTCCAAATCAGCAAGCCACTAATTAAGATACCAAATTAAGCTATTTGAATGCCTATGTCCAAATCAGCAAGCCACTAATTAAGATACCAAATTAAGCTATTCTAACTACATGTGATCTTTTGTTCATGGTAATCATGTACGAGAACACATAACAAAATATTTATCGTACTCTAGTCATAACATTACAGTAACTAAGTGGAGCAGAAGAAGCTGCTATTCTCATAACATATAACAAAATATTTATCGTACTGTAGTCATGAAAAGAAAGACTAGATCCCTGAGACAACACAATTCATGACAAAAATAACTAAGTGGAGCAGAAGAAGCTGCTATTCTCATCCTGCAAAAATGGTCACAAATAACATAAAAAACGGGTATAATAGTTTATGAATGGGCGTCCAACAAGATGAGATGAACATGATATTGCTAGTATTCTTTTTTTTGCGTGAGAATCCAATTTTGGTGGTAGTAAAAAAACAAAAAAATTGCAACAAAGGAAACAAAATTGATCTCAATTAGACGAATTAAACATTTTAATTACCCCTAGGAACATCACCTTCTTACAAAGGAAATTTCCCAAGAAGCCATATTATGAAATTGAAAATCCCAAGAAGACGGGAACGCACCAGGCAAGCAGCAATCCCTCGGTTCTGCCGCCGAGCTCACGCCGCTGTGCGCGCCGCCTTCCTCCTGGTAGCTGGTCACCACCGTCGGCACCCTCCGTATCGTCAGCTTCATCTCCGTCTCCTCCTCCTCTCCTATTGCTCTGTTTCTTTCACTCGGATTAGTGGCGTGTGCGGTGCGGGTGTTGTTAGCGGGTCGGTTAGACCATCTCCAACGCTTTCCCCTCCCGCATCCCTTCCCCGTTGCGATGGGAAAGCGAGCGCGAGGGGAAGCCAAGAAGGGCTCCAACGGTGTCCCTTCCGCGACGGGAGAAGCACGGGATAGGAAAGAGAATCCCGCGCGCGCCGGTTCCTCTCTCCCTTCCCTTCGGCAAGTCCCGCAGCGCGGAGGACCAACTGCCTGTTGTTCGCGCGTTGGCTCGGATCCGGAACTCAGCGCATCTGCAGGCAGCGGAGACGACGACGAGTCCAGCGGCAGGTACACCACTTCCACACCCGGAGCCGACTTGTATTGGATCTGTGATTACGAGGGGATTTGGCTTGCAATGGGTATTGAACAAGCAGGGGATTTGGCTTCGATTTGGATTAGAGTTTCCATCTGGGTTGTTGTACAGATGGGAGATGAGGATTTGGGTGCTAAAAAATATAGAATCTCAGCTTTGGGTTGTTGTACATTTCGGAGAAGAGGAATAGGGTTGTTGTACAGACGGTAGATGCGGATTTGGGTGAGTTGGGAGATGCGGATTTGGGTCATTTGCTGTCGTTTTGATCCCAACTGGTAAAAATATAGAATCTCTTGTCAACATGACATACATTTAGGTGAAAAGCCCTTTTCGAGCAGATATGCACAAATGGTAAGTTTTAGATCAGTGCTTTGGTTTCGGTGAAAAGCTCAACTTGTTGCTCCGGTGAAATGCTCAAGTTTAGCTTCTGTGTAGGAATCAAGATTTGTGTAGGAATCTTGATCACCTGTTCGTGTTCATGTCGTTTTATAGATGGAGGCCCAGAGACTTCGCATTGTCATATCGAAGATGCGAGAAATGATCGAGGCAAAGGCCGACGACCTCTTGAAGGTGGTTGCTGATAACTTCAGTGGGAGTGACCATGTTTGGGCCGTCGACCTAAACATGGCACTAGTACATGTCGAGGCCATAGCCGAGAGCCTGAAGGAGATGTCGTTGCACACGGTAGAATTTGAGATACCACCTCCTGGCAGTGTCGACATAGAAAGTGCAGATCTCGGGGCCGATCAAGAGGGTGGCATAGATCATTCGGTTGAAGATACTCAGAACTACTCCCCAATTAGCTCGCCAATTAGTGATTGCTCTGTGGAGTCCGAATTTAGTGATTGCTCTGTGGAGTCCGATCGCTCGTGGCACTTGACCTAGATGTATTGTTGGTTGGACGTGGTAATGACTTTTGTATTTGAATATGTGACCTGTCGTTGTAATTTAGATGCTTCCATAATGGTAAGCATTTCGACAGGAGGTTGCATAGATGATGGGAATGTAGATGCTTTCATAATGACAAGCATTTGAAAACAGCAGTGACTGAATTTAGTTTGATAGATGTAAGCTTGAGTTTTAATTTAGTAAACTGTGATCTCTTGCATGCATTTTCAATTGTTTATGTTCTGCTGTGAGGTGGTTTGGTACATTATGCATTTTCAATAGTTTTGGTTATGCTCTGAGGTGGTTCAATTGTGCACTGCCAGCACCTTGAGGACTGCACTACCAGGACTGCTCTGCTACATCATGTATCGGTTGAAATGTGAACTGTTGCTAAATTAACAGTTCACATTGAGGTCTGCCGATACATGATGGCAGTGCATGTCGAGGCCATAGCAACAGTTAACAGTTCAACCGCCGACAGTTGACATTGAGGTCTGGCGAACTGTTAATGGCAGTGCTAAATTAAACAATAGTCTGAAGGGATTTTGTAGGAATTGTACTCGTTTTGCTGAATCTCCCAGGTCTGAAGGGAGTTTGGTCTGACTGAGTCTCATTTCCTGTATCCTATAGTCTGATTTGCTATAGTCTTATGATTGGTGTGAAGGCAGTTAGGTCTGAATCAGTGTGCTATGGAAGGTTTTACATCATCCATGTATCGATTCTATAGTCTGATTGGAATGAATCGTACAATTTGATCATGAGCTGATTTGATGTTGTATTCTGTGATATTATGAAGCTCAAATTTAGTTAAAGCTCAAATATAGTCTGATTTGCTGCATATTGTTTAATGTAATTAACATGTACTAACTCGTTCGCTAATTGAAGGGGGGAGGAAACAATGGACGGATTGTACACGAATTTCCTACAAGACGACTCAATTGAACTCCCTTGGTCGACATCACCATCAGGGCTGAACGCAGATTTGGATCGGAGTTTGGCCGAGTTGGACGCAGTCATCGCTCCCAATGGAGGGCCTGGGAGAAGCACGCAGCCACCTCCTGCCAATTCTAGAAAGAAAGGCCGTCCTCGTGCATCACGTAGTTCGATGGGGAAGAAACAAGCCTGCAAAACAGAGAGGACAAAATGGAGTGCGCAAGAGGATAACTTACTTGTCTCCGCCTGGTTGAATGTGAGCCAAGACCCGATTGTTGGGAAGGACCAATCATCGGAGAGCTACTGGACCCGAATTGCAGAATATTACAATGCGTACAACACTGCGGAATGCAATGCAAGGTTCATGAAGGCAATGGTTAACCACTGGTCTTTGATAAATGAGTGTGTAAGCAAATTTGCGGGGTTCCTCAACCAGACCGATGCTTTGCATCAAAGTGGTACAACTGAGCGAGAGAGGGTAATATTCATTAATGATGTTCATTTCCTTGCTGCAGTTTACATTTCAGTAGTTGTTGTAGTCTTAATGAAATCATTCATCTTACTTTTAACAGATGGCACAAGCCTCAACGATGTACCAAGACATTGAGGGCAAGCCTTTCGCGTTCCATCATTGCTGGGTGCTACTGGCTGATCATCCGAAGTGGTCCTCGCACATGTCCCTCAAGAAGCAGAAAACGGCCGGAGGTGGTCCAACGCATGACGGGTCGAACAACACTCTGTCGACTTGTCATCGCAAGCTTCCTCTCAAGAGGGGGCCAGGCCAATAGGCCGGGAGGCTGCAAAGGCGGCCAGGAAGCGAGGTGGTTCGTCTAGTGCGTCATCAGTTGGTGTGTACTCTGAGCACTTCGACAAGTTGAATGAGTCCAGGTCTGCTATGGTAGAAATACAGCGTAAAAAATTGGCCATGTCGAAAGAAGCGGAGAATGAAAGGGTTATGAAGGTCGACTTGAACGCGTGTACCGGATTGCTTCGTGAGTACTATGAGAGTCGTCAGCGTAAGATTATCATGAGTCTTCGGGAAATGGATAAATAACTAGTTTGTGATTGGGCCTGTACTATTTTCGTAATGTTGGAACTATGTGGTTATGTTGCAGACTTGTCATGTTGGTACTCATTTGCCGATAAAACGATGTTGGTACTCATTTGCCGACAAAACCATGTTGGTACTACCTGTACTCATTTTAGCATGCTTGTTATCAGTGCTACTGGTATTTAAACTATCCTTGTCTGATTTGCTGTGCATGTATATACTCTGATTTGCTGTGCATGTATGTGGTACTGGTATGTTATCATGGGCTGCATCACTTCCTTAACTGTATATGCATGTTAGATAAGATCTTGTACGAGCTACTGCTATGTTAAATAAGAAGCATGTTACAATGTCCTGATGCTTGACATCAGTAGCGAGTAGCTGCCATTTGCAAATACAGTTCCTGCTCAGTAGCACTGATATTTCTCGATGATATGCTGAAGAAATAGGTTGACTCTTGACAGTAACTTTCTACATGGTTCTGGGCTGTTGTCCAACCTGTAAATTTCCATGTGCTCCTTACGAATTCCCAGTCTAGATGGCATCTGTTTGAGGGCATGTAAGTTGTAACACTGTGTGTATTGTGTATAGCATACCGAACAGATGCTGGCACATTCCATAAATAAGAGTATGTTAAGGAAGTGAAAGCTCGGCATCAACAGATCATCATTCTCGCATGTTTAGATGACCAACTTATTTATTTAACAGAGCATCATAAGCTCGGCATCAACAGAGCATCAACAGATTCCCATAAGAGTATGTACGAGCTACACGCAGTTAATGGTAACTTATTTATTGCACACAAAATAACTTCCTTGACATCCCATGTGTTACACCCGCATTAACCCCCATGCCGTGCCCAAAGGTGTTCCACCAGATCTGCCTGCAATTGATGGTGCAGTTGGCGATCCCTCCGTCTTTGAGTTGCTTGTATGCAATGCAAGACCGACCCGTTGGGTGTTGTGGCTGTCACGACAGGACTACCCATATAGTCGAAGTTAATTTCTTGTGGTGGTCCATTCCTCTCGTCCTCCACGATCATGTTATGCAAAATAATGCATGCAGTCATTATATGCCTTAAAGTACTCTGGTCCCAACAGCGGGCGGGACCCCTAACAATGGCAAACCTAGCCTGCAACACTCCAAACGCTCTCTCAACATCCTTCCTTGCAGCGGACTGCATCTGTGAGAAGTACACCCTCTTGTTTCCCATCGGCGCTGAAATTGCCTTAACAAAGGTAGCCCAATCAGGGTAAATGCCATCCGCGAGGTAGTAGCCCATGTCGTACTGATTGCCATTGACGATGTACTTTACCTCCGGAGCTGTACCGTCATTTTCCCTAGAAAATATGTTAGAACGGTGCAACACATTAATATCGTTCAAGCTTCCGGGCATCCCGAAAAAAGCATGCCAAATCCACAGGTCATACGAAGCAACCGCCTCGAGAACTATGGAAGGCTTGCGAGTATGCCCTGTGAAAGCCCCTTGCCATGCTTTCGGGCAATTTTTCCATGTCCAATGCATGCAGTCGATGCTACCAAGCATTCCAGGGAAACCCCTTTGCTCGCCAACAACTAGGAGTCTAGCAATGTCTTCTGCATTAGGAGATCGGAGATATTCCTCCCCCAAAACCTGGACCACCGCCTTCACGAACTTCTTGAGAGCAACAATGGCCGTACTTTCCCCAATACGGAGGTACTCGTCGACAGCGTCAGCTGGAACACCGTAAGCTAGTTGCCGGAGAGCGGCTGTTACTTTCTGAAGAGGTGACAAACCAAGCTTCCCGGTTGCATCCCTACTTTGCTGGAACCAACCCTCGTGTCGTTCGACAGCATTTGTTATGCGCAAAAATAGGGAGCGGCTCATCCGAAACCTGTGTATGCGAAACGACTTACACATAATTAAACCTAAGAAGTACATCATTCATATTTGTTATGACGGCTGGTTTCTTACCTCCGCCTGAAAAAAGACTCACCATACACGGGGGAGGAAGCGAAGTAATCACTATAAAGCCGAGCCGCCCCTTCAACGTGACCTCGGTCGATGACCGCATGGCCTGGAACCGATCCCCGTCGACGGTTCTTTCCTCCCGCTTGCATCTCCTCCTCCTCTGCGATTGCTAAGAGAAGAGAGTCCTCATCATCAGTAAAGGATTCTTCATCACTTGAGGAACAAATGAACTGACTCATTGTGAGGTTGCCAATGGGTTGTGGGTGACCTACCTCATTAGTGCAACCCCCCAATATATACAATTGCAGGGTAGTATGAGAGAGGATGAGGACAAGTTAGGTATTTCTGGGAAGGGAAGGGAATGGGGAAGGGAATCTGTTGGAGTGCATTGCTGGGAAGGGAATAGAATCTGGGAAGGGATTCCCTTCAGGGGCTGGGAAGGGAATCCAACCCTGGGAAATGGTTGGAGATGGTCTTAGTGGTCGTCGCGGCGCTCAATCAGAGGGAGCGGCTGTAACGTCCCCTTGCCACCGATGGGATTGGAGGCGTGAGATCAAGAAAGCCAGCGGCCAATTTGGGGCAAAAGAAGAAGTTAGAGGAGGAGGAAGAGGAAACAGGCAAAAGGTAATGGATTCATTTCATTTTATGTCTACCGATACCTCCAGACAGGGTTAACCAAACCGAAACCGAAAAAACCGATGGAAAACCGAAATTGGAAATTCGAAAATATCGAGCCAAAAATCGCTTGAAAATCGTTAGAAACCGAAGAGTTTCAAAACCGAGCATTTGAACAAAAAACATTCAAAACAAATTAAAAAAAAACGAAAGCCATTCGGTTTTCTCGAAAACCCATCGGTTTTCTCGAAAAACCGGTCGGTTTTCTCGAAAAACCGATCGGCGAGTTCAACGTTTTGGGCGATCGGTTTTTTGAGCGATTTTCGTCGGTTTTTTCGAAAAATCGCTCGGTTTTCACCGGTTTTCGATCGGTTTACATCGCATAAATTTTTTCAAATTTTTTGATTTTTTTGAATTATTTTTTTTAATTGAACCGGTTTAGGATTTCGAACCGGCTCGATTCGGTCGAAAACCGCGATTTTCGAGCGGTTTTCGTCGGTTTTGCGAACCCTGCCTCCAGCGCTCCTCTTTTTAATAGTCTCTCTCTCCCCTTTACATATGGGTCCGGCCCGGGTGTTACATTACCGCCCCCATGAGAAATTGCTTGTCCCTAGCAATTGAATTACGCCAAGAACTCTAGACCTATAACTTGTATGGTTTGCTTCTGATGATTGGGATGCCACAACTATAGATGACGGTCTGGAGCTTCCCAAATTTCGTGGCTTGCTAGTTCCTGGGTCCCATGGCATCTGAAGTTCAATTGCAAGGTCTTAAGTCTGGTATTCATCCTTCACCCCATCTTCATCAAGAAGTATATTACTTGCTTTGATTGCTCGGTGAGTATTGGGAGGCTTAACACCACTCAATTCTGCCGCAGCAAGAGCAAACCGAGATTGCCTCATAGACAGACTGCATATCCACTTCCCAAGAAAAGGATCAAACCTCTCAACTTCTGAAGAAGTTTCAGTTCCATCTCCTCCAAAGAATTCAACAAACTTTCCAACACCACCATGTTTACGAAGCATTTGAGTTACTGTTAGAACCAAATCCATGGCGGTAACTCCATTCCTCAGCTTCCCTGTTAACTTGAAACCAACAAACACCAATTCCAAGGAGATGGCAGAGAAGACTAAGACTTCCAAAGGTGTTTGGGAGTCACTCAGTATAGTTGAGAGATGCACTCTAAGCTCATCTTTCTGGGAGCCAGTATAAGCAATATCAAGACCCAAGATTGCCCCAATTCGTATACTTGACTCATCCCTGCTGATATACTCATAAATAAGAGCAAGTGCAAGATCACAATCATTCTTCACACCACAAGAGACAACTCCAATACCGAGCAAAGCGCCAGCAACAACATGAGTATCATTGCTGTACAACTTATCAAGTTGGGCAAATACTGAATCGGAATCCCAGAAAATAATCATTCCCAGACTAGCATTATAAGCTATTTCCTGCAAAACCTCCTTCTCATTTTCATCTGCAGCCATCTCGTCATCAATCTCCATGCTTAAACCATGGCATGCTATGATATATACGAATTGCGGCTTCAGGAGAAAATCATCACTTGCTGTGAAAACTTGTTTCACATACTGGAACTTGTTGTCAAGCAGAAGCCAGATTCGCAAAGAACTAAAGGAACTAGTGAGGTACAATGTAACATCCCAAAATTTGGGTTTTCAAAAATTTTGGTTTTGTTTAGCTTCCCAAAAATTTTCGTTGTTTTTCTCGCGTTTATAAAGCTTGATTTTAATTTTCTAAAAGCTAAAACAATTTAATTTGATTATTCTAAACCTCAAATAAAATTTATTTAATTTTATTTGGATTCCTTGTGCTTCAAGAAGTTCTTCTGTAATTTTTGAGATTTTTCGGAGCTCGTTTGCTATTTATTGGATTTATTCGGAATCATTTTGTATTAAGCCCTTTTGTTAAAATTAATAAATTATTTGGAAAAGTTTATATAAATTTTTGCTGAAAATATTTTATTTGAGTTTACAATATCTCAAAATATTTTCTAGAATTTTTCTAGAATTTTTCGGGTATTTTTATTGCTCTAAATGATTTATTTGAATTTCGGGAATTGTTTTTATTCGAAAATTGGTTGGAAATTCCGAAAATACTTTGGGCCAAATCTTCTCTCCTCCCACCGGGCCACCCCGCCAGCCGGCCCAGCCCACGCCGCCACCCCGCCTCCCACGCCGCTGGCCGACGCCTCCGCCCACCTCCACCAAGACGGCCCGGCCGAGCGGCACCCCATCGCCACGCGCTAGCGCAAGGGGAAGCCAGCCGCCCAGATCAGATCCGACGGCCCACAGCCGGCCAGATCAATCCCAATCCGATCCGTGCACGTGAAGTGTTTGATTAAATGCCAAACCGATTCAAACACCTCCAAAACTTGATTTTTCTCGACCTGGACTCTTACCCAAACATATATAAGTGCTCCTAGACCCTCCCACGCGGCCCTAGCCACAGATCAATCATCCAAATAGACCGAGCCGCCGCGAGAAGCTCCGGACGTCGCCCAACGACGGCCGAACTTTGGAGCCGCGTCCCGGGCAGCTCGTCGACTCTTTTCGAGATCCGTCTTTTCCGTGGTGTGCCACAAGGTACCATCTGCTTGCTGTCCAAAATTCAGCCAATTTAGCCCGCGGGATCAAAAGTTACGGCCGTTTCAATCTCGAATCTTGCCGAGGTCATAACTCCCTCAATTTTTCGAGTTTGACGGTGAAATTTTTTGTGTAGACTCCTAGGGATGTCCTCTACAGGATGCACATCTTGCCCCAAGGTTTTTCCCTCTGGATTTGGCGCAGCAAATTAATTTCTCCGTTCAGACTGCGTTCGCATAGCGGCAAACTTCCTCGTATGCTCCCGCTGTTCCAGAAGGTATTTCTTCGAGCCACCTGCGTCACGGTGTGCCTCTTGGTCCCATCTAGATCTCGGTCAAATTTCGTTAAGTTCCGATCATTATTCTAGAAGTTATAGCCGTCCAAAGTTTTGATCCGAAACCCGTTAATCGTCAGTTTGTGATTAATCCGGAAGGGCGCCGCAAAATCCGCCTATACCGTTGAGATCGTCTCGCCGCGTTCTACGCAGTAGACATTTCCCCTTTGCCATCCCATCATCCGGAATTTTTTTTATATATTTAGGCCACCGTTTGCCGTCGCCGCGCGTCGCCTTTTGACGCCGGCTATTTTGGTTCGCTCCGGCCGTGTTGTCGCGTCCGGAGGATCATCTTTTACTGTTTTGGATCATACTTAAGGTTCTTTTGGTCTCCGTTTGCCGAGAAGCCCGGCGCCCGCCTTAAACCGTCGTCTTTCGGCCTAAACTGTTGCCGCCGGTTCGCGCACCGGTTAACCATCCTTGGTAGCGTTCTACCGCGGCCATGTCGTTGCACCGACGGTCGCTACCTTGTTTCATGAGTATCCTATCATTGTTGACCTCCACCGTTAACGTTCGCCGTTAACGTTTCCCTGTTAACGTTTTGCCGTTAACGTTTGTCGTTAACGCTCCACCGTTAACGTTCCTCCGTTACCTGTTGCCGTTAACGTTTCATCGTTAACGCTCCGTCGTTAACGTTTCGTCGTTAACGCTCCACCGTTAACGCTCTATCGTTAACGCTCCGTCGTTAACGTTTCATCGTTAACGATTGGCTCTCTTCGCTTCGTTGTCATCGCATGCGTGCATTCTTGCACAAACCTTAGTGCGATGCCTTCATCTGTTCTATTATCATGACGTGAGCCTAGTCTCATCATCATATCATCTTCAAGCCGAATCAAAACCCTAACCTAAGACCGGTTTGATGAACTAAGTTTATCGTGAGCCGCGTTGTTATCTTTGCAATCTTTTCCGTTGTTTCAACCGTGGTAAGACACTTGTCTTGTCTTATCCCTGAAAACCTAATCTGCCATTAATCGAGAATTCCTTCGTGGACTTGGTCGATAGACCATTGGCCATCTGTCATACCCCTGTGCCCGATCTTTTCGTCTCTCTTTTGTTTGATCGTGTCCGCTCGGTCAACAAAGTCAACTTTGAGAATCTGTTTAGTCCATCGTGAACTAACATATCCTTATGGACCCGATCTATAGATCGAGAGCCCATATGTCGCTATCTGTCCAATCAAGATAATAACTTCGGAAGAAATATTCTTCGGAATATTATTCTTTCTTTCACAGTTATTAGTCTTTCCCTTTTCGGTGTTTTGCCGAAAGCTCGTTCTCTTTTGTCAACTCTTCGATCTAATCCGTTCGAGTTCCCAAATCTCTCCCAAGCCGTTGTGCCCAATGCTGTTCGTTCTTAATTTGGAGTTTACTTGATTTGTCTTTTGAATTGGTTTGTATTTGCTTCTTCTTTAATCGTTAGACGCGTCGTCCGGAAATCGTTCGAACGAGCTGAGGATCGAGAAAGTGGAAGATCGAGGACCAAGGATCAAGGATAAAGAGTAAAAGACAGTAAAGTTTGCAAGGGCCAGGCAAGTTGTGCTTTGACCATGTTGATCCTATTTTTGAAATCTATTTTGATTTAACCTATTGCATGCTAAGTTCAAATAGAAAATACTTTATTTAAACATGGGGGATTAGATAAACACCAATCTACTGTATGACACCTTGATTATTTAAGTATGTGCCATGACCCCTTTGTCACCCTAGTTGTGGATTACTAGTTGGACATTATTAAGTTGCCAACATGGGTTTTAGAACGTTGTAGTATACTGCTTAGACCTGCTACGTGCTTATGACATGATTTTGGACAATCAAATGTTAATATTGACTTAATGATATATTGAACCTGTTTTGGAAAGGTATCATGTGATGTTGATGGCACGTGGTGCATGGTAATCAAGCGGGTTTGATAAATAGTTTTTCGACCGGGGCATGTGGCAAGAATGATCAGGTGGGCCAGTTGTGGCACTGGGGATGTTGATTTGGTTCTTCGGGTAGTCTTGCCCTGGTCACCCTAAGGACTTAACCTTGCAAGCCTTTGAACTGAGTCAAACGTACAACCACATGTCCGGAATGGGACGGACCTAGTTGATTAAGTTGCTAATAACTTACTTGTGGTACCTCGGGGTGTCAACTACACCGTTTGTGTAGATTGAAGGGGGAGCGTACCAGGGCTGCGGCATGGTACCCATCCAACGGTATGTCGGTCCCATACTTCGCCTTAGCTAAGGGAAGGGATGGTGTAGGGCAAAAACCGGAGAGGTCCACTTGTGTAGTTAGAGGCTTCCGAAAGACTTTGTTATGATCGCTCATTCGCATACTCTTGTATGGCGATTCACGGCTGACGTGGTGAGTGGATTGTATCTTGTGGGTAAAGTGTATAACCTCTGCAGAGTGTAAAACCTATTCGAATAGCCGAGTCCACGGTACTGGACAATGCTCGGGGATTACAGTCAAGGGTTAGATTTTCTTAAAAGTAAACTTGGGTTTGGAGGCAGTTTGCCTGTGGAAAAGTGATAATTGGTTAAGGATGTGGAATGGTTTACTTTTGAAACAACTGTGAAATTATTACTATTATTATCTGTTTTACCGCTTTACAATCTATTATGAATATTTGTGAATGCTGTTTATTGCAAAATAACCCCTTCAGCCTGTCATTTGGAATAAGCCATGCATATAGCTATTAGACTTGCATTCTGTGCATGACTTGCTGAGTGCTTTATGTACTCACCCCTTGCAAACAAACAATCACCAGTGAGCAAAAGTCTACATCGTCGAAGAAGAAGAAGTTCCGTGAGAAGGCGATTATCTAGGAGTCGAACCCTGTCAGTTGCCTGTGGCGTATTGATGGGATTCACCGAGGTTCTTCGTTCCGCTGCTGCTTATTTGGAGTTGAAGCCGTCAAGGCTTTACAAATGTAAGGTTGACCTTAAGGTCGTTCAATAGTTTATATTCTATAATTGTGTTATTTCTCTTTTCCGCTGTGTATGATTGTGATATTCATCTATGTTGAGACTGTGTGCACTAGCGTGATCCTGGACTAGTGCTGAATACACAGAGGGTCCGGATTTGCACATTCGGGTCCCGACATACAAGCAGGCCCTTTTGTAGTTTGCAGAGTCGACATGCTCAACTAGAAAATCAAGGTCTTCGACCTCCATTAGAAAATCCACAGCTTCAGGTTCAGCATTATGCTTCATGTGGAATGAAACAATCTGCTGCACTAGTTCCATTAGGGAATCAATTGGCATGTCAATATACTGGCGCTTCTGAAATTCTTGTGCAATTTCACCAGCCAAGTTTCTCGCGTATTCATGACCCCATGAGCCAATGTCACCTTCAGAGCCCATCATTCGGTACTTCAGGCTCTCCCTTTCTCCATCAGCGGACATTGCCAAGGCCAATACCAACAGAATGTCAGCCATATACTTCTTTAGGTCAGACTCCTGCATTATTTTTTGAGTCTCAAAACTTTTCTCAGTTGCATCAAAATCATAATCATCACTCATATCATCATTCATGTCATCACCCATATCAGATGCATTTTCAGAAATAACTTCAGTATGAATATCCTCAATCTGCTCTTGAATAAGCTCCGGTGTGTGGTCAAGCATGCCAATAGATGAATGCTCATCAGTTGCAACACCTGCACATCCTTCTTCATCTCGGGAACTCAGTGATGTGATGTCTGCCAAGGAGACAATGTTGGCATGCTAAAAGCCATTTTCATCAGGGACTGGATCTTGGGGACTGTTGGTGGGTGGAACATCATGGTCAGACTCTTGGTTCACTTCATCTGGCTGGCATTCTCTTGAACCAACATCATCTTCTGTGGAACCAAATGTCACCGAGAACTCCTTATTCATTTCCGTCATAGATCCTTCTCCTTCTTTGCCATATTCCACCGATCACCCAGTAGTGATCCGGGCTATTGCTTGGGCCGTCGATTTCATCTGCTTCGCCAAGCACTGTTGGGAAGGTACCACTCGCGCCAATATCAGATCTGTGTGTGCCAGCAACATAGCGGCGGTCGTGGTAGTGGTGGTTGCCACGACGGATGCGCCGAAGAGGGATGAGTCGACCGATAGAGGCACGGTGCGAGCGCCCGAAGCAGTAGCCCGGATCACTATTGGGCGATCGGTTATCCCCGGATTGGCTATCCAGAATCTCCTGTGTATTACCGTACTAGTCCCAGATCAGTAGCTAGTACACATAGTCAGACAGTGTTATATCATTGCCGAACAAAACGAAATTGTAATATGATAATAAAGTATCAGCCACATGGCTGTTTATTACAATAAAAGGGTCACATTACCAGAGTTCACGACAGCGGAAAATAAAAACATTAAGCGATAAAACCCATAAACTCCATAGGCGACAACGAGAAACGCGCCTAGACGTCTTGGCGATCCTCTTCGAAGTCCTCGGCAAAATACTCCTCGCCTTCAGCGGCGTCCTGATAGTTTTCTGATGATAACATGATATGTAGCACGTGAGTACCAAAGTACTCAGCAAGTCTGGGAAAGCATGCACATGTGGGGCTTTCCAAGGAAGGCTTATCACGGTTTATTTGCATAAAGTTGAGTATCATCAAACCATACGTAATATTAATTTTCACAAAGCAGGTTTTAACAATTATTTTAACAATTGAATTAATTAATTCTTTAGTGAAGGTTCTAACCACCATCACTAGAGTAAGGGCTATATCCGCCACATTTCAAAAGATTAAGTTGACCCACACATGACTCCATCCGTCATGAAATGAAAACAGGTTCCCTCTACCTGGTTGGCTCAATCCGCCAATTAATCATCCGAGGGTTCTAACCACTCCTGAATCACAAAACCTCATTTTTTTTTCAAAACCAAAACTAAAGTCTACCAGTATGAAAGCATTCTTGGCTTTGCCCTTGATTGTAGGCATGGCTATTCGAATAGTTTTAACTCTGCAGAGGTGTACAACTTTACCCACAAGACATGATATACCCTTAGTGCCATTTACAATGTATACGCCTAACCCGACTCACCCGCTGAGGTTTCACCGTTGTTAGGGTTCTATCTACCCAGTACAGAAGCCCCCTCTTGCGCCGTGTGGGGAGTACAACTTGCCTCTATCTGGCACCCACCTTCCACCAACTGGCGAGTCTAAGTTAGGTTTCTACAAATTATTTAGCCAGGTCGTACCATGTTAGACATGTGGTAGTACGGTTATGCTTAGAATGGACAGTCATAAGCGTCGGTCCTTAATTGACTTGGGGCGGTACTTGCACAATGGAAACTAGTGCTCAATCCGCACCCACCCGACATTCCAATCCGCCCAAGTCCAAATCATTTTTCCTTTTCTTTTTATTTTGGAAAAACAGTACCAAAATCTTTATAATAATTTCCAAATCATACTTTAAATCATCATTTTGGTATAATCTCACCCATGGGTCATTTTCATCAATATTGGTCCTAAGCAATTCTATCGTACTGTTTAACAAAGGTCACCATATAAGGTTAACATGGCATAGCAAAAGTCCTAGGGTTACAATTAAGCATGGATGTCAATAACAAAGGAGGTAATCGCAAATTGGATTAACTATTCATCTATATTTGACATATGGTGATAAACATAGCAATGCAAGTTTATAAAACATGTTAAAACATTTGCAAACAGAGGATCAAAATGCGTCAAGGGACTTGCCTTCAGTCGCGGCGAGGTTGTCGAACTCCTTAAGTCCGGCGGCGGGATCGGCGGATTCGACGGGATCGTCGGCTACACGTAAAACGGTGCAACAATAAATAAAATAAAATAAAGTAAAATCCAAAAATTATAAAAGTTATACTGGCAGGAAGATAATGAATTTAGATGAATTTAGGAACTTGAACGGAGTCAATCGGAGTTCGGACGGAAATGTTATGAATCGCCGAAGTTCGGAAAAATCCAAAAAATGCGAAATCGAGGAGAGCGAGTGGCGGCGACGTGGCGTCGCGGCGGCCAGCAGCGGCGCGGCAGGCGAGGGGCGGCGAGGTGGCGGCGCCACGCGATCACGCGATAGCCTCGGCGCGTGGCGGCAGCGCTGCGGAGCCCGGCGATGGCCGGCGGTAGGTGGGGGGGCACCGGTAGGTCGGCAGGGTGCTACCGGCGGCGGCAGCAGGCCAGCGACGGCATGGCAGCGACGGCGGCCACGGCAGCTCGTGCGGCAGAACAGAGAACGCCGAGTTTCTTCCAAAAATTCGTGAAATTTGCAAGGAAATTGAGAAGGGCACTACCAAATCACTGCGAGATCATCTAGATCATCACTAGTGGAGCCTAAGACTGCAAGGAATTGAACTATAACTCACCGGAGATGGAGAAATCGGCGACGAACGGCGGTTCGGCCGAAAGGACTCAAACGCAAAATTCGTTGTCGAAATTGGGTGGAACCAAAAATTGAGTGAGGGGAAATGAGCATCACAACCACACGAACACAAGGAAACAAGCGGAATGGAGATTGACCCATCGGTGAGAAAGTTATGACCAAGAACGCGACGAACACAAAGAACAACATTGCCGCGGCGGTTTCTTCAATCTCCCGGATGAACGACGAGGAGAGGCAATGTAAGATTGTGTGCATGGGAAATAGGACTCCACCACGGAGGTTTAGGAACCGGTGGTGCACGATTTGGGGAATTAACGGATGAGTTATTGCCATAAATGCCAATTTCAGATTTTGAGTAACAACGCCGTTTCCGACGAGATTTAGAACGATTCGAGTACGGGAATGAATTCTCCTTGCCGTTTCCATTCTAATGGACCCGGCCTTGATGGATTTGGAGCCCTATTAAGGAAGTTATGGCATTTAGGAAGGAAATAGCCATGGAAGGAGCTTGCTGTGCTTGCCTGGGAGCTTGCCATCGCAAGGTAGAAGGAGGGCTACAGTGCCTTGCCACATGGCAGCGTCCGATTGGTCAGAGTTAAGACAATGGCTACGCGCGCGGGAAAAATTAGGAAAAATAGGCTAAAAATCCTGGAAAAATTCCTAAGAATATTAGTGAAGATTTGGGACTCAACGGAATTGGTTTGGTTGTATTTGGATCGTTTTTGGAGTTTCTACAACTTTCGGGCGAACAGACTGCACCGGACGAAAGACGCAAGAGACAAAATAGTGGCGGAGTTTCAAAATCTTGGGAATCATTCCAAAAATCATTTCGGAATATTTGAGACTTAATAGAAGTGATTTCGGGATTTTTGGAGTATTTCAGAATATTTGAGACTTACTAGATGCTTCCAAAGGGATGGCTAGCTCCCCTGCACGCCTCCCCTAGGACAGCGGCGGCGGGGGCGGTCGGTTTGTGGCTGGGCTGCGTCGGGGTGGCAGCGGAGGCGAAGGGATCACACTTAAATATATAAATATCATACTTTTGATCGATTAAAAAAACATGTGACACAGTAATTTATTATTGAGTTTAGCCTCTCTTCAATGCAGAACACAAAAAACATAACTAAAAAATGCTTAAAAAACTACCAATACAACATTACAAAAAAAAATACTTCAATAAATATACATTATTGTTCCAACAAATACAAAATCATTGAAAAATTCTGCAACATTTTTGCATTTAGAGAAAACTCATGCAACTATTTGACTTAACTATTATAACAATCGAGATGGACTGCGATGAGGAAGAGGAGTTCAACTTGTCATTGCAACCACCACCACTACCTCCTATAGCTCAATGGGAGAGGAGGCGCTTGGCCCGAAGTTGAGATGGTGATCCCGATGAGCGCTTGAGTTGCTACGGGGAGGGAGAGTAGTGGAAGGGAATGCTAGAGAGGAGGGGCACACTACTATACAAACCCTCATCACAGACGGTTCGCAAACCACATCACAGACGGTTTTTCGACCGTTTGTATCAGACTGTCAGCGATGACTTTATAGTCATCACAGAAGGTTTTCCGACCATCTATGAACAATCTCATCACAGACGGTTCCAAACCACAACCGTCTGTAATAATAAATTTATCGCAGACTGTTCCAATAAAGAATCGTCTGTGATGATGGATATATCACGCATCGCTCGTTTGGAACCGTCATGATGATTCATATATCACAAACAGTTGAAAACTAATAGCCGTCTGTGACAAATGGTTTATCACAGACTGTTCTAGTTTGGAACCGTCTTTGATGTTGATTTTAGATTTTATACAATTTCAGTTAATTGGCTAGCCTCAGGAAATGCTAGCCATGCCTTGTAAAACAAACTACAGTGTAGCATCACCAATATATATATTATGACATACATTTCAGAAATGAACTCGATCAGGGCAAGCAATACAACATACAACGCATCCATTTTAGAAATCAACTTTGATCGCACATTACAATGTACACCGCATCCATTTCAGAAATAAACTCACATATTCGCCAATTGAATTCGGAACTACAACTGACAAATTCACACCACAAGGTTCACAAATTAATTCAAATGGAAGTCTTGCAAATTCACAACTCATCAAGCTTGGTTTGTGTGGAATTCGCTTGTTAGATTAATGACATCACGATTCAAAAAGGCACAGAGTTGTCCTTGAATACTTAGCAGGTCAGCCTGTTCCAATGCAAGTTCAGCGCATTGCCACCTCTGCCAATGGGAAGAGTAAAGTCTTCGCGTGTATAAAAAATAAATAAGTGGAAACAAATAGTTCAAGATTGACAAACCTCTAAGTCATTGGTCTTCTTTGTACCAACGAGGAGTTGCATGTTGTCGCAAACATAGAACCCACATAGGTTAGCGCCTAGTGGCTACTGGTGGCACTGCCAAAATATAAATAGATTAATTAGTTCAAAGGTTTCATTATGGACTGTCTGAAGGATTAATTATTGCGTACTAGCGGATACCGAAAAGTTATGAATATGCTTCAGCCTCGCTGTGTCCGACTTGCATGCCCCCCCGCGAGCTTTGTAGATATTGAATGACGTGTCGATTAAATTTTTAATAGGCACCAAGTCGTGGGTGCCGCCCTTTTTCTAGAATCAAGGTAAATTACCTTGTTCTTTCTTGGTATAATTATAAGTATAACCCAGTGAAACCTACACAGGTATGTTGCCATGGTCATTGAACCTAACTTCAAGCCGCGTTTAACAAGTATAGCATCTGGATGAAGCACTTACCCCGGGTTGTAGGGTAAAATTAAGAAGCTTTTGTCCCAATGAGTTAGCATTACTTTTTTCACGTAGTCATGGACGAATTGCACATCTTGGTCCATTGTTTGCTTCGACACCATGTGTGGGTCGAAGAAATCCACTGGTTCATTCCTTGCTTATGCCTCCATCATCATGTATCTACATAAATATACAAAATCAAGGATCATATATATATATATGCCATTTATCGGTACGACACGAATCTATACCATGATTGCGCACACTTACAATGTCCAGCATCTGATGAGTGAAGCGTCGAGGGCGTTGAGATTGTACAAATCGAACAAATCATTGAAGCTGACCAAGAAGTAGCCACCTGAATTCTCGTGTAAGAAATGTTGCTCCTTGAAGCGAACCGTGATACTCGATGCCCGTTCTGGCAGCGGCTTGGTGGCCTGTAACATGCACCAATCTTGCAATCTAACGCAGGCTAATGAAAGCATCGTTGGGTTCTATTTCAGTATGAAATGCTTTCCCAGCTCAAATTGCCGCACCAACCGGACAAACGAAATTTCCAACAAGCCTGAGCTGGTCTTCTTTTTTGATTTGCCCTTATCGCTGCCTCGTTGTCTACTAAATTTTGTCTTCACGGGAGACGACGTGAGCGGCTGTGGCTCATAGGACACCATAGGCAATTTGGTGGGTGTCGGGACCCCGAATTTGCAAATCCGGACCCTCTGTGTATTCAGCACTAGTCCAGGAACGCGCTAGTGCACACAGTCTGAACATCGGTATATATCACAATCATACCAATCGATACTATCAAAGTACTTTATTTAAATAATCAAAGGGTTACTCGACCTTATGGCCAAGTTACAAATATATGCCTTGCAAGGCGAAACTTATTAAAAGAGAAATAACAGCAGCGGAAAATCAAATAAACTTCGTGGCGCCATCCAGTATACCACAGGCAATCGACCGCTCGCTTCCCTAAGTAGACGGGTCCTCTTGGAACTCCTCCTCCGAACCGGCGTAGTCTCCTCTTCAAGCGGTATTGTGTTGAGGCAAGGGTGAGTACTTGGTACTCAAGAAGTCATGCACGTAATGCAAGCTAATATACTATATGCATGGCTTGGTACAAAGGAATAGCTCAGGGTATATTTGCGATGCTTGACTTTTGACAAGTAATAAAAGTAGATTCGAAAGCAGTAGAAATAAGTAAAGCATAAATAACTTTTCAAGAAGTTTAACAAACATTTTTCCCATCCTACACCATATTTCCATCACCTTCCTTGTTAAACCAACCCATCTTTTCAAAACCAAGTTATTTTCAGAAAGTCTACCCCTTGACTGTAATTCACGAGCATTGTCCAAGATCACGTGGTCTCGGCTATTCAAATTGATTCTACACTCTGCATAGTTTATGCACTTTAACCACAAGATACAGTAAAACACCACAAAGGCGAGTTCCTCAGTAATAAAGCCTTTGGAAGCCTCAAACAACACAGGTGGTCCTCTCCTAAGACGTGCTCTACACCATCCCTTCCCTTAGCCAAGGCGAAGTATGGGACCAACACACCGTTAGATGGGTACTGCCACAGCCACGATACGCTCCCGCATAATCACACAAACGGTGTAATCGACACCCTGAGGCTCCACAAGTGAGTCCTTAGCGACTTAGTCAACTAGGGCCGTCCCATTCCGACCATGTGGTTGCAAGTATGACCCAGTTCAAAGGCTTGCAAGGTTAAGTCCTTAGAGTGACCAGGGCAAGACTACCAAAACCAAATCATCACTCCCAATGCCACAACTGGCCCACTGATTACTCTTGCCACATGCCCTGGCCGAAATCAGCTTATCAAACCCCGATTGATTACCATGCACCACGTCTGTCAACATCACATGATACTTTTCCAAAACAGGTTCAATATATCATTAAGTCCATATTAGCATTTGATTGTCCAAAATCATGTCATGAGCACGTAGCGTGTCTAAGCAAAGATACTACAACGGTCTAAACCCATGTTGGCAATTTAATAATGTCCAACTAGTAAACCACAACTAGGGTGACAAAGGGTCATGGCACATACTTAGATAATCAAGGTGTCATATAGCAAATTGGTGTTATCTAACCCCATGTTTAAACAAAGTATTTTTCTAATTGAACTAGCATGCAATAGTTTAAATCAAAATAGATTTCGAAATAGGATCAACATGGTCAAAGCACAACTTGCCTTCAAAAAGTACTTGCTCTTGGTCTTGAGTTGGATCCTGAGTCAACACTTCTCCTCGAATCCTTCCTGCACTTCAACGCGTCTACTCGTAAAGCGTGCAAATAGCAAATACCCAATAAACAATAGACAAAAACATCCCAAAACTCCAAATAAAATCCATAAACAGAGAGAACATAATTTTCTGGATTTTTAGAAAGCTGGAATAAATCAAATTTGGAGTTAAAAGCATAAAAGTTATGATTATTTAAAGTTTAAATAATCAATTAAATAATATTACAGAGAAAAACTTTAGTCCAAAAATTAAATAAAATTCATATTTAGGTAGATCTCAATTTTATACAAATTTAGAAATTTGAATCACTCAAATCGGAGTTGAAGCATAAAAGTTATAAGCGTTTGAAGTTTTGAAATTCAAATCAATTATTAAACCGATTTATTAAATCATTTTCTTTTTCGAAATTAATTATTGCGTCGGCATGGACACGAAGTCGGCTCCTGATTGGGTGGCCGACGTCGGTCCATGGACTTGGTCCACGCTTGGCTCGGGTCTCACGGTGGACTCGGTCCACGGCTCCACGTGAGGCCCGACATGTGGGCCTCACGGATGACGTCATTCTTGGCGTCGGCCTGCTCTTTGGGACACTGGCGACAAGCGGGCCCCACCGTGGCGTCGGCGATGACGTCATGGTGCGGTTATTTGTCCGTGGCGCCGGGCCCCGTGTCGGCGTCTCACGCGGTGTGCGCGGCGGTCAAGCTTCCCGACGCTGCGTGGCGCAATCACGGCCGTCGATTTAAAATCCGGCGGTATGGATTGGGTCTCGGTTTCACGTTTTGGATTAACGCGGCGGATCGAGCCGTTGGATCTTGATCCAGCGGTTGAAATTAACCCTAACTCAGACGTTACCCACGCGTTACAAGCAACGTGGCCGATTATGGGCCGTTGGATCTTGATCCAACGGTCCGATCTAATCTGGGATCTTAGGGTTGGGATAGAACGTGGGCTCACCTCAACCGTTCGATTTGGATCTCGACGGTTCACCGAGCTCGGACGGCGATGGCTTCGCGGCGGCCAGGCTCACCGGGCGCGAGGATGGCGACCACGCGCGTGGCGCCGGGCGTCTCCGGCCAAGTGAGTGCACTCAACAGTGCGCTGGCCGGGTTCCGGATCCGGTCTTGGTTGCGGCGGAAGCGGCTTGCCGGCGGAATCGTCGAGGAACGCGGTGGAAGAGAGAGGCAACTACGGCGAGCTTTTGCGGCTAGGCGGCGGCTAGGGCTCAAACTTCGAGGAAAAGGTGCGCCGCGATGACAGCTTCAACGGGCGGCCTTGGGGCTTTAAATAGTGCCTCGGCGTCGCGCGCCAAGAACACACGAAACCCTAACGCACACGGCGGCCCACGGCGGAGCAGTCCGTCTCCGGGTCGGATCGGGAACGATGACGCGCGGCCGTTGGATCTCGATCCAACGGCTCGCGTCTTGACAGACTCGGTCGAGCCGGCCAGCTGGCCGGGTCCGGTCGGACTCGAACTTCGAGTCCGACTGGCTCGGTCGGATGAACAGTACTTGACCCGAGTTTGATTTTCCAGCGATTTAATATTTAAAATAATTCCTAGTAATTTATTTAATTCATTAAAAATAGCAAATGACTCAGAAAAATCCTAAAAATTCGAAAATACTTTGGATCATTTTGGACTCAAATAAAATATTTCCAACAAAATTTTATTTGCAAAATTAAATTCTTTAATTATTTCAAAATGGAATAAATTCAAATAAATTCCAATTAAATTCCGTAAAATTCCAAAATTCACCAAAGTGCCAAATCACACATGAATTTAGGACAAGTAAAATTTTGGGGTGTTACAAACCTCCCCTTAATAGAATCTCGTCCCGAGATTCAGGGCTTACTAAAGGAATAGATTTGGAAATTCTTTCTTCAAATCCTCTTCGCTCCCAAAGTCGCCGCTTTCTTTATGGTTGCTCCACCGAACTCTACAAAACGAGTTGACTTGTTTCTAGTTTCTCGATCCATTGTGTCTAGAATCCTCACTGATACTCCTTATAGGTCAAATCCTCTTGCAACTCAATTGACTCTAGCGGTGTCTGTTCCTCAGAACTTCGGAGACACTTCTTTAATCGGGACACATGGAATACATCATGTACTCCTGCTAACGATTGTGGCAACTCCGGTGATAAGCAACTTAGCCCCTGCGACTCAAAATCTTAAATGGTCAACATAACAGGGTGCAAGTTTCCCTTTGGCATGGAACCTCTTATCTCCCCTGAGAGTCGTATCTCTGAGGTAAACAAAGTCTTCTGATTCAAAACTCAAATCTCGGCGACGATTGTCAGCATAACGATTCTGTCGAGATTGGGCTATCTTCAACCTTTCCCTAATCATAGCGATCTGCTCTTGACCTCTTGAAGAATATCAGGCCCAAAGACACCACGGCGCTCGCGATCTCATTCCAATTCAATGGCGTCCGACAGTCGACCATCTGATGCCTCAAAAGGTGACATCTCAGAACTAGCCTGATAACTATTGTTGTAATGAACTTCGGCATACGGCAAACTTTTATCCCAAGAGGTAGCATAAGCCAATGCACAAGCTCTTAACATATCCTCCAGTCTGGTTGACTCTTTCTGGTCTGTCCATCCGTCTGTGGATGATAAGTCAGATCTTGAAGTTTAAACGGGTTCCCATGGCTTCATGCAACTTATTCCGTAACCTTGAGGTAAATTGGGTACCTCTGTCCGATACAATCCTCTTTGGCACTCCGTGCAAACAAACAATCACGATCATGTATAATTCTGCTAATTTATCTCCCGAGTAAGTGGTCTTCACGGGATAAAATGGGCTACTTTAGTCAAGCGATCCACTATAACCCATATGGAGTCATAACCTCCATGAGTCTTGACAAACCGGTAATGAAATCCATTCCGATTTCCTCCCACTTCCACTCGAGGTATCTTCAGCGGTTGTAGCAATCCTGCTGGTCTCGATGCATTGCCTTGACTCTACGGCATACGTCGCACAATGCAACATGCTCGCAACTTCTCGTTTCATACTCGGCCACCGTAATCTCTCCTTTAGATCCCGATACATCTTGGCGCTTCGGGGTGAATTGAGTACTTAGAGTCGTGGGCTTCTTCCAAAATCAGTTGCTTTAACTCCTTTTGTTAGGCACACAAATACGATCCTTCATCCACAACGTGCCTTGCTCATCCAACTTGAAGTCCTCTGCCTTGCCTTCCTCCTTGACGGACTTAATCCTGCGGATCTTGTCATCATCCTTCATCCTTCTCGGATCGATCCTCTAAGGTAGGCTTTACTTCTAATGCGGCCAAGAATCCGCTAGGTACTACCTCAATCTTCATCTTCCGAAAATCCTCACATAACTCATCCTCGACTTGTGGCTAGCAACGTACTCACGGTATGGCTTTTTCCGACTCGGGCGTCGGCTACTACGTTGGCCTTCAGGGATGGTAATGGATTCCAACATTATAGTCCTTGATCAACTCTAGCCATCTCCTTTGCCTCATATTCGAGATCCGAGTGGTGAATATGTACTTAAGGCTCTTATGATCCGTATACACTTCACATCTGTTTCCAATCAGATAGTGACGCCATATCTTCAAAGCATGCACTACGGCAGCTAACTCTAGGTCATGTGTCGGATAATTTTCCTCATGCGGCCTCAACTGCCTTGATGCATACGCGACGACCTTTCCATTCTGCATCAGCACACATCCAAGTCCTTGGCGCGATGCGTCACAATAAATATCGAAGCTTTGAGCAACATCCGGTAGAACTAACACCGGTGCTGATGTCAATCGCTTCTTCAGCTCCTGAAATCCTTTCTCACATTCTGGCGTCCATGCAAACTTCTTTTCCTTTTTCAGCAATTGCGTAAGAGGTTTCGCGATTGTCGAAAAGCCTTCAATGAAACGGCGGTAGTATCCTGCCATTCCAAGGAAACTCCGAATCTGGGTCACAGTCCTCGGCTGTTCCCAATGTAACACAGCTTCTACTTTGCTTGGATCTACGGCGACTCCCTCTGCAGTCATTACATGTCCAAGAAACTCCACCTTGTCCTTCCAAAAATCACACTTCTTTGAACTTGGCGAAAAGTTGCTGTTCCTCGGCTTTTCCAAAACTCGCCTTAAGTGTTCGGCATGTTCATCCTCTGTCTTGGAGTAGATTAGGATATCGTCTATGAACACGCACGACAAACTTGTCCAAATATTCCTTGAACACCTTATTCATCATATTCATGAAATAAAATTTGGCGCATTAAATCGGCCCAAAGGACATAATCAGTAAACTCGTAATGTCCATATCTTGACGAGAATGCGATCTTGGAATATCCTCGATC
Organism: Rhipidocladum racemiflorum; assembly: GCA_036346355.1. Taxonomy (NCBI): domain Eukaryota; kingdom Viridiplantae; phylum Streptophyta; class Magnoliopsida; order Poales; family Poaceae; genus Rhipidocladum; species Rhipidocladum racemiflorum. The sequence goes on from CM070589.1 coordinate 11,815,440, forward strand.
GGATCCTCAAGCGATGGTATCCCTGATCTCGAGATCAATCTTGGAGAAAACTCCGGCTCCTCTTAATCGATCAAACAAATCATCAATCCTGGGTAGCGGATACTTATTCTTCACGGTGACTTCATTGAGTGCACGGTAGTCAATGCACATCCTGAAACTCCGTCCTTCTTCTTGACAAACAAAGCGGTGCTCCCACGACGAACTCGGTCTGATAAATCCTTTCTCCATTAACTCTTCTATTTGTTTCTTCATCTCTACCAACTCCTCGGTAGACATCCGATAGGGTCTCTTTGCTATCGGTCTTTGTGCAGTACAAGCTCTATCACAAACTCTATGTCCCTGTCGCGGCATACCAGGTAGATCTTCGGGAAAAACATCGGTACTCATTCACTCTTTGGGACATCCTCTATGCCGATTGCCTTGGTAATGTTAACCATCAATCTGTCCATCTCTAACCGCAGATGGCTTGAAATTCCACTTTCTTCCCACACGGGCTCTCAATCGAGATAGTCCTTCGTCCACAATCCAATACACCCTTGTGCTTGGATAACCAATCCATTTCCAATATAACATCTAAGGTGCAGGTCTCCAAAATTATAAGGTTTGCTAGGAACTCTATTCCATCTATTAGTATTCTCACCCGGAACATCCTACTTCCGTTCGGAGTTCGGAACCAGGGTTTGAACTAAAAGCATGCACTTAAGTCTTGCAATTCTCAAGTCATTTCTAGCAGCAAAGCCTTGCGAAACAAACGAATGCGAAGCTCGAGTCAAACAAAAGCGGTTGCAGTGCTTGAGTTAACAAGTAACTTACCCTAGTCTGACGTCAGTAGCATTTTGCAGTGCATCTGCGGTGACATGGTTGACTCGGCCTCTCACCACGATGCAGGGTGTGGCTCCACAGTGCTTTGGCGTCCTAGCTGAGGTGGTTCCTAGGTTGAAGCGAAGGGGTCGCTCTGCTGTCTTCTTCGGACAAGCTGTTGGCAAAGTGTCCTGGCTCGTTCGCGATTATGTAACAGCGCCTCAACTTGTTCACTGCTTCTTGCTCGAGTAGTGTTTCTAGCGGGCCGGGAAGTGCGATAGTTACGATTGGCAGGTCTTGGTCTTTGGGGAGGGTGTCCTTGTTGCATTACGTGGTTGGAATCTGAAGAATTGATTTGGTGCAACTCTCAAAGCCGTTCCTGGCGTGATCCTTGCTTTGTTGCATCCTGCGCTTCTGTTCTCATCCGGTTCCTTGCGCTTGTCCTCAAGAATAAGTGCCTTATTCACCAACTCTTGGAAATCTGGAAAGGTGTGGGTGATCAACCCTACTTGCAATCCCGAGTTAAGTCCCTTCATAAAAGCGAGACTGCCTGGATTTATCTGTCGCTACATCCTCGGTGCGTAGCGTGCTAGCCGAGTGAACTTGTTCAGGTAGTCGACCATCGGCCGATTACCTTGCTTCAGTGCTCAACTCCTCCTTCTTAAGGTCCATGATTCCTTCAGGCACGTGATCTTGTCGGAATGCGGTGTGAACTCTTCCCAAGTGATATCTTGAGGGTTCTCTGCGTGTACGAAGTTCTCCCACCATTCGGCAATGTTCCTTCCAAGCGATGAGAAGCGTAAAGTACCTTCTCATTCCCTATGCATTGAGCTATGTGTAGCTTCCTCTCGATTGATCTTAACCAATCATCGGCCTCCAATGGATTGGCATTCCCGGAGAAAGTGGGTGGGTGAGTCCTCATGAACTCGACGACCTTGTATTACGGCGTGGTCCCTGATTAACCTGATTAGCAGTGGCCTGGCGGTGGCGTGCTGCATTTGTTGCATCATAGCATGCATCAATCGAGTCAGGCAGCAAGAAATGCTCAAATTCTGCATATCCGATGGCGGTCTTTGGTGCTCCATCATTGGGGTTTTCTGTGGCGAGAACCACTCCCATTGCTTCCAAAGTTCCCACGGGTGTTCACCATCTGTCGATTTGCTCTAGGTTTAGAGATGAGAGGGAAACAAGAATAGACAAGTAGTATGGAACTTATGCGAGCGAAAGGGTAACTTAAGGTCCAACTTTATTATTAATAACTTGGTATGGCTGCTTACAATGCCTAAGGGCCTTGCAACACATACTGCACACTCAGCAAACAAAGCAAATCCAAATCGAACTAACTCTGGAGTCTATCGCCTAAAGGGTGACTCTTTATTCTATGACTCGACTCGTGAAGGAGTCTCACTATAGAACCTATGCTCACTCATCGAAAACCTCCATCTGTCACAAGAGTGCTTTACGTAAGAACTCGGAATTTTTAAATTGTGACAAGGTAAGGGAAAATTTCAGCAAGAGACAAGAAAAGAGAGAAGGGGATAAGTCGAGATGTCATTTCTTGTCTTCACAAATTTTTAGCTTTTAGAAAATAGGTTTTATCCTCACTACGACCATTCTAACTTAGGGTTGAGCCTACAGTCAAGTATGGCTCTGATACCACCTCTGTCGGGACCCGAATTTGCAAATCCGACCCTCTGTGTATTCAGCACTAGTCGAGAACGCGCTTAGTGCACACGATCTGAACATCGGTATATATCACAATCATACCAATCGATACTATCAAAGTACTTTATTTAAATAATCAAAGGGTTACTCGACCTTATGGCCAAGTTACAAATATATGCCTTGCAAGGCGAAACTTATTAAAAGAGAAATAACGGCGGAAAATCAAATAAACTTAGTGGCGCCATCCAAAGTATACCACAGGCAACCGGTGGGCTCGCTTCCCTAAGTAGACGGGTCCTCTTGGAACTCCTCCTCCTAAATGGCGTAGTCTCCTCTTCAACTGGTATTGTGTTGAGGCAAGGGTGAGTACTTGGTACTCGACAAGTCATGCACCTGAGAATGCAAGCTAATATACTATATGCATGGCTTGGTACAAAGGAATAGCTCAGGGAGTATATTTGCGATTACACGACTTTTGACAAGTAATAAAAGTAGATTCGAAGCGGTAGAAATAAGTAAAGCATAAATAACTTTTCAAGAAGTTTAACAAACATTTTTCCCATCCTACACCATATTTCCATCACCTTCCTTGTTAAACCAACCCATCTTTTTCAAAACCAAGTTATTTTCGAAAGTCTACCCCTTGACTGTAATTCCCGAGCATTGTCCAAAGATCTGTGGACTCGGCTATTCAAATAGATTCTACACTCTGCAGAGGTTATGCACTTTACCCACAAGATACAGTCAAACACCACAAAGGCGAGTTCAGTAACAAAGCCTTTCTAAGCCTCAAACAACACAGGTGGTCCTCTCCGATGCGTGCTCTACACCATCCCTTCCCTTAGCCAAGGCGAAGTATGGGACCAACACACCGTTAGATGGGTACCGGCCACGACCACGATACGCTCCGTACAATCACACAAGCGGTGTAATCGACACCCTGAGGCTCCACAAGTGAGTCCTTAGCGACTTAGTCAACTAGGGCCGTCCCATTCCGACCATGTGGTTGCAAGTATGACCAGTTCAAAGGCTTGCAAGGTTAAGTCCTTAGAGTGACCAGGCAAGACTACCCGAAAAACCAAATCATCACTCCCAATGCCACAACTGCCCACCTGATTACTCTTGCCACATGCCCCGGCCGAAATTTTATCAAACCCGATTGATTACCATGCACCACGTCAGTCAACATCACATGATACTTTTCCAAAAGCAGGTTCAATATATCATTAAGTCCATATTAGCATTTGATTGTCCAAAATCATGTCATGAGCACGTAGCGGTCTAAGCGACATACTACAGCAGTCTAAACCCATGTTGGCAATTTAATAATGTCCAACTAGTAAACCACAACTAGGGTGACAAAGGGTCATGGCACATACTTAGATAATCAAGGTGTCATATAGCAAATTGGTGTTATCTAACCCCCATGTTTAAACAAAGTATTTTTCTAATTGAACTAGCATGCAATAGTTTAAATCAAAATAGATTTCGAAATAGGATCAACATGGTCAAAGCACAACTTGCCTTCAAAAAGTACTTGCTCTTGGTCTTGAGTTGGATCCTGAGTCAACACTTCTCCCTCGAATCCTTCCGGCACTTCAACGTCTACTCGTAAAGCGTGCAAATAGCAAATACCCAATAAACAATAGACAAAAACATCCCAAAACTCCAAATAAAATCCATAAACAGAGAGAACATAATTTTCTGGATTTTTAGAAACTGGAATCGTCAAATTTGGAGTTAAAATGCAAAAGTTATGATTATTTAAAGTTTAAATAATCAATTAAATAATATTACAGAGAAAAACTTTAGTCCAAAAATTAAATAAAATTCATATTTAGGTAGATCTCAATTTTATACAAATTTAGAAATTTGAATCACTCAAATCGGAGTTGAAACGCAAAAGTTATAAGCGTTTGAAGTTTTGAAATTCAAATCAATTATTAAACCGATTTATTAAATCATTTTCTTTTTCGGAAATTAATTATTGCGTCGGCATGGACACGAGTCAGCTCTGATTGGCTGGTGACGTCGGTAGGTCCATGGACTTGGTCCACGCTTGGCTCGGGTCTCACGGTGGACTCGGCCCACGGCTCCACGTGAGGCGACATGTGGGCCTGGGATGACGTCATTGCCGACGTGACACCGCTGGGACAGTGTGGCGACAAGCGGTTTCACCGTGGCGTCGGCGATGACGTCATGGTGCGGTTTTGTCCGTGGCCGACGCCGGGCCCGCGTGTCGGCGTCTCACGCTGCTGGCGTGCCGATCGCGCGATCAAGCTTCCCGACGCGCGTGGCGCCAATCACGGCCGTCGATTTAAAATCCGGCGGTATGGATTGGAGTCTCGGTTTCACGCTTTGGATTAACGCGGATCTGAGCCGTTGGATCTTGATCCAGCGGTTGAAATTAACCTAACTCAGATCGTTACCCACGTTACAAGCAGCGTGGCGATTGTGGGCCGTTGGATCTTGATCCAACGGTCCCGATCTAATCTGGGATCTTAGGGTTGCGATAGAACGTGGGCTCACCTCAACCGTCCGATTTGGATCCGACGGTTCACCGAGCTCGGGACGGCGATGGCTTTGCGGCGGCGCGGGCTCACCGGCGCTGAGGATGACGACCACGGCAGCGGCGCTTCGGGGCGTCTCCGGCCAAGTGAGTGCACTCAGCAGTGCGCTGGCCGGGGTTCGGATCCGGTCTTGGTTGCGGCGGAAACGGCTTGCCGGCGGCGGAATCGTCAGAGGAACGCGGTGGAAGAGAGAGGCAACTACGGCGAGCTTTTGCGGCTAGACGGCGGCGGCTAGGGCTCTGAAACTCGAGGGAAAAGGTGCGCACGGTACAGAGCTTCAACGGGGCGGCCTTGGGGCTTTAAATAGTGCCTCGACGTGCGCGCAACACACGAAACCCTAACGCACACGGCGGCCCACGGCGGAGCAGTCCGTCTCCGGGTCGGATCGGGAACGATGACGCGCAGCCGTTGGATCTCGATCCAACGGCTCGCGTGCGAACGGGCTCGGTCGAGGCGGCTTGGCCGGGTCCGGGTCGGACTCGAACTCGAGTCTGACTCGGGCTCGGTCGGATGAACAGTACTTGACCCGAGTTTGATTTTCCAGCGATTTAATATTTAAAATAATTCCTAGTAATTTATTTAATTCATTAAAAATAGCAAATGACTCAGAAAAATCCCAGAAAAATTCTGGAAAATACTTTGGATCATTTTGGACTCAAATAAAATATTTCCAACAAAATTTTATTTGCAAAATTAAATTCTTTAATTATTTCAAAATGGAATAAATTCAAATAAATTCCAATTAAATTCCAGAAAATTCCAAAAATTCACCAAAGTGCCAAATCACACATGAATTTAGGACAAGTAAAATTTTGGGGTGTTACAAACCTCCCCCCCTTAATAGAATCTCGTCCCCGAGATTCAGGGCTTACTAAAGGAATAGATTTGGAAATTCTTTCTTCAAATCCTCTTCACTCCCAAGTCGCCGCTTTCTTTATGGTTGCTCCAATCGAACTCTACAAAACGAAGTTGACTTGTTTCTAGTTTCTCGATCCATTGTGTCTAGAATCCTCACGGGATACTCCTTATAGGTCAAATCCTCTTGCAACTCAATTGACTCTAGCGGTGTCTGTTCTCAGAACTCGGAGACACTTCTTTAATCGGGACACATGGAATACATCATGTACTCCTGCTAACGATCGTGGCAACTCCGGTGATAAGCAACCGCCCTGCGACTCAAAATCTTAAATGGTCCAACATAACGGGTGCAAGTTTCCCTTTGGCATGGAACCTCTTATCTCCCGAGAGGCGTAACTCTGAGGTATACAAAGTCTTCGATTCAAAACTCAAATCTCGCGACGATTGTCAAGATAACTCTTACTGCCGAGATTGGGCTATCTTCAACCTTTCCCTAATCATAGCGATCTCGCTCTTCACCTCTTGAAGAATATCAGGCCCAAAGACACGGCGCTCGCCGGTCTCATTCCAATTCAATGGCGTCCGACAGGTCGACCATACAAAGGCCTCAAAAGGTGACATCTGTAAACTAGCCTGATAACTATTGTTGTAACTGAACTCGGCATACGGCAAACTTTTATCCCAAGAGGTAGCATAAGCCAATGCACAAGCTCTTAACATATCCTCCAGAATCTGGTTGACTCTTTCGGTCTGTCCATCCGTCTGTGGATGATAAGCTGTACTGAAGTTTAAACGGGTTCCCATGGCTTCATGCAACTTATTCCAGAACCTTGAGGTAAATTGGGTACCTCTGTCCGATACAATCCTCTTTGGCACTCCGTGCAAACAAACAATCCTGATCATGTATAATTCTGCTAATTTATCTCCCGAGTAAGTGGTCTTCACGGGGATAAAATGGGCTACTTTAGTCAAGCGATCCACTATAACCCATATGGAGTCATAACCTCCTTGAGTCTTCGCAAACCGTGTAATGAAATCCATTCCGATTTCCTCCCACTTCCACTCGTATCTTCACGGTTGTAGCAACTCCTGCTGGTCTCGATGCATTGCCTTGACTCTCGGCATACGTCGCACAATGCAACATGCTCGGCAACTTCGTTTCATACTCGCCACCGTAATCTCTCCTTTAGATCCCGATACATCTTGGCGCTTCCAGGGTGAATTGAGTACTTAGAGTCGTGGGCTTCTTCCAAAATCGCTTGCTTTAACTCCTTTTGTTAGGCACACAAATACGATCCTTCATCCACAACGTGCCTTGCTCATCCAACTTGAAGTCCTCTGCCTTGCCTTCCTCCTTGACGGACTTAATCCTGCGGATCTTGTCATCATCCTTCTCCTTCCTTCTCGGATCTGATCCTCTAAGGTAGGCTTTACTTCTAATGCGGCCAAGAATCCGCTAGGTACTACCTCAATCTTCATCTTCAAAATCCTCACATAACTCATCCTCGACTTGTGGCTAGCAACGCGTACTCACGGTATGGCTTTTCCGACTCGTGGCGTCGGCTACTCGTTGGCCTTCCCGGATGGTAATGGATTCCAACATTATAGTCCTTGATCAACTCTAGCCATCTCCTTTGCCTCATATTCAGATCCGATCGTGAATATGTACTTAAGGCTCTTATGATCCGTATACACTTCACATCTGTTTCCAATCGATAGTGACGCCATATCTTCAAAGCATGCACTACGGCAGCCTAACTCTAGGTCATGTGTCGGATAATTTTCCTCATGCGGCCTCAATCGCCTTGATGCATACGCGATTTACCTTTCCATTCTCGCACCAAAGACACATCCAAGTCCTTGGCGCGATCGTCACAATAAATATCGAAGCTTTGAGCAACATCCTAGAGAACTAACACCGGTCTTGATGTCAATCGCTTCTTGACTCCTGAAATCCTTTCTCACATTCTCGGGCGTCCATGCAAACTTCTTTTCCTTTTTCAGCAATTGCGTAAGAGGTTTCGCGATTGTCGAAAAGCCTTCAATGAAACGGCGGTAGTATCCTGCCATTCCAAGGAAACTCGAATCAAGGTCACAGTCCTCATTTGCTCCCAATGTAACACAGCCTTCTACTTTGCTTGGATCTACTGGCGACTCCCTCTGCAGTCATTACATGTCCAAGAAACTCCACCTTGTCCTTCCAAAAATCACACTTGCTGAACTTGGCGAAAAGTTGTTTGTTCCTCGGCTTTTCCAAAACTCGCCTTAAGTGTTCGGCATGTTCATCATCTGACTTGGAGTATATAAGGATATCGTCTATGAACACGACGACAAACTTGTCCAAATATTCCTTGAACACCTTATTCATCATATTCATGAAATAAATTTGGCGCATTAAATCGTGATGACGTCATGGTGCGGTTTATTTGCCCCGCCTTGACGGGCCCGTGTCGGTCTCTCACGCTGGTCTTGGCCGACCGCGGCGGTCAAGCTTCCCGACGCGTGGCGCAATCACGGCCGTCGAGTTAGAATCCGACGGTCGGGATTGGGTCTCGGTTTCACGTTTGGGATTAACGCGGCGGATCGGGGCCGTTGGAGCTTGATCCAACGGTGAAATTAACCCTAACGTGCGTTACCCACGTTACAAGCAACGTGGCCGATTATGGGCCGTTGGATCTTGATCCAACGGTCCCGATCTAATCTGGGATCTTAGGGTTGGGATAGAACGTGGGCTCACCTCAACCGTCCGATTTGGATCTGACGGTTCACCGAGCTTCGACGGCGATGGCCAGCGGGCGCGGGCTCACCGGCCAGGAGATGGCGACCACGGCGGCGCGCCGGGCGTCTCCGGCCAAGTGAGTGCACTCAACAAAGTGCGCTGGCCGGGGTTCCGGATCCGGTCTTGGTTCGGCGGAAAGCGGCTTGCCGGCGGCGGAATCGCCGAGGAACGCGGTGGAAGAGAGAGGCAACTACGGCGAGCTTTTGCGGCTAGACGGCGCGCTAGGGCTCAAACTCGAGGAAAAGGTGCGCCGCAGTCTGAGCTTCAACGGGCGGCCTTGGGGCTTTAAATAGTGCCTCGATGTGCGCGCAACACACGAAACCCTAACGCACACGGCGGCCCACGGCGGAGCAGTCCGTCTCCGGGTCGGATCGGGAACGATGACGCGCAGCCGTTGGATCTCCATCCAACGGCTCGCGTCGAACGAAGCTCGGTCGAGCGGCCACGCGGCCGGTCGGTCGGACTCGAACTCGAGTCGACTCTGGCTCGATCGGATGAACACGATTACTTGACCGAGTTTGATTTTCCAATGATTTAATATTTAAAATAATTCCTAGTAATTTATTTAATTCATTAAAAATAGCAAATGACTCAGAAAAATCCCAGAAAAATTCTGGAAAATACTTTGGATCATTTTGGACTCAAATAAAATATTTCCAACAAAATTTTATTTGCAAAATTAAATTCTTTAATTATTTCAAAATGGAATAAATTCAAATAAATTCCAATTAAATCCAAATAAATTCTAGAAAATTCCAAAAATTCACCAAAGTGCCAAATCACACATGAATTTAGGACAAGTAAAATTTTGGGGTGTTACAGTGGGCTCTGTTGGTGCTAGCATCTGATCCGGTGCACCATGTGGCTCCGATATTGCTTGTATCGTTGGTGTTGCTTGGCGGGCATTGAAGGAGATGGACTTCTTTGGCCATTGGATGAATGTGTTGATGGCATCCCCTATTGTCACGATCTCGTCATGTGGAGGCATCTCCAACGTGATGACCACTATATCACAGATGGTTCAATCAATGAACTGTCTGTGATGACTTGAGACACCAACAAAAAACAAGCATATTTATAATTATGATTAATTGTAATACATGCATCTCATCAATTATAATACGTACATGCATCTGATCATTAATTATAATATAGACATATGTACATCCCATTACTTATAACATGAACATTTGATTACAAGTACACATACACTTGAAATATAAATAAGGATCTCATCATTAATCCACTTGCTTATTATTTTGTACAAAAATTAACCCTTCACGATGATCAACGCGTGTGTAGCTAGCTTCCTTAGGTTGTTATTCTTGGACCATGATGCCAATACCAATAGGAGGCAACTCATCGAACTGATTGTATTCTTCCTCATCTACCACATTCTCGACTCCGACAATCCTCCTTTTTCCCTGACGAACCACGTGGCGCTTCTTGTTTAATGGGTCGGTTACATAGAAGACTTGAAAAACTTGGTTAGCAAGAACAAACGGTTCATCTTGGTATCCGACACGTTCAAGGTCCACAATAGTGACACCGTACTTGTCAACCTTCACTTGATGCAGGTGAAACCAATGGCACCGAAATCGGGGGATCTTGAATAGTATGTAGTCAAGCTCCCAAATTTCCTCAATGAACTCATAGTACGACCTCCTCGTCGACCCAGCAGTATTAAGCACATCTATGCGAACACCGCTGTTCTGGTTTGTGCTCTTCATGTCCCGATCTCTCGTGTCAAATGTGTACCCATTTATGTCGTATCCTTTCCATGTTACAACCATAAATGCTGGTCCTTTTGCCAACCATATCAGCGGATCTTCGGCCAAGCTTCCGATGATGGGTTGTCGCTCCTTCAGCCATATGTTGAATTGAAGGTTATGTTGTCTGATGATCCAGGACTCCAACCGCGATGGATTCTCTTGTCGTAGCCAATTCTTGTGCTCGTAGATATACGGGGCCACAATAGCCATGTGTTGCAAGACCGTAAAATGGGTTTTAGCGCACGTAGCTGGATCAGGCGTGATTGATTTTCTTCCGATGGTGCCGACACCCTGGAGCCTTTCCTCATGGCGGGATCAAGGCACACCTATCGGCTCGACCTGTGCCATGTAATCCACGCAAAACTCGATGACCTCTTTGGTTGCATAACCTTCGACAATGCTACCCTCCGGTCGAGATCGATTCCATACGTAAGACTTGAGAATTCCCATGTACCTCTCAAACGGGTACATGCTACGTAGGAACACGGGCCCACACAACTTTATCTCCCTCACTAGGTGAATAATGAGATGGACCATGATATCGAAAAATGACGGAGGGAAATACATCTCAAGATTACATATGGTCATTACCACCTCGGCCTGCAGAGCATCTAGTCCTTCGGGATCGATGACCTTCTAAGCAATTGTGTTAAAGAAATAACGCAACCTTGTGATTGTCTCTGGACCTTGGTCGGTAAGACTTATAATTGCCACAGGGAGCATCTGTGTCATAAGCACATGGCAATCATGAGACTTCATGCCATTTAAACTCAAGTCTTGCATTGAAACAAGTCTCTTCATATTGGACGAATAACCAGACGGAACTTTAACACCATGCAAGCACTGGCACAGTTCAGTTCTCTCGGCCTTGGACAAAGTGTAGCAAGCAGGTTCGCAATAAGTTCGGCCTTTATCGATCTCTTTCGGTGCTAACTCAGTTCGATGCCCATATCAACCAAGTCAAGCCGTGAGTTGATACCGCCTTTGTTTTGCTCTTAATGTTCAAGAAGAGACCAATCAAGCTATCACATACATTCTTCTCTACATGCATCATGTTGATGCAGTCTTAGAACTTGTAGGTGCTCCCAATAAGGTAGGTACGAAAATATTGATATCTTCTTCCACTTACTCTTCTCACGGATCCTCGATTTATGTCACTTTCTAAGTGCAACATCTAAGTTCTTAACCATATCATGAATATATGTATCACTTAAAGGCTTTGGAGCTAAACCATTTTCAGCCGTTTCGTCAAATTGTTTCTTCATTTTGCGGTATGAGTGATTCCTCCGAAGGAATCTACGGTGGCACATGTCAACGATTTTGCGCGAATGATTCAGCCACACACTCTCGGTATCATGCAAGCAGTGAGTACAAGCTTTGGCTCCTTTTGTACTCTGCCCCGATAGGTTAGCAATGGTAAGATAATCATTTATGGTGCAGAACAACATGTAGTGCAAAGTGAAGTGCTTGTATTTGTGAGCATCCCATACCTGTACCCCAGGAGCCCACAACGTGTTCAGATCTTCCACCAATGGTGCTAGGTACACATCAATATCGTTTCCAGGTTGCTTTGGGCCTTGGATGAGTATAGACAAAAAAAATGTACTTTCGCTTCATAGACAACCAAGGAGGAAGATTGTGTATACAAAGATTCACAGGCCAAGTGCTATGACAGCTGCTCATGTTGCCGAAAGGATTCATTCTGTCTGTACTCAATTCGAACCTTATATTTCTCGGATCCGATGTGAATTCTTCAAACCTCCTATCGATGTTTCTCCACTGGGTGGAATCAGCAGGGTGCCTTATCATTCCATCATTCTTGCGCTCATCCGAGTGCCATCGAAGCAGTTTTGCCTCTTTTGGGTTCGAAAAAAAATGTTTCAGATGGGGGATTATAGGCAGATACCACACCACCTTAGCAGGAGGTCCTTTATTCACCTCGATGCACTCGTCGTCATCATCTGATCTATCTTTACACTTGTACCTGGATGCGTTGCATACCGGACATACATGCAAGTTTGCATACTCTTTGCGGTAGAGGATACAATCGTTCGGACATGCAGCTATTCTTTCTACTTCTAATCCTAAGGGACAAAGAACCTTCTTGGCTTTATAGGTGGTTGTAGGCAACTCGTTTCCCTCTGGAAGCATGTCCACTAACAGGCCCAACAGCGCCGTGAATCTCTTGTTGGACCAATCGTTGCTTGCCTTTAATTTCAGCAGTTCCAGCACAGATGACAACCTTGTATATTTGGACTTGTAGCCCGGGAACAAAGGTTTCTCTGAGTCATCCATCAAACCCCAGAATTTTACATACTCTTGCTCATCACGGTTTCCTTCTGTATCCCATAGCATCTGATCCAGATTGTCATCGTGAGAAATATCCTTATCGAAAGTACAATCGATATCATCAGTGTATTATTGACTTCACGATGATGCATTGACTAATTGATGCATGCATAATCTGCTCTTCACCTTGACTGGTCCAACATGAATACCACCTTTTGAAACCTCGTAGAATCAAGTGTGCTTCAATTTGCGTTGTGTTTCGAAATATCCTTATATTCTCACAGTCAATGCATGAACAAGACATAAATTTCACCCCTTGTTCAACATATCTTCCTCTCAGTAGCTCTTCTAAAAGCGGAGACGCCATTAATGTACTCGGCGCTTACGGTTCTCGGCGTACATCCACTTGATCCATCTACACTACGTATATAACAATATGTCTTAAATAATGAATGAATTTAAGTACACTTGGAGTGCACTTAAATAATGACAAAAAACAAATGGATTCTCTTTACAAAGCTAACCAGCTATATATAACCTACAGATTAACCTCAGTACCCTCAGAGAACAAATGGATCTACACCAAGCTAGCTATATCAAAACCATCTTCTCCCTCTTTAATTCACAGAGAAAAAATATTAATGGGTCTACACCAAACTAGATCTAAAAACCATCATTTACAGCTTAACCAAGCTATATCATAAATAAAATGCAAACTTGAACTAATAACTAACCTTAGATCGCCTCTCAATCGCCGCAACCTCAAAAATATCTTGGAAATCCTAAAAATACAGAGGAGGGCGATTGGGCCGGGCGCAACACTTATGTAGGCACATTACAGACGGTTTTATACTTGAATAGTTTGTGAAGAGTTCCTTATCACAGACTGTTAGAATAACCAACCGTCCGTGAAAAGGCTCTCCTACATCACAAACAGTGTTTAAATCAATCCGTCTGTGATGTGAACCACATCACAGATGGTTTGTATTAAAAATCGTCTGTGACAAGGCTCCCCTACATCACAGACTGTTTTCAATACAAACCGTCTGTGATGTGGGCACACCACAGACGATTTGTATTTAAAATCGTCTGTGATGTAGGTCACCTTCCTCATTTCCCGGGGGCATAGAAAACGCTACCGACGTGCCTTTATGGAAGAGTACTCGATCCCAGCCCACTCTGGACACAAAAAAATGCTAATTCCTTTAATTCCCACGCGCCTTTCCACTCCGAACTCTTCGTCTTCATCACAATCCTCTGTTCATCTATATATATGGAAACATGTCTTCACAGTACTGTATACACCTGTATTCATGGAATCTCCAGGAAGCTCCTCCTCCACCGTTCCATCCCCGCCACCGCCACGCTGCGCCGCGGTCAGATGCAATTGCGATCCTCCAAGATAGCTCCCTGCAATGCCCAAAATGCCAAGCAAAGCGCCCGAGGGAGGACTTGGAGGAGGACGAGGAGGAGGAGGACTTGGAGCCCGACTTCGTCCGATGGGGGAGCTCATCGGATGACAGTGACTCCTCCCCCACCGCATTGGACGACGACGACGACAATGACGACGATGACCGCAGCCCCCCGTGGAGCGACGATGACGAGTACTGTTGGGACCCGAATTTGCAAATCCGGACCCTCTGTGTATTCAGCACTAGTCCAGGAACACGCTAGTGCACATACGCCTCAACATTGGTAAATATCACAATCATACTCAATGAAATAATAACGTACTTAATTAGCTAATCAAACTGGTTGCTCGACCTTAAGGTCAAGTTACAAATATATGCCACACAGGGCAAAAACTTAATAAGAGAGAAATAACAGCAGCGGAAAATAAGATAACTTCGTGGCGCCATCCAGTATACCACAGACAACTGACAGCTAGACGGTTCCTCTTGGATCTCCTCCTCCAAAGCTGGTGTAGATTCTTCTTCAACTGGTGTTGTATTGTGGCAAGGGTGAGTACTTGGTACTCAGCAAGTCATGCACAGAATGCAAACTAATATACTACATGCATGGCTTAGTACAAGGAGTAGCTCAGGGTATAATTGAAGTAAAACAGCATTTGACAAGTAACATAAGTAGATTCGAAAGCAGTAAAAACAAGTATAAGATCAATAACTTTTTCAGGAGTTAAAAAAACATCTTTCCCATTCCTAATCCACATTTCCATCAACGTCATTATTAAACCAGGCCAAACCATTCAAGTCTAAGTTATTTTCAAGAAAGTCTAACCCTTGACTGTAATTCCCGAGCGATGTCCAATGCCGCGGACACGGCTATTTGAATAGATTTTACACTCTGCAGAGGTTATGCACTTTACCCACAAGATACAGCCAAACACCACAAAGGCGAGTGTCCATAACAAAGTCTTTCGGAAACTTCTAACAGCACAAGTGGGCCTCCCCGGTTATAGCACACTAACCCTTCCCTTAGCGAAGGCAAAGTTTAGGCCAATCAACCGTTAGATGGGTACCTGGCTGCAGCCCCGGTACGCTCCCCCATACAACTACACAAAAGGTATAGTTGACACCCCGAGGTCCCACATGTACGTTATTAGCAACTTAATCAACTAGGTCCGTCCCATTACAGACATGTGGTTGCACGTTTGACTCAGTTCAAAGGCTTGCAAGGTTAAGTCCTTAGGGTGACCAGGGCAAGACTACCCGAAGAACCAAATCAACGTTCCCGGTGCCACAACTGGCCCAACCGATCATTCTTGCCACATGCCCCGGTTAAAAGCTATTTATCAAGCCCCGGTTGATTACCATGCACCACGTGCCATCAACAATCATAACATATGATACTTCTTTCGAAAACAGGTGCAATATCTCATTAAGTCAATATTAGCATTTGATTGTCCAAAGCACTTCACGTGGCAAGGCTAAGCATACTACGTCAGTCTAACTACCCATGTTGGCAATTTTAATAATATCCAACTAAGAATCCACAACTAGGGTGACAAGGGGTCATGGCCCATATTTAATTAACCAAGGTGTCATACACCAATTTGGCATTTATCTAATTTCTCATAACTAAATAAAGCATTTTTCTAATTTAAACAAGCATGCAATAATTTAAACCAAATTAATTTGGAAATGGGATCAACATGGTCAAAGCACAACTTGCCTTCAAAGAGTGTTTGTTCTTGGTCTTGAGCTGGCTCCTGGTTCAACACTTCACCTTCTAAGCCTTCGGGCACTTCAACGTCTACTCGTAACGCGTGCAAATAGCAATCAATAAATAAAACAGTACACAAGAGTGTTCAAAAGTTCAAATAAACTTCATAAACAGAGATATCACATTTTTATAAATTTTCAGAAACTGGAATCGTCCGAATCGGAGTTAAAATGTAAAAGTTACAAGCGTTTAAAGTTTAAAGAAAACATTAATTAAATATAAACAGAGAAATATTCGTAATCAAAAATTAATTAAACTTCATATTTGAGTAGGTCTCATTTTTATAAAAATTTAGAAATTTGAATCACTCAAATCGGAGTTGAAACGCAAAAGTTATAAGCGTTTGAAGTTTGAATCTATATTTGAAATCAATAAACCGAATTAAATAAATAATTTCTTTTTCGGAAAAAAATTTATTGCGTCAACACGACACGTGGACCAATCGGGAGCCGCCACGTCACCTCGGGTCCATGGACCCGGCGCACGGCGCAGCTTGGTCCACCGTGGACTCGGCCTACGGCGCACGTGACAGTGACACGCGGGACCCACACTGACGTCAGCGGTGACGTCAGCACGGCTCGGCCGAGGACGGCTGACACGCGGGCCCCACCGTGACGTCAGCGGTGACGTTATGGTGCGGTTGGGTATCGGCCCGACCGACACGGGCCCCCACGCCGGCGTCCGCAGCGTGGCGTCAGCGGCGACCTCGGTCGACCGCGCTGACCGCGACGGTCCAAGTTCTGGACACGCGGCACGATTTGGGCCTTTGATTTGAAAATCAATGGTCCAGATTAGATCCAACCTCACACGTTGAAAACTACTCGGTTGATCTGGACCGTTCGATCTTGATCGAACGGTCAAGATCTAATCTAACGCTATAACGTGGGTTAACCCTAGCCGTACGATCTAGATCTAACGGCTGAGATCTATCCATGCACGGTGCAGTTACAGCTACGTGGCACAATCTAAACCGTTGGATCTAGATCCAACAGTTGGAAACAGATCTGAAACTAAAACGTGGAAATTTACCCGGGGAGGACGTGGACGACTCTGGGCCCTCGGATCTTGATCGGACGGTTGGTGGAGCTCGGCGGCAGCGATGGTGTCTTGGCGGCGCTTGCAGACCGGAGACGAGGACGACGACCACGGCAACGGCGTTGCGGGGTCCTCCGGCGAAGTGGATGGTACTCTCCGACGCGGCTTGTCCTTGTGGTTCCGGATCCGACTCAGCGGTGGAGGGCGATGGATCGGCGGAATCGGCGATTAACCGTGGCGGAAACCTAACGCAACTTCTGGCGGCGATTGCGGCGCAACCACGGCGGCTTGAGCTCCGTGAGTTAGGGCTATGGGTGCGCAAGGAAACGGAGAACACGATGGCGGCGGCGGCGCATTAAATAGGCCCCTCGGCGTCCGTGAAAATCGCAGAAACCGAGGTCCACACGGCTATGGCGGCGGAATCCGAAATGGATTCGGATTGGGTGACGTGGCTCAACGTGAGCCGTTGGATCTAGATCCAACGGGCACGGGGTTTGGGCTCGGTCCGGCTCGGTGACTTGGCTGGCTCGGTCGCAGTCGGGCTCGGGTGACGTGGCGCGATCGTGGCCGTTGGATCTTGATCCAACGGTCACATGGTTTAGGTTAGGTTGGACTCGGGTCGGACTCGAGTCTGACTCAGGTTTGGGCTCGGTCGAATGAACAGTAAAACCCGGTTTGGCATTTTCCAGCGATTAAAAAATCAAATTAATTCCCAGAAATTCATTTAATTCATTAAAAATAGCAAAACACTCAGAAAAATTCCAGAAAAATTCTAGAAAATATTTTGGAACATTTTGGACTCAAATAAAATATTTCCAACAAAATTTTATTTGCAAAGTTAAATTCTTTAATTATTTGAAAAGGGAATAAATCCAAACAAATTCCAAATAAATTCAAATAAGTCCCAGAAAATTCCAAAAATTCACAAAAGTGTCAAATCTTATTTAAATTCATGAAAAGCAAAAATTTGGGGTGTTACAAGTACTGGCGGCTGTGATCGAGCCACCAAATAAATATTAATGTTTATTAATATATAAACTATGTATAGCTTTTCTTTCTTGACTGTGCTGTCTTCAGTCTTTCCCGGATCATGGCGATCTGCTCTTCAGCTTCTTGTAGTATGTCCAGCCCAAAGACACGGCGTTCACCTGTCTCATTCCAGTTCAACGGTGTTCGACAAGGTCGACCATATAATGCCTCAAATGGTGACATTTGCAAACTTGCTTGATAGCTATTGTTGTAGTTGAACTCAGCATACGGCAGACTTTATCCCAAGAGGTAGCATAAGCCAATGCACACGCTCTTAACATATCCTCCAATATCTGATTAACTCTTTCGGTCTGCCCATCTGTCTGCGGGTGATAAGCTGTACTGAAGTTCAGACGGGTTCCCATGGCTTCATGCAGCTTATTCCAGAACCTCGAGGTAAACTGGGTACCTCTGTCCGATACAATCTTCTTCGGCACTCCGTGCAAACAGACGATCCTGGTCATTTACAATTCTGCTAACTTATCCCCGGAGTAAGTGGTCTTTACCGGGATAAAATGGGCGACCTTAGTCAAGCGGTCCACTATGACCCATATGGAGTCATATCCTCCTTGAGTCTTGGGTAAACCGGTAAAGAAGTCCATTCCGATTTCCTCCCATTTCCACTCAGGTATCTTCAACGGCTGTAGCAATCCTGCTGGTCTTTGATGCATTGCCTTGACTCTCTGGCATATGTCGCACAACGCAACATGCTCGGCAACTTCACGCTTCATGCTCGGCCACCAGAATCTTCCTTCAAATCCTGATACATCTTGGCACTTCCTGGATGAATTGAGTACTTGGAGTCATGGTCTTCCGCAAGGATCAACTGCTTCAGCTCCTTCTTGTTTGGCACACAGATTCGATCCTGCATCCATAACGTGCCTTGCTCGTCCAGTCTGAAGTCTTTTGCCTTGCCTTCATCCATCTTGGACTTAATCCTGCGGATCTTGTCATCATCCTTCTGTCCTTCTCGGATCTGATCCACCAGGGTAGGCTTCACTTCTAAAGCGGCCAAGAATCCTTCTGGTACTACTTCAATCTGCATTCTATGGAAATCCGCACATAGTTCATCCTGACTCATGGCTATCAACATGTTCACGGTATGGCTTTTCCGACTCAGAGCATCGGCCACCACGTTGGCCTTTCCGGGATGGTAATGGATTCCGACATTGTAATCCTTGATCAACTCTAACCATCTCCTCTGCCTCATATTCAAGTCCGATTGGGTGAAAATGTACTTAAGACTCTTATGATCCGTATACACTTCACATCTATTTCCAATCAAATACTGACGCCACAACTTCAAGGCGTGCACTACGGCAGCTAACTCTAGGTCATGCGTCGGATAATTCTCTTCGTGTGGTCTCAACTGCCTTGATGCATAAGCGACGACCTTTCCGTTCTGCATCAGCACACATCCAAGTCCTTGGCGCGATGCATCACAATCTAACTATGGGTGAGCCTACAGTCAGTATGGCTCTGATACCACCTCTGTCGGGACCCGAATTTGCAAATCCGGACCCTCTGTGTATTCAGCACTAGTCCAGGAACACGCTAGTGCACACAGTCTCAACATTGGTAAATATCACAATCATACTCAATGAAATAATAACGTACTTAATTA
Source organism: Rhipidocladum racemiflorum (assembly GCA_036346355.1). Taxonomy (NCBI): domain Eukaryota; kingdom Viridiplantae; phylum Streptophyta; class Magnoliopsida; order Poales; family Poaceae; genus Rhipidocladum; species Rhipidocladum racemiflorum. The sequence continues at coordinate 11,835,045 of CM070589.1, forward strand.
GCTAATCAAACTGGTTGCTCGACCTTAAGGTCAAGTTACAAATATATGCCACGCAGGGCGAAAACTTAATAAGAGAGAAATAACAGCAGCAAAAAATAAGATAACTTCGTGGCGCCATCCAGTATACCACAGACAACTGACAGCTTGACGGTTCCTCTTGGATCTCCTCCTCCAAAGCTGGTGTAGATTCTTCTTCAACTGGTGTTGTATTGTGGCAACGGTGAGTACTTGGTACTCAGCAAGTCATGCACAGAATGCAAACTAATATACTACATGCATGGCTTAGTACAAGGAGTAGCTCAGGGTATAATTGCAGTAAAACAACATTTGACAAGTAACATAAAGTAGATTCGAAAGCAGTAAAAACAAGTATAAGATCAATAACTTTTCCAGGAGTTAAATAAACAACTTTCCCATTCCTAATCCACATTTATCAACGTCATTATTAAACCAGGCCAAACCTTTCAAGTCTAAGTTATTTTCAAGAAAGTCTAACCCTTGACTGTAATTCCCGGCGATGTCCAATGCCGCGGACACGGCTATTTGAATAGATTTTACACTCTGCAGAGGTTATGCACTTTACCCACAAGATACAGCCAAACACCACAAAGGCGAGTGTCCATAACAAAGTCTTTCGGAAACTTCTAACATCACAAGTGGGCCTCCCCGGTTATCGCACACTAACCCTTCCCTTAGCGAAGGCGAAGTTTAGGCCAATCAACCGTTAGATGGGTACTGGCACAGCCCAAGATCGCTCCCGCACAACTACACAAAAGGTATAGTTGACACCCGAGGTCCCACATGTATGTTATTAGCAACTTAATCAACTAGGTCCGTCCATTCTGAGACATGTGGTTGCACGTTTGACTCAGTTCAAAGGCTTGCAAGGTTAAGTCCTTAGGGTGACCAGGGCAAGACTACCCGAAGAACCAAATCAACGTTCCCGGTGCCACAACTGGCCCAACCGATCATTCTTGCCACATGCCCCGGTCAAAAGCTATTTATCAAGCCCTGGTTGATTACCATGCACCACGTGCCATCAACAATCATAACATATGATACTTCTTTCGAAAACAGGTGCAATATCTCATTAAGTCAATATTAGCATTTGATTGTCCAAAGCACTTCACGTGGCAAGGCTAAGCATACTACGTCGGTCTAACTACCCATGTTGCCAATTTTAATAATGTCCAACTAATAATCCACAACTAGGGTGACAAGGGGTCATGGCACATATTTAATTAACCAAGGTGTCATACAGCAATTTGGCATTTATCTAATTTCCCATAACTAAATAAAGCATTTTCTAATTTAAATAAGCATGCAATAATTTAAACCAAATTAATTTGGAAATGGGATCAACATGGTCAAAGCACAACTTGCCTTCAAAGAGTGCTTGTTCTTGGTCTTGAGCTGGCTCCTGGGTCAACACTTCACCTTCGAAGCCTTCGGGCACTTCAACGTCTACTCGTAACGCGTGCAAATAGCAATCAATAAATAAAATAGTACAGAAGAGTGTTCAAAAGTTCAAATAAACTTCATAAACAGAGAGAGCACATATTTATAAATTTTCAGAAACTGGAATCGTCCGAATCGGAGTTAAAATGTAAAAGTTACAAGCGTTTAAAGTTTAAAGAAAACATTAATTAAATATAAACAGAGAAATATTCATAATCAAAAATTAATTAAAATTCATATTTGAGTAGGTCTCATTTTTATAAAAATTTAGAAATTTGAATCGCTCAAACCGGAGTTGAAACGCAAAAGTTATAAGCGTTTGAAGTTTGAATCTATATTTGAAATCAATAAACCGAATTAAATAAATAATTTCTTTTTCGGAAAAAGATTTATTGCGTCAGCACGACACGTGGACCAATCGGGAGCCGCCACGTCGCCTCGGGTCCGTGGACCCGGCCCACGACGCACGTGTCAGTGACACGCGGGACCCACACTGACGTCAGCGGTGACGTCAGCTCGGCTCGGTCGAGGACGGCTGACATGCGGGCCCCACCGTGACGTCAGCGGTGACGTCATGGTGCGGTTGGCTGTCCCGCTGACACGCGGGCCCCACGCCGACGTCACGCGTGACTTCAGCGGCGACCGCGGTCGACCGCGCTGACCGCGACGGTCCAAGTTCTAGACACGCGGCACAATCTAAGCCGTTGATTTGAAAATCAACGGTCCAGATCAGATCCAACCTCACGCGTTGAAAACTACTCGGTTGATCTGGACCGTTCGATCTTGATCGGACGGTCAAGATCTAATCTAACGCTATAACGTGGGTTAACGCTAGCCGTACGATCTAGATCTAACGGCTGAGATCTATCCAAGCACGGTGCAGTTACGGCTACGTGGCACGATCTAAACCGTTGGATCTAGATCCAACGGTTGGAAACAGATCTAAAACTAAAACGTGGAAATTTACCCGGGGATGACGTGGACGAATCTGGGCCCTCGGATCTTGATCGGACGGTTGGTGGAGCTCGAGCGACGGCGATGGCGTGCGGCGGCGCTTGCAGATCGGAGACGAGGACGACGACCATGGCAACGGCGTTGCGGGGCTCCTCCGGCGAAGTGGATTGTACTCTCCGACGCGGCTTGTCCTTGCGGTTCCGGATCTGGACTCAACGGCGGCGGAGGACGACGGACGGCAGCGGAATCGACGATTAACCGCGTCGGAAACCTAACGCAACTACGGCGAGCGATTGCGGCGCAACCACGGCGGCTTGAGCTCGGTGAGTTAGGGCTACGGGTGCGCAAGGAAACGGAGAACACGATGGCGGCGGCGGCGCATTAAATAGGCCCCTCAGCGTCCGTGAAAATCGCGGAAACCGAGGTCCACACGGCTGCGGCGGCGGAATCCGAAATGGATTCGGATTGGGTGACGTGGCTCAACGTGAGCCGTTGGATCTAGATCCAACAGGCACGGGGTTTGGGCTTAGTCCGGCTCGGTGACTTGGCTGCATGAGCGCAATGTCCGGCCTAGTGCTATTCACAAGGTACATGAGCGCTCCAAGTGCTGTTCGTGTAGCCTTTCCTGCAAAGAAAGTCACTTAAGCGATTATACCACATTCTTCCTGACTGTTTCAGCCCATACAGTGATTTCTCCAATTTCACACTGTATAGGTTTCTGTTTGCTCTGTCTTGGTTCGGGATAGGGATGCCTTCCGGTACTTTTATGTATATCTCCAAATCCAAGTTTCCATACAAATATGTTGTGACAACATCCATTAGCTTCATTCTCAACTTCAAGTTGACTGCCATTGAGATCAAGTATCTAAAGGTAATTCCACCCATGACCGGAGAATAGGTTTCTTCATAATCAACCCCAGGACGTTGAGTGAAACCTTGAGCGACAAGCCTTGCCTTGTACCTTACAACTTCATTGTTTTCATTCCTCTTCCGAACAAAAACCCATTTGTGACCTACGGGGTTTATATGGGGAGGCGTGCGGCACACAGGCCCAAATACCTCTCTTTTGTTCAGAGAGACTAACTCTGTGGTGATTGCATCTTCCAATCTTCCCAATCGAGCCTTTTCTTGCACTCTATGAGAGATGCGGGCTCAGGATCATGATTAATTATCGTGGCAATCTTCTTTGCAAAGTATGCATTGACATTAGCTTTTGCTCTATTCATCGATTCTCCTGTTATTACAAAATTTATGGCCATTTCGTCATGGTGTGCTTCATGCACTTCTACTTGCTCTTCACTGCTATTTCCCATTCCAGGAGCAAGTTCCTTTAGTTTTTCTCCGCCAATGTGTGCGCACACATTATTTCCGGCGGCTTCTTCCAATGGAAGGTTCAGATCTGGAATTGCCTTTTCCACATGCTTCTTTCCAGTGCCAGGTCTCAACTGGCTCCCCTTCTTGCTTTGGGGCACTTTTGTGATTGGCTGTGGTAAGTCCTCTTGCCCGATTTTTCTCCAGACGTCTTGGTACTTTGGGTTTGAGAAGCCGATTTCCTATTCTTTTTCTTTGAGACCTCTGAGCAGGATGAGGATACCTTCTGCTTTCTTTGGTATTTCCACCCTCTCTGATGCATTTCTTGCTGGTACATGCGACTTAACCACGCTCTTTAGATCACAAAAATGATCAGACAGTTCATTTGCTAAATTCTGCAAATCAATTATCTTTTGGACTTCTTGATTTGCTTCATTAGTGCAAGGGTCATGCGTGGGGATCCCAGTGGAATGCCATATTATTTCCCTGCATTTTTCATCCAATGGTTGATTCTCTCCCCCTAATGACGGGAAACGGTCCTCGTCAAAGATGCAATCAGCGAATCGGGCTGTATGCAAGTCTCCAGTCATGGGTTCCAAATACCTGATTATGGATGCACTCTCATAACCAACGTATATCCCAGACTTGCGGAGAGGGCCCATTGCAGTCCGCTGTGGGGGTGGTATAGGTACATATACCATATAACCAAATTTTCTAAGATGGGAAATCTTCGGGATGACCCCTTGCAATAGTTGCATAGGTGAATGGATGTTGTAGGTTGATGGTCGATGAGTGTTGCTTTGCATGCAGAGGCTGCGTGTCCCCAACAAGTGTTGGGCAAGTTACAACTCTGCAAGAAGCGATCGGCAATGAACTTAATCCTCTTTATTAGTGATTCAACTAGCCCATTTTGCGTATGGACGTGCGGATGCAGAGTGCTCAACAGCTTATTCGATCATTTGTGCAATAATCATCAAATGCCTTGGAAGTAAATTCGCCGGCATTGTCCAATCGAATGGACTTCACGCGATGATCAGGAAAGGCATTCTTAATTCTGATGATCTGCGAGATCAGCTTTGTGAATGCATGATTCCTTGTTGACAGCAAACATACATGCGACCATATCAAGGAAGTATCAATGAGCACCATGAAGTACCGAAATGGCCCCGACAAGGGCTGAATCGGACAGCAAATATCCCCCTGAATGCGTTCCAGGAATGCAGGAATTTCATGTTGCACTTTCATAAAAGAGGGTCTAGTTATTAATTTCCTGGTGGCACATGTATGGCACACAAAATCTTAATGATTCGGAAAATTTTTAACATTAATGCCATGACCTTGTGAGTTGTTAACTATATTTCTCATCAATCTAAGACCAGGATGACCTAATCTACAATGCCATAAAGAAAATAATTCAGAGCTTCTAAAGACAGTCTTCAAAGAAGTGTACACTGCGTGTGCGTTGATTTTCGTGTAGTACAACCCAGATTCATATGAGGGACATTTTTCTAGTACCATTTTCCCATATTCCGCGTGCTTCACAATACACAAATGCTCTTTGCCATTTTCTTTATTGGTTTCTACGTGAAACCCATTGGCGCGGATATCTTTGAAACTTAAGAGACTACGTGTTGATTCAGGGTACAAGAGGGCTTCTTCAATTACCAAAGTTGTACCCATTGGCAATATAATTGTGGCTCTTCCTGAGCCTATTATATGCGTATCGCTTCCTGCGATTGTCGTAATCCTTCCAGCGTTCTTCGTGATCGTCTGGAAGTATTTCGACTCTCTTAAGATGGTATTTGTTGTGCCACTATCAACAATACATATTTTCTTCATTGGGCGCTACACGATTTCTAGATGAAAAGAAATATAATTCTAATCAGACAATGGCAAAGTAATACAAACATTGCTTGCAAATAAAGTATAATGGAATAAATAATAAATTGCAATTCTTATTCATGATAAAGTAAAAGTATGCTCTTCGAGAGCTTACAATTATTCAATATTAACTAATCAACCACAATCAAAGGAAAAACTAGTAATGCTATTCATGCACTAAACGGAATCTGTAAAGTATGCATTCACTTTTGCCTCTATGTCATCCATAGATGTGTTCTCCTCATTGGCCAAGAGTTTGGCTGCTTCATTGATGTCTAGGCTGGATTGCGAGGATGAAGCATGTGGGGTGTCGACATTCATGGCATCATCATTGCCTACTTCGGCAAAATGTGCCTCTGCCGGTGCATTTACTTTGGCCTTCTTCTTGGCCTGATATGCATTGATCACTTCCTTTGATTCCCGGCATATTTTTGACCAATGCCCCCAAGTGCCACATTTGAAGCACGTTTGGTTCTGTTGTCCATACGGCTTGCCCTGTGGTTTTTCCTTGTCATCCTTCATCTCTTGGGCTATGGACTTTCCTTTGGCCTGATATTTCTCTTTTCCACCCTTCTTGCCCCTCTTCCTATGGGCGGGCTTTTTCACCTTATAGCTGTTGGCATTGACTTCTGGTACAATGCCCCTTCCAGGTGGCTATGAGACAAAGTTCTTGCGAAGAACTTCATCTTGTGATTCCGCAACTTGCATAACATCAATCAGTTCGCTATACTCCTTGTATGCGTCCTGACGATAGCTGCGGGCACTCTGGATAGCATTAGGGTGAAAAGTGGAAAGAGTTTTCTCAATCTTCTCCTCATCAGTGATCTTCTTGCCACATAGAGAGAGATTGGTACAAATTCTATGCAAGGGAGAATTGTACTCGACCACTGTTTTGTAGTCTGCAAACCTCAGGCGAACCCAATCTTGCTGTGCTTGGGGCAAGATTGTGTATTTGAGCTTCTCAAACCGCTTCTGGAGTGCAGTCCATAGCTCAATTGCACTCTCTTCAGCCATGTATTCATTTTTCAGGGTGGCTGAGAGATGGTGCCTGAGGAAGTGCAATGCTTGATCGTTCTGCTCGGCAGTAGGTGGTGCATCCTTCGAGGACCCTAAGCCGATGGCAGCTCGGAGCTTCTTGCCGCCAAGTACGACCTTTACATCGGATGCCCAAGTGAGGTAGTTTTGACCGTGCTGGGCCAATTATTCAAACTCACGGTTCACAATGCCAGACATCTGCATTTTTACAAGATTCCAACATTAGATTACTGCGTGTAATCTAATAAAGTGCGGTTGCATAATTCATAAATTGTGGAAAAGTAATTTCTCATGAATTTCTAGTAATTTAAACAGAGAAAACAATGCGAAAATACATGCAAATATTCACAAATGTAGAAAATAAGGCTAAGATAAATTAAAAACAGAGCCATACAATTTTCTGGGATTTTTTGGGATTTTTTCATATTTTCTAGCAATTTTCAGGATTTTCTAACCAATTTTCTGAATTACCATTCAATTTCTAGAAAAGAATAATAAAGAAAATCATAGAGAAATTTGGTGGGGGTAAAGGGGTAATTTCCCCTTTCCCTCCCCGTGCCCATCCAGTTTCAAAACCGTATTGCACTTGTGTTTCAAAACCGTATTGCACTTGTGGATTTCATGTCCAACAGACATTGGACTTCTATGTCCATAAGGTTCTGGACTTCTTGTCCAAAACAAAAAAGGAGCTCATGTCTTCATGGTAGCCGGGCGATGGACCCTCTGGCGTCGAGTGGTGGGCCCAGCCCGAGGTAGAGGCGGCCGGGTGGCCGCGGCGATCGCGACAATGCGCAAAGGAAGCGGCCGGCGCGTGGCGGCGCCTGGCGGGGCGAGGAAAATAAGCTTCGCCACGTCGAGCGGCTTCGGCGCAGCGATGCTTGGGAACGCTGGCCGGGTGGCGTCGGCCGTGGCCCGAGCGGCGGCGGTCTTGCGGCGCAGCCCTGGCCGAGCCGTAGGGCTTGGGGCCCGTAGTGCCAACGGCGGGCCGAAGGCCACGCGCTCAGGGTTCAGCAGCTTCTAGCAGTACGGGGCGATCGGAAGGGGCATCAGCAGCCGGCGGCGATACGGCATCTCCTCGTGTCGACGGCTTCGTGCCTACCGAGCAGAGCGACGCCGCTTCAAGCCATGTGCCTGGTCGTCCTCGATCCTGTGGCACTTCGGCGGGACCGTACACGGGCCGGCGGCGCTTCAAGCAAGCCGGTGGTACTTCATGGTCTGGCTAGAGCCGAGTTGCTTTCGTGCCCATGGGAACGGCTTCTTGCCGATTGGAGCTTCATGTTGTGGCTTCCTGCCAATCATGTTCTATTGCACTGTAGATGCATTTATAGATTGCGAACTCGTAGCTTCATGCCACATAGATACAAACAAAGAATCGAACGAGCGATTAGATTCAATTATCCAATTCTTACCGTTTCTCACCTTTTTTCAATTTGATCTCCGGCAGAGTTTCGTGCTGATAACGTGTTAGACAACCTCGCTATCGAATAGTCCGGGGTTGCCTAATATATCTAAACTGGAGAATAGAGAGAGAGGGAGACATATACAATATGAGGAGGAACTGCTCTGCTATTCTTTATTGCTTGTTTCTGTGTACAAAGGGGTAGCCCCTGCCTCCTGTTTATAACCTACCAGCTAGGGTTTCGGGAGAGTCCATATGGGCCACAACGGCCGGTTTCCTAACATACCTTTCTACTTTTGGATATAGCTGCTGTTTCAAAAATGCAGTTTTGGTCACTAACTTGTATTATAATATATTTATAAAATCTAATAAAATTATAATATTATGAAATTAATTTTGGAGATCAATCCACACATTTCCTCTTCACTCATCAAAGTAATTCGATCTAAAGCTTTGCTAGCCAGGCCTCTCATCGCTCCGGTAAATCAAAGATGGCATGGTCGTCGACGACGAATGCATCGGATGGCGCGAAATCATCATCGTGCCGGAGGGGGTACTGGCGACTTGGGGAGGACGAGAAGCTGCGACAGCTAGTCGAGAAGTACGGCCCGCAGAACTGGAACTCCATTGCTCACAAGCTGGATGGCAGATCAGTTTGGCTGGTTTCTTTAATGGCGATTTGTTTTTGGTGACTGCTCCCGTTCTCCTACCTTGCTATTTTGAATGAGATGTTCGAAACCGTGGTTACTTGTTGTTGCATGAGTTGATTTGCTATTGTCAAAGAGAATCTATGATATGCATGTTAGATTTTGTGCTTAGGGCTAAACGAGATTAATCTTAGCCTAATGACATGAACACTCAGATTAAATGCAAAAACAATGATTTACCATTGCTTGTTAGTGCCATCGATCAGTGATGGATTTAGGCTTAGAAGCCCGCTTGGCCAATGAGTCGATGCAGAGATCTCATAGAGGACGCAGGAAGCCGGTATGCCATGACAACCTCGCGTCGGCGACGTATGGTGGCGGCCTTCCCATTACAGAAGCACACCCCGGGACCGAATCGGGATTATAGATGTAGAATGGGGAACTAACCTCGCGAGAGAACAAAAAAGAATCAACCCGTGAGGGGCCAGCCCCGTTCCTTTTTTATATGGCGCTGTGTAACGGGGGCTGCAACCAATAGTTGGTTGTGCACCCCCGATCAGGGCGCGAGAGCAAAGGGGGACGTCAGCCACCCTTAAGGCTCGGGCTAAACAGTTAGCCACGAAATAAATCCAACATTCTCCCACTTGATCGTAAGGGCTAACATCATAAGTTCTATCTTGATAAAACAATGTGCCAGGATAAGCGTCGGAAAAGCTATTGATCAGCCAATGAGACCTCAATACCCATAGTCCACCATTCTATCTCGATCAATATGGTGATTTATGATTAACGAGAGTTGGTTTGCTTTATGACCCTCATATCCAGAATTAGAGGCTTCCCATTATACCCATGCCGGCAACATGATCGTGAAAATATACTGGGTGGTAAGCCTTTATTGAGTGGATCCGCAAGCATAAAATGAGTACTTATGTGTTTCACACTAATGGTTTGATCTTGGATTCTATCTTTCACAACATGGTACTTAATGTCAATATGTTTGGCAGCACCACTTGACTTGTTGTTACTCGCATAAAAGGCTGCGTGTTCGTATCGCAGTATAGAGTGAGTGGCTTAGAAATTATGTCTACCACTCTAAGTCCCGGGATAAAATTCTTTAGCCATACAGCCTACCTAGTAGCCTCATAACATGCCACAATTCAGCTTGCATCGTAGATGATGCAATAAGTGTCTGTTTGACGCTTTTCCAGGAGATAGCTCCTCCTGCAAGGGTGAAGATGTAACTTGACGTGGATTTCTTAGTATCCACACACCCTGCAAAATCTGTGTCTGAATAGCCTAGAACTTCAAGGTTTTTAGACTTCTTATATGTGAGTATGTATTCCTTAGTGCCTTGCATATAACGCAAGACTTTCTTAACAGCTTTCCAGTGGTCTAAACCTGGATTTGACTGATACCTGCCAAGCATCCCGGTTACAAAAGCTAAGTCAGGGCGCGTACAGACCTGAGCGTACATAATGCTTCCGACAGCTGAAGCATAAGGAATCGACTTCATCTGATCAGATTCGTATTGATTCCTTGGATATTGGAATGTCCAAACTTATCACCCTTAACAATAGGAGCAGGCGAGGCAGAACACTTATGCATATTGTATCTCTTCAGCACTCTGTCTATGTATGCCTTTTGTGATAAACCTAAGGCTCCTTTTAACCTATCTCGGTGAATTTCAACGCCCAAAACATAAGAGGCCTCACCGAGATCCTTCATATAAAAATTTGAGGAAAGAAATCTTTTGGTTTCAGACAGCATGTCCTTATCGCTGTTGGCCAATAAGATGTCATCCACATAAAGAACTAAGATGGTGTACCTACTCCCCTCAAACTTAGTGTATATACAATTGTCCACTTCATTTTCCTTAAACCCAAACTTTCTAATAATTTCATCAAACTTAAGATACCATTGCCTAAACGCTTGCTTTAATCCATAAATTGATTTCTTAAGTCTGCATCCCATATGTTCCTTACCTTCCACAACAAAACCTTTCGGTTGAGTCATGTAAACGTTTTCATGCAAGCCTCCATTTAGAAATTCAGTCTTAACATCCATCTGATGTAGTTCTAGATCGTTATGAGCCACAAGCGCCATAACAATTCTAAATGAGTCTTTAGATGAGACAGACGAGAAGATGTCATTATAATCAATCCCCTCTCTTTGTGAGAAGCCTTTTGCTACAAGCGTTGCTTTGAACCTTTTGATATTTCCCTTAGAGTCATGTTTGGTTTTGTAGACCCATTTACAGCCTACTACTTTTACCCCGTCAGGAATTTCTACTATATCCCATACATCATTAGTGCTCATAGACTTTAATTCATCCCGCATGGCTTCAAGCCACTTAGGTGAATGTTCACTCATCATGGCCTCCTTATACGAGGTGGGATTTTCTACCTTCCCTATGTCATTTACATCCTCATTCATGTAAACAACATAGTAATTCGGGATGGCAGACCTTCTTTCTCGCTGTGATCTCCTTATAGGTTCATTGACTACAACAGGGGTCTGTTGAGGCTCATCATTAGGAGGATCATTAGGTGCAATGTTAGTCATTTCTGAGTCTTCAACAGGCGGTGCAGCCACAAAGTTTTCGATTGGAGTTGCATCCTCCTGGGCCACAGGAAAAATAGCCTCAAGAACACTGCATGTATCGTATCCACAAACTTGGTCGTACGATCTGGACAGTAAAATCGATATCCCTTTGATCTATTGGGATATCCAATAAAATGGCAACTAATTGTCTTAGGGTCTAATTTTCCAATATGTGGATTGAAGATTTTAGCTTCAGCGGGACAGCCCCATATATGTAAGTATTTTAAGCTCACGTTTTTCCCAGTCCATAATTCATAAGGTGTTTTCATGACTGATTTACTGGGAACCCGATTAAGTATATGGACAACTATCTTTAGTGCTTCAATCCATAGACTAACTGGTAAACTGGAATGGCTGATCATACTATGCACCATATCCATAAGGGTACGATTTCTTCTTTCATCCACACCATTTTGTTGAGGTTCACCAGGTGTTGAATATTGGGCTACAATGCCATTTTCTTAAAGAAACTTAGTGAAGGGACCTGGGATCTGCCTGTAAGGGGCATGCCTCCCATACTATTCTGCCCCTCGATCAGACCTTACTACTTTAATCTTTAGGTTAAGCTGATTTTCTACTTCAGCTTTGAATATTTTAAATTTATCTAGGGATTCAGATCTATCACGAATAGGAAAAATATACCCATAGCGGGAGAAATCATCAGTAAAGGTAATAAAGGAGTCATACCCATCTACAGATGTCACAGGAAAAGGACCACAAATATCTGTATGGATTAATTCTAAAAGTCACGTGCTTCGTGTGGCACCTTTCTTAATTTGTTTTGCATATTTGCCCTTAATGCAATCAATGCAGTGATCAGAATCATTAAAGTCTAAGGGGTGGAGTATCTCTTCCTTAATTAGATGCTCCATTCTCCCCTTTGAAATGTGGCCTAAACAATAATGCCACAATTTTGATGAAGTCTCATCGCTACATCTTTTGCGCTTATTTGGAACATCACATACATTATCACATACATCGGAGAGAGAAAGCATATAAAGCCTGTCTTGTCGGATGGCAAGACCAACATTATTTGACTTAAATGTTATTGCACATTGATTGTTTCCAAAAACAAAACAGTAGCCAACATCATCTAATAAAGCAACTGAAATCAAATTCCTCCTCATGGAGGGTACATAAATAACATTATTAAGCTGAAGTCTAAAACCATTCTCCAAATTAAGCTAGGAAGATAGACCCAACAGCTTTGACTTGACCTCATTTACATTGCGCCACATTGATTCTTCTCTCACCCTTTGGAAGGGTTCGCTCTATACTGAATCCCTGAAAGGAATTAGAAATGTACACAGTCACGTCTGAGTCAATCCACCAAGAATCTGGTGAATAGTTAGCATAAAGAGATTCATCAACAAAAGAGACAACGTCATTACCCTTCTTGGCAAACCACTTAAGGAAACCCACAATCCTTCTGACAATGCCCCTCCTTTCCACAGAAGTTGCACATGTTGTTCTTCTTAGGAGATGTGGGGTTAGTGCCCTTAGATTTATCAGGCTTAGTTGAGTTGTTGTGCTTCTTTTTGGGCCTGTTATCACCTTGGCCGTTTCTCTTGTTAGACCCAACCTGATGCACACTGTCCTTTCTGTCCGCCTTCATTCTGTCCTCTTCTTGGACACACATGGCTATTAGGTCACTCATACTCCATTTTTCTTTCTGAGTGTTTTAGTTAATTTTGAATGGAGTATACTCAGGGGAAGGGAGGTTGTTGGGACCCGAATGTGCAAATTCGGACCCTCTGTGTATTCAGCACTAGTCTAGCATCACGCTAGTGCACACAGTCTCAACATAGATGAATATCACAATCATACGCAGCGGAAAAGAGAAATAACACAAATATAGAATATAAACTATTGAACGACCTTAAGGTCAACCTTACATTTGTGAGGTCTTGACGGCTTCAACTCCAAATAAGCAGCAGCGGAACGAAGAACATCGGTGAATCCCATCAATACGCCACAGGCAACTGACAGGGTTTGACTCCTAGATAATCGCCTTCTCACGGAACTTCTTCTTCTTCGACGATGTAGACTTTTGCTCACTGGTGATTGTTTGTTTGCAAGGGGTGAGTACATAAAGCACTCAGCAAGTCATGCACAGAATGCAAGTCTAATAACTATATGCATGGCTTATTCCAAGTAACAGGCTGAATGGTTATTTTGCAGAAAAGCAACAATCATAATTAAACATAATAGATTGTAAAGTAGTAAAACAAATAATGACAGTAATAGATTTCACAGTTATTTCACAAGTAAACCATTCCACATCCTTAAACAGTTATCACTTTTCCACAGGCAAACTGCCTCCAAACCCAAGATCAATTTTATGAAAAGCTAACCCTTGACTGTAATCCCCGAGCATTGTCCAGTACCGCGGACACGGCTATTCGAATAGATTTTTACATTCTGCAGAGGTTATACACTTTACCCACAAGATACAATCCACTCAGCACGTCAGCCGTGAATCGCCATACAAGAGTATGCGAATGAGTGATCATAACAAAGCCTTTCGAAAACTTCTAACTACATAAGTGAACCTCTCATGTTTTTGCCATACACCATCCCTTCCCTTAACAAAGGCGAAGTATGGGACCGACGTACCGTTGGACGGGTACCATGCCGCAGCCCTGGTACGCTCCCCCTTCAAGCTACACAAAAGATGTAGTTGACACCCCGAGGTACCACATGCAAGTTATTAGTAACTTACTCAACTAGGTCCGTCCCATTACAGACATGTGGTTGTATGTTAGACTCAGTTCAAAGGCTTGCAAGGTTAAGTCCTTAGGGTGACCAGGGCAAGACTACCCGAAGAACCAAATCAACGTTCCTGGTGCCACAACTGGCCCACCCGATCATTCTTGCCACATGCCCCGGTCGAAAACTATTTTATCAAACCCCCAGTTGTTTACCACGCACCACGTGCCATCAATATCATCATCAATAACACATGACACTTCTCAAAACATGTTCCATATCTCATTAAGTCAATGTTACCATGTAATTGTCAAAAACATGTTACGTGGCAAGGCTAAGCATACTACATCGGTCTAATTACCCATGTTGGCAATTTAATAATGCCCAACTAATAATCCACAACTAGGGTGACAAGGGGTCATGGCACATAAATAATAATCAAGGTGTCATAGTGCAAAGTTGGCATTTAAATAATTTCCCAAAATTAATTAAAGCATTTTCAAATTAAACTAGCATGCAATAAATTAAATCAAAATAATTTCAAAATGGGATCAACATGGTCAAAGCACAACTTGCCTGGCCCTTGCAACTTTTACTGTTCTTTACTCTTTATCCTCGATTCTTTATCCTCGATCTTCAATCTGCGCTTCCTTGACTTTCAGCTCCGTAGGACGACTTCCGGACAACGCGTCTAACGATAAAAAAACACAAATACAACAAAACCCAAAGACAAATCAAATAAACTCCAAATTAAGAACAAATAGCATTGGGCACAACGGCTTAGATGAAATCGAGAACTCGAACGAATTAGATCGAAGGTTATACAAAAGAGAACGAGCTTTCGGAAAAACACCGAAAAGGGAAAGATTAATAACTGAGGAAGAAAGAATAATATTCCGAAGAATATTTCTTCCGAAGTCATTATCTTGATTGGACAAACAAGGACATATGAACTCTCGATCTATAGATCGGTTCCATAAGGATATGTTAGTTCATAATGAACTAAACTGATTCTCAAAGTTGACTTTTGTTGACCGAACGGACACAATCAAACAAAAGAGAGACGGATAGATTAGATCGGGCACAAGGGTATGACACATGGCCAATGGTCTATCGAACAAGTCCACGAACCAAGTCTAGGTTAATGGTAGGTTAGGTTTTCAAGGATAAGACAAGACAAGTGTCTTACCACGATTGAAACAACGGGAAAGATTGCAAAGATAACAACGCGGCTCACGATAAACTTAGTCCATCGAACCGGTCTTAGGTTAGGGTTTTGATTCGGCTTTGAAGATGATATGACGATGAGACTAGGCTCACATCATGATGATAGAGAAGATGAGGACATCGCACTAGAGCTCTTGCATGAATGCACGCATGCGGTGACAACAAAGCGAAGAGAGCCAAGCGTTAACGATGGATTGTTAACGGCGAAACGTTAACGACGAAACGTTAACGGAGGAGCGTTAACGACAGAGCGTTAACGGTGAAACGTTAACGGTAAAACGCTAACGACGGAGCGTTAACGGCGAAGCGTTAAAGGTGGGACGTTAACGGAGGAACGTTAACGACGAAACGTTAACGGAGGAGCGTTAACGGTGAAACGTTAACGGTAAAACTCTAACGGTGGAACGTTAACGACGGAACGTTAACGGCAAAGCGTTAACGGTGGGACGTTAACGGAGGAACGTTAACGACGAAACGTTAACGACGAAACATTAACGGAGGAGCGTTAACGACAGAGCGTTAACGGTGAAACGTTAACGGTAAAACGCTAACGGTGGGACGTTAACAACGAAACGTTAACGACGAAACGTTAACGACGAAACGTTAACGGAGGAGCGTTAACGACAGAGCGTTAACGGTGGGACGTTAACGACGAAATGTTAACGGAGGAACGTTAACGGTGGATCGTTAACGGCGAACGTTAACGGCAAAACGTTAACGGTGGATCGTTAACGGCGAACGTTAACGGCAGAGGTTAAACAATGATAGGATACTCATGAAACAAGGTAGCGATCGTCAGTACAATGACATGGCCGCAACAAAACGCTACCAAGGACGGCTAACCGAAACGCGAACCAGCAACAACGGGTTAAGCCAAAAACGACGGTTTTAGGCCGGAATCGGCTCCGACGGCAAACGGAGGCCAAAAGAATTCTAAGGATGGACCAAAACAGTACATAATGATCCACTGGACGCGACAACACAACCGGAGCGAGCTAAAATAGCCGGCGTCAAAGGATATGGCGCCACGCATTTACTAAGCGGGCGCCTAAATATACAAAAAAAATTCTGGAGGGCGGGATGGCAAAGGGAGAATGTTTACCACGTAGAACGCGGCGATACGAACTCAATGGTATAGGCGGATTTTGCGGCGCCCCTCCGGATTAATCACAAACTGCCATTTAACGGGTTTCGGATCAAAACTTTGGATGGCCATACCTTCTAGAATAATGATCGGAACTTAACGAAATTTGACTGAGAGCTATATGGGACCAAGAGGCACACCGTGACATAGGTGGCTCAAAGAATTACCTTCTAGAACAGCGGGGAACGCGCGAGGATGATTATCATTTATGTCACGAAAGCAGCGATCGATCGCGGTCTGATCGCAGAAAAGAATTTTCTGCGCAAAATCCAGAGGGCAAAACCATGGGGCAAGATATGCATCACGTAGAGGACATCACCAGGAGTCTACAAAAAAATTTTACCATCAAACTCGAAAAATTGAGGGAGTTATGACCTCGGCAATATTCAAAATTGAAACGGCCATAACTTTTGATTCCGTGGGCCAAATTATCTGAATTTTGGACAACAAGCAGATGGTACCTTGTGGCACACCATGGCAAGGACGGATCTCGAAAAGAGTCGACGAGCTGCCTGGGACGCGGCTCCAAAGTTCAGCCGTCGTCGGGCGACATCCGGGCTTCTCGCGGCGGTTTTGGAATTTTAGAAATTTGATCTGAGGTCTAGGGGACGTGTGGGAGATCTAAAAAGGTTAGGGGTGGCGGATAGGTCAAACAAAAAAAAATTGGACGCGTTTGGAGCAAAAACGGGCCTTGTAGGCATTTAAACGAGCACCTTCCGTGCATGAATCGGATTAGGGCTGACGTGGCGCGCTCGTGGGGCGACACGTGGCAGCGGGGTGGCCTGGCCCAAGTGGGGCGCCGGCCTGGTGCGCGGGATGGGTCGGCCCACTTCCAAAAACGGATTTTCCAATCTTTTTCGAATAAAAACAATTCCACAAATTCCAATAAATCATTTAGGGCAATAAAAATACTCGAAAATTCTAGAAAATATTTTGAGATATTTTGTACTCAAATAAAATATTTGCAGAAAAAATTTATATAAAGTTTTCCAAATAATTAATTAATTTTAATAAAAGGGCTTAATACAAATCGATCCCGAATAAATCTAATAAATAGCAAACGAGCTCCGAAAAATCTCAAAAATTACAGAAGAATTTCTTGAAGCACAAGGAATCCAAATAAAATTTAATTTTTTTATTTGAGGTTTATAATAATCAAATTAAATTGTTTTAGCTTTCAGAAAATTCAAACAAAGCTTTATAAACGTGAGAAAATCAACGAAATTTTTTGGAAAGCTAAACTAAACCAAAAAATTTTGAAAACCCAAATTTTGGGATGTTACAGAGGTCATTATGAAATGAACTAAAAAATTATCTAAGATAGGCATGTCCAAGCCTTTCAGCTTAGCGGACATGTCCGTCATTGACATGATGTGCTCCCTAATGCCACCGAAGCCATTATACTTTGTTGTCAGCAGCTTCTGGATGAGAGTACTAGCATAGAATTTGGAAGAGCCCTTAAAGTGCTCCTCCACCTTAGTTAAGTACTCCTTCGCCTCTCTGAATCAGGGATTGCTCCCTTAATAGCAGGCAAGATGTTGCTCTTCATAATCATTATGCTCATGCGGTTAGACCGCTCCCACTTAGTTGCATCATCATCATATTCCTTTTTCTTTGCAATATAATCATCAATGGTAGTAGCAGGAGCAGTGGGAGCTGAGCACGCAATGCATAATCAAGGTCTAGACAGCCAAGAACAATCTCAATGGAATCTTTCCATGCAGGAAAATTGGTCCCAGTCAGTTGCTCAATTACCTTAATAGTGGCAGCAATGTTGGACGAATCAAGAGGTGAGAAACATATATGGCATAATTTAACAACATAAAATAATACTTAGCATGATTTTAATCTACGTTGGTACGCTTAAAGACATGCAAGCAAAGCTATTGTTCCAATTTCATATCATTGTTGGGTAGAAAATGGAAAAAAGAACAATAGAATTAAAATTACACACAATTATAAATTAACGTTGGTCAAAATTATAATTATGAATCACACATAAAATTACGACTGTAAATCTCCAATTAAAATTTCTTGTTGGTTCCATTTTAATTAGAGACAAATGTTAATCTCAGGAAAATTGCGCCATTTAACAAAAATAAACATCAATTTCAATACATAATTGTTGGGCAAAAATTAATTAAATTAGTGCACATAAATTGGAAAACATCACTTACTAAACAATGCACTGAAAAATTAATTAAGTGGCACGCTCGGCTCTACTCGGCCTGGACGCATGCACAGCCCATATGGGCCTGTCACTATGCGGCCCAGCTAAGACGCCAGAGGCGCGACCCATCTACGGCTGAGTTTTGTTGCGGTTGGATAAAAAACGCGCAGCTACGCAACCCTAATGCTATTCTCACCCTTTCCCCGTTTTTCACGCGCGGCGCAGCTGAGAGAGGTTGAGAGCCGACTGCGGCGCGACGGAGCTGCTCGCCGGGGCTCTTGTGCGGTGCTCCGGCGCTGCGCGGGGCTCCGTCGAGTTGTTCCCCGACGTCGAACGTAAAGGCGGCGACGAGTGGAAGGACTAAGACGGGTGGCGCGTGCGTGGCGGAGGAACAGCGCACCGGCGACTTTGATGGTAGCTCGGAGGTGCGACGGAAATATGGTATGCCCCAAAATTAGACGTAAGATTAGCCATGAATTTGCGTAAGAATTGTGCTGATCCGAAACATAAATCTATTTGGGAAAACAAATAGGTTTCGGTTTGGGATTTTCATCGTAAGTCTTCTAATTCACCGATTCCCCTCCTTAATGCTACCCGTGACTTCTAAGGACACATACACATAAACATTATTAACCGTGATCATTAGGAGTGCATAGTGATTGATTAGGGTTAATCATCAACAAATTAGCCACTAAATTGATTGACCGAGGCAATTTGCAAGCAATCAGTGATTAACTAGGTTCAAGATTAGGCTAAGTCGCTCTGATACCAACCGTTAGATTTTGTGCTTAGGGCTAAACGAGATTAATCTTAGCCCAATGACATGAACACCCAGATTAAATGTGGAAATAGTGATTTACCATTGCTTGTAAGTGCCATCGATCAGTGATGGATTTAGGTTTAGAAGCCCGCTTGGCCGATGAGTCGATGCAGAAATGCCATAGAGGACGCAGGAAGCCGGTATGGCGGCCTCCTTCTCTTTACTGAAGCGCACCCCGGGACCGGATCGGGCTTAGAGATGTAGAACGGGGAACTAACCTCGCGACATAACAAAAAAGAATCAACCCGTGAGGGGTCAGCCCCGTTCCTTTTTTATATGGCACTGTGTAACGGGGGGTTGCAACCAATAGTTGGTTGTGCGCCTCCGATCAAAGCGCGAGAACAAAGGGGTACGTCACCCACCCTTAAGGCTCAGGCTAAACAGTTAGCTACGAGATCAATTCAAGAATGCATACTTGATTTCGGTTAATCATGGATCATGTCGGTGGAGTGTTGCATCCAGGTTCACAATATCAATGAAAACTGCTCGAGCGTATTGAATCGGCTCGACATCTAAAATCGCTTAGTAATTCGATTAAATTCAAATTCGAAGTTAAAATTTTAAAAAAATTAAAAAATTTATTAAAAAGTGTTAAAATTTTTTGTGCGAGGTCATCGTCTATTCAAGAACAATTATTATGTGGCTAAAATTTTAATGTGAGGAACATGTTATATTAGAATTATTAAAAAGTGTTTAAAATTTTTGTGACGATGACATGTCCGACGATTTTAGCCATGGTAGTCGGTGATCAGGTTCCTCACATCACAGACGGTTTTAAAAAAACGTCTGTGATATTCGGGAACACATCATAGACGGTTAGTGGATAAAATTGTCTGTGATGTGCACCTCATCACATATGGTTTGTGGATAAAACAGTCTGTGATGTACCCGGAACTCATCACAGACAGTTTTTGTTTAAAACTGTTAGTGATGAGGTGTTTAATATAACCTCTTTTGTAGTAGTGGCAGGGGCTATGTATACCTAGGCGGTGGAAACAGATCGAACTCATACACACATGAATATATACACTACAAGAAACAGGGAAAAATTCGTAGGCCAAAAACCCACAAATTTAGGCCAAAACCCACGAATTTAAGTTAAATTCGTGGGCAAACCGTCGAATTTAGTTCACGAATTTAACTCAACGAAATTAATCAATTAAATTCGTGGGTACCCACGAATTTAAATTAAATTAAATGGAGTTCTTGAAAAAACACAATTTAAATTCTAAATTAGTAAATTTGAAAAACCACGAATTTAAGCGCTAAATTAAGTGAATTTGAAGAAACCCACGAATTTAACTTAAATTCGTGGGTACCCACGAAATTAACTGTTAAATTCGTGGGTTTTAAATGGCTCACGAATTTATCAGACATTTATACAAAAAATATATATATATCCATATCGATATCACACTCAATACATATAACTATATCGATCACGCATATATATATCGATATACATCTCATTCAACACAACCATCTTCATATTCTATCTTATTCAACACATCGCAATATTACCTCTACTAAAAGATTGAAACCAGCCTTTTAACTCTTTAAATTTTACGTTTAGACGAGATGTTTTATGAGTTGCCGAAAAAGCTAAGTTGTTTAGTTTTCCTCTGTATTTGTTTCACGAAGGGTGTCATGCATAGGGAAGATATATATATATAGAGCAAGCTCTAAATAGAATATTCTTCTGGATTATAGTAGTACATATTATGGAGCTCTAAACGAAATCAAGTTGTCCTTCAATTTGAGCATTCTGAATAACCATACCAAGCGTACTTGTGAAAAGATCAAATAACATGTTAAATTAAGTATTTTAGTAAGGTATCAAGCGATCAGTACATAGATAAACTTGCCTATTCGGATGCAGGAGCCAATCCTAGAATACGATTGAGGAAATGGGGCACATCATGCACATCATAATCAACAATCCTACTAGTAAGCTTTCCTCCATTTTTCCCTTGCATGCAACAACAAATCTTACATAAGCAAAATGAAATCAACACACATAAACTTTTAATTTGGAAAGAAGAGCTTTAAGTAATTGAACTTGTCTTGTTAGAATGCTTTTCTCCTTTTGCAAGCTTTAATGTTAGCGGTTAAATTCCACGACAAAGGTGCAAAATTAAAAAACATTGAAGCTGAAAATTAGGTGTATTCTATAATTAACTCCTTTTAAAGAAATGGAAGCTGAATATTACCTAACTAAGCAGTGGAAAATAGCAAGAGGAAATGTTCCAAAGATAGAGTAAAAATGTTGGAAAGATTGATAATCATAAGTTTAATTTAAATTAAGGGTGCGAGGAAACAACCAATAAGCATGTTTGCGAAGGAATCACACCAATAAGCTTTGGGAGCGAGGCCTCATAGAATCCAATGTAAGTGTGAAACCATGCATGGTGTGGATGGAGAACAAAATGTGAGCTAGCATGTTGGACCAAAGAATAGCTCACGGAAACAACCAATAAGTATGTACTTAATCTCCTCTTGAAAAGATCAGGCCGAAACACATAGCCTGCAAGAAGTAAGGTCATTACGAGGATTCTTTAAAGTACTAACTACTAAAGAACCACAGCCTAAATAGTTCCAAGAGGCTGTGGTATGTAAATGATTAGAATTAAAATGAGCCCAGGCCAAAACCAAACCAAGGACCCCATCGGAAGAGGCAACAAGCGGCCACACCCCAAGAACACCCACACCAAGAAGAAAGCAAAAGCCCAAGCTCCAGGAGACCGGCACAAGGGACCAGGAGGCCGAACCAGGAGCAAGAAGAGAAGGCGATTGAACCAATAGCAGCACCATCACCCATCTTCCACTCACCCATGTTTCATACCGCAAGTAAGTGCTATAACCATTCCAGTTTATTCACCACAGTCACAACAGTAGAAATGAGATAGATAAAAGATTAGACAGCAGAAGAATTAAAATGAGAATAGGGAGGAGTAGTGGTCTTAGTTTAGGGCATAATCAAAAGATGCAAGGGTTGCATCATGTTTCCCTCAGCCAAACATGCTCCCCCAGCGCACTGACAATTAAGGAAAACAGAGATACCATCCAACTTGCATGTAACATAGATAAATCTTTGCATCACAGACCAAGAAAAGTGACCACCCGTAAAACATAGCATCAGTTCATCATCTGCTATGTGATCTAGACAAGCATTAAACATCCCAGATTATAATTTAGCATCAATCCATCATTTGCTAAACTTACCTTTCCTGTAAATGGGACTCAACAAAATCAATAAACCCCTCAAGCATCACAAATCAGAGGATGATCTCAGTATCAATTGTTCATCATCAAATCCACCATCCCAGGTCATCAACGTTAATGCAACCATCACACATAGAGTAGAGGGGGAAAAGGAGGATTTGGCATAAGACATAAGAAGGAAGAAAAGGGGGATTAGATTAGGGTTTACCAAACCCTAAATCGAATCGGGACCAAACCGGGACAGAGACGGGCCGAGGAGGAGGGAGTCTGGTGTGGTAGCCGGCGACCGGAGGCTGCCTGCGATCAGCGCCCGGTCGGCGCAAACCAGGAGAAGACCGGCGTGAGGTGGGCCAGGTAGGCAGCCACGGCCGGCCGAGGAGAGGCGGCGCGGCGGCCTCGAGGAGGAAGCGGAGGCGCGGAGGCATCGCTAGGAGCGAGAAGCAGGGAGAGCGGCAGCGGTCTTGAGCTCGAAGTGGAGTGTTGCCCGTGGCCCAGGGAGCGGCGTCCTCAAGTGAGGAGGGCGGCGAGGCGAGTTCGTGGGGTTGCGGTGGGTGAGAGAAGCGAAGAGAGAGGCAGTGAGGTTAACCCCTCGATTAAATTCGTGGGCAAGGCGTGCCCACGAATTTAATTAAATTCGTGAGTTTTTTTGGCCCACGAATTTAATTAAATACATGGGTATTTTAACAAACCGACGAATTTAAATATATAAATTCGTGGGTGTTTTTTTGGTCCACGAATTTAATTAAATACGTGGGTTTTTTTATAAACCGACGAATTTAAGTATATAAATTCGTGGGTTTTTTTTGGCCCACGAATTTAAAAAAACCCACGAATTTTTCACTGTTTCTTGTAGTGATATTGGCCATTTTCATATTCTAGCCCATAATTTATCTTCGAATACAGATACGTACGAGAGCAGGTGCCTCAAATACAGATACAAAAGGAACATAGATTAAATTCAAACCGGCCACAGATTGGAATATTATGTTTCTTATTAAGTAGGTAAGAGAGAGAGGAAAGGAATAAAGAAAAAAAAGGTGTTGGGCCGTTCTGTGTGTGTGTGAGAGAGAAGAGGAGCTGCACATGAAAATCCTAGCTGCCACATGTAAAATCATGGTTCAAATTTTGTTCAATGTCTAAACCTATCGTGAGACAGATCTACGTATGCATAGCACCTTACTTACACTTTCATCATCGTTTCGTTTAGGAGGGTTAACGCAGAGGTGCCCTTAACATGTATTATATACTACTACAACTCACATTAGACAAATAATATGGGAATAATTCCATCACCGCTCTACATGGGCCACATGAAATTTCACATTAACGGGCCAAGATACTACATTCACTCCCCCTTAAGGGTTGACGCTCTCGGCAACACACCGTATATACAACAAATGCGCAGCAACACTCCTAAGTACATGTCTGAGCGTCTAGTGCTGGCACATATGCCATGTCGTGTAATCACTCTATCTCATATGCACCATGTGCATATCCCCGCCTTTGACCCACATGCACCCTTATAGCGAAGTTTAATGTTCTGATACCATTTGTAACACACTAGCCCCAAATTCACTTAAAGCCTAGCTCATCGTGGGGTGGACCCACATATGTATAACATCCCACTTATATTTTCATCCTCGCTTCATACAAAAGTATTAATCTGGAGGTGCTATGTTTGGAATCAACATGCATTATATACCACTACAATTCACTTTAGATGAACAATGTGGTACCAATCCCACCACCGCTCCACATGAGCCATATGGTGACGACGATAATTAAATCTGTCTTAAGGCTCATTAATGGCTACGGTTCTCAATGAGCCTGTTATATCCTCATAAATATGACCCACATAGCACAGAGACACACTAATATTATAATCGATCAAAATTTATGTTGACCACATAAAGACCACCTGACCAAAATTAGGTCGAATGACAACTAAGCATTTCCAGGTCAGCGGTAGCCTTATCTGAGAAACCATTCAGGTCAGGCTACGTTGTCTTTTACCATGGCAACCTAGATCTAAGTCAGTCCGATCAGGCTCTGGTCGGACAGAAGAAAAATCATTTGCTCAGAGATAATGTGCAGAAGAAGCTTTCTCTGACAGGTACTGACAATCGCTTGGAAGTTGCCAATAGCAAAGAGGCGCCTTTCTGATGAAAAGGTAGCTTTTCGGTGAGAAGACACCTTTTGACCAAACGATACCTCTTAATAGGAAGACACCTTTCTGAAGATGACAACTGCCATCTCTTCGATGATATAAATAGGCTTCTCCCGCCAAGGACAAGGCAAGGATAGTAACAAAACAAGACACACACAACACGATGACAACGACGAAGAGCAACAACAAGAAGGAAACAAGATAGCATTGGGCAGTCTTGTAATCTGCCATTCTGTACTTCATCTAGAGAAAAGCAATACAACACAATTTCTATCTATCCCTAGTTCCTCTTTCAATGTCATTTGAATAAATAAAGACAACCCAAAATACATTTTTAAGCTCAACCTAGGGATCCCACGCGTCCCAAATCCAACGCCCCATGCGCAACACAACGTGGCTCATCCATAGTCGCACGAGATCCAGGTTTGATGGACTTTGATCTAGGGTTAGGTTCACGAAGGGGTATGGATAGGGTCGGGCTAATGAGTTGGGTCCACGGCCTAGCCCGTTAGGGTTTTCCTATTTTCCTGAGTTTCTTCATTTATTATTTAAAATAATACTAGGAATTCAAATAATTCGGGGAAAATGGAAAAAAAATTCCAGAAAAATTCCAAATTTTTTTTTTGGAAAATATCTTGTACTCAAATAAAATATTTTCAGCAAAACTTTATATAAACTTTTTAAATATTTAAATAATTCAATAAGGACTTAATTCAAATTAATTATAAATAAATCCAAATAGATTGTAGAAAATTCCAAAAATTCAAATAGCTCAATAAATGCAAAAAAAGAAAAAATTGGAATGTTACACCTGTCTGGGTAAAGGAGAAATTTTAGGGGATAGCTTGGGGAATAAAACGGTGCACGACTATAGAAAAGATCATCGCCATGACGGTTGGAACCATCATCATAGGCGATTTTACGAGCGATGCAGTGAAAATACACATCACAGGCGGTTCTATTCACGGGCAAATGCAGTAATAATAGGTTATCACAGACGGTTCTAGCCAAGAACTGTCTGTGATATGCATAAAACTGACACAGATTCAATGTATAGACTTAGCTAATTATAATCGTCTATGATGTAAACCAATATCACAGATAGTTTTAATATAAAACCGTCTGTGATATTGGTTTACATCACATACGGTTTTAAGATAAAACTGTAAACTGTCATACGGTTCTAAGATAAAATTGTTTGTGATATTAGTTTACATCACAGACGATTTTAAGATAAAACCGTCTGTGATATCGTTAACATCATATATGGGTATAATTAACAACAGTCTGTGATAGGTACACTGATGGTTGGACTATAGAACCGTCATTGATGTTTCATATTACAGACGGTTTTTGAAGACCGTCTGTGATAGTGTGTCACGATATAGCGTTTGTGTACTAGTGGTGGCTAGAGGAAATGACAAGAGGGCAGGGGATGGATTTCTTATTGCTTGTCTCAATTCTTATTTTTATCAGTTTGCTATTGTTCTGGTACCATCGGTAGGAATTTATAATGGAGAGGGATTATATTAATGGAGGAGCAAATAATAGGGGAAACTGCAATTTGTTTTAGCTCAGCTGGGTTTCTAGCGCGAATCTTTATACCTAATCTAAATATAATTTACATCTTTAATTCATCGATGCTGGATACATTACCAGACCGGCTCTAGAAAATCAGAGTCAGAAAATCAGTGTGTTACATATTCAATTAGCACATATTTGGAACACATGAATTTCAAATAAAATAACTTAACACCCACTTGAACGGGAAAATTAGTGTGTTTTAACTGGGAGCTTACCAAATAGAAGGGAACACACGGTTCAAAAACAAATACAAGAGAACACACCATCTCGAACAATCTTCGATAAAACAAAGCCGGAGAAGTTCCTGAAAGAGACCTAGCCACCTGCCCCGCCCGTAATTTTACGCAAGAGCCTCTCTATTTCTCAAATTACGTATAGGTCCCTGCAAATTTATGAAAAGGTCCTTTGTGATTTTTTGTGAGAAATTTTTTTTTCTCGGATTGCGTTTAGGTCCCCGTTTCGTTAATTTTAAGAAAGAGACTTACTTCCGTTAAATTCAAATCGCGAGCGAGCCCTTTTCTAATTTTTCGGGATAGCGATCGGGTCCAAAAATATAACAAATAGGTCCTCGCTCTTTGCGTCCAGATCCTTTCTCCGTTTTTCTCGAAAAAAATGTTTTCGTGTTCCGTTTTCCCTCGTTTTTCCCGAAAAATATGTTTTCGTGGTCCTTTTTTCTCCGGAAAAAATGAAAAAATGTTTTAAGTGTTCCGTTTTCTAGGAAATAATGTTTTGTGGTCATTTTTTCAGAAAAAGCATAAATTCAGTTTTGCCGAAAAAAATGTTTTCGTGCTCCGCTCTCCTCGTTTTATGAGACATTTTTCCGTAGTCCATTTTCTCGGAAAAATGTTTTCGTGATCCGTTTTCGAAAAAAATGTTTTCGTGCTCCGTTTTTTCTCTGAAAAAAAAACACAGGTTCGATCACGCACTCCGCTTGTTTGCACGATTTTCCTCCGTGCGACGCGTGGCCAGCGCCCGTCTTGGTGTTGTAGCGGTAGCGCGTTGGATCCGGTTTTTGCGAGAAGCCCCTCGAATCTGGCTGCATAGATGTCCTTTGTTTTATGCGGGAAGCTTCTTTGTTCGCGGAAAGGTCCTTAGAATTACCCCTTTTTTCGTAAATGCTTCAGAAAAATTCCATCTCATCCTAGAATCCCAGGTTTTCCTGATTTTCCCTGACTTTCCACACAAGCATCTAACCAAATTTTTTGTTGATAAATTAATCATTCATATTACCTTACGCGGCGTGCCGCCGCATTTTCGTGTCTAGTGAATCCTATGGATGGAAGGTATTGCTCACATATCATTATGCTTGTAATGTGCGACTTGCCAAAAAACTCGTCTTTGGCCTGTCATTCGCATCATAATAACAGACGTCTTTACGTTAAATTAACTGTATGGATTTGCATGATGGAACATGCAGACATTATATGTAATACATTGTGTAAGTATGTGATAATAACTTTGTAAATATGCATACTAGTCATTGATCATAGAACTAGTACAATATACACATAAAACCCATTGTTAATATTCTGTACCAAAAAAATGGGCCTTACAAGACACTAATTAATCAAGGTCGTAAAGAAATAACTACTTAACCTGCAGGTGATCCATGTATGTCTGCTTTCTGACAGTCACTTGTAAACATCCCTGATTTTCTGCAGCCTGGCAACCACATATTTCATGGTCGTTCTTTCTGCAGGCGAGTGACTTGAGCACAGTAAACCCAGCTCCATTATCGACCGTAGGCCACCGCTGCCATTTCCAGTAGTAAATTCATCCACATCGTCGTCCTCGTCATGTTCTTGTAGGTGGCTGTCCACGACATGAGCGAGCCCGGAAGGAAAAGCTTGATGGACCCACGAACGCAGGCTAAGCTCCCCGACGAACATGGGATCCATTGGATTCTTCCCTGTGAACACTTGTAAGAGCAGGATGCCGTAGCTGAAAACATCACTCTCCCGCGATGCTTTCCCCGCCAAGCCGCACTCTGTTCATGCATCGCGATACTAAGCCACATCACTTATATGTTTAGATACAACTACATAACAAAATACTCCATATAGTACAGCACGGTTGGTTAATTTAGGAGGATAATATAACAGTGAAAAAAAGGCAACAGATTAAGCTAGCTTAGATGATGCAGTACCTGGTGCCATATACCCAATTGTTCCTGGCATGCTTGCTGAGACTACGGCGTCGTCGCCGCCCAACAGAAGCCTTGCAATGCCAAAATCTGCGACATGTGCGGTCATATCTTGATCCAGCAGCACATTGCTGGGCTTCAGATCACAGTGAAGGACTACCTCGGGGTGTTCGTGATGCAGGTACGACATGGCCATCGCCACATCTAGCATGATGTCCACTCTCTTGGCAGGTCCCAAGCGAAAGCGACACCCGCCGCCGCCGCTATCACTCGATCTGGACAACGGCGACAGCCAGTTCTCCAAGCTCCCATTTGCCATGTAGGGGAGCACCAGTGCCTTGAAGTCAAGATTGGAGCAGGTGCTGAGTATCCTCAGCAGGTTCCGGTGCCGAGCCATGCGCAGTGCACGGCACTCGTCGTCGAAGCTCTTGGAGGCTCTGTCGCTCTGCATGTCGAGGACTTTAATTGCGACGATCGAGTCGTCATCTAGCCGGCCCCGGTAGACCTTGCCAAATCCCCCAGCCCCAACAAGGTTGTCATCACTGAAGTTGTTAGTGGCACGACGAAGCTCGTGGTAGGAGATCGATCGGTGGTTGAGTGGCAGCTCCATGGCAGAGTTGGTCGGTGCCTGTTGTTTCTTGACCCGTGTTCTCGTAACCACCATGTATAAGAAAAGGATCATTCCAAAAACTAGTACCACGGGGAGCAGGAACTTGAAATAACGCCACAATTTTGTTGAGCGTGAGTATGGATGCTCTTTGTTTGGGCGGCAGGGCAGAAATCCCAAACGTGGAAGGCCGCATAGCGCGGGGTTTCCAACCAACGATTGAAGGCTTATGTTTGAGAAGACACCACCCTCTGGTATCTGCCCATCTAGTCTGTTGAAAGAGAGGTTTAGGCTGCTGAGGACGGTGAGATTGACCAGGGACTTGGGGATGGCACCAGAGAGGGAGTTGTAGGAGAGGTCCAGGGTGTTGATGCTGGTCAGCTTGCCAAATGTGTCTGGAACAGTGCCTTGGAATAGGTTGTTTGAAAGATTGAGGTAGATAAGCATTTGGAGCTGCCCGATCGAAGCCGGTAGGCTACTATCCAACCTGTTGGCTGAAAGATTCATTTGGACGATCATTTTCAGGTTCCCGACTTCAGCTGGCAGAGAGCCACTGAAGGAGTTGCGTGACAGGTCGAGCTGCAGAAGGTTCTCGTTGCTCCATAAGCTCAGCGGTATGCTGGACGAGAGCATATTGCGTGACAGCGTCAGAATTCGCAGCTGCAAGCTCAGGTTGCCGATGCTGTCCGGTATTGGACCAACCAAGTTATTAGCATCGAGGTTCAGTTGTTGTATGTTGCGGAACCTGCCGACTTGTCTTGGTATGCTGCCAGTCAGGTTGTTCCTAGAGAGGTCAAGCATCTGAAGACTTTTCATACCTGTGATAGGTACAGGGATTCCCCCGGTTAGTTGGTTCTTACGGAGATCTAACATGAAGAGGTTGCTTAGATTTGACAGCACGGGAGGCACGCCGCCGGTAATTTGATTCTCACACGCCAAGAAGAATTGCAGCCCTGTCAAGTTTCCCAGGCACTGCGGGAGTGTCCCTGTGAAGGAATTTCTGCATATCTGGAGCTTCTGCATGTTGGTGCACTGGCAAAGAGCACTAAGAAAGTTGAGATTGCCTTCAAGGAAATTCCATGTGATGCCGAAGTAAGAGAGCTCTTTCAGGTTGCCCAATGTCGTGGGCACCTGCCCGGTCAGGTTGTTTTGTGACATTTCTAAAGCGGTAATGGCCGACAAGTTGCCGAGAGACGATGGGATTTCGCCGTTCAGGAGATTGATCCCGAGGTTTAGCCAGTCAAGCCGCATTAACCGTCCTAGCTCCGGCGGTATCTCCCCCTCCAGCAAGCACTCAGCCAGGTCCAAGGTGACAAGCCCCGTGATGTTGCCCAACTCTGCTGGTATCTTACCAACAAGGCGATTCATGCCAAGGGCGATGAAGGTGAGGCGTTGCAGTGCCCCTAGCCATTCAGGTATGGTTCCACTCAAGTCGTTATAAGATAGAGCCAGCCTAGTGAGGTGCATGCAATTGGCTAGCCCCGAAGGAATCGTCCCGGAGAATTCATTCCAGGATAGACTCAGGTTCTCCAGCAGCATGGCTCTACTCCCGTTGCCAGCCGCGGATGGGATGGCTCCTGAGAGGTTGTTTTTGTTAAGGCTCAGTGTTTGGAGAGTGGACACATTGAGAAGGGTTGGCGGCAGGGGACCGGACAAGCCGTTCTCCTGCATGAAAATGGCGGTGACCTTGGGCAAGAAGCTAATGGCCACCGGGATGCCTCCTGAGAGGCTGTTGTACCCGAGGTGCAGGTACCTTAGCCCCGTCGTGCTGTTGAATAGCCTCTCCGGTATGGGCCCTGCCAAGTCGTTGTTCCGTAGGCTTAGGAGCCGGAGGCCGCGCAGCGCCTCCGGTGCCTCTGGGCCTCCTGGGGGGATCGGGATCACTCCGGTGAGGTTGTTGAGGCTCAAGTCGAGGCTCTCGATCCCGGTGAGGTTGTAGATGGTGGCAGGGATAGCGCCGGACAGGCGATTCCCCGAAAGGTCCATGGATCTGAGGCGGGGCAACCGGCCGAGGTCGGCGGGGATGGGCCCGGCGAGGTCGGTATTGCTGAGGTTGAGGAGGGAGAGGAAGGAGAGGTTACCGAGCTGAGGTGCGAGGTTGCCGCCGAGCCGCACGCCAGGTAGCACCAGGGCGGTGACCATCACCGGACGGCGGTGCTGCCTGCTGCATGCCACGCCAACCCAGCTGCACAGAGGGACTTGGGCTGTCCAGTTGCTGCTCAGGACGCCGAGCGGGTCAGAAACCTGGGCTTTGAACGCCAGCAGCGTCGCCAGGTCGGAGGAGTTGCTTGGTAAGGCCGAGACGGCCGTGTTTGCAGTCGAGATGGCGACTAGTACCTCAAGTACCAAAGCTGCCGCGGCAAAGCGCGCGACGAGCGCCATAGCTACGGTGCGCAACTAGCACTACAGCCGTTTTTTATCGTACAGACATACTTCTGTGTCTATATATAACTAGATGGGCGGCACACCACGTATTTACGCTACGACGTCGCGTGAGGATGTTTCCGAGAAATCAGTGAAATTGAAATATATTAGTAGCACTGTCAGAATTTTTAAAAATTGCAAAATTTTGATCATGCTATAAGATTTTTATGGTAGCTTAGGCATGCTCTCAAAGCCCTTTTAAAAAAGTTTCAAAATTTTTCGGCACGCTTTAGCTGTTTAATTAAATCAATGAAGTTGCTTTAAATGCATTAGCACCATTGTAAGTTTTTTAAAAAAATTGCACAAGTTTGATCATAATATAAAATTTTTATGGTACCTTTGGCATGCTCTCAAGACCCTTATCAAAAAGTTTGTAAAATCAAATTCATTTGATTGCTCTGGAAAACAAAAACCAACGAAATTTAAATGCATTCAGAATGTTTTAAAATCACACAAGTTTAATCGTGATACACTTTTTTTTATGGTAGCTTATGCATTCACTCATGACCATTATAAAAAAGTCTCAAAATTTTTTAACATGATTTATTATCTCAATTAAATCAGTGGAGTTGATTTGAATGTATCAGTAGCATTGTGGGAATTTTTAAAAATTGTACAAATTTGATCATAATATAAATTTTTTGTGGTATCTTAGGAATGCCCTGAGTACCCTTATCAAAAAGTTTCAAAAATTTCTAACATTATTTGATAGCTCAATTAAATCAGCAAAAAAATTACTTCAACGATAAAATTAAGGACCTAAACATAATTACTCATTTTTTTTTTTGAAGAAAATGGCAGGAGCTCTGCCTATTCAATTAAGATAAGAAAGAAAATCCAGATCTGATGATATAGAATTGAAAAGGAGAAATCCACCCATGATCTAACAAGCGATCGAGGCGGGAGACAAGCGCCCATAAAACACACCAAAACACCACCCTCTCCTAGGCTATTTTCTTTGTAGCAAGCGCGAACTCCATTAGATCTTCTTTGTGCTTGCTGCACCAGTTTGAATTGGGCTGTCCGTGTCTTGGAATATCAGGCGTTAGCTCTTTCGAAGAGTCCACCATCCTACCAATATCACCCCTTGTATGTTGAAGCGTGCCTGTGTCTTTGGAGTCGCACCTGGCCTCCCCATCCTTCTTCTACGGATGCGACATTAGCGAGGAGGCTGGAGGAGTGGCACACGAACCCAAACAAAGGAGAAGCATCTGCCGAGAAGGATAAAGCGAAATGGCAAGCAAACATGAGGTGGAATGCCGTCTCGGGATGTATGTTACAAAGTCGGCAGCGGTATGGTGAGGCCATCCTCGCCAGCTAGATTGTCCCTGTTAAGATCTTTATTACGGAGAAGCGACCAGCGAAGATTTTGCACTTGTTCTCGCGTTAAGCTTTCCATCTTGCCGCATAGTTCACTGTCGCAAAGACCCTATGAGCTGCGCCTGTAGGTGATTTAGTTGAATAGACTCCATCAGATGTCAGTAGCCAAGAAATTTCATCATTATTTCCTTGTAGTAGGTGGACCTGTTGAAGCATTTGCCAAATTTTAAGGAATTCTGCTAGCTGTTGAGGTGTTTGGATTCTCCTAAGCGGAATCATCCAAGAGTTGTTGGTTAGCTCCTGAGACACCGTATTGTATCTTTTTGACCAGCCGTGCGAGGAGGGAAGCGATTTCCATCGGTGCCTTGCCACTGTAACCAATTGGAGGTCCAAAACTTTGCTATCTTTCCATTTCCTATGGTAATCAAAGTGCTAGCCTTGAAGGCGCCATATCACGGCATTGGAAGATAGTGGGGTCCCACCCCAAATTACATTGCTTCCCTCCCATTGAAGCCAAAGCCATCTCTGCATGAGTGCTCTTCCAAAAAGTGCGAAGGTGTGGAATCCTAGTCCCCCATCTTGTTTTGGTAAGCGAGACCTTTTCCAACTTACTAGGCGTTGGCCGAGGAACAATTTTCGTGCCCTTCCGGAGGAAATTCCTTCTCATCTTGTCGATTCTTTTGATGGTCCAAGTCGGCAGCTGAAAGATGGTCATAAAATAGGTAGGCAGTGCCGAAAGCACCGAAGTCACCAAAATAAGCCTGCCTGCCCTTGAGAGGAGAGCCCCTTTCCAACTGCTAACCTTCCTTCTACCTTGTCGAGGAAGAGGTTGCAAGTCAGATCTTCTAAAGCGCATTGGGTCTAAGAGGTAGGCCCGGTACTTAGTGGGAAGCTCTTGAGAGTCTTGGGGAACTCTTGTAGTGGTGCTTAACATCATCTCTTCACAGGCAACTGCAAAGATTTCAGTTTTGTTCAAGTTTACCTGTAGACCCGAGATTGCTCCGAAAATCTGTAGGATTACCCGCAAACTGTGCAATTCCTGCGCTGTTGGATTTAAGAAGAGGGCCACATCATCTGCGTACAAAGACCGGCACAAGCTCGCCGGTCTGCGTGAGATTGGTTTAAAGAGCCCACTTTCTTGTGTGCGATAAAATAGCTGCGAGAGGTTCTAGGGCCAAGATGAAAAGCATTGGCGATAACGGGTCTCCTTGTCTAAGACCACGTCATGCACAATGCCCTTCCCGGGACTCCGTTCATCAAAACCCTGGAAGAGGAGCTAAGCGAGCAAAATGGCTATCAATCTCTCGGTATTTGTCCAAATCTGAAATCTTTGTAACATTTCTAGCGAGATATTCAATGACGGCCAGTCGAAGGCTTTTGCAAGGTCCAACTTGATGAACAACGCCGGGTGCTTTCTGCGATGTAGCTCGATCGACAAGTTCTTAACTAGAATAAAAGTGTCATGAATTGCCACTGTTCTTAATGAAAGCATTTTGGTTTTGACACAAGGTTGGGAAGATAAGGCGCCAATCTGTTAGCTAGAATTTTAGAGACTATCTTGCCAAAGCTGTGGATGAGACTAATTGGCCTGTAATCAGTAACTCTGACAGCATCTTCCTTTTTTGGTAGGAGAATCACAATCGCTGAATTCAGAAGTCCAAGGTTTTTAAATCGCCTGATTGGCAAAGTGCGTGGTTCTTTGCTAAAAGATCTTCTGTATGATCTCAGCCAGGCCTTAAAGAATCTTGCAATGAATCCATCAGGGCTGGTGCCTTCTCGGCCGGCAAAGAGAAAAGCGACTATTTTACTTCTTCGAAAGCGGCATGTCCAGCTCAGATAGGTCATGATGCGGCGTCTGAAGGAGTCCCCAGTTCAGAGAGCGATCTCTCTGGAATCTCGCACCCAAAAGCTGACTAAAATAGCTGAAGATAATTTCATGCTTTTGGCTATCCTCTGATACCAATCCATTTTCAGAAAGGAGAGACAAAATATGCCGCCTGCGTTTACGACCATTTACTCTGATGTGAAAGAACTTTGTGTTTGCATCTCCCTCTTTTATGTTTGTTAATCTCGCCCTCTGCTTTAGTCGCAATCGGTTTATTGCAGCCAATCCCAGGATTCTGTGTCTAAGATCTTTTACTAAATTTAATTCCTCAGGACTGAGCTGTCTTATTTCCTGGGCCTTGTCTAGTTGCCAAATAACCTCTTGCGCCACCCCTAGTTGCAGTCTGACATCCCCCACCATGCTTCGGCTCCATTTTCTGAGAGCTCTTGCCGTTCTGGCTAGCTTGATGAACAAGCGTTTGTACGGATCCGTCGAGCTCACCTGTGTGGTCCACGCTTCTTTTACTACCTCTAAGAAACCCGGCAAACCAAGCCAGAAGGATTCGAATCGGAATTGTTTGATTAAATTTGGGAGTGGGGTTTTGAAGTAATAACGGGCAGTGGTCAGAAACTGAAGTTGAGAGAGCTTGTAAAATTGCCTCAGGGTAAAGACACTCCCAGTCTTTGGAAACAAAAAACCTATCAATCCTTGTCTGAGTGGGATTAGCTGTCCCTGAAGACCAAGTGTATTTCCTGCCTAGAAGATGGAGTTCTTTCAGTTGAGTGGCATTTAAAGTATCTCTGAAGCGCTGCATTAATCGCCTGTTTAATCCACCTTTGTTTTTGTCAGCCGCCTGGTAGATCATATTGAAGTCGCCTAGCAAAAGCCAACTGCTTTGGACTTCGCTATGCACTTGTAATAGTTCCTGCAGGAAAGCTAATTTATCTGTGTCGGACTGAGGTCCATAAGCCCCAGTGCAGGACCAGGAGAGAAGGTGCACTCTGTCTTGGTGATCTTGGCCCGAGATCGTGTTCGTCGAGGACCTAACCTGCGAAATTTTGAAATCTTGCCCATTGGTAGCAAGTAAATTTCCTCCTCTCGTGCCATTTGCTGGTAGCACAGCAAAGTTGCTCCGGAAAGCGAATCCCAGAGTCTGTAAAATAATGTCATCTGTAATGGATTGCAATTTAGTTTCTTGGAGACACACCACATTGGCCTTTGTATCCTGTATAAGCTGTTTAACCAAAGCCCTTTTTGCCGGCATGTTTAGGCCCCTGACATTCCAACTGAGAATTCTACAATCCTTTAACATTAGTGAGAACGAGGTGCACCTTGAAAAAAGGAAAACTGAGAAACAATGGCGACGACAGGCCAAAAGAGCCCACCAGACTAGGAGCTAGACACTGAAACACTAGCAGAAAAAAAGGAAGGCGAGAATTGCCCGGCGGAACAGAAGGGGTGAACAACTTGCGCGCAAAACCGACAACAGACCTGGCACAGGCCTTACCGACAACCGGGACAACAGCAACCAGCTGGCGCTGTGGAGACAACTAACCAACGACCCGGTCCATAGCGGAAAAGCAGACTCAAAGCTTCCACCCCACAGCGGGCAAAAAGCCCTCTGAGACATTAAGGCGCTTAAGAACAAAAGCGGCTGCGATGTTGCCATAGTCTTACGAGGAGGCATCATTAAGCCGGTGGCATTTCCCGGGCCGCCACTCCGATGTTGCCGCTAGATCAATGGTGGCATTGAGGCCCGTTAGCTGGGCAATGGCCGCTAAAGCTTCAGTCGTCAAAGGCTTGTTGAAAATGCTGAGGTAACGACGCATAGCCAACTCGTCCGGGGAGGACTCTTGTGAGAGAACTCCTAGTTTTTTCATCAGTTGGAGTTGCGCTCTTTCCGTTGCTGTAATTTTGGGTACCACCTTGCGAGCTAATCTGCTGCTTCTGCGCTGGGGTGGCCCTGCAGTAGATTTCTTCTTTGCGTTATCAGTCGGTTCTTTGCTCAGAAGTGGTTGCGGCAAAGCGACAGTTGCCGAGTTGAAGAAGTCTGCCTCTGGAGTCGGAGGAGGTTCTGCGCCGAGGATCGAGAGACAAAGGAGTTTCTCTGAGCCTGTCCTCCTCAATCATGGGGTCATTGCGAGTTTCTTGCAAAGATAAATCCTGAAGAGTAGAGAACTGCAAATCATCTTCGAACATTAGAGTGAAGCTACGATCCTTTTCTCTATCAAGCGAGCTTGGATGATCAGATGACGTTCTTTGAGAAAGAGGTTTGAGGTCGCCAATGCAATGCATAGCAATCGAAGAAGCCACATGTGAGAAGATTCTCCTGCTTGGTGAACGGGTTCTTTCCCGACTGGGCGGTTCATAACGTAGAGGGGAGCGGCCTCTAATCCAAACCGGTGACTGCCTTTGTGGAAGAACAGTTCCCACTGGCAGCGTTCCTCCGAGGCTTTCAAAGGGCGCCGGCCTCTGCCTGCTACCTGTTTGGGACCCCCTTGACCCCTGACGGTTGAGTGCATTTGGAGGAAGAGGCTGTTGGCGATGCAGGCGATTTCCTCTTGGGGAACATCCCAACTGAAGTCATACTGCGTCCTAGCCCTCCGAGGTGACTGTCCCTATCTTGAAACACCGATCATTTGGTGTCTTTGGAAGTCTCCTCTGCCGGGCTCCGTCAACCACCCCCAGAATCCAATTGAAAACGTGCCTCCTCGGCAGCTCCTCCGTGGATGAAGTCTCCGACATCTCACCACTGATGTCACTGTGTCCCGGACTAGGGTGCCGCCAGACCGACGAGGCATGCCTCCCAGGGGGATCGAAATCAAGCACCTGCGCTAGATGAACGATGACCTTGTAGGTTAATAGTTTTGGGGGTTCTCTCACCGGAGGAGACTGGCGGTGGATTCCCAACTCTGGAAAGTGGCTAGAGGGGGAATCTGAAGAATGTAGCTCCTGCACGCATAGCCTGGCCTCCTTTGGAATAAGATTAACATCTTCAACCCATAACCAAAGACAAAAGCAGGCCGACTCATACTCATTGGCAGGTTCTTCAAGGGTAGGTACCACAATACCAACATCACTAAACAGACAGGAAGCCACCCTCGTAGTCCAGGCGTGACGAGGCAACCCCTCTAGACACAGCCTGGCTTTGAACCTTGTTTCTTATTTGCTTCGCTTGGACGAACCTTGTCCAATTAATCACCTTGAAACCAATGCCTTCCTGGATGAACCTGGAATCAGCAAGCATGGTCGATTTTAAACCTGCAGAGCTGCAGCTAATGAAGTAGGACCTGTCTGTCAACATCGACACGTTGAAATCATCTTTATTCATTCTGTAATAGTCTGCAAGGAGGCGCTGGATCTGCTTGACATTTGTCTCCCAATCTTCAAGAACAAGAACCTGTACAGCTCTCCTGGAGTAGTCCCCCTCTGCCCCCAAAAGCTCGGTCGAGCTAGGGGCGAAGCGTCGGACCTGCCCAGGTCTGCCAGCGGGGTCTCCTGGCACGAGTTGCGCCATCCGAGGGAAAACAGCCTTAACCTCCTCCTCCCGGGCCGCTGGTTTTCTCCCCACTCTCAGAGAAGGACACCCGAAGGCCTTGTGCCCCGAGTTCCCACAGCGCAAGCAGCGTGGGGGTTCTCTGCAGACAGCAATGTAGTGAGTGCGAAGCCGAGGCGTGAAGCATTTGCCTCTGATCGGCGCTTTAAAGAAGAGCGAACTCTTCCTTGCTCAATTTGGCCGTTGGGGGTTAAAGCTTGTTGGAAATCTCGGCCTTCTCCAAAAGCGCTTCTTTCGACCAAGGTCAATCTGAATTCAACTCCCTGGAAGGCGCGAGGAACTGAACAGCGCCCGGTCTTGAGATCTTTTGCCGAGATCTCCTCGGCGGACTTTACCTTGAGAACGACATCAACGGCGCATACTGAATAACTCTCTGTGACACTATCCTTTAATGCAACTTCAAGACCTGTAATTGCCTCAGCGGGGGAGGAAGCGAGGATGGGACAAATCTTCAATCTGAGTCTTCTTAGTCTTTGAGGCCTAGCAAGGAGGCTCAGCGAGGCCCGGCGCTTGGACTGCGGCGAGGTGGAAACAAAGCGCCCAGCGAGAGAGGGCACCGCCTGAAGAAGGGAATCAGCGCCCGGGATCCTCAATTCAACTTAGGGACCATTGGAGGCTCGCGGGGAACCCGGCCTCGGCCCGGAGGAGGAAGGGGGCGATCTAGCGGGTGGGGGACACGGGTGCGGTGGTGGGGGCTCGGATGGGAGGCTAAGGGTGATCGCTTTGGCGGCGTTGGAGGAGAAACGGACATGGCTTTTTTTAACCTTTATAATTACTCATTTTTAAGGGGCTTAGATGAAGCAATGACACGTGGGGGCTCCCAGGCCAAGAAGTCTCCCAACTTTGTTATATAGAGTATTTGTTAACATCTTTTAAAATATCATAATAGTACTCTACGTGTAATACTATTACCACACAAGCTTTTTCAAAATATCATAACAGTGCATCTAACACAGACTAACCGAAATTTGTAAAAGCACTGTAATGTGTCTCTAGCACCCTTGTGAATAACACTACCTTAAAAACCTATATTTGTGTTGGTTAAGAACACACATTTGTATCGGTTTTCAAACCGACACAGATATAGTGACACTAATAATTAGGGATTATCAGTGTCGGTTTTTAAACCGACACTAATAAGACTATTTGTGTCGGTTTTTGGCTAGAAACGACACAGATAAATTGTGTCAGATCTGGCAACTCTGTGGCACACATCAACCTCACGTGGCCCATCCTAGTCCTCCTCTTGCCCAAGCAACTCTGTGGCGCACATCAACCTCACGTGGCCCATCCTAGTAATACTTTTGCCCAAGCACGCTTAACTTCGAAGTTCTAACAGGATCTAACGAATTTAAGTAGGTCACCTATCCTAATACTACTCTCACCCTAACACGCTTAACTTTGAAGTTCTTATAGGATCCAGTGCTTTAGTGCTGGTATGATCGTATGTAACATGTAACGCGTCCTTCTCCCCTTAAATCCGCAGAGTATTCGAACACCGATTTTAATGCTCTCATACTCCAAACATGGTTTGAGCTATAATTTAGTGTTGTCATACTCCAAAATAGGTACAAAACTTCGGAGGCCATTTTGTGGCCCTAAACGATAATTTTTTTTGGAATTCTGTCATTGCGCTCGCACAAATAATCATTGAAAGACCTGCTGATTTTTGGGTGAAGCATTTTTCGAGATGAAGCTTCGTTAACTTTCCAACGAGCCAAAGAACGCGCCCGATCAGATTCTGAGTCAAAAGTTATGACCGTTTCACCGTCTGGAGGTGAAGACTATTTGTGTTGTTTTGGCTAGAAGCAGAGCGAGATAATATTATTTACATCGGTTTTTGCTAAAACCGACACAACTAATATTATGTGTGTCAGTTTTTGGATAGAATCGATACAAATAATATGACTACTATTTGTGTCGGTTTTTGGCAAGAACAACATTAAAAACCGAGACATGGCGGGAAGACATGTTGTTTACTATTCACTAGAGATTTCAATTAAAAATCGACATAAATAGTCTTCCCGCCATTTTAAGTTTTAGAACCGACACAAAAACTTTATCTGTATCGGTTCCAAAAAAACCAACACAGATAGACCATCACCTACTAGATGTTTTATAGTGGTGTAAATAAGTAACCCGATTAACCATCTCATCCTTATATCACAACTTACTTATTCTTATATTGTAATTCTTATGAGTAGTAAACAACATGTCTTTGAACATTTTAAAGAATATCTCTAGTGAATAAAAAATGCCTTAAATAACGTCTCCACACTATAAGGTCGATTTAAGAAGTATGTAAAAAAAACATCTATATGATTTTTGTTCCGACAATTTAAAATTTTATTTACGGATCATATTCTAGGTTCTTTATTGAAGATATCTCAAAATAATGTCGTTACATTTAAGGCATCTTCTAAAATACCACAAAATGTCTTGACAATATGTTATGGTAATTCATGGAGACAAATAAAAAAATGTCTACAGTAAAGTGTGTCTACGCGAGGTTTTGTAGTGTGGTTAATTAGATAAGGCTGTATGCACATATATGTGAGAGATTTTTGTCGTCTTTAAAAGTACTAAAATTTATTTTAGAATACTATATAGAGGTATCAAAAATTTTAAAAAATAAATGTCCACCTGACTTGGTACCCGCTCATTATCTAATGGTGTGTTTCGTTCATAGGATGAGATTGAGTGGGATGAATGGACCTGTACCATTTGGTTTCATTATTTTGAGTGAATGAGATGATTTAGCATCTAGAGGGAATATTTCTTAAGTTTGCATCACTTGATCCAGGATGGGATGATTCCATTCAAATAACAAAACGTGTGGATGACTTTATTTTTAAGCCATGCAAATACGTATCTGGCTTTGGTACAATCAACCAAATACATCCTAAGTCTCCGGTCTCGAGTCCACAGTACCCGACCGATTGATGAGGACGGCACTGGACATTTCTATCTCCGTACGTCTGTGACACGACAATTAACTAAGGAACAATCCAATCCAATCCAGTCACGTCCTCTCAATTAATTAACTAAGGTACGATTCCACTCACTAGCTAGGGAGGGTACTAATCCTATTAATTACTTTCTGAATTCGATTCTGACACGGGACAAAAAACTTGTATGCTGGTCTTTGGTTCGTCCAACACGTTTGATTTGAGGCTCAAGACTAGCAAAAATGCTCAAGTCATCGGACGCTTTTCCATCACATATACTTCGGTTCCGGCCTCCTTTGTCAAGTAGGATTGGTGGCTGGGGTGCAAAGTCTTCACACGCAAAGCGACTGGACTGATCCTATCCAGCTTTGTTTCAAAGATCCCGTAGCATCTCCAAAATTTAATAAAGATAAAATATATTATTAAAATTTGCATTTGATTTATTATTGTATTTCTTGAATTTATATGCCTTTTGAGTTAATTTCTTATTGTAAAGAAATTGAATATTGGATTTTATTTGGAAGATAATGGTAAATGATAAAAGATATAAAGATAAAAGTAAAAAAAATTACCCAAAGGCTGTGAAAACCCTAGCTTAGTCTGGAAGCTATCCTTGGCTGGTCAAAATAAGTGTGGAATCAATAAATTAGTGAAATGATTGATTTTAACAATGCATTTTGATCTTGACTCGATCACTAAAAGAATTTTGTGGAATTATTTAGAGTCCTCCGGAGACTGAGATTTTTATCATGAGTTCACCATACCTATAATATTATTTGGTAAAATTTTTAAAAATTAAAAGTTATATTTGTTATTTATCCCAATTTATTTATCTCAAAACTGAAAATCAGCAAAACAGAGAAAACTAACTATTAAAAAATAAATATTAAGGTTTTGGATCTGAAATTTTTATATAATATATCATACACTATTATAATTTTTTTAAAAAAATATCAAAAATTAATAAATTGATTTAGGCCCCCAAATAAATTACTTTCCGTAACAAAATTTCTGGACAACTGGCATTGTCAGAATTATAGGAATTAATTCACCATGAGTTATTACCTCAACTTTTTATAGTTAGTACATAATTCACTCTGGTTACTCAATAAATTTTTTAAAAAAATTAATTCATTGATTTGGCCCCTGAATTAATTGATCTTAGCCGGATGTCAGAAGATAAGGTGTGCACTGAACCAAATCTCCTCTCTTCCTTTAGACTGACCGGTGGGCCCATCCTTTATTGCGACGCCGACCGGACGCACTAGCCCATGTGCCACTACTGATGGACCCTCGTCGCGTGGACCCCTCGTGCAGCCGCAGTCTCCCTCCCTCCCTCTCTCTCTCTCTCTGCCGGTGGACCCCAGGCCCACTGTCAGCCCCAGCTTCTTCCTCTTCTCCCTA
Source organism: Rhipidocladum racemiflorum (assembly GCA_036346355.1). NCBI lineage: Eukaryota > Viridiplantae > Streptophyta > Magnoliopsida > Poales > Poaceae > Rhipidocladum > Rhipidocladum racemiflorum. The sequence continues at coordinate 11,877,601 of CM070589.1, forward strand.
TCTCTCTCTGTTCCCTCCGGCCAAGTGCACCAAGCACGCCATCGCCTCGTCGTCTGACTTCCCCGTGCTCTTGCGCCCTGAGGTTCCTCGCACGTCATTTGACACGCCTGCCATGACAGCGCTTTGCCCATACCACATCCATGCCCTCCACCCGAGAGAGCTCCAGAACATCTTGACCGGCCGCTGTTCTTCTTCCCCATTAAAACCCTGTTTCGTCGCCCCATTCCTCTATTTAAGGAGCAAATTGGGTGTGCCGAACTCACTTCAGCCGAGACCAACCATCCATTTATCCTCTAAACTCCGGCCTCACCTGAATTAGCCTTCGTCTTCCTCAGCTCTGGCGAGAACCCGAAAGGGAGAAATCCCAAATTGCCGAGCAACGGTGATAAATCCTTCAATTGGCTGAGCATAAAGCATCCTTGATCACTCTTGAACCTTTTTGTGCACTTTGTTTCAACTCAGAACTCCCCGGAGTAACCTCGCACCGAGCTCTTCCTTCGTTGCCACCACCGCGCGTGGTGAGAACTCGTGTGCTATCTTTTCCTCTCGGTTAAACCGTGCACTGGCATCCTTAGGATCCACTAAAGCTTGTGTGCACATCAATTTCACTTGATTTGACCCATGTTGATGTTGTGGCCTTGCTCCGGCGAGCTCACCGCTGGCCCTCAGTGCCACCCATGCTCCGCCCATCTCCAGATTGTGTTTGACCCATCCCTGAAACTCACACCGAGGTGATGAACCTCACCGTGAGTCCATTCCCCGCTATCGGCCCGAACTCACCGCTAGCCAGCTCGGCAGCCGTGAGCTCTGCGCGTGCGCAAAGTTCAAGAATACGCCTTGTTTCTTTGAAAGCGTATTTTTGAATTTTTCGGATTTATTTGAACCGAGCCACTACTTTGGCGCATATGTTTAAACCATAAATCCAAATTAAGTGAAACAAGTTCCTAAACTCATGATAAATCATGTAGTTTCAGAATATGCAAAAATATTTGAAATTTGTTTAACAGTTTAAATCAGAATTAAAATTTAAACTATAGGTTTGAAACTAGCTACATGTAAAATTTGTGCAAATCAAGTTCAAATTAAATGAAACTAGTTCCATTCGAATACTTGTGTCAAATGCTTTTAAATATGCAAAGAAATTTAAATTTGGAGTTAGTTTGAACCATCTTCTGTTAGGTTTGAATTTAATGTGTTAAAAATTAAGTAATGCTATAACTTAATCATTTAATGTCCAAACAAAGTAAAACAAGTTTTTATGCTAGTTATATAGTAGAGAACACGATTTAGACATAACACTTAGGGTGTACTATGCAACTTTCAATTGCTATCAACCTGTTACTTTGTATCTTGAATTATATTCATTTAAACAATTTGGCCTCTTGAATTTGAATCTAATTATAATAAAGTTTACAATCTTAACTTCTTCAATTCGTAAATTAAAATAAAACAAATCATAAAGAAAATGGTATGTGTGCTATATAATCCTAAACTACTAACACCAAAAGAACTGTAATATAACTCAGTCACATAAAATGAAGAAGCCCTGATTGTAACCTTGCTTGTTTTTATGTAATGATTTTATTTTATTTTTCATTTAACTTCTTCTTGCCACTATTAAAAATTGGTATTTGCTATGTTCTTATTCGACGATGTATAGACACCAATGTTGCCAACACATTTGTTGACAACCCGATCTCAAATCGTCCCGAGAAGAGCAAGGCATAAGCACCCCTTGATCATATATTGATCCCAGTTTTCATAATCAATTAAAATATTGACTAATAATCTGTTTGCATCCTTTATGTTTTATAGAAATACCTATTTTATGGTTTTGGTAGTTAAACCCACAGCGGATTTCCACTAATCATTGTTGAATCATGATCCATGACAACCCTAGAAATGGGTTAAGTTCATAATGCTAGGTAGGTATAATCATTTTATTATCTTCAATTGCTTAGCCTTTGCTTTAGAAAGTTCTTGGTGTTACAAACACCCACACCACACTTTTCTTTATGACTTTTCTAATGATTAATTATGGCGATAAAGGATCGATATTTTAATAAAAATAGAAATAAAACTATGTTTTCGATATGGGTGATTATTGGCGATAGCCGGTTGTACAAGCTTTAACTTGTACATAGATAGGGGGAGTTCTATCGCCTAAGTCACATTAAGGACTGAACGTAATGTTGCATAATCCAAGTATAACCGTACAACCATGAGGACTGGTATGAGATAGCCTTAACCTACTAAGTTATTTGAAACTCTAGTGCTCACCTTTATACATATGCGAGTGCGCTAGTACAAGCTTGTGAGGTTGTAAATTTATTTCTGACCTCCGTGCTCCTAAGCTTGTTCTAAGGATGTGCACTTCTGTGTAGAGGTGGGCATCATGCTGTGCTGGGCTAGCACAGCACGAGCCCATAGTGCTTCAGGCCTGAACTGTTTTGGGCCACGATGGCCCGTCATGCCAGTCGTATTGTGCCGGTCTCGGCCCATTTGCGCTTTGTGCCTACTTCTTGTCGTGCTGGCCCAGGCCTGGCCCATTTGCACTATTGCGACGAGAGAAAAGAACACGGAGATGCACAGAGCTAAGGCAATGGACACAAATATTGGGGAAAAAGAAGTAAATTTTATTCAACCTTAAACATGTCTGATTCTTGCCTTGTTAAAACCTTACACCCGATATAGGTACCCCAATGTAAGGAAAGAATGCAGCAACTACATATATATACATTAATACCACGAGACTACACGAGGCTAAGATTATCAGCGTCGACTATTGCGTCTATAATCTTTGGATCCTCGAGTTGGCGTTGTGTCTGTTTTACTGCGTTCGATCTTTTAGGCATATAATTGCATCAACTATCTGCAGTGCGAGAGACAACCTCCTCGGCTCAATTACCCCCCACTAAACTTAAAGTGGCTTCCGACGAGATAGTGGACACCAGAATCGTAAGAACATCCTGTACAAAATGGGATAGCATGAGAGCAAGTTGAGTTGATTTTTCTCGTTCATGCCAAGGTCAGTTGTAACATTCCAAATTTGGAGTTTTTGAAAATTTTGAAAATCAAAATGAACCATTTGAATTTTCTCGAACTAATTTCAACTTGATTTGAATTTTTAATCAACCAAAAGAGTTGTTGGGTTCCTTGTGCTTCAAGGAATTTTTCTGTAAATTTTGTGATTTTTTTGAATTTATTTTCTATTTACTTGAATTTATTTCGTTTTATTTGAATTTCGGGTAATTTCCAAATTTGAAAATTGTTTCTTTTTGGAAAATGCTTTCGGGCCGAATTTGCTGGCCCGTTTCTCCATCCCAGCCTTGGCGCAGCTCACTCCAGCCCGCTCGGCCCAACTCCACTTCGCCGCGTCTTGGAATCAATCGCCAGCCTCTGCCCAAGCAGTAGGCCCGACTCCGCCGCCAGCGTGCCCGCGAACTCTAACCCTAACGCCGCCGAATCACAGCGCGCCGCCGCCCTCGGCTTCGCGTCCGTCGTGTGCCCGAGGCTTTAAAAAGCCTTGATTGAGCCCGGATTCGGGTTTCCCCTTCCGCGCCGCACCCACCGCTCATCTCGCCGCCGCCCGAGAGCCCTCAGTTGCACCGCAATCTCTCGCCGGAGCGCCGCCGTCGCCATTGACGCCTTCCTCCGCGTCTACCTGCGTCGTCACCGCTTCTCCGCTGGAACCTAGGGTAGCACCGAGCTCCCCGTGCCCTACTCTTTCGGCTCCGACCATCCACTCGCCAAATCCGGCCAAGCTCCGCCGGTTCACGGGTCGTCTTCCCTGTCACCGGTGACGTGCGGCCGCCGGAAGCCTTGGCCGAGCCAAGCTGACGTGGCGCCCATATCCGCCCTTGTGGCCGTCCACCTCGCGCCACCTCAGTGCCACGCCCGCGACAAAACCCGCTTTGTCGCCGCGTCGGACGTGCCCCGTCAATGCCCACGTCGCAGCCACGCCTGATGCTACATCTACCGTACCTGCCATGTGGCATTCCCGTCATTGCCACCTCACCCCTAGCCATCTCGGTGAACTTCGGTTCCACGTGAACGAAAAGCCGTCACGATGACGTCGACGGCCGCCGGAAGCTTGGCGAGCCAGGCGGCGTGGTGCCCGTCTCGCCCTTGTGGCCGTCCACCTCCACGCCACCTCGGCGCCACGCCCGCGACCGCAGAGCCCACGTGTCGCCGCGTCGGACGTGCCCTGTCAACGCCCATGTCGCAGCCACGCCAGATGCCACATCAACCGTACCTGCCATGTGGCATTCCCGTCATTGCCACCTCACCCCTAGCTCCTGTCATAGCTTTAAACTATGCATGCTTACTTTTGTACCATGTAATTTAAATGTCGACCTAGGTTTAGTTAAATACCCAGACTTGTTATGACTCCTTTAACATTGATAATTGTGAACCATTGTCACCCTAGATGATATTAGCTACTGTAATTTAGTGATAGTTATTAGTGTAGCATGGGACGGTAGAGATTGCTTAGTCCAGCTTAAACGTTTTGGTATATGTTATTATGGAAATCATTTCAAATTTGATTACACTCTTTTGCGAAATTGTGGCAATTGGTGTTGCTACTGTATTTGAATAAAATAAAGTGTAAAAATGATTTTAGACTGGGGCAGATGGATGTTGGTTGAGTGCGGGATGCCACGAGAATGTTTAGTTCGATGAATGTTACGCCTAGTCAATGAAGGACCGAAGCGTGTGTTGCTTTGGACCGAGCACTACCGTACAACCATCAATTAAGGACCGAAGCGTGTGTTACTTTGGACCGAGCACTACCGTACAACCACAAGTCTATATGGAGTGCGACTGGCTAAGTAATTTGTACATCTCATTATTGAATTCGCCATTGGGTGGGATGCGGTGTCGGATGGAGGCGCTCAAAGGCGCAGAGAGGGCTTTTGTCTTTGGGTGGATGTAACCCTAACAGCGGTGAAACCTTAGCGGGCGAAGTTGATTATGAGTTCGTACATTGTAAAGGACTTGTCATGATCTCTCTGCCGACACACCAAAGGAAGTGTGTTAATTGCACGGCACTAAGAGTTGATCATGTCTTGTGGGTAAAATTTGTACACACTCTGTGAGTTAAAACTACTTAAGTAAATTTGTGCTTACGGTCAAGGGCATGCAAGATGCGGCTTTCACGTTGTAGACTTTACGGTTTTGTTTTCAAATGAAAATGGTGTTTTGGGAACCTGTGAATGGTTGGAACTCTCAGGTGATTAGTTGGTATTGTGAGTGGATGGAACTCCCGGGTTGTGGTTTGGCGGTTGGAGCCAGTCTGGTGATTGGAACTTGTCTAATTGTTATATTAAATTTATTTTTTATTATCATATTTGTCAAATGATGCTTTCTGAAATTACTCTTTGGTATTTCTTTGTTCAACATTGCTATATGCCAAATGAGTCATATTATGCCTTCACTTGCTTAGCTTGCATATAATTAACATGCATTAAGTTTCCAAGGCTTGCGAGTACGGTTGTGTACTCACCCTTGCAAATTATCCCCCTCTTTCCCACGGAGGAGTGTCTTTGAAGCGAGAAGGTGATTACGAGTTCTCTGTTTGGTGGTTTTGTGAAGGAGATCCGAATTCTAGGTTGCGCTTTTGATCGATTACTGTTGGGCATATGGATGGGTTACCACGCTACTTATTATTTTGTTTCCGCTGCTACTTTATTGAACTCTAGCCATGTGGCTACTTTATTTGTAACCGTTGACCATAAGGTCAGTACCTTTTATTTGAGTTTATTATTATTTGATTCGTGATATGGATGTGTTATCATCACTGTTTTCACTGTGTGCACTAGTTTGATCCAGGAATAGTGTAGATATACACGAGAGGGTTCAGATTGAAATCGGTCCAGACATCGAGTCTCCACGAAGGCTCTTGAGATAGTGGTTGAATTTTGCTCATGAATTCCATGTCGACCTTCTTGATGATTGGGAAGGCAGGCTAGACACCTTGTTTTTAGCTTCTTTCATATGTTTGAAGCGGTCGAACTGCCTCATGCTTGTTGCGTTGTTGCGGTAGATCTTCTTGCTTCACTTATGATGCCAAACTTGTCATAAAATTTGTCAAAAACTCTGAAAAACTCATTATAAACATGAGTATAGACTTCAGAGAAATCAAGATCAAATGCCTCACCTATTCTGTGTAAGGTGCCCTGCATGTTAGATAATTTTCTCCGAGGATACAAAATAGTAGCAAAACAGTAAATATGTGTAATAGCTTGATAATATTTTAAAAACTTTTACTCTATTAGTTCTATAATGATATAATGAGATGTAAAGTATAATTATCTCTATTCTCTTTAAAAGTATTAGCAATAGTCCAAAGCCACTCTATTACTAAGGAAGAAGTTGGGTAATACACATCGGATAAATCTTTAGTTGCATTATAAATTTTTAAAAAAAATTTCAAAAATGACCGGCAATTATTGCAGTAGACAAACACAGTAATAATATGCTCATTATTCTTGCACCCCGCTAGCATAATATACATCAAGTTCCATCTAACCTTTATATCAAGGTTAAATTTTCTTGGTTCCTTATTGTTGGCCCTGTAGTACTCTAAGAATAGGGCAAACCTTATAGACGAATCATTAACAAACTTGTGAAATCATGTCTTTGAAAAATTGGCTTAATGATGATTTTGGTATTGCAAAGTGGTTGTGCTCATGGCATGTGTGGTGCATGTGCATGTGTTGTTTTATATTCTTAATTGATATGCTTGTGATAGCATGGTAATTGTTCTGCTTGATGCAGTGCGCTCGTGTCAGTGGTTGCATGGACTGATAGTGAGTCAAGTTGTGGACTTGTGCTCATCACAGCGGTTTCGTGTTTGTTCATGTGCAAGTATTGCTTGAGAGCGAGCGTGGTCGATGGCGGGACCGGAACTAGGTTCATGGAGGAGGCGAGGTTCGGGACTAGGTTCAGGGAGGAATCGGGGTCTTGGTGGTCAAGGATGTCATGCAGGACGTTCGAGCTAGAGGACGGTGCACATGAAGAATGGTTAGTCACGTGAGTATGGCATGGTGGCCATACGCGTGCAAGAGTTGTTAGTCACGTGAGTATGGCTGGGTTGCCATACGCGTGCAAGAGCTGTATTTGGTCAGGTTGGGCCAAGTGGAGTTGTGTTGAATAGAGACTCCTTCTAGGATTAGGAGTGGGACTCCTTCTAGGATTAGGAGTAGGAATTGTATTCAGGACTCTATGTGTTTGCTCTGTATAAATAGGGGGAGGCGTCTCCTGTTTATGCATCAAGTCTTGGGCAAGTTTTAGGGTTGTACTCTTTTGTTTGGAGTACTTTAAACAAAAAGAAATAAAGATCAATTCTTCCAGATCCTTGTGTGCTACAGTAACCACGTTGCTACAGTGTTCTCTGTTTTGTTCTTGTTTGCATGTTTGTTCTGGTTCTAGATTGGTTTGTGTTCCTTGAGTTTCATCTTGATTTGATTCATCAAAAATCTTTTTAGGGAATTGATTTAGAGTTACTCAAAGTTTTGTAGGTTGATCTTTTGTCGTTTCGGTTAAACCTTGAAGTTTAGGTTAGATCAATTCTCGTCATTTTCTGTTATAGCAAGCTTGAGAGTCTAATAACGTTTGATCCGTAAGTCCGATCGAGCTGATTCTTTTTGTGTTTGATTTGTATTGGAATCTAGTTTCTTTTGTTGAAATCTCGGATCGATCCGACGGTTGGATCTCAGGGAATTTACGTTTCTGAGAATGTCTATCAATCTATTTTTGCTAATACGAAGTTGTTTTTTGAATCCGAGTTGGGGTGAAGTTTTAATAGATTGAAAATTTGGTTTTAGCTTCCGCACAATCATTCACCCCTCTCTGATTGTTATATTCTTATATCCCGATCATACAAAACTGAATAACCTTGCGTATGTTATCCAAACTAGTTTTCATTGCAATCAAACCTGGCCACACATTGAGAATAATAATACGGCATACGTATCTCCGGTCGAGAACAAACCTCCAACACAAGTCTCCAGATGCAGTGAGAGATAACCTATAGCTGTCATGTTAGCTGATGCATTATCAAAGTGATGAAAATAATTCTACTCTATTTTAATGTCGGTAATAACCTCAAGTACATGGTTAGCGATAGCCTCTTGGTGTGTGACTCGGAGATTGGCCTAAATCCTATGAACTTTTTGTTTGAATCTGTGATTGTCGTTTAAGTAATGCACAACAACACTAATATAAATTTGCTCTTGATGTGGAGAAGTCCATATATCGATGTTAAGGCAAAGGAAAAACTAGCTACCATGAAAGCATGGGCGCCCTCGCCGGCCTCCATCTTATCAATATCTTCTTCAAGCATGTCTCTGTGTGTCTCTTGAGATGACTGTTCCACCACATGCATATGTAGACAATTTAGCTTAACGGTATTTACAAATAGCATACACTACCTCACATCAGTCCATAATTTTGATGGTTCTATCCATGTGTTGCGGCACTAGGCAGTTGAGTGCTAGATATGGATGTCCGTCGGTCGTATCAATGTAGCGGCATCACGAGCTCGGTCTTTGATACTAACACCCATCCGGATACACCAATGCGGTCGCATCGGAGCTTGGTGCATCTAGAATATCTGAGGCATCCTTGATGCAATGTGTACCGTCAAATGATGGTCATCCATGCCATAGTCTCCCATCTTTGAGGAGAGTTGGCGCGAGATCAATCTCCTCATCGAATGAGGGGGCTTGGAGAAGCGAGGTGTGCTCTCACTGTTCTTTGCTCTTGTGAAATATTTTATTTCGTGGAGGAAGAACAAAAGAAAACTAATAGAGAGTAAATAGAGAGAACAAATGAGAGAGCGTGTTTGGTGCGTTGAGCTCAGCGAGAGAAAAGCGAGTTTGAGATGCGAATGTGTATTATGAGAATGTGTGTGTGTGTGTGTTGAGCACTTGAGCTCAAGAGAATTGCATAGCCATCGGGAGAGACATTGGTATTGATAACGTTAAAATCAACAAATGATTGTTCAAATGACCAATGAAGTCAGTTGCGACCACACAAAAATTAACGTTAAAATCAACTTTATTTCTTTTTGTGCGTCACTTCAATGTCATTTCAATCATTCGCTGTCTGGCTGAACGATGCAAAATGGAACCACGCGTGCACTCTTTCTCTTCTCTCTTTTCCCTCTCTTTTTTCTCTCTCCCTATCTCTCTCTCTCCATCTCTTTTTCCCTCTCTTTTTTCTCTCCCTCTGTTTTCCCCCTCCCTCTTCTTTTCCCTCTCTCTTTCCTGGCCTTTTCTTCTCCTGAACACTCCACTTGCAGTGCCTGACCTCCTCCCACGCATAGGGCCCCCGCCGTCGGCCCTCGGAACCGTCCTTCTCGCCATCCTTCCCTCCTGGCGCACAGCTCATGGCCACCCCTCCCTCCCTCCCTCCCACTCCCCTAGCATCGGCGAGCCCCTCCCTCACGGCGCATGGCCCCTCCCTCCGCCTTCCCGGAGCAGCGGCCCTCTCTCGCCCTCCCTCCCTCTCGGCACACAGCTTGCGGCCACCCCTCCCTCCCTTCCGGCACATGGCTCGCCCTCCTTCACTCATTTGAGCGGCGGCGGCGATAAGCCAGGCGGCGCCACGAGCTCATGGCCCACCATGCTGGGAGGTGGCCGAGGCGGCACAAAGCGCATGGCACGGTGGGCGGGGCTCGATGCGGGGCTCAGCGCCACCAGCTATCCACGAGAACCTGTTGCGGCGCCCAGCTGATCCTGAGCCAAAGCGGGCTTCGGCAGTGGGAGTGGTGGCTGTTCACAATGGCGTGGTAGGCCTGGCTTCGGCGGCGCGCCCACAGCGAAGCGCAGCGGCGGCAGCGGTTGGCCCGGCCCAGGCATGGCGATTGCAGTGCGACTCTGCTCCCAGGTACGATGCCCCATGTCTCGCTTCTCTCATTCTCCTGCACCCCTACCGCGCCCGGCGTGCTGCCACCGTGTTGGGCCACCCACCGTACCAGGTTCCCTAGCCCAGCACTGCCCGATGAACAGTTCGATGCTAGCCCGGTACGACCCACCTTCGTGCCGAGCCGTACTCTAGACCTTGCCATGTGGTCGTGCCTTGGGCTGGCCCACAAAAGCACGCCCAGACGCCCACATCTACTTCTATGTGTTACTATGATGTGTGTGTATCTTAATATACGTGTGTCGATCTTGTAATTAAAAAGTTATAAAAATATCTTGAGAGGTACTTCTATGCTCTTCTTTTTTAAATGTGATACTACGGAATGACGTTTTGAGTCATTTTCTATGTCGGCACTAAGGTTCGACTTTGGTGTCATGATTTTGGGCATTTTCCGTGAGTTTGGGCCTTTCCGGGGGAGAATTTGGGCTTTCTGGGGGAGAATTTGGGCTTCCGGGGGAGTTTGGGCCTTGGGGGGCAAATTTGGGCCGAAGGTGGGGAGTTTTAGGCCCGTGTGGGGGGTTTTGGGGCACCAAGCTTGCTGCCCCCTGCCTATCGCCCCACCCTCCCTCAAACCGTAGCCGCCTCCCCTAGTGTCCATCGCCCTCCTCCTTCCTAGCCGCCACCTCCTCCCGCCCCTTCTCTCTTGCGCCCCCACCTTCCCCTCCTCTCCACCTCCTTTACGCCCTAGGGCAGCTCCGCTCACGCCACCTCCTGTCCCTCCATCGGGAAGCCCCGCAATGAGGAGATCCAGCGGATTCCGTGCGAGGAGGGCGATCGGGGAGGAAGGATTTCGGTGTTAAATGGATTAGTCGGGAAGAGGTATGGAATGGGTGATCCTTGGGGATGGTCTAGGTTTTGTTCTAGAGGTTGATTTCATGTTTTTAGATCAAGTGGTGGTGCTGTGATTGGGTAGATTGGATGAAAACTAGAGTTTGCCACGTTCTCTATTTCGGGCAGATTGTGCGATCGACCTAGGGTTTTGAGATTTAGCGATTTTAGATTCGAATTTGGTCATCCGACTGTTGAGAAAGTTGTAGTTAACTTCAATATATTTAATTGGACACCAAGAGCGTCCAATTCCGCCCGGCCGTTTGAAAGTTATGGTCGTTTTACGGCGTGTTCAAATCTGTGGCGTAATTAGGACAGAGCGTAGTGTTTTGTTGATTAAACAATTTTAGAGGCCGAATCAGCTTTTCCCAATACTTAGAAAAAACTAGGAAATTTCCTAAGCTTCGCGATGATGTACTCATTTAATTGATTCGGAGTCCTAGAACTCAAGATATGATAGTTTGAAATCTGCTGTCCGGGAGGGGCAGATTCTCTATTTTTAGGTTTTGGGAGTAGTTTGTGAAGTCGGGGTAGACGAGCTTTTGCGTACGGTTTTGGGGGCACGTTTTGAGTGTGTGGTATGTTTGTGCAGGTGGTGTGACCCCGGGAGTGCCCTCAACCCCTCGTAATCTGTAGCTTAGATGTTAAGGCAAGTGTATTGTAATGGGTAGTGTAATGTATGTTGCTAATTGTGACTAGATGCAAATTGCTTACACGTTGTGATATCTTGCCATGATTAGTGCTTGCCAATGTTATGATGAAAATTGACTATTATGATGCTATGCCATGTTTAGTTCAGTTTGATGCAAGTTGTTTATGTTATGGCATATGTTGCATACATGGCATGAAAGCTGGCCCGGTCGGTGAGAACGTCATAACTAGTCAGTAAGGTCGGTGAGAAAGTTATGACTAATCCAGTGCCATGGTTGTAAGACCTACCTCGTGATTCCACCCACGTGGTGAGTGGAAAGCGGCAGCGTGAGCACCCTCCATCTACGGGATGGAAGGGAAAGAGGGTGCACAGATGGGTGTGCACTCGTAATCTACGGTATATGCTTCCAGGAGACATGTGCACCGCATTGCATTGCACACATGATGATGAAAATGAGTTGTGAACAATGTGCTTTGTTATGGCTATGATGTTGTGGATGAAATTATGATTTGATCATGATGTTAAAGTATGGTATGTATTGTTGTTGGCCTTGATTTATTCTTTATGACCTATTGCTATATACTTCTTTGAGTTATTAACTCACGCTTGTGTTTTATGTTGTTTTTAGGTACCATGAAACCGGCATGCGGGAAAGGGGCTTAGTGGCACATCTTCACAAAGTTTCACTCATTAAGATATAGACAATTTTGCCATTCGTAGTTGTGATTATAAGTTAATCGTTGAGAACTTGGAGTATGACTTATTTGTGTGCTTGGTCATATTATTTACTTCGTTTTAGATCATGGAGTGGTTAAATTCGTTATGCTAGACTTAATTAGTTCCTATATTACCTGTTATTGCTGCTTTAGATGCATCCCATTATGATATAACTTGTGATATTATTGTTGATGCTCCGTACCATGGAAAAACAAAGGAGATGCTGCCGAAATTTTCGGTTTTTGCATGTACTCCTTTGTTGTATTTTACCTTTAGATGTGGTATTTAGATGTTGTTTTAGTCTATGTTGGTGACATCCGGGGCATACCAGGATCTTGGGTGTTACATTAAAGTTGCACAAATATTAAAGCATAAATAAATGATAGATGAGGATTATTTACCCCTTCGTTTGCTTTAATATTTGTGCAATTTGTATTAGAAGGGAAAGCATAGAAGCACATCTATAGACTAACACATGCTACTTTATAATAAATTAGTTAGGATCTCGCGCTACGTTGCTCCGTGCAATATTTGATTCAAGGTTTCTTTTGCAAAAAAATATATGAGGACCTTAGCGTAATTTTAATTTTTGGAGTTTTTAAATGGGTTGGCTAGGTCTTTGTCGTAGTGCTTTGTAACCATGTGTCTTTATTGAAAAAAAAATTGGTGAATGATCAAGTATAGGAGGCTTTTCGAAAAAAAAAACATTACGTGGTGTGGCTGTATGCGCGTGATTTCTTCCCCTTGTAAGAGATAAGTATATACATGAGATCCCAGTATAGGAGGCTAGGAGGCCGTGCAAGCCAAACATCACAAATTCCCCCATCTTCTCCAGGGATATGCATATGCCAACTTTGGGGCTATCCTATTATCCCTAGACACAAGTATCGTAACTGACTCCAGAGTCCAGACACATGAATGGTTGTATACATGGACATTCATGATTCAACTATAAGGTTAAAAAAACCTTATTCAAGTAAGAGAGTTTGTCTTACATGTATCTTAAAGTCGTGAAAAAACCAACCTACAAATCCTACATGGTCGTTCCTTCTTTCAAGGACAAATTTAATTGTTGAAGCTCCACATGGCACTTGCGTGGAGTATTAGCAGAGAAGACATATCAGCGTAGGTAAGACCAACAAAGCGAGCGCGAGAGAATAAATGGGGAGCAAGAGATATTGTGGGATGCGGCTCCACTCCTTTGGCTAGTGTGTTGGTTGCTGCATGGTGTCTGGATCGCGTGGGTGGATCTGTTGTATCTATTAGACATATGTTTGGTTTTTATTCATCCTGGCGAGATAGATGCAATTGCACCCACTTATACATGATGGAGAAAACACAGAAATTGGATTTTTCTCTAATGCGAGGCCCGTGAGATGCACAAACAAGCAACCAAACAACTTAATTTGCATCCACTCCAGTTAGGCCAAAACTAGCCTAGATGGCTCATATGAAACAAACTAGGATGGTACAGGTAACCAAATACACCGTAAAGGTATCTAATGCCCAATTTGGAATGTAGGAATTTTCTGAAACAGTTCATTCCTGTATGAATCGTCTTGAACAAGATCTAATTTGGTTTTGCATTATTGTTATGTATATAGAATAAATTTTGCTCTATTCTTTTATTCATTAAGAGGGTTATTATGATTTGTATGTTGGGATATTTCAAAAAACCCACTTGCAAGTGCGAGAGTTTGTTAAAAATATTATATTACTTCTTATTAAACTTGGGAGGTTACGCCTTCCGCGGCACTGTCCACCTGGCGTTCTGTTCAGCATGGCCCTCTCGTTTCGGACATTTGGTGTTTCCGTCCTTCGCTCCGTCTCGTGCGCATCGCTTGGCCGCCGTTTTGCGCTTTGCACCTTCGCTGGGCATCGCCCTCATCGCCTGCCGTCTGCGGGTGCGTCGCCGCCGCTTCATGTGACGCCCTAATAACCTTTGCCCACCTCACTTTCTTCTCGTCGTTCCGTTTTGGGAAGGCCGCCTGGCCATAAATCCCGGCCTCCCGCACTCTTCCTCTACCTCGCGCCCTCAGCCGCTCTCTCTCGCGTCGCAGCCTCCCCGGTTCACCTCCACGGCCACAGCGCTCGCCCGGTGCCCCACCGCTGGCCTGCCTCGCTCAAGTTGGTCCAAACCAAATCGAGCTCCCGGACCAGGCAAGAATTCCTCCCGAAATCCCTCCTCACTGCGCCTCCGCCTCCATGCCCGGCTTGATCCGTCGTGGCTGTTCTCCTAAAAGCCGAATCTTGGGAGCTCCGTGGCCGGCCGACCTCCGGCCGCCGGCGTTGAGTCTTCAAAATGCGTTCTTCTGCTCCTGCCTATCTTGGCGCTATTCTTCTTTGTGCTTCTTTGTCCCTTTCCATTCCTGCCTCTTAGGTATGTTGTTTCTTGGGTGAGTGCGGCGCATTGAGGACATCTACGCCCACCTTGGAGACCGATCGGTGTACATCATGGACCGATTGTGTGCCACGGCAAGTCAGAGGCTCTCATGGCTGCTCTACTCTACCTCAGGCTCGGCCTCCCCAAGGCATCGATGATAGGGTGGCCCTTCTACCTTCCCTTGTGTGTGCATGTCATTTGGATGGTTGAATTATCTTTTGTTGTTTTGTTATTTTTTCTTCGTTCTCGGTTTCTTCATGGGCGATGCGAGGCAGATTCTTGCTAGCTGCGAGATAAGCAAACAAGATCAGCGATAGATTACCTTCTTCCTCACACTATTGCGGTGATGGCTCTGTGTCAATCAACGCTCATCTTTGCTTTGCTGCCTCGATCTCTAATTCTTTTCGATCGAGGTTTAACTTTAAAGCATAGGTTTCGGGAACAACTTGGTTTTTTCAGCGGTCGGTTTACAATGCTTGATTTGGGATCAATTTTATTGCCCGGTTCGGATGTATTCTTCCATTAAATATTATCTGTTGATCAGCAATAAGCACGATAATAGTGATGCTTTCTTTAGGATATATGATGAATTTTCTAATTCCTGGAATTTAACATTTCCAATATTCCTTTCTATCGTCCTAACTTATAGCATTTTGTTGGTTCCAGCCGGTTTAGTAAGCCATTTCCATTACTTGAATCAAAACAAGACAAATGAATTGGGAGGGGCAAATAATGAAGATAAGTATTGTTTTGCTATTTTTTCTTCGTTCTCGCTTTCTTCTTAGATGATGCAGTTTGGTTATAAAGCGGATCTCCTACTACTCGTGTATTCTATTTGCTTATCCAGTAGTTTATCTTCTTTAATTCTTTCGATCGAGTTTAACTTTAAAGCACAGGCTTCCAGTAACAACTTGGTTTTTTTCAGCGGTCGGTTTTACAATGCTTGATGTGGGATACTTGAATCAAAACAAGACAAATGAATTGGAAGGGGCAAATAATGAAGATAAGTACTGGAGGACAAAAATGGTGATATATATTGTTGGAATTAGCAGAACCGATCAGGTTTCTTACTTCATGGAAACATATTCGGATGTTAGATTTCTCGATAGTATGTAGATGTTGCATGTGCAGCGATAAGGACTAAATTTATGAGTAAGCGAGTTACAATTTTAAAGTGTCCATAGTTCATTGTTTACCTCCCACCTTTGGTTCTAAAGAAGGTCGGAGGAACCTTAGCATTTAATACACATGTTGAAAATGTGCATCGATGAATTATAACATATGCAAAGATATATCTTTATCGAGGGCAAATAATGTTTTGATATATGTATAAAATACCAGTGATTTTATGGCTCCTATGTTTTCTTTGCATACAACTAGATTTTCTCTCACTTTGCTAATTTTGTTCCCCTTTTTTGTTCCTTACGACTTATGATCCAAGCTGTTAGGGCCACCTCATAACTCATTTGTCAGCGTTTCTTCCTGCCTTTGTTGGATGCCTTTGAAAACCATACCCTATATATTGGCAAGGTTCATTCATTCCCGATTCCTTCTATAGATTGTGCTTAAGACCATCCTGTATTCTATTAGAAACCTTGCTCTAATTCTTTCATCTCCACCAAAACTAGTTTGTTTTGAGGAAGAAATTAGTTGTTTGACTCAATTTAATGTGATTAAATAATCTACACAAATAGATATTTAGTAATTTTCTTTACGTACTTACATCTGTGGTCAGCTCATTGTCATTGGTGATGCTAAACAAATGACTTGCGGATGGATCAATATCTATGCAGGACCAAGATAAATTTTTAGGCGGTTTCAAAGATACATACATCAACCTTGCAAATTGTGGGCTCGTGGAGATCGGCTCAACTAGAACTACAGCGTTTGTAATAGACTTCTCAACATTTTCTTATAGAATGTTCTCTACAATTTTCATAAAAGGTTCTTTGTTTCAAATGATCCTAATATTCTCTTGGACTACGATAATGCATGATCTTCAAAAAAAAAAAAAAACCGAGAAAGGAATGCTTTACATGAAAGCACCTTGAGATCAATGGTTTTTGCCCCTCATATTTTAATGCCAATAGTGTTATGCATTCTAAGTGACAAATGACATTTCACGATACTTGTGCAATATTTGAAGAAGCACGTCATAAATAGAACAAAAGCATGGAAGCCAGGTCCTAGATCCTTTCGTTCGGGAACAAAATACATGTATTTGTATTGCTTCTATTTGTTATGCTAATCATACTACGACATTGGCGTTGTAAATGATTAATATGGATACTACAAGAAATATGTATAGCCATGATATCTACTTAGTATTTTATGTTGCCAAATTTCAGCGTAATTTGTTCATCGTTTTTCGAGTACTTTTCAGGTGGGAGGGATATCGAGGGCAGTACAACTTTCTCTGGTGATGAATATGGCAAAAAACCTCTCCTCCCTTCTTGCCTGCTGCCTCGATCCTACTTTTTGGTTATTTCCCTCTCTGGTGGCATTGTCAACAACTTTTGTATTTGTGATCGACATGATTTTTACCAAATAACGTTGTCCAGGGTTATTTTGATAAATGTACATAGTTTGAACCCTTAATTGGCTAAATGTGAGTGTCTTCTAAAGTAGCATGCTTGTGCATATCTTTTATGAAGTCATGACAAATAGTATAAAAGTTCTCCCCCGCTTTTCTGCTCACGAGATGGCTGCTTGAATTGCTAGCTTGAGAAAATTCTCTTAAATGCGCTTTGCTTAGCTAACCAATTAATACTACCTACATTAAAGATGATGGGGGTTTACGGAAGAAGATCTGCGCCATGGCACCAAGTTTGCAGATATGCCCTTTGGAACTTTTGAATTTGCATTTGGGTCCTCTACCTGTTTTTTTTCCCAAAAATCCCTTATGGAAATTTTAAAATTGCTTTCAAGTCCTCGACTGTCTTTCACAAAATACATGTCACGAAAATTTTCCAAAATCGTATTGCATGAAAAAAATCGTGTTTCCACAAGTTAATATCCTTCTCAATCCTTTATGCAAAAAACTCTTGCGTTTAAAAGAATTGCATATATGTACTATTGCGAAAAAAGAGTTCTCAAAAAATAGCCCTCACGCAGTGCCTGCCATACTTACGCCGTGTACGTGCCTGAATCCACCTATATCTTGTCAATAACTCACTCACCAAGTTATATATGGCTGCAAATTCCCACCTACTATGGGCCAATTTACTCACCCGAAACTCTAGAAGTCAAGAACTGCTGACATGTCTATCTCTCATCGAGGAATTGTGTCCAAGTACATCCACGTTGCAAGAATCCTCTCTCGTAGCCACAAAATCAGTTGATCTTGTTATGATATGGATAGAATCCGTATCCCGGAGAAGAAGGACTCTATTCATGGTAGGTGAATCGAATTTATCTCAGGGGTCATCCACTATATATATAGGGCATTGCCTTGTACGAAATCAATCAATCTAATAAAGAGAGGTTTCCCCTTGTATGGTGTGCTCCTTTTACATTCGCATGATTGCTTGGCATGCCGTGGAGTTGGTGTGGGTGAGCGATCTTGTTTCTGTCGTTATCGGCCGCAGTCTCTACCATAAGCGGAGAATCGTCAACTCGACGACGACTACTACCCGGTGATTGATCGCCCGATCCGATCTGCAATCAACTCGTCATCAGTAGGCATCCACTCGGATTCGCGAAAAAGTTCTCTGTGACTCTATCTCTGTCGATAGCTAACGCTCGGCATGGCCGAGCGTAAGTCGAAAATCCTGCCAGATTGTTTCGCTAGATGAATTGATCTAATTCTACGGTTAGAGAAATTGGTGAATTCTGTTCATACAAAAAAGAGTTTCGACGGTAGTCGCATGCTGGCAGAAACCTAAGCGTCTTGACCCCATGCACGTCGCCGCGATACTGTCACACCATGGCCGCCAGAACATACCCTGGGTTTATTTTCTAGTTTTGCCATGTTTAATATGTGGTAATTTTTTCTCTGTTACATAAGTAATTACGAAAATTGCTCAAATATTATGGAAAATTGTGAAATTTGGTAGAAAATTATGAGGACATCTTGTTCACGCCTTGGATCTGGTTTTAATTTTCCTTAGCATTATGTCATGTTGATTTTTGCTGAAATTTAATTCTCCTATTGTAAAGTAATTCTGAAAATTGCTTGGAAATTAAGCGAAATCATGAAAATTGCTAGGAAAATTCCGATATATTTCATATAGCTTTTATGAGAACTGAGTGGTTGCGATTTGATTTCAGTAATGAATAAACAGATATGAGACAATTGGTGTATAGGAAAACACACATGAGGCTTGGTTCTTTAATTGGCACCCGGAAACAGGAAGTGCTCCCTCCTCATGTGAGCCCTAGGGGCATGTTGGCACAGCCATGAGTCGAATTGCGGAGATATTCATTACTGTTTCGCTCCCAACCAACAAGAATTACATAAGTTGAAAATTAACCTTATAACATGTTTAATTTATGTTGGAATTACATAATTAGCAGAAAATGACTAATTACTAAGAAAGTGCAGGAAAATCGTGATAATTATCTCTTGAATATATATAGACCAAAACTTTATTAATTAAATGAAGATGCATGCAATATAATATTTTACTGTAGTAAAATCTAGTATTCCTTGCATCTGAGGATATATCTAACATTGCAAAAGGGAATTTCTTGTGCTTGCCTTGGATGGCAACAATTACCTCACTTTGGTAATGGATGCCAAAATTAACCTAAACTAGAGGACTTGGAGTACGCTGTTACTCGGCTGAAAAGGTGGTGCAATCAGTGCTGAACACTTAAAATGCAAGCTTTACATTTTACGAGGCACCATCTTCATTCGGACTGAAGGCCGAATGGAGGAGGACCAGTGGTATTGTGGAATTCCCTAAAGGAGCTATAACCAGCAAAGATGTGTTGTTGCCGGAAGCACAGCGAATGGACCCTCCTACGCTTTCAAGATTTCAAATCAGTAGCGACACAGTGCAATGCACAAACTAGTCGCTAAATTGACTTTTTGTAACGAAGAAAGTTCTTGAAGCTGAAAAGATCGACAAAACCTTGTGCACTTTCCACCCCAATATGATGATACTACAACAACGATACCGTCATGCAAAGTACAAGAAGTACTCACGAGCTTATTAGTGTTACGCTAGAAGCGAGAAAAATATGATGAACTCACGATGAAGAATCATCATGCAAATAGTAATGGAAGCCAAGCGATTGCAGAAACACATGCTACAGCTCGTGCGAGGCGATAGTAGCCATGGCCGCGGAAAGGGCCAAATATTACAAGGAATAAGTGGAAGAATGGCCAATCAAAGGAAAAAGGCAAATCCCAATGGAGCAGTAAAGGGAAGGGTACATGAACCTTCGAGAAGCAAGGTCGACCAATAAGGCACGACTCTCAAACATGCTTTTAGGTGTGGTTGCGTTGGCCATTAGTCACGCATAATTGTCGCACCCAAAGCATTTGGTAGAACTTTACATGAAATCCACTAGGAGATTCGGAAGAATCAAGACAAGAATGTTGAGGCACACTTCACGCTCTACCAAACATTGAGCGGGGCGGTGGAAAGAAAAATGACAATGTCAACGACCCAGCGGTCAAGTTCAAGGAAAGCCTTCTTGGATATGGTATTTCGCCCATGGAGGAAGATGACCTACAGTGCTTGAACTTGTAGAATTCGAGAAGAATACCAATGTTTCCCGAAGATGGAACATGACTTATATGGAGATCTAGAATAGTCTCCCTACACCTTTTTGCTTTATATCGCATTTCCATTAGTTGAGTCTCCTTAAGAGTCTCATCAGTTTGA
This sequence comes from Rhipidocladum racemiflorum, assembly GCA_036346355.1. Lineage (NCBI taxonomy): Eukaryota > Viridiplantae > Streptophyta > Magnoliopsida > Poales > Poaceae > Rhipidocladum > Rhipidocladum racemiflorum. Next base: position 11,897,945 of record CM070589.1, read on the forward strand.
ATAATTATGTTTCTGAATAAACATTTGGTCTATGCTCTGTTGAGCAATTACGAGTGATAATTAAATAAAGTGTTTTCGAGAATATTTGATATTTTGTGCTATACTTGTTCTATATTCTACTATTTTTCTGATGCAATAATTGTTTGATTGTTATACTATACAACTTTGAAGTTGGTATTGCGATAAAAACCGAAATATTTAAAGATCTTGTAGATCATTGGGCAATCTTGAGTTGAATATTATGAGAAAATAATTAGTAATTCTGTGGCCATAGCATAAAGACTTTCCTAGATCTGAAGATTTCTTATGCCATGTTTGTGCTATAGGAAAACTTACGGTTAGATCCTCTAACTTGTAGAAGAATCACTTTGAATATCACAGGAGAAAATTCGAAGTGATATCTGTGGACCTTTTAGGTCCTTTGTTGGGCCCTTTTAGATATTATATATCTCTTATCTACTAGGAACACCATTTGCCAAAGTTAATTGCCCAAATTTTTAAGAGCATCCTTTCCGAGGAAGAAAGAATCAAGTCTATTCAAATGGAAAGTGCTAACGAGATTAACCTCAAAAACATTTAATAATTATTGTGTAGCTCTGGGCATTAATGTAGAGCACTCTGTACCTCATGTCCACACATTATAATGGCCTTGTAGAGTCATTATTAAAGGAATAAAATTTATTGCTTGACTACTTTGCAGAATAGTAGGCTACCCACGATTCTTTGAGGCCCACGCTTGATCTTGCACTGCTAGTGCGATATTAATTCAACTCCAAATCAAGCTGCATATTATGGATTTTCCTGTTGCGAGATGGTGCATGGAAGAAAATTAAGTATTTCCCATCTGCGAAAATTTGGGTGTGTTGTATACATGCCAATCTCTCCTACCCTGACATACCACTATGGGATCTCACCAAAAGTTGAGGATACATGTACGGCTCAGTACAACTTGTACTAAGGACATTTATTGGCATTAGGGAAGATAAGTACCACATCAAAGAATGCTTAGGAGTCCTTAGATCACACGCACTAAAGAATCGAACTTGAAGTTCGAAAGTAATAAATCTGCAACAAATAAGCTAAGAATCTGTCAAATGCCTTCACTTGATCATAAGGTAGTGGAAAGATCTCATATACACTGCGATATATGCACTGAAAAAGTGGAAATATCCTAGAAGGATATTGAACCCACTCTTGACCCTCATGATAAAATGAGGGAGGCCTCAGTGCCACGAGGATTCAATTCATGCGGAGATGTCCGCGAAATAGAAAGAACCAAATAAATGAGAACCTTTGCCCATAACGGATTGGAAGAGTCTCAACTTTGATGTTGAGAAAATCCACTGAAGTGAGCCATCTAGAAGATGGTAACATCCCTAAAGTGATCCATCCACGAAGATGATAACCCAGCGTATATTTTTGTGCGCACAATCCAGCTAGGAAGTAGAACACCAGACTTCATCGTTGTGGGAAATCATGAGGAGGTGGAAGAAATTAATAAAGAGATATCCCTGGAGTGATGCGGGAAAATTATATATAAAGAAATACTACAATTGTCGACATATTTTGTCTCTAAAAATTGCTAAAATCACGGATCAGAACCAAAGTCCATGGCGAGTGCTAGAAAAGCGCTCATCGAGTCACTGAAAAAAGCAATTGAAGTAAGCGCTAAACGAGAGGAAAGGCCTTGGTCCTATTGACTAAACATTTCCTAAAATATTCCCTGTAGGATCAAAGTGATTTTGTCATCCTGAAGAGATATGATAATATCCAGGTGGTGAGATATAAAGCGAGGCTTGTAGCACAAGGGTTTTAGCAGAGACCCATCATCGATTACGATGAAACATGTTCTCCTGTAATGAGAAGGATAACGTTAGAAATTTAATATTGATGGCAGCAAGCCAAACTTATCCATACGGTTGATGAATGTAGTATTGCATATTTATATGGAGTCATAGAATCTGGATTAAAGCGATCGGTAAAAATGTGGTACAATCGACTTAGTAAATTCCTCTTGAAGAAGGAATATGGTCCTGGTAGGAATATTGTCCCTGCG